>JAANYP010002881.1:514631-1714631 GCA_020465985.1 Centrapalus pauciflorus
ATCAGCTAAACCTGAAAAGTTGCCCCCACAACCGGGGTAAGCCGTCGCCTAGCGAGTAACAGATTTAAAAACACTGACAAGCATATATAATATGATCAACACAAATATCGGCTCAAATTCAACATGTGTAGCATTACGACTCGCTCGGTTTAGCATACACGAATAGGATATTGTTACCGGCTCGCCCGATAACAGGTACACAACGTACGACTCGCTCGGTTAGCACGTGTACAAAACATGTGGCTCGTCCGACATGCAACTCGGAAGCACACAGCAACCTCACATAATGCACAGTATGCATACTGGGGAATAGGTTTTCAAATAACAACTCATGGCAACGAATTAAATATCAACATTCAAGGTTAAGCATGGTAGTTAAAGAATAATCATTGCAATAGAAACGAATGAGATATCCAGTGCAAACATATCATGTATGATCATTTGCGAAATTAAATCAATTACTCACAGTGCCTGCAATCCGTACTCGCCACCGACAACTCGATATCAACTGAGAATACTATTGAGAGCCACACGTCTCGATCAAATCACTAGAGTCCTGATAACAAAGTACATTGCCTATTTATCAATATTCTTAACTCTATAAGTAACTAAGTCCATCCTCAATTCTATTAATTGAAGTTCAAGGATTAAATCGGTAAGTTTCGATTTATTTGTTAATGTTTATTAAACCCCTTCGTTAATAATTAATCTGTACTCCTCCACTTAATATGATTTATCTTTGTTACATTAATAAAGTAATTTTATAAATTAACGTAATAATTCAACTTTAATTGTCTCACCAACGATTATAATTTATTAATTAAAATTACATGAGTAACTCCCCAACTTAATTAAAACCACTAAATCGTTTTACATATAGAATATTTAATTCCATCCATTTAGTATCTATTTCGATTTAATGAAAAGTTCGACCCAACTAATAATTCTTAAGTCCAAACTAATTTATTAAATTAATTAAATGGGTCATTAAGTTACAACTCCCTTTCTATCTTATATAAACCCATAATATTCATATAATCAAAATAATAATTACACCTAAAATGGATTTGCATTGGACTTAAAAAAATAAAACTAACTCCAACCCAATCAAATAAGTTTAATTATCTTAACTATTTAACTCATTAAACTCAAAAGGTTTATTAACCTAAATAAGTTATAGCAATCCATTTTTAAAAAAATATCCACCTCTAATCTCTAACCTATTTATTAGCCCAAAATAAAAAATATATATATATATAACAGCCCACCTTTCACTACATTTTTAGCCCAAACACTAATCTAACCTAACACTAACTTGATCCAAATCCTAATCTACCCTAAACCCAATTGACCCAACCGGGTCAACCAAATTAAGATGGTCCCCGTGCCTCCTCTCCATCTCAGGCGTGAACGAAAATAAGTAAGGAAAGCAGACAGATCAGCACCGGCCTCCTCAACCAAGAAGATAAGTCGTCGCCGGCCAAGGGTGTTCCGGCGCCTATGACTCCTCCACGCTATACCCATATAACTTTGCTCCATCTCCTTTCAGCCACCACCAGAGAAGAAGAAAAGAATCAGAAAGAGCCACCGATGAACAGACAGAATGGTGGCCACCGCCGCCGCTGCACCTCCTCCTGCCGCCGTTCGACCGCCGGCCCAGGCGCTCAGACCACTACCTAACTCAAACCCATTGATTCCAATTCTATTTTCTTGATTTCACACCAAAATCTCATAATTCCAAAATTCTTGGATACAATTATATTGAGTTTAAATCCAAAATAGATAACCAAATAATATTCTAATGATGTTTCTTACCCTATTTCTGATATTATTATACATAAATTCAGATGAAACCCAAAACCCACCTAAAACCTCCATTGTTATGCATTTTGAAGCTCTTTAAATCATAATTTGATAAGTAAATGTTAGAACTATCAATAAGTGTTGATTTCCAGATTATAATTCTCATTTTAATTCATTTTTCACTACCAAAACAATGATAGAAATCAAATAATGAATTTATAATTATTACCTCAAGGTTTGTGATGGATGTTGTTGTTGATGAACTTGTGAAGAAGATGGTAATGATGTTGATGATTTAAATCTTCAAAATTCAAGCCCTCATTCTACTAATAAAATTCCAGATTCTAGTGTGTGTTTATGTATGTGTTTTGATAGATTAGTGATAAAATGAAGAATAAGGGTTATACATATATAAGGATTTATGGTGAATAATGTGATCATTGTTAACATGGATGTAATCACATGGAATATGATCATAACCAATTCTTGTTGAGATTCCTTGCACACATGATAATTTCTTTAAATTAATTTCCTTTAAAATGACAAGTTTTCATGTTATATGATTATATCACTATATCTCACATATAAATAATTTTCCTTCATCATAAAATCACCTGATAACGTTAACATTTGAATCTTAATTAAATTAAGTTACGGTGTTTAAGATAAAAATGCCAAAATTACGAATAATTGTCCCCCTCAAAATTTGCGGGTGTTACATAATGCTAGAGTTGAAAGTCAACTTCAAGAAATGAGACTTGAAATGGAGCAAATGAGGAGAAGGATAAAATGTCTAAAAAAGACTTTGTCTTCTAATGAGTAGATTGGTTTACACTAATCTTTTTGGTATACACTAAACTTTTGGTGTATAATTCCAAACTTCTGGTAGCTGATTTTGTATGATTTTGTAAGGCCAAAACTCAAGTTACATACTTGGTTGTGATGTGTTATCTTCAGAAAACGGAAGAATCATGTATCGATTTATGGATTATATTTATTAGAATGCATTTAATATGCAAGTCAATATCCTTTTGTTAAATGTATCTCTTTGGGTTGCTTATAGGTTTATATGGATATGCAACATACAAAATGCATTGATTTGGTGTGAAATTAATTTAGCAACCACTCACTTTCGTTTCTATTTTTTACAAATATAACAACAATATAGAATATATATCGTTGCTAACTGAGGTATTTAGCAACAACTCATTTGTTGGAAAATATAGTACTTAGCAACTATTGAATAGTTGGTAACAGTAGTATTTACCAACGACTTAGCTTCGTTGCTAATTTGGTAAAATACCAACGAATTACACTTTTCTAAAATTTAGCAACGGTTTGTGTAACTGTTGGTAATTTACCAATGACTTCGCATATTTACCAACGATTGTGAGTTTACCAACGAGCTTATTACTAACGACCGATAATTTGTAACAACCTAGTCTTTAGCTAAATTAATTATCTGATTATCGAACCAATAATGTAATTTTATTACATTATTTGAATTATAATTTAATTAAGTTTTGAAATATTTAATTAAATTATATAAATATTTGAATTATGATTTAATAATTATTAAAGATAATTAAATAAAAGAGATATAAGATACAAAAATATTAGTGGGTTAAGTAGCAAACGTAACTGATTAAGTATATAAACGTCAATAATATTCATTAATCACAAATTTAGAAATCAGACTCTCTCTCTACTTTCTCTCTCTACTCTCTCTCTCTACTTCTCTCTAAATTATCTTCCAAACCGACCGGCCGATTATCGAATTCTATATATCATCAGGAAGATCTCGAAGAATACTACAAGAATATAAAGTTGCATGCGTGATTTCATACGAATTTGAGGTAAGAATCGACACTTTTAGTTTCATATTTTCGGTTTTTGGAGGTATAAATTCGAATTTATCAATTTTCATGCGATTAAAGCTATTGTAGCTTGAGTTTTAACTAGAATATGTATAATATAATTGAACCTAGGCTTAATACTTAACATATTAGTGATTTTAGACTTAGAAATGTATGATTTAAAGCTGTAACATATGAACAAATTCGAGAAACCAAGAACAAAGTCGAAATGCATGAACAAACTCGATTTAAGCTAAATTCGAATATATGTTCGAATTTGACATTAAATTCGAGACTATGATTCGACTTTAACCCTATGAGGATTCAAATTTAACCAATGTATTTGAATTTGTCCAATATGTTCGAAGCATTTATTTTTGAATTTAACCCTATATTTAAATGTAGGACATTTGAATTTAGTCTATGATAATTTTGATACTTTCAAATTTAGCATATATATTCTAAAGGTATGTTTCGAATTTAACTATATATTTGATTCTAAGCCTTCGAATTTAATTATATAATCGAATCTAATGCCTTCAAATTTATCATCATGTTCGAATTTAAGTATTAAATTCGAACCCCACTCCCTAAATTTGAATATCTTGAATAAAATACATGGACAACATATAAATTAACAAAATAATTAGCTTAATGATTATATATATATAAAAGATAATATATATATATATATATATATATATATATATATATATATATATATATATATATGCATATATATATATATATTGTATTTAAAGTTATTAAGTTTAAATTTGTAATTTAAGTTGAAATATGTATTTGAATTATGAAAGTTGGTACGATAATTGGACTGATTATAAAGTTGATTTCATATTATGGAAATTTAGAATTATTAAATTATTAAGGAAAATAAAATAAAGATAGAATTCTTTATTTTATAAAATCAGTATTTTAATGGAACCGGATAAGTTGAAGGGTTGAATGTGTCAAAAGTCGGAAATTTGGAATAAAAGGGGGGAAGATAGTTTATTTCAACTCATTTGAAATTATTCTCACTCTCTCACTAAAACTCTCTCTCCCTCTCGGCTCTCTCTCTCTCTAAAATATTGAAGATTATCAAAAGTTGATATTTGAAGCTGAAAATCTGGATTTAGCTTGTATTCAAGGAACTAAAACATCTGCAATTGACGAATTGAGGTAAATATTTCTTGAACTCTTCGAATTTAAGAGTTTTTGGGTCGGGTTTTATAAGAACCGAAATTTAGATTTGGTGATGCAAATGTTGATGCATGTATGATATTGTTATGGAATCATTAAACTCGAGTGTTAAGGTTGATATATATTAAATTTCAGCTTCTGATTCGCACTATAAGTATGATTTCTGGAAATTAGTGTGTGTTTTAGTGTGTGTGGTCGAAAATGATGAAAAATGGTTAAAAAGGGTTGTAATTTGGTATAAAAACATGTTATTAATAGTGTCATAATGCTTGAAAATAGGTGCATTTTAGTGGGTATAAGTTATTGCATGTATGGGATAAACACGGAAAATGACTTAGATTTAAATCTGGAAAAATGGTCGAATCAAGAACAGATTCGAATGATCCGAATTCGGATGTTCGAATCTGTTAGATTTCGAATCAGGCACCATTCGAATCTAGGATAGATTCGAATCTAACATGTGATCCGAAAATGTATGCAATCAAAATGGCAAAAATAATCTAAGTGTTTGAATCTCGGATGGTGTCCGAATTCGGTTGGGGACCGAATTCGGATATGGTCCGAATCTAATATGGTCCGAATTTATTATATGGTTCGAATCTAGTGTGCTTCGAATCTGTGTTAGTCCTAAATGGGTAAATGGTCCGAATTTACAAAGGATCCGAATTTGGACTTATATATATGTGTGGACCGAATTGAGAAGTAAATGGGATCCGAACTGGGATCCGAATTCGGGTGGGGTCCGAATTCGGACATAGATCCGAAATGGGGACCAAACTTTGCAATAAATATAAAATTAAGTTTTGTGAATTTAAACAGTTATTGACACGATATGTTGTACAACTGACTTACAGGTCCCTTGTGGTGTTGTTTAACCCACAGTGGGGTACTTTGTGGATCCGGTTGAAAGCCCGAGGAGAAATAAAATTGATTAAAGATTAATAACGCACCCACTGTGAGTACAGTAGATTTCCTATGGTTATATCTGTTTTTATGTTAGCTTTGCCTGCTGAGACGTGTTGCTTCATTTGTTTATTTGGAACTCTACTAACTTGCGTAGAATTAGATGCACATTCTTAATTGTTGCATGTCCGTTCATTTGTTGTGCATCTAGTGATGGACCGGTGGGTCGCATCGATTACTCTGATGTTACTGTGCTATATGACCTGGAGCTGATCCCTCCTAGGCCCGGTAGGCAGTATGTCATCCCCGATCGTACGTTTGTCTCAGATGGTATGTTTAAATGCCGAGCTGTGAGCTCGAAGGGGCTGCGGCTCTGGTCCGTACTTTGCGTACGAAGAGGATATCCGATGTTGGTCATCTGTGTTATCCTTGGGCTTCATAAAAATTTATAAAATGCGCAATCTATGTATTCACTAAGCATTCGCTTACGTTTTAGTTGTTGTAATTTTTACAGGAAAAGGAAAATCAGCTGCGGGACCATCTAGCTAGGTTGTTGTTTGAAGTGAATTGAAGACTCGGTTGCTTATTTGGTAACTTAATTGTTGAGTTTATTGTTGTAATAAATTTGGGATAATGTAATGTAATGGAAGTTTTTAGATATAGACATGTAACCTTTGTAGCACTGTAGAGTGATTTGAAACTGATGTAATACTTTATTTTGGTACTTTAATTGCTTCCGCACTTTAATTAAGTAATCAGATCATTATGTAATTGATGTATTGGTGATTAATCCTGGGTGTCTTGTTAATGGTGGTTGTTGTGGCAAGGGTGTCACACGAGATGGTATCAGAGCAGTTGTTTGAGATTCAAGTGTCCGTGAGGTTTTGATCTCAAACATTAGGTAATGATATGTAGTGGTTTAAGTAATGATCTGAACTAAGATAGGTTACGATCTAGTAATTATAAGAGATTGACTATCATACGGGACAAATGAATGGTGTCTTTAAGTTTATGACATGTTGCTAAACAAATTATATGTTTATATTACAGAACATGTCTGGAGGAGGAATGACACCGGAAGAAGCAAGAGAAATGATGCTAGCCATGATGGCTGAGCAAAGAGAGATGATTCAAGATCAGTTTCGGGCTCGAGATGAGGCTGAAGCTAAGCGAAGGGAAGATAAAAGGAAGAACAAAGAAAAAGAAAGAGAAGGAAATAATGAGGAACAAGATGACAACACTGGGTCATCTAATAAGCCCAGGGGTTGTCGGTTTAGGGATTTTAAAGGAAATGGAGCTGTAGAGTTTAACGGTTTTGGGGATGCTGTTGCTGCCCTGGAATGGATAACAACCACAGAACGGACATTCCGAATCAGTGATTGTGCTGAGAAGGACATGGTCCGGTTCGCTACTGCTATGTTCACCAAAGACGCAGTAATGTGGTGGAATTCAATGGTGAATGCCTTAACAATGGAGAAGGTTTTTAGAATGACATGGGCTGAGTTTACTGAAATTTTCACTCAGCAATACTGCCCGGCCGATGAACGCCGAAGACTAGAAGCTAAGTTCATGACACTAATTCAGGGGACTAAGTCTGTGTCCCAATATGCAGTAGAGTTCACGAGGCTAAGTTTATTTGCGCCTCATCAGGTTGATACAGAAGAAAGAAAAGTTACTCGATTTGAGGCTGGTCTTGATTTGGAAATCCGAAGGGTGATGAGCAACGTACGTTACCCCACGTTTGCTAGTCTGCTGGAAGCTGCCAGAAATGTAGAACAGATCCTGATTATGTCAGGATATGTGATGGGGTCTGCTGATGTTGCTTCAACTAACCCAACTCAACCTTCACCGCCGAAACGTCAACGTGAAGGAGGCTACTCTGGTTCTGCACGATCATCACAGTACTCGCCACCACAGTCTTATCGTCGTCAGTCTAGTTCTCCTGGTCATGCTCGTGCATGTTTCTGCTGTGGAGAATTGGGCCACTACCAAAGTGAATGCCCACGAAGATCGGATGCCTGCCATAAGTGTGGTGTATGGGGACACTACAGTAGGAATTGCAGAAGGAACGATCCAGCTGCTGCTGCTCCATCGTCGACTCGATCATTTGAAGGATCAAGTGGTGGTTCAGTCAACCGCCGGAACCAGCCAAAAAGGGGACAGACTAGTGCATTTCAGATTACCGTGGAGGAAGCTAGGGAAAACCCGGAGGTGGATGCGGGTACGTTTATAAGTTAAATTTATGCTTGCAATAATGATGTTTAATTCTGATATCAACAAGCCTTTTGTGTCTACTGTTTTGAACAAACGACCAGTCATGACGCTGTTTAAGTTACTGGCTAGATTTGACATAGAAGTTACTAGTAACACATTAGCCGAGTTAGAATACCTATATCATAGTCGCACCTTAGAAAATTAAAGATGTAGTCTTCAAATTTGGATCTTACTCCGATATCATTTAGTGAATGTAACGTGATAAATATAGAAGATGTCGACGTTATAAATAAGAATGACAATGTCAAAAAGGAAATATAATGCTACTTGAGGATAGTATACTTATTGATATGATAATTGATCAATAAGAAAGTTAAAGAGACTTTGGACAGTAATGAAATTTGCTTATACCGTAAAGAAAGGTCTAATACTACGATTCGGAATCTAAAAGAGATTCGGAGGTGGTCATGAGTTTTGTTTAAATTCTGGTGCCAATTAATTAAATCGTAACTACTGCATTTATGCAATCAATGTTAGTCTTTTGGACTAAGTTGATAGTTGTGATTGATGTTGAAATTGTTAAGTAACACATTAGTTAACGTAGATCATGTGTATCATGATTGTACTTTAGTGATTGAGGAGGTAGTACTCAATCCTGACTTGATTTCAATAGAGATCGGTGATTTGATACGATAATTAGAAAGAATTTATTAAATATATGTGACAAGACGCATGTAGTTTGCAATGAAGGAATAATAAAGATAACTTCGCCGAAAGGAGGCGAGAAAAATTGTATATATGAGTATTGGAGAAGTGGGGATCAATGTCTAATGATGATTGTTAGGTCCCGAAAGCTGATTGCTTAGGGTCGTGAGTCTTGTATGGTATATGCTATTGATACCAAGATTGAAGAGAGAACTGTGGCCGATGCGCCTGTTGTCCCAAATGTTTCCATAAATGTGTATGGAAGACTTGTCTGGTGTGGCACCTGAAAGACAAGTGAAAAGTTGGTATTGACTTGATTCCTGGAGCTTCTCCAAAAGTTTGTTATTCGTACTGTTTTGTATCTACTGAATGTGCATAGATTAAAGTGGTTTGAACAAATTGACTATAATAAATAAATATCCGCTGCCGAGAAATGAGGATTATTCAATTAGCTGCATGAGAGCTAATTATTTTTCTAAGATTAATCTACGAATGGGATATGATTAGTTGAGGTCCGAAGAGGGAATGTACTGAAATTGGCTTTCAGGAATATTTATGAGCACTATGAGTCTCTGGTCACGATATTTTGATTAAGTAACACCCCAACCGTTTTATGAACACCATGAATAGAGATTTGTATATCAATGATGGGGGAATCGGTAATTGTAATTATTGATGACATTCGGGTATAAGTTTTAAGTTGAATATGTCAAAACGTGAATTTTGATTACAATAGATTATAATTTGTGGTATGTGATTTCTGGAATTGGATCTCGGAGGATTCTGTTAAAAGAGGAATGATTGAGAATTTGGAATCTGTCTCGCAGTAATTACAGATTTAAGAAGTTTTCTACGATTGGTAGATTTTAAACAACTTGATTATTCAGTATATTTTATATACAGACTCAAGAAGTTTATTATTGGAAAGATTTTGCACAGATGTACGTGGGAAAGGTTATTAATATTGTTTTAGTATTCTAGACTCGATTATGTTAGAATAGAAGAGTTGTTTCATTTTCAACTCTTGGTTTGTGTTATAAGTGGGATTAAACACACATATAGCTATGAGTACAGCTTACTGACAACTGATAGAAGATCAGAATGAATGGACTATTTCCACATCGGAATATATGATGAGACACCTAAACCAATCAGTTTTGAGGGAAACGATGTAGTATAATTGTTAGTATCACCGATGAGGTGTACTACTTGTTTTGAAAAAGGGATAAAAATTTGCACTGAGGTGAGTTGGTTCATTGAGAATAACAGAAAAGTTAGGAATCTGTTATCTCATTTAGAATTATTTAAGGAAATGTCGAAATAGCACTTGGTATTTCATGAAGAAATCTTTATTAAATCTTCACAACTGGTAATGAAGATTAGGCTGATTATAATGAATTAGAAATCATAAAGGGTTAGTATATGTTGAAAAGTCGGAATATATTATGAATACTGTGGTAATGAAGAATAAGGAACAAAGAGATTAAAATAGTATTGATACGTTGGAAGCATCACAAAGGAGTAGACCATACGTGGGAGACAAAGGCGGAAATATTAAAAAAGTATCCGAAACTGTTTGAATCCGAGTAACTTCGAGGACGAAGTTGAGCGTGGTGGAGCCCATGCTGTAACATCCTCGGATTTAAATTATTGTATTTAAAGTTATTAAGTTTAAATTTGTAATTTAAGTTGAAATATGTATTTGAATTATGAAAGTTGGTACGATAATTGGACTGATTATAAAGTTGATTGCATATTATGGAAATTTAGAATTATTAAATTATTAAGGAAAATAAAATAAAGATAGAATTCTTTATTTTATAAAATCAGTATTTTAATGGAACCGGATAAGTTGAAGGGTTGAATGTGTCAAAAGTCGGAAATTTGGAATAAAAGGGGGGAAGATAGTTTATTTCAACTCATTTGAAATTATTCTCACTCTCTCACTAAAACTCTCTCTCCCTCTCGGCTCTCTCTCTCTCTAAAATATTGAAGATTATCAAAAGTTGATATTTGAAGCTGAAAATCTGGATTTAGCTTGTATTCAAGGAACTAAAACATCTGCAATTGACGAATTGAGGTAAATATTTCTTGAACTCTTCGAATTTAAGAGTTTTTGGGTCGGTTTTTATAAGAACCGAAATTTAGATTTGGTGATGCAAATGTTAATGCATGTATGATCTGGTGGTGGATTAGTTGAAATCTATTGTATAAGATGCTATATATTAAATTTCAGCTTCTGATTCGACCTGGAAGTATGATTTCTGGAAATTAGTGTGTGTTTTAGTGTGTGTGGTCGAAAATGATGAAAAATGGTTAAAAAGGGGTGTAATTTGGTATAAAAACATGTTATTATTAGTGTTATAATGCTTGAAAATAGGTGTATTTTAGTGGGTATAAGTTATTGCATGTATGGGATAAACACGGAAAATGACTTAGATTTAAATCTGGAAAAATGGTCGAATCAAGAACAGATTCGAATGATCTGAATTCGGATGTTCGAATCTGTTAGATTTCGAATCTGTTAGGTCTTCGAATCTGGCACCATTCGAATCTGGGATAGATTCGAATCTAACATGTGATCCGAAAATGTATGCAATCAAAAATGGCAAAAATAATCTAAGTGTTTGAATCTCGGATGGGGTCCGAATTCGGTTGGGGACCGAATTCGGATATGGTCCGAATCTAATATGGTCCGAATTTATTATATGGTTCGAATCTAGTGTGCTTCGAATCTGTGTTAGTCCTAAATGGGTAAATGGTCCGAATTTACAAAGGATCCGAATTTGGACTTATATATATGTGTGGACCGAATTGAGAAGTAAATGGGATCCGAACTGGGATCCGAATTCGGGTGGGGTCCGAATTCGGACATAGATCCGAAATGGGGACCAAACTTTGCAATAAATATAAAATTAAGTTTTGTGAATTTAAACAGTTATTGACACGATATGTTGTACAACTGACTTACAGGTCCCTTGTGGTGTTGTTTAACCCACAGTGGGGTACTTTGTGGATCCGGTTGAAAGCCCGAAGAGAAATAAAATTGATTAAAGTTTATATACGCACCCACTGTGAGTACAGTAGATTTCGCATGTTTATATTTGTTTTATGTAAGCTTTGCCTGCTGAGACCTGTTGCTTCAATTATTTGTTTGGAATTCTACTAATTTGCGTAGATTTAGATGCACATTCTTACTTGTTGCATGTCCTTTCGGTTGTTGTGCATCTAGTGATGGACCGGTGGGTCGCATCGATTACTCTGATGTTACTGTGCTATATGACCTGGAGCTGATCCCTCCTAGGCCCGGTAGGCAGTATGTCATCCCCGATCGTACGTTTGTCTCAGATGGTATGTTTAAATGCCGAGCTGTGAGCTCGAAGGGGCTGCGGCTCTGGTCCGTACTTTGTGTACGAAGAGGATATCCGATGTTGGTCATCTGTGTTATCCTTGGGCTTCATAAAAATTTATAAAATGCGCAATCTATGTATTCACTAAGCATTCGCTTACGTTTTAGTTGTTGTAATTTTTACAGGAAAAGGAAAATCAGCTGCGGGACCATCTAGCTAGGTTGTTGTTTGAAGTGAATTGAAGACTCAGTTGCTTATTTGGTAACTTAATTGTTGAGATTATTGTTGTAATAAATTTGGGATAATGTAATGTAATGGAAGTTTTTAGATATAGACATGTAACCTTTGTAGCACTGTAGAGTGATTTGAAACTATTGTAATACTTTATTTTGGTACTTTAATTGCTTCCGCACTTTAATTAAGTAATCAGATCATTATGTAATTGATGTATTGGTGATTAATCACGGGTGTCTTGTTAATGGTGGTTGTTGTGGCAAGGGTGTCACACCTTCTATAATTTTCTTTCTTTCTTTGCTATATATATATATATATATATATATATATATATATATATATATATATATATATATATATATATATATATATATATATATATATATATATATATATATATATATAAGGGAAGAGAGATAGAATAATCGCAGAAGCTAAATTTGATGTAAATATAATAGTAAATATTAAATATTAAATATTCTTATAAAAATTTATCAGGTAAAAGTACGATCCATACAATATTACAATTTATAGTTTTATAAATTAATCAATAAAACCCAATTCGGTTTCAGTTTATCAATTTGGTTTTGAAGAAACATCAATTATATGATATTATCCAATAATGTTATTTGTTATCATCATCTATTTGACATTTACATCATATATTTAGTTTTTTTTTTTTTTCATAATTTTGATATCTTTTTAATCTAAATCTTTCTATATAAATATAAATATAAATATGATATTAATAATATATATATATATATATATATATATATATATATATATATTTAGAAATAAAAATTTAAAAGAATATAAAAAAGATAACCACTGTTTACGTATATTTAAAAAATAGATAAATAATATATATGACTTATATTTTTGTATTTTTTATAAAAATTAATATTTTAATAGTTTTACTAATCTATACTATATATAATAAGAAAACCACTTGGAGTTTCTGGACCATTGGATAGAAAGAAATCAATGGTCCAGATTAATGACAACTCATAATTATTTATGAAATGTCTCTTATACCCTTAATTAAAATCAATAATTATACCTATGCCATTTTTTAATTCATTTCCAAATTTACTACCTTAACTTAATTACATTAAATTTTGATTTTAGTTTTTTCATTAATGAATTAATATTAAATTATTATTTACCTAAAATAAATATGTGTCATTATTATCCTTAATGATCATAATTAAATTCAAATGTAAAAATTTGGATTTAAATGTAGAAGTGTAGTAAATAAAGTTAAAAACTTTTGTTAATTATTTTGCTAACAAGATTCAAAATTTAATAGATAAAACTTCAATTGTGAATATTATAAATTTTGATTGTTGATTTTCAGATATTCCATTTTTATATTTTATCATTTTCAAATATATACACATTCACATAATTGAAGTTTTTTGTTTCTTACATTGATATTTCATATTTGAAGTTAATAAAAATTAAAAGAAATATTTTTTGCAAACATATATTATCTATTTTTAATAATACAATATAATAATAGTTTTTTAATTAATATCAAACAACTAAGTATTTTTTTTTATCTTTAATTTAACTAGCTTTCAACTTTTTTATTTTAATTATATATAAATTTTAATAATTTATTAAAATATAAAAAAATATGTATTTTCTAAATCAACCCATGTAATACATAGGTTGATTAACCTATATATTATAATAAAACAAAACAATTCATGTCATATGTCACTTCTACATTACAAGAATATTTACTTTTTCCACCTCTTTTTCCAAATTTAACACCTTAACTTAATGACATTAAATTTTGACTATATTTTTTTTCATTAATTAATTAGTAATAAATTAGATTTTTTAGCATTTAAAATTAATGTTTACCTAAAATAAATTCTATCATTATTATCCATAATAATCATAATCAAAATGTAAAAATTTGAATTAGTTGTGGAAATTATTATTATTATGTATAATAAAGGAAAACATCAAATGTCACGTGCCAAAAAGATAATTAAAACTTATAAAAATTACAATTTAATATTTTTAAAAAAGATAAATATACTCTATTTTTTAATCAGTAAATAATAAAAAATAAACATAATTATTATTTTTGTATATTTTTATTTTTACTCATATACATTTTATGTAAATAAATTTAATTAAAAATATTCACGTAATACGTGGGTTGTAAACTAGTTTTAAGTTTATAAGAATGAAAGAATTCCAACATTTTACCTATCTGTCGTTTCTAATATCCAAAAATAAGATCCCGAAATTTTTGTTTTAATATTTTAGGATCAACCTTATCGTTTTAATTTTTTTAATATTTTGAAATTTAAACCTATGTTTGTGTAAATAGATGCAAATAATGTATCTCGTTGTTTGATAGTTATTTACTGTTTAGGAAGATAAAATAATTTTAAAATTATAAAAAATTATATACTTAATAAATGAAAAGATGTATTATAATTTTACGTGTCAAATTACCAGAAAAAATAATTACAATTTATAAAACTAGAAAAATAATAAATATGTTAAATATAAATATTGTTGTTAATTTTTTTTAAATTAAATTGATATTTCTATATTATTGAAATTTAAAAAAAAAATTTATATATTTAAATTTGGAGCTTATATAACATATAAATAACTTTTATTAAAAATATCAACATATAACATACGTATGTTAATTATAATTATGACAAATAATAAAATTATTCTTGAACTTTTTATAATATATTTATATATTTTAATTTTAGGTATATACATGTTATAAATAAATTTTATTAGAGATATCCATATCATTGAGTTAATAGACTAGTAGTATAATAAATAAGCTTTATTAGGGATATTCACATTATACTTATGTTAATACACTATTAGTATAATAATAGATGGCCGATTTTTGAAGAATTTTAAATAAATACTACTTTTAAATATTGAAATATTTTACACACTATGATCATTGTAGAAATCAATATTCTATCAAGTTCCAAGGATTCAATCTTATCCATTATATTAAAAACATTAGTGGTTAAAAAATGGGTCGACAATTTTGTAACATGAGATAATTTTGTTGTTCAATATTCGAAAGATACAAAAAAATATGGGTAAAAGAGTAAAATTTTTTAATTTTTCTTCGCTTTTTCTTCTTCATAATTTCCAACACACTTATTCTCTATCTTTTTAATGACGTTGACTATTTGAACCACTCTATCTGCTATTTAAACTTCACCTTAATATATCTCACTCACATGACTTTGTTTTTTTTTTTTAAGTATTAAATAATGATATATATATATATATATATATATATATATATTACAACTTGACAAATGTCAAATCTACTACATAGAATGGGGTACAAATAACATAAACCCTTTTTAATTTATCCATGCAATTTCTCGTTCTCTATCCATTTCTCTTTTTGTTCATCGTATTCATCCTCATCTTGGTATGATTTTTATAGATTTTCATCCACGATTTTCATCTACATGTTTTTATATTCATCTTTATTTTCTAATCTTTATCTTTTTCATCTTCTTACGTATCGTGAAACTTTTAAAATCAGCATCCATTTTCAAGATGACGGTTTATTCATATTCTTCTTCCAAAAACCAAGCCCAGGTCCATGCATGTTCATTTTTCGAATGTATGAAATTGAAAATGTGAAGGTTCATCATGAAGCATGTTCATCTTCTTGGTCTTGTTTAAAGTTTAACAAACAGTCAAACATATAAATAATTAGAACATAAAAATGGTAAAAATAGAAAAAATAGAAGAATAGTAAGAAAAAGAATTCAAGAGTCAAACATGAAATAAACCCTCTGCAAGATCAAAAATAGTATTAAAAATAACAATGTCTTATAATTTAATCAAAATTTTAATAATATCAAATTGATAAATTAAGTAAAATTCATAATAATTATATTGTAATACAACTTATAAAGAATTTAAGTACATTATTAAAAAGTCATCGCATGCTCTGCTGAATTGTGGTGTTTTGGCAAAATATAGAGCATGCAATGCTTAAATTTTGCTGGCAGCTATTTTTATGGGAAACTATATGTTAACTAGTTTTTTGGAATCAATTTATATATAGAATTGAAGATCCTAAAGATAGTTTTAAAGATTGGTTCTATTATTCTATGAATGTACGTGGTGTCTATACATATACACAAAACATTTCAAACCATTTTCTTGAATATTATCCGTTAAAAAGATTTGTGAACTCCAACTCCAACTTGTTAAGTGATAGTGATTTTACACTATAACAACACAAGTGTTAGTTAGTAAACAGTAGTAAGCATCAAATTGAATATTAAATAAATAAATGTTATTGTTTGTGTTATTTAATTTGGTTTGTAAAAAGGGTTTAATATGAAAAAAAAAAAACCAACATATTTTTATGTTTTTTTGCGATTTAGTCTCTCCGTATTATTTTTTCCTAAGAAAGTCCTTGAGTTATTGTTTTCAATCCGGTTTTCGCAAAAGTTTTGTTTTTTTTCATAATCAACCCTGACTTTTTTCACAAAAAACCAACATGTTTTCACTATTTTTCTTCGAAAAATCCACAAACTTGAAAACTTTTTTAGAAAAATAAAGAAAAATTCTAAAAATCACAAACAAATGTATTACTTAAGGATTTTATTGATAAAAAATAACACGAATGTATTATAACGTAAAAACTTTTAGAAATAGAATTGGGCGGGTTGATTAAAATGCAATGCACCGGAAGAGAAGAAGAATAAGAGATCGTATGATGGATGGATGGATCGGGTACACGAAAACAGGAAGCCGGCTGGTGGCCCATGGTATTATGGTTGGTGGTACACTGCACCTTATTATTTATTCCATCTTATCCATTTCCATTACGTGTCAAGATCCCAGTTGACCATCTTTTGTCTTATTCATTTTGTGAACAAATTACATATCCCCATTCCCATACCACCACCATTATCATTATTATTAATATTAACAAAAACAGGTCATTTCTATGTAACATATTTTTTTCCTACGCAATAAATTTATTTATCTAAAATGACATTTATTTTTACTTATAAAAGTACAAGACGAATATTATAAAAATATGATTATAGATAAAATAGTCATTTTCAAAAACAGCAAAATATGTTATGTACAAATCACTTCCTATTAAAAAAATGGTTGTGTTTGAAAAACAACGTGCCTTCAAAGATGGTCCGAAAATTGGATTATTATAAACCATTTTTTTTATCGTGTCAAGATATAAGATTTTATATGACTCGATGTTATCTTAGCAATACACATACAAATCAATATTTTACAACGATAAACCATTTTAAATAGTCCTTTCATATTTATTACATGAAAATGATAATAATAATAATAAAATAATCGAGAAAATAATATATTTACTATATATGGATTGTTTATGGACTGGTGCCCATTTCTGACATTTATTTGTTAACTCAACCCTTCACTTTTATACTTGAACAAATCTGCTTCCATAGTAGTAGTTCATTTCTAGATTTCCACTTTCACAAACTTCAATTACAGATTGTCCTAATTTTTTTTAAAACAAATTATCTGAATTTAAAACTTTCTTAAAATAAATTATCATATGTACTTAAAATGTCTATTAATAATAGCAAAATAGTTTAACCTTATAAAACTAAATAACTACACATAATATGTATGTATGGTATAAATTAATTTTGATTTTTGTAATGTAATGTCTCCAATTTTTTAATACTCTAAAAAATAAAAGGATTTTTCAAAGATTATATTATGATGGATCGAATGGTTGGTTGGTTTATAAACTATAGTTATTGCTGAAATGAAAGAAAGTGCATCGTACGTAGACTACGCTATTTAGTTGTTACATAATAAATGAGCAGTTAATGAAAATTAAATGGAACATTAAGTATATATTAAATAAAAGACTGAATTGCAGCAATTAAGTTGTGTTTATTACCAAACAAATCTTACATGTTAAGGATAATGTTGTATATATTTTTATTTGGGAAAGCAAAATTTTATCAGAAATAGAATAATATATATTCTAGCCTTCGAATTGAAGAAAAACAATAACACCCACAGATGAGAACAAACTTGTAAAAATCCATTCTTTATCGTATTAGACTGGGGAACCGAAGTCCACCAATGTTTGTTTATAAGTAAAAGAGAGTATTATATTAATTAGATTTATTTTAATTAATAGATGACAACTAATGAATTAATAGATCCCTTAATTATAGGGATTTATTTCCATAACAATCTATTTAATAAATTTCAATATGGATTTTAGTGAACATGTTCAATAAGATTCGAAAATGATTTTAGTGGACATGTTCAATCATATTCGACAATGGATTTTAGTTAACATGTTCAACCGGATGTGTTATATAAAATTTTTTATTATTTTCATCAAACCGTTCATGAATGTTCAATTTCATATACAACGTTATTTAACATGTGTAATCGCGCTTTATTGTTTTTTAGTCGCTATTAACTCTTTTGGTGATAAACCAATATTGAGGTATTGAACATGTTCAATCGTGGTTTATGGTGTGTGTAGTTGATGGGTTCCATTTTGATGATGAACCAAAATTTATGGTGTGTCACCATTGCATATGTTCAGTATAGATGTAAGGAACGAATGATACTTACTGAAATGGAGATGTTCATTAGATACACAGAATCTTCGATTCTAATTTAAAAATTCCAATACCAATTTTACCTCCAACACTAATTAATGTGCGAAAATTTTTTAACTAAATCTATATTATATTTAATGATTTTAAAGATAAATGATTGGCTACAAACGGTTTCCCGGTACCTTAGTCTAACATGGTACCACATTGATATTGAATGTATGTATGTGTGTGTTGTATATAAATAAATTAATATTTAGAAAATAAAACATCTGCGTCTTAATATAAGGTTTAATACCAATTTGTATGTGTGTGTTGGAAGAGAGTTGGGGGAATATCGACTTTAATACCAATTATAAAGTTATTTGAGTTACAATACGAAAATGAGATACATAAATTTAAATTACAATAGAGTTAAAATAATAATTTGAATTTAAATTAATAATACCAAAAAAAAATGAGATCTATAAAGTCATGTTTAATACAATTCTTTAAAACAAAATTTAGTAGGTTTCCAATGTTACAACTACCAATAAAAAATCTTACGTTCAAGTTTAACCAAATTGTCAAACTAATTGCATGTGGGTAGGCTTTGGACTAACGGATGTAAATATTCAAATAGAAAAAATATTGAAATTTTAGATAGTTAAAAGAAAGTAAATAATGTATATAAAATGGTATGTGATAAAATGTGTTAGATATCTATGTATATACCGAAGGAAATATATATTAAAAAGTATAAAAACTGAAAAAAAAAAAAAAAACGAGAAAAAAAAAAAGGAAACTAGTCATTGGCGGGGAAATCCCACTGAGTCAAGGTGAGTTAGCAGGGTCGTTCCCGCCGGCGTTTGCCTAGGTGGCAAAGCGGATTACACAACAAGGTATACATATTTGGCTATTTGCCTCGTAAAACTGTGGTTTAATGCATGTCAGCATGTGCACTCAATTCGTATATAAATTCCTAGCAATTAAAAAGGTAGGTGTGTGCCCCATAAGATTTCATTACTCCCCACCATCACCCAATGTATATTATAATTTTTTAGCATTAATTTCTCATACTTTTTCAAATTTTATACAGGAGAAATGTAACTAAATAGTTATATACTTTTGAATTTATACACATTTATGTAATGTATTTTTTTGTGCACATTTGGTAGTCAGACTTTTAAAAATGTTTCAATTAGATAGTTGAGTGATCCGTAAACCGGCACCAACCGGTCACCATGCTTACGTGGACGGTTTTTTTTTAAGAAAAATTATATCAAATAGCTATGTACTTATAAATCTGTTTTCTTTTATGTCGTGTACTTTTCTTTTGTGCACATTTAATAATCAAACTTTTAAAACTGTTTGAATTAGATAGTTGTGTTACTTGAAAATCGGTAGCAACCGGTTACCACACGTATGTGGACATGTTATAGGACATAAAATTAAAATATACTGATGTTACTTTTTATAGGTATCAAATTCAAAACATATTATTTCCACTTCATACATATCACGTTTAAGAGATGGAAATTAATACTTTAATAATATTGTTATAAAATGAAATCATACTTATTAATTTGATATATATCTAGTTCATGGATCCTTTATAGTTTTATAGAAAAAAAATAGGTCATCGTAGGTTTTTTAATTCCAAATCATAAAAATACGTCCACGTAAGCATTATAAACCAGTTGGTATCTGTTTTCAAATAACCCAACTACTTAAGTGAGACTCTTTTAAAAGTTTGACAACTAAATGTGTACAAAAAAATACACAACATAAATGTAGTCAAATTTAAAAATACTTAGCTATTTGATTACATCTTTCTTGAAAAAATCGTTCACGTAAGCATGGTGATCGGTTGGTGTCCGTTTTTTAGGTTATCTAACTACCAAATTAGAAAAATGTACGAGGTGCATTAATTAGTAATGGGGGCACAATGGGTGCAATTGGAGAGAGGCTATCTTCACTCCTATTCAGTTCTTTCATCTTTTAAGAATATTTTTTTAACTTGTGTCTCCAACAATCTATTTTTTTAAGAATTAATAATGTTTCTTCATATATGAAGAAAACTTTTCATTTGTTTAATATCCTTATATTATGGACCGAAAATAGGATCCATAAAAAGATTGGAATTGAAAGGAATGTCATTAATTCATGAAAATTTTGTGACATTTAACTTTGTTATTGAGAGGTCTTTCTTTCAGACAGCGTTAGACAGTTCCTAGGCAATTTTTTTTTTTCATTTTTTTTGAGATTTCATGTAAGATGAATAATAAACTAAAGTAATCTAATGAAATAATATTAAAGTAATTATAATAAACTAAAATATTAATAATATATTTTGATAATACTACATTATTTAAAAGAATCTCTAATAGAATAAGTAGTAGTTAACACTAATTAAATTGAAATAAACCAATATGAATAAAATTTTAAAAGCAGTAATAAAATATCACATTAAGATAAAACATAGAATATTTAATAATTTAAGCAATTTTTGTTGCCGATAAACGGATGTGTCTAAGGTCATATCTATTTTATAAAAGAACTAATAATAAAATTTTAAAACATAAAAAAAAAATCCAATCTAACTAAAAAGTAAAATAAATTAAAGAAAATGAATTTTAATTTGAAAAGGATGTGAAAAGAACAACCAATTGCCAACCATATATTATGACCACATGACATAAACTACAAAAAATACACCTACACATTTATCATATATCGTACTTGTTTCAATGAAAAAAAATACTAAAGTAACAATAAATATTATTATGACAAAGCCAAATAGCCAATAATTTTTTTAAAATTTATTTATGTTGTTGTTAGTATTTAAAATAATAAAAAACAACTCAACTTTCGAACATTATATTAAATCGAATAAAAAAGTCTACTTTTGACAATCACGAAAAACACCATCTAGTCAATCCATTAGATGTTCGTACATGAAGATGATGCTAAACATGAACACACGATGCATAATTCTAGTCAATCCATTAGATGCTCGTACATGAAGATGATGCAATTTGATTTTTGTTAAACACAAAGAATAATGTAGTTTTTCGAAAGATATAAGGGTTTTTGCTTTAAAATTGCTAAGTGGACGTCATAATTATGTGTACAAAATTTATAAAACATGGATTCTTAGTTCGACCAATAGACGTTCCATTGTTTTAGAGAGGTTATTGTTGATTATTCAAGATTTTTCGATGCATAATGATTTTTCATTGAAGTCGCCTATTATTCTCTCTCTCTCTCTCTCTCTTTCTGTCTGTGTGTGTATATTACACACACACACACACATATATACATACACACATGTGTGCGTGAGAAATTTGCGCAAAAGATCCTTAAGTTGGATCATTTTTGCGATTAAAACCCTAAACCATTTTTCATTGCACAAAAAATCTCCAACCGACTAAGACACTTTAAATTTTGGTTTTTTTCTAAAAAAAATATGACTTGCAACTGGTTTAGCCGGTTGCAAATTGATGACATGTAATTTTTTTTAAAGAGATTTTTGCGTAAATATTTAGTTTTTTCAATTAAAACCCCGAACCAGTTTTCATCGTACGGAGATCTCCAACCAACAAAAATCATTAAAATTGAGTTTACTTCACCGATTGTATTTTGATAACATGGAAATTTTTTTTAATCAAACAAAGAACCCGTTCTCCGATGAAACCCTCACCTTCTAGCGAACCTCACTGCTCGACAGATCATATTCAGAAGCTAAAATGGAATTTAAATAAACGAAATCGAACATAAAATTGAATCTAAAATTGTAACTCGTGAACACAAAACGAAATTGATTCCATCAACGTAAATGAAGTTGAATTTCAAAATTAAGGAGCAAAAGTCAATCGAAAATACATACATAAAATAAACAACCTTGAACACAAAAAAGATGATCGAGTAATCGGAGTTGCCGAAGGTAGAGTAGAAAAGTGGAAGTGTTGGTTAGAATTTAGAAGTGACAGGAAAAATAATTAAGAATACACATGTAATGTCACGTAACCGCCACGTAAGTCGAGTTTGCCATGTGGACGCCACGTGTGTGTCACGTAAGCATAACAACCTATTATATCCGGTAACACCCTAATTTCATAAGATTTACCGATTGGAGGTATTTTGTGCAATAAAAAATGATTAGAGTTTAATCACAAAAATGGTCAAAGTTTAAGATTTTTTGTGTAAATTTCCATATATATATATATATATATATATATATATGTATGTATGTATGTGTGTGTGTGTGTGTGTGTGAATGAAAATTAATAATAGGATACGTAGATAGAAAAATAAAAAATATATGAAAACGTGAATTTGAGATATTATATTAGGATGCATTTATTTATTAAGTAAGTATATAAATGGATAGATAAAGTTGTATTATTCATTTCATAAGTCATAACATATGAAATTTGAAGAATCTGTTATGTTAACTTGTGATAATTAGTCCATTATTTTTGCGAGTTAAAATTATATTGTCGCCAACGAAATGGAAGAAAAACTGCAACTAATTTCAGAAGAGAAAGAGGGGAGAGGTGGGGGGCACACTGCCACAGCACATCGATTTGTTAAGTAGCCGCCAAGTGCCAACCTGTTTTGACGCCCATTCTTGCCACATCATCATCCAATCCTCTATCGCCACCTCACCATCCGTATCCCCCGTCAAATTTCACTTCAAACTAATTAAAGGTTTATTTAGAAAAAAAACTAATATGTTTTTATATTTTCATTCATTCATGTTACTTTTTTCCTATAAAAGTTTTCAAGTTAAATTTTTCCTTTCTGGTTTAGTGAAATTTGGACACTAGAACCCGGTTTTTCAGTTTTCAAAAATCCGGTTCACAAAGTATAACCGGGGTCTAACGTCCAAATTTCACTAAACCAAAAAGAAAAAAATAACTTGAGGTTATTTATGGAAAAAAATAACATGGAGGGACGAAAACGCAAAAAACATGAAAACATGTTGGTTTTTTTTATACCCATTAATTAATTACTCACACATAATAATTTAACAGACCAATCAACGTATTCAAAATATATAAATACCAATTTATGAACCATGTGTTACGTGGATTATTTTTAAAAAATAATTTTTTAATAAAATACATATAAATTTAAAGTTATAACATAAAAATATTAATTGTTGAAACCAGTTGCCAAGTATTACACATCATTTAAACACTCGTTGATTATATAATCCCGTTTAAAAATTACAATTAAAAATTATCAACGGAGGTTCAAAAGATGTGTAATATTTGACAACCGGTTTCAACAATTAAATCTTATTCCACGTAGGTCATTTACCGGTCCACGTAGGCTTAATAACCGGTTTGAACGGGTTACCCATTGATAAAATCTTGATTTACTGATTTTTAGTTAGTTCGGGATTTTTTATGCAACGAAATGGTTTGGGGTTTTAATCACAAAAAACTGACAAGTTGATGATTTTTACGCAATTATCCCTATTTTAAAAAATGAAATGAGAATTAATGAAATTGTAGTTAAGCAAACAAGTTTTCATTTTTTTAAAGTGAGATGGAAATTTTGGAAATTTTCGGTAACTAAACACACCATTAATTTTCGAATTTTTTTGGTTTGGAAAACTACAATATAAAGTGTTTTTATTTTTTTCATTCGAAAGTGCTAAAAAAGGGAATGAATTCTAAGGGGCGTTTGGTTCACAGATTTTTTTCTCTGGGATTTGCATTTTTGTCAAAAGATTTGCATTATGCAACATTTGCATTTCTCAGGATTTTGTCAAAGAATCTATATTATCTTTTAGAAAAATTGCTAATCTGAAAATGCAAGATAACTGAGATTTAAAATCTCAGGGGGGAGGCTGAGTTTTTAAATAACAAAGAAGGAAGAGATTTAAAAAATCTTGGAATTTTAAATATTTACTGAAATCTGCGAACCAAACACAAGATTTTAAATGCAAATCTCAGTGAATCTCAAGTAATCCGCAAACCAAACGCCCACTAATTTGGTACAATTATTTATACTAAAAGAAATAAATAAGTTTGTAATTTAAATCTAAAAATATATTAAAATATAAGAAACTTAATAAACAAATAAATTAATATCTAAAAAGTTAAATTATTATTAATAATAAAATATTTATATTATTATTATTATAACAATAACAATATCAATATCAATAATAGAAGATTTAAATAAAAAAATTACTTGAACGATCAAAACTAAAATAACTACAAACTTGAGGTAACAAAACATCGTTAAATAAAAAGATAAAATGACCATTATAAAAGATTAAACATTTGATTGTTAAGTCAATATGAAAAGTACTATTTTTGTAACTAAACAATAAAATAAAGACTATTTATGTAAAATTAAAATATGTTCTCCATATAATTTACACGCTGCTACATAGATAATGATGAAAAATGATGATGATTTATAGAGAGAGAAAGACAAAGAGTTTTTAGAGCGAGAAAAAGGAGCAAGAACAGGGAGAAAGGGTTTTTTCTTCCTCTATTCTCTCTGTTTGAATCTTATCCCTTGGATAATAAGCCCTCCGGTCGATTATGCTATTTGTGTCTTGATTCTTGTTCGGCTTCTTTCTCTGTCATCGTATACCGGATCTTTTTATGTGGTGAGTTTTTCTTTTATGGATCTTTTGGTTTTGTTGCCCGTATCCTCTTTTCTCAATATTTATACTGGTTACTGAAAATTCATGATTTATATCGATAATCTTGATTTGGTGATTTTAATTGCGAGCTCGTTTCAAGTTATTGGCAACATTTCTATTCGAATTTATGTTTTGAAGTTTGTCGGTGTTTGGTCCGAAAGCCTTAATGTATTATAAGCGACTTATAATTAAGAAATCTGTATGTATCATCTTATAATTGTCTAGCTGATATTGGAAATGAAAACTTAAACAACTGCTTTTATATACACTTTTAGGATACTCAGAGAAATTGATCTGTGTTCTTGGATGTTATTGTCAGAGATATAAGCATGTATCCATTACATCAGGCAGAGTAGACCGACTGTTGTTTGGTTGATTGTAATTTATGGGTGTTTTGATTATATGTAAGCCCCCACAAGTTAAGGAATGAACTTTAGATATTTTTTTTGATTTCTTTATGATAAATTTTGTTTCCACAAGAAAACTATCCATCATCATTGTTGTTAAGAATTTTTAAGTCGTTCTTTGTAGCTAGTAGCTGATTGTCTTGTACTGTTATTGTGTTCTTTTGTACAGATTAGGCAAACAGGTCAGTCAAACCAATTGTGATCGCCGCTGTCTCTGATGCCGTCGATTGTTTTTATGTCCTAGCCTGAATACTGTGGAGAGTTGAAGCCCATTTGGTGTTTGATGATTGTGTGTGTATCATACCCCCATTAATTTGCAGCTTGTTTCTGGGTTTAGATCTTTTTTTGGGAGTGAATAGCAAAGATCCTTTGTCTCGGCAGTAGGCTGCGAGATCATCCATTGCTGCCTTCCATTGGTTCATGTCTACTGACTTGGACAGCCCAGTTCAAACCCAAATGGCTGTAGCAGTGTTTAGGAGTCCCTTAGGGAGGGAGTGCCATGGAAATAACAGGATGGAAGGGATGAAAACTACGGGCAGGAGGCGTGTTTTTGTTCAAACCGAATCAGGTTGTGTGTTGGGAATGGAGCTAGATCGAAGTGATAATGCTCACATGGTTAAACGAAGGCTGCAGATTGCACTTAATGTTCCAATTGAAGAGAGTTCATTGAGTTTCGGAGATATGGTTTTGAAGAATGATCTTAGTGCCATTCGTAACGATTCCCCTCTTCTTTTAACCAGAAACGTCTTACATCGAAGTTCTTCAACTCCTTGTCTGTCTCCCACTGGTAGGGATATACAACAGAGAGATCGGAGTGGTCCTGTTGAGATCTTGGGGCATTCGGGTAGTTTTGTTAGAACAAAACAGCTAGTTGATGAGGTTGTGAATGCGATAAAGAATGGTGTTGATCCAATCCCGGTGCATAATGGGCTTGGAGGTGCTTATTATTTCCGAAACAGTAGAGGTGAGAGTGTGGCGATAGTGAAGCCAACGGATGAGGAACCTTTTGCCCCGAACAACCCTAAAGGGTTTGTTGGTAAAGCTCTTGGTCAACCAGGGTTGAAGCGCTCGGTTCGTGTAGGTGAAACAGGTTTCAGAGAGGTGGCTGCTTACCTTCTTGACCATCATCACTTTGCTAATGTACCTCCCACTGCATTGGTCAAAATTACTCACTCTATTTTTAATGTTAATGATGGTGTAAGCGGGAAGAACGATGACAACCAAAGCAAGCCTCAACGAAAGAAGAAACTCTTAAGCAAGATTGCTTCATTCCAGCAGTTCATCCATCACGATTTCGATGCCAGTGACCATGGAACCTCGAGCTTCCCTGTGTCAGCTGTTCATCGTATTGGTATATTAGATATAAGGATTTTCAACACAGACAGGCATGCTGGGAATCTACTAGTTAGAAAGCTTAACAACAAAGATGTAGGGAGATTTAGTGAAGTCGAACTCATACCCATTGATCATGGCCTCTGCTTGCCTGAAAACTTGGACGATCCGTACTTCGAGTGGATTCATTGGCCCCAGGCATCGATCCCATTTTCAGAGGATGAGCTCGAATACATCGAAAAACTTGATCCGTATCATGATTCAGACATGTTGAGAAGTGAACTTCCAATGATTCGAGAAGCTTGTCTACGTGTATTGGTTCTCTGCACGGTTTTTCTCAAGGAAGCTGCTGCATATGGTCTGTGCCTTGCCGAGATTGGAGAGATGATGAGTCGGGAGTTCCGTCGTGGTGAAGAGGAACCCAGTGAGCTCGAGGTGTTATGTATGGATGCAAGAAGACTGGTAGCTGAGAAGGAGACGGAGGTGTCAGTTTTATCCCCGAATGGCGAAGCAGAGGATAATGCATTTCAGTTTGAAATCGACTATGATGATTCAGCCTTTGACTTCACTCATAAAATGTCGGGTGACAACTTCATAAACACTGCTCTTCCTTTCCAATATGGATTTGGGCGTAACCCGCTCTCGAAACTTGTTGAAACCTTTGAGGAGGAGGAAGAAAGCGAAGAGGAAACGACAGTTGAGGAATCAGGGAAGAAATGTTGTGTCTCAAAGCTGTCGAATTCATTCAAGAACAACTGCAGTTTAGGTGATAGCAGTAGCAGTAGCAATAGCAAGTTGAAGAGCCAGAAAAAGAAAACAGAAAGCAACGGTTATGTAGCAAAGAATTCATCATCTGGACACAGGAGTGCGAACGAGCTGCTTCCTACTGGTGCTAGTTTTGTGAAGTTGGCAGAGATGAACAAGGAGGAATGGGGTCTGTTTCTTGACAAGTTTCAAGATCTGCTTTATGCAGCATTTGCAACT
Organism: Centrapalus pauciflorus; assembly: GCA_020465985.1. Classification (NCBI taxonomy): domain Eukaryota; kingdom Viridiplantae; phylum Streptophyta; class Magnoliopsida; order Asterales; family Asteraceae; genus Centrapalus; species Centrapalus pauciflorus. The sequence goes on from JAANYP010002881.1 coordinate 542,901, forward strand.
CGCAAGTCGACTGCAGTGGGACAAAGACAGAGACAGAGGCTCGGGACTTCTTGCCAGTTTTGAGATATATAGCTGGTACTGGGATTAGTTATTACTGTGTTATGGGTTTGACTTTGAATAAGTCGAGCTGCAGGCTTGTTTGTGGCAGTGAAATGTTGGTGTTTTAGTTTTAGTATTTAGGAGGATTATTTTAAGCTTAAGAGTTGTAAATATTCTTTAGGGCTGTCTGCGTAACTGCGTTTGGGTTGGTGAGGATTGGGGTTGGAGTTTAGTTGTTGTATTCGACGCTGCTTCTATTCTACAGTCGCTTTCACTTGTTTATAAATAAAATGTGTCATGCAAATCCGATTTCTATTGTCTTTTTAATTCGCTTTCACTATACTAGCCTATCGAAAACAAAGAAAGATATTGTAACTTCTATTATGAAAAAAGATCATCAACATCTTCCGAACCAAATCAAACACATGCCGATACATTACCATTACTATTTCCATTACGTACACACAAATACAAGCCAAAAGTCAAATAAAATTAATAATGTTAAGTATGTATGTTTCCTATGTATAAATACTTGATGTTAGACATGCCTCCATGGTCTTTCAGCAAGATTAACGCATTCGCTAAACCTAAAACAGTCAACGAGATGATCAATGCTCATTCCAGCGGCTTGCATGAATGAATAGACGATCACTGGACCTACCAATCGGAACCCATGCTTCAATAAATCTTTGCTGATGGCTTCTGCTTTTGGTGTTCTTAGAGGTACGTTTCTTGGATGTCTGCATCTATTGATGGTTGGTTTATAGTTTACTGAACCCCACATATATCCACTAAATGATCCATGTGATTTAGCAATCTGCACCAACAATCACACCCATATATGAAAATCTAGTGTAAGATTTATCAGTGACTTGATTTGGGGTTTGATTCAGCTTTTTTGTTTCATGGTCTGAGATATGCATGTGTGCAATGAATCCAATAAAATTTGTATATATAAAATGAAGAGAATGTAATCAACCTAATGAATCTTATCATCTTATGTATATTAAAATCTCTAAATGCAATGAACCTACTAAACATTTATTTTTATTGGTTCAAAACTTGTATAGTTGTATATATAAAAAATTGTATGTATAACAAACTTATTTTGATTGATGCTCATAATCTTTAAGACTTTAATTAATAAATGGGATGGAAAAGCCATCGAAAGATTTTGATGGGCTAGATGTGTTTTAGATGGTTTGGTTTAACCATCTGGCCCAAAATACATCATTTAAGCTATGACTTCTATTTTTCTACAAAGTTTTAAGATTTTAAGTATTGTTTTATAATAACTTTTATGAAATTGGGGATTTCATAAAAGTGGTTTTCAATTTACTTTCAAATTTTTAGGCCAAAAATAGGTGCTTTTTAATTTCAAGGAAGTATGTTTCTGATTATTAGAAGACGATTTTGAAATTTGGTTTTTTTTTTTAAGATTAAAACTTTGAAATTTCTTGTTTCTAGCTACAATCTGCAGGTTGTGAGTTGGAATTGGAATATCTTTAGAGACCTGTGCCTGAACGTGTTCAGCATTTTGATAATTAAAAAGAAATAAGAAAGAAAGAAAGAAATAGAAAAAAAAGAATTAAGTTGTTGCGAAAGGCAAGTGCATGATAATATTGAAGTTAGTTACCTTAAGGATGCATTTGGCATTTTCAACAATTGATCTGACTCTACTTTCAGCCAACATGATGTTCTTATTAGATGCTATTTCCATCATGTCTTGCTCTCCCATCTTAGCAACTATATTTGGTTCGAATCCAGCAAAGGCTTCTCTATGATTAATTAATGAAACAAATAAAAAAAATGCATCAGAATCCCTATATGTACTTAAATTCTTATAATCTTCATATATCTTGATCAACGACTAATAATTAATGTATTTGTTACCTGAAAAGATTCTTCCTTTTCAAGATTTCAGTCCAATTGTAATCCATCAACATTCCACACAATGACAGCAGCTCGAACAGTTGGCTGTTTCCACGTAATTTCAAGTTAGTTTCCGGCTTACCATTGCTATTATATAGTTATCTTTACAACTCGAAAACTATCCATCTTTGAAGAAATCTAGCTGAAAACACACAAGGCTGGAAGGGATCACTTACTTGTCATCATACACCGGAACTCCCCAGCATTCATCGTGGAATTGCACGTAGAGTTTATCTGAAGAAAACGAAATGCATGAGTTCTAAATCCAAAATTTATTGATCACAAGCTTTTATCAAGTATAATAATCATGTTAATCCTTCACATGATTTAGCAGTAACAAGTTCAGTAATTTTTAGTTTCTTCTAGAGTTCCAGTTATATTCGATGGCACCAGGCCACCTTTTTTTTCAGATGATCCAGTGAGTGAGCTAAGAGCCAAAAGACATACCCGGTGGTTGCAGGTGTAACATATTTTATAGGTGGCCATGATTAATCAAGAGTCATGACAAGGGAATATACAAGTTTGGTCTATTAGGTTTTATGTTTCAGTCGCACCAAACACCAAATTATTATAAAATTCACAACAGGGCAGGTAAATTACTAATGAAGTTCATGACTCATGTCATAGTTGTTTATTGTATTCGTTTTGGTTTATTCTTTTCAATTCGAATAAAATATTTAACATAATCAATATATTATAGAGTAGATAGCAAGGAATAAGATCCACATCCAAACTGTTAATAATTTATTTGTTATTTTATTGCCTAGTTTGGAAGTACAATGCCCTGATGACTTAACAGATTAGTTATGTTGTATCATTTCCATTACTTGTTAGGTTTTGTGCAATGCTGGGTCAGACAAAACTTTAAAGAAAACAATGCATGTTGAGAGCACGAATGATATCGTGTTCTTGTGCAATACAAATTAACTCTTTAACCATATTATAAAAACTATCGTATGAACTTACCACTGTTTTTAGTAATCCAGTTGCATCTTCTCAACCCTTCCTCGCAGTTGCTGGGATCTAAACACGATTTGGGGACAGGAACCGGGGCATGGGCATGAGCACTGGTTTTAACCATGGGTATGGGCGCCGCAGGTGCAATCAAGTGCAGCGCTGACGAGATGGTCTGCTCCAGTGTTGAAGAAGAATCGGTGAAGGAGCCACTTGAGTTATGGGAAAGAGTTAAAGAAAGTGAAGAGAGGGAGAGAAGCGAGCTTGTTTTGTGAATCCCGACAGGGTAAACTTTCTTCAAGTGTTTGGATAAGAGGCTTTGAGTTGATGAAGTCTTCTCTTTATTTCTCCTTGGATTCGGACTACTACTGTTTTTCTTCTCCATAACATTTCTCCTCACATTTTCTTTTGACATTCTTGAAATTCGTAAGAGAAATTGGATACCTTTCAAGTCACAGAACTATTTGATTTAAATAAATTGGTTTTAGATTTGAATATTTATAAGGGGGAGAGGGTGGATATACATATGTCACATAGAGGAAAACTGGTTGGTGAAATGCGGTGCTTTCTTTATGTACCACTAGCACCTTAGTTTTTCCAATAAATCAAACAAAAGGTATCAACTTCATTTGAATATGACAGTTGAAGATTTTTGGTGGGTGTACATAATATAGCCAGGCCGGTCTATCACAATGTTATCACAAGAAGCGATCACGTATTAGTTTGTATTAAAATTCATGAAGTTGTATATGGTTGACAATTTCTTTAACAAAATATGTGTCGAATTCACATTTGAAGAGAATTCTTTAATCACTTTCTTGAGCTTCTAGGTTCTAACATATATGCTTCAGAAACTGGGAACGATGGGCTCGTGTGGTAGAGTTTAGTTAGTCATATTCGTTTCACAAATGCATATAAGAGTTAAGGCAATTTTACTTTTAGTAGCTATCGTATATATAGTTCAGTTAGTTAGATCAGTGTGTGATTCAGAGCAGTACTAGTTTTGGTCTGTGGAAAGCCATTTAGGTTAAGAATACGTGGAATTCGTTACATTAGGTCCCATGACCGGCTCTCCTTACATCACTCATAAATACATAAATTCAGGAATATTTGTTATCTTTATTTATATCCAATTAATGATCAAGACTGATTAAATAGGCATGATTTTTCTTAATGGTCACAGGTATTAAATCAAGGAACTTGCAGGGTTTAATGATGATTTACATAATTGCAAGTTATTACCGCGCTGTCATTTTTAATCAGATTTAATTTGAAGATACATATATATCATATTTCAATTCCTTAATAAACTGTCATTCTTCTAAATAACATTACTGTTCCTGAGAGTGAAAATAAAGCACAGTATATATATGTGCATGCTTTATGTTTTTCTAGTAATAGAAGTGGTTGAAATGTTTGTCTCAAAGAGGTAAAAACTTAAGTCCCACTCCAGTTGTACCTTGCAAGTCTTGAGGTATACCCATTGCCCAAATAGACAAAGATATCCCATCTGTTGTATTTCCTGGTCTTTTACTACAATGACCAGAGTCTCAGAAGTATCATGAGCCCTTTTCTTACAGTAATAGGATATATATATTTTTAAAATAGAAGCGTGTGGAAGATGGGCTAGGAATCGATCGATGCCTCTTTGACACCTAAAATCCACCAAGTATATGTGATGAATTATTTTGATAACTTCTTTAGCCTAGTGTGATCGATTTCAAGTTTTTACGACAATGATGCTACAGCGTACATGTATGCATGGATTCATTTTTATCACCTCTACATGAGTTTCATTGAAGCAATTTTACTTTCTTGTGGTGATAGTTAATTCAACTGGTTGTGGCTTTCGGTCCCCATATCATATTTGTGTGACTAGAAGTCTAGCTCTTAACAGAAAGTAAAAGAATATAAAATGAAGTTGTCAAAAAAGGAATGTTGTTCATACTATCATATTTGTGCAACAAGAAGACTGCTCAAAAATATATACGTACAAGGATAGTCGATATTTTTTTGCCCTTGCATAAAAACATCTCCATGATGCCTTTTGAGATTGACTAAAAGGAAAAGCTAAATTAAAACAAGGTATACATGTTTCAGTTTAGCGAAGTACGCCAGCCAAAACTTGATTAATGTATGCACCATGCATGCTATCCTTCATAATCAAGCATTCAATCATCTCTTTTCTACTCTGCAGTCTACTTCAATTCTTAACCATCAGGTTCAGTACATTTTATAAGGAAAGGCAAGATCTATTTTCATACATATGCTCAATCCTGGTCATGGAGCACCAAAGATCAAATGACGATACTTCCTCAGCCATTCGAATAATTGTGATGATTTCCTAGTAAACTTGGTCATCATATATGGATTAACCAATCAAGTATCCAAGGCTAGCTGCAGCCAGCAGGTAGTAGGTTAATTATATACAAGTTCAATTTATATATCTGCAGTTAGCAAAGCAATCAACTAAAGATCAAAACATATATTAATATATATAGATTTATCATTCTTACATCGACTTCTTTCACAGTAACACAAAATACAACGAAACAAAAAACAAGACTACGAAGAGAACAAATGCAAAACACATGCATAAACTAACAAAAAAAAAAAAAAGAAAGCCAGTTCACATATCATATATTTCCACTAAGTTTGTCAAGCTCAAAATTCAGTAGTTATATATATCCATCTACATCATGTTCATTTTTCATTTCAACTTTTAATACGAAGCAAGTGAATTTTTTTGGCATAAAATTAATTCTACCAGCTGCTTCATGATAAAAGTTGAAACCACAAAACGAAAAATGAAAACAATGTGAATTATTAGATTTGTTATTTAGTTATTCTTAGGTGGGTGATGCCTTGGTTTATTGTAATCTGCAGTAAAAGCAACAAAATTCACATTTTTGTTTCTGGAAAGGATTGTTCTCCTAAAACTGCTCTGCTTTCCGCTTGCCATAACATTTACTTTCGCCTTCTTGTTGAGCGTTTTTGCTTTATCCAAAACCATTTTCCGGCTTCCTGATGTCTTTTCTCTTGCTGCAGCAGCAGCAGCAAAAAGGTATACATTCTTGGGGCGCATCTGCATACATCGATTGATCATATTAATTCTTCATTAGTGATAATATTCTATTCTTTGTTTGAAGCTTCAACTTTTACTAGTAAAAAAACATATTGATCTGAGCAATTACCTCTTCATCTGAAGCAGAAATGGATCCAGCATTGCTTCCATCTAAAAATTAAATATAGTTAAAAGTTATGTAGGACAGAATGGATTTTGAACGAATTATGATTTGTTTATAGTGTATTTTGAAATTTAGATTACATAAAAACAATAAACAAAAATGTGTTTACATTCATCAAAATCTACCGTTGAAGGAATCTATCATTCCTAGCTATTTGTAATGAGTTTAGATTCCTAACATTTTATGCAACTCATACCCTTAGTTAGTCTTAGATATCAATTCACATCTTAACTAATAAGCTAATATATATTATAAATTTAATTTCAGTTCATTAACATTTGATTTTGCAAGACAAACAAGAGGTTCAACTACGTAGATTTGTTATGCTCTCCTGAAAAAAGCGATACCATACTAAATACATTAATGGCTTCAAAATATATTAAGAAATACTAAGCAAAATGGGTAAATTTAATTAATTTGGACCCTTATTTTAAAATGAATGGCTTAATGTGGGCGGAGAATATATACTCATAACGGATGTAATTTGATTAACCCAAATTTAATTAATTTGGACCCTAAATAAAGTGTGTGTGTGTTAAATAAATATAATTGATGTAATTTGAAATTTTAATTTTATATAAAACAAAAATTTTAATTTATTTTTTATGACAATAAATAAAATGGTATGAAATATGATTTTATTAAAAATATATTATGTTCGCTTTTTAAATATTGATGTTGTTTATATAACTTGTATTTATATATATATATATATATATATATATATATATATATATATATATATATATATATATATATATATATATATATATAAACCAATAATACATTTTTAACAGTTATTATGAAAAAAATCATCATGTTTTTTTTCGTTTTCGTCATTTCATGTTGTTTTTAATATATATTAATAAATTTATAAACCAATAATACATTTTTAACATGAAAACATGTTGGTTTTTTCATAATAAACCTCACTTTTTAATTAGACAAATGTCAAATAAATAATGATGATAAATAACATTATTAGATAGCATCAAATAGTGTTAATTAAATATTAATGTTTATAGATATTAGAAATAAGAATTGTATTTATTTTTTAATTTATTTAATTTTAAAATTAACAATGTGTATTTGTTATTTTAGATGAAACGTAATGATATCACGTGGTAATTTGTGTTCTCATTTATCATATAAAGCGACTTTGACAAGCAAATTAAAAGTTTCAATTTCACCGCAATGTCAATTTATATGTAACTATATTAACTTTTATGATCATATCCAACATATTGAACATTATGAAAAAATTTTGTTTAGACATAGCATGCTAAAGCCTATTATATCATAAAACTCATCTGTTTTTCATTAAAATATAACAAAATAAAAGTATTAAAGCTTTATTATTTGAAGTCCGGAAAATATTGTATTCAAATCTTTAACATTAAAAGTATCTTTAATATAACTAGTTGTAACTTCTAATCGAAGATTTTGGTAGGTGGAGTTTTTAGAAGTTGCAATAGGCTTGTAGCTTTTTGAAAAAGTTTTAGATTTTGGTTAATTGAAAATGTTTGTCAGAGGTGGTTGTAGGTGTATTTGAATAATATAACATGGCATAAATTAGCATACATGTATATTAAAAGGTCATTACAATGATAAAAAGATAATTAAACACCCTTAGAAGTAAGAACCTCTAGAGCTTTATGTAAGAGTGTCTTCTTTTTTTCTTTTTTTTTTTTTAACAAAAAAAAAAAGTTTTTTGACAGCTCTGCCAAACATATTCCTAAGTGCAGAGAAATAACATTCATTCTATAGCAACAGTTGCTGAACATATATGTATATATGTATTTTATTTTTTTGGCTACATAAATAAATTAATTGAAGCATGCATGCATACATGAAAGCTGAGGACTTGATCGACATTTAAAAATAAGAAACTCAAAGAAAGTGAAATGTAGGGAAAAAAACAGACCTTTGTAACGAAATGCAGTGAAGAGGGTGCTCGCAATGACCAGGAGTAGTAACAAACTTATAGTTATAAACCTTAAAGACATGATCATTGTCTGCCTGCTAGATTTTGTGGTTTAATTTGACCTCTGTTTTTTTATGCTTAATTTCATATAGACAGAAAGAAGAATGAAGAAGAGAATGATGAATTAAATGGAGCTAGCTATGTTAGCCCTATATATATATATATATATATATGATATATAGGCTGAAGCAAAAATCAAGAAATTAGTGGGTACAAAATAAATTATTAAAGTTAAATTATAGAAGGTGGGTTTAGTTTCCCTTAATTAAATGATTAGAGATTGCAAATATATTTAGAATTACATGCATGTCTTAAAACCATAAAAATGGGGGAGCAGATTGTTTGGGAATGCAATTGTTTATGGTGTTTACATTGACCATCGTGTCAAACCCCATGTGTATTGTGTATTGTGTATTGTGTGTGTATCGTTTCATCAACTTATCGATCACCGATGTTAATTGCCTATCATCTCAAGAACTTTTGGTGGCCACACAATTTCAAATCATTTCCATGCATTCATTAATTCTTTAATTATGCTCTTTACATGCATACATATGGTTTCTATATTTATCATTTTCTCACTCTAAGTAATAAATTCCATTTTAAGTTAAGTTCTGTGAAAGGTGGAGTAAGGTGTAGTGTTAATTAATATGTTCAAAAATACAAACCAAACAGAACCAAAACAAAATAAAAGTGTTATAATATCCTATCATGGTCCGCGAATGTTTTGAATCTTAACTGTTTGTATATTTTTCGGCTCAATTCTTTAAAGTTGTTTGATGGCTTGATGCATCATGGATAGTGGCATCACGATGAAGATCATAATGCATCACAGTGATGAATAAAATTCGGTATTGATTTATGAAACTAGAGATATTGTGTGCGATCATAATTTTATTTTTCTGTTATAATCTTTGATATACTATATTTTATAAAAATTTGAATATACTACTATTATTACATTATTTTTATCTACATTCTGATAACAAGTTTTTTTTTCGTTCCAGCTATTTTTAAAATGAAATTTTTTTTATTGTTTAGTTAGCCAATGGATCACACTATTTCCATCTATAAACTCAAACCGAAAGCAGAGATTGATCATCGGGTGAGGATCATGATCGATAGCTAATGTTTTTTTATATAATATATAACTGATTTATTTTTTCTTTGATAACCTTTGATATAATAGACTTATCAAATTTTAAACATATTATTATAATTAAATTGTTTTTATTAACATGGTCTGGGTATATACAATTTACTACCGTGTAAACTAAAACACAATTCTTTATGATATGAAAAAATTTTATACAACATATAATTGTTCTTAAAGTTTTAATCTTCAATATATACTGTTTTATAGGTATTCGAATATAACTATATTGTTTTTCTTATATAACCCTTAGTATACGTTGTTTTGTAAAACTTGAATACCTCGTTATGATCACATTATTTTTATCAATCATAAAGTATAAAATCAAATGATGTCCAAACTATTTTTTAATAAGAATATATTGTATACTAATTAATATTTTTATATGGAATATAGTAGTTTTATTTTTGTATTATAACTTTAAACTAACATATGTACGAAAACAATATTTATAATCCCATTGCAATGCATGGAAAAACATATAGGCAATTAAATTGAAACCCATGTGATGGTGCTTGGTGCATAAATAAAGTAAATAAAAAAAATGGTTGGTTTAAGGGAAGCGGAGAGAGGAGGTGAGATTGAGAACTGTACGGTAATTAACGTGGAATTGAAGGCAAGATATATCATATATGTGTGTGTGCTCTGTGCCTGTCTGCCGCCCTCTATTTCAACTTCAAGGCAGCGCTGCTGCACCCAATTTCTTGAATTCCTTTCATAAATAAATAAACTGTTTTTTCATTTTTTTTTCCCTTTCAATTCTTTACCAGAAAACAATTTTCTTTTTCCTTTCACTTCCCAATATTAATTTTAATTAGAGAAAATTACTGATTTGGTCCCTGTGCTTTATCCATTGTTGCTGGTTTGGTCCTTTAAGATAAAAAATTACTCCATTGGTCCCTATGATTGTATTTTTGTTTCATGGTTAGTCCTTTTCATAAACGGCCGTTAAGTATCCAGGTTAGTGAAAGGGTAATTTGGTCTTTTACTACTCTCTCTCCTCACCATTCTTCCTAATAAATAACCTATTTCTTCATCTTCTCCATTTATCCTCCCTACCATTTTCTCCATTTTCTCCTTCTTCTCCATCATTTTCTCCTTCTCAATTTGATCCACTAGTTTTGTTTTTTAGTGGAAAGAAAAACTTGGTGACGAAGATGTTGATGAAACTTCTGATGCAACCAAAGAGGAAGATGGTGTTAGTGAGGAAGAGGATGCTAGTTTTGTTTTTAGTGGAAAGAAGAAGACATCAAAGTCGAAAAAGGGTAGTAATTTGTTTACTGGTTCAGCATTTGATGCAATCGGCGATGATGATGGGGACTTAGCAGACGATTCAAGATTAAAACAACAATCCGAGGATGAAGATGATGAACCTATGATTTCGTTCAAGGGGAAGAAGAAATCATCCAAATCTAATAAGAAAACCAGTGGTAGTATATTTTCAGCGTCACATTTTGATGGCCTTGATGAGGAAGAGGACAATAAACAAAGTGAAGAGGATGGCCAAGATGATCCCCTCATCACATTTTCGGGGAAGAAGAAGTCTGCGAGGAAGAAAAACAAGGCAAATGATATTGCATTAGCCGGTGGAGGGACGGAAGACATTTGTTCTCGATTTGATCCACTATCTCAGTTGCTAAGAACTTGGGTTACACCTAACTCAAGCTTCTTCTCCAACTGTTCTTTAATGGCTTTAACAGGAACTTTTGGGTTACTCTCAGTTTGATCCACTATCTCAGTTGCTAAGAACTTGTAAGTGCAGTAGGATATATTTCTGGACTGAAGACATTTATGGACCTCATTAAATGTTTTAACCATCCATGTCTCGGAATTGGGTATTTTGGAAACATGAAGGAGGAATGAGAAAATGATGGAGAAGAAGGAGAAAATGAAGAAAAGTGTAGGGAGGATAAATGGAGAAGATGAAGAAATAGGTTATTTATTAGGAAGAATGGTGAGGAGAGAGAGTATGTAAAAGACCAAATTACCCTTTCACTAGCCTGGATACTTAACGGCCGTTTATAAAAATGACTAACCATGAAACAAAATTACAATCATAGGGACCAATGGAGTAATTTTTTATCTTAAAGGACCAAATCAGCAACAATGGACAAACCACAGGGACCAAATCAGTAATTTTCTCTTTTAATTAAATATCTCTCCGTCTTAACTAATTAACTTGTACGTACCCTTTCTAATTAAGTTGGGAATGGTGTGTTGGTGGGCATCCAAGTATATGTATACGTACATGTTTGTATGTTTATTAAAGAAATCAGTGTTAAACGCGATACGTACGTAATTTTAATTAAAACCTATTAATTGTATAGTATTCTTTGGCCGATAGTTTATCTTCAAGTTTATATCCATAACTCCATCATTAATTCCTGTAAATAAAAAAAAAAAAAGAAAGAATAAGCAATTTTACACTATTAATACCAAAACCAATTAATTTACATTTTTATCTTCAAGTTTATATCATAATTTTATATAGTAGAAATTTAAAAGTTGGTTCAAATGTGAAAAGACCATTAAATAACTAATAACTTAGAATCTTGAATTTAAAAGATATTACATTTTGAAAATACGTTAGTTAGATCGGATTCCAACGGAATAATTATTTAAAAGTTAATTAATTGAATCAGTATTGGTTTTAAAATTTACTAACCGTCTAGCTCTCATACATAAATCAATTTATTGTTTTTGTTTTCAATCCTTCGACCCAAAGTAATATTTTGTGTATGTCAGTATGTTGCGTGTTTGCGTTTGTGAATTTCACATTTCATGTGTGTAATACTATGGTATTATGATTATGAAATAAACTAGAAACAAATCTTTAACGATTGTATTGCATCCGCAATTGGTATCAAGAGGTAATATCTCTTCTTATTTTCTACATACATATACATACATGCATACATATATTCGGATGCAATTGGTATCGGGAGGTAATCTCTTCTTATTTTCTACATACACACATACATACATATATTCGGATGCAATTGGTATCGAGGGGTACTCAAATAACATATATTTGGTTGATCTAACATCATAGTAATTTAGTTTTTTTTTATATTTATAATCAAATATAATATTAACATGTTTTGGTTGGAGTGCCTCTTTTTTTTTATATAACTTAGAAGATTGACTTTTATAAAAACCAAAATTTTGAAAATCAGTTATAATTTATCCGTATCGGATTATATTTATTTGGACTTAAAACCGGATCAAATCGAAAACCGTTATTACAAAAATCGGTTTTTATTGAAACTCAAAATCCGATTCCTGTGCACCTTTTGTTTGAGATTAAAATTTAAATATTCCATAAAAAAGAAAGTTTGATGATAGTTACAAAGTAAGAAAGAAAGTTTGCATTTCTTGCAAAGTTTAAAAGTCAACTTATATTGTTAATTCAAATATAATATGCATTTGCTTGTAACGTTTTATATTATTTTGAATAACGAATATTATTAACAAAACACACAAAAAATTAAAACGGTACAATTAGAATTATATTAAAAATGCAAAATATTTATATATTTTGTTGATTTATTTCTTTGTTGCTATTCTCCCAAATTTATTGTTTTTTTTTTTAATTCACACATATTGATATATGTCTCTGTGGCTATTTATTTGTATGGTTAAATTAAAACAGACAAAATAAACAAGTATGTCATAATATGCGTACCTTCTCTAAAATCATATTCATGTTAATTAAAAAGTTGGAACACGGTAGATGAGTTCAAGATCCTACGTATCTATCTATATTTATATACATTCTAATAATCTATCTACACTATTAAAAGGGTAACTAACATGACACATGACATGCTCTCATTTAATTTGACACATGTTAGCTCTTTCCTTTTGCCACGTCATTTACTAAATTTATTTTAATTTTTAAAGCAAATCAAATCTATCGAAATGTAATATGGATTAATTTAATAACTAACTAACTAAAATTAAGCAAACTTTATTATTCATATTATTATTATATTATACATATTTATAAATATTTATATAAACTTAACTCATGTAATACATGTGTATTAACCTAGTTTATAATTTTATATACATTCTAATAAATGGGTGAGTATATAATTCACCACGCGTTTTTTTTTTATGCTACCACTTGGCTTCGCTTATTAATGACACATGTAATTAGAAAGAGATTTTAATTTTAAATGTTAAACCTTTATTTTAATATTTCTTTTAATTTTAGCTACTAATTCTTTATTTGATTTTGTTGAATTGTGTAATTTATAAAATTGACTTTTTTGGGCATCTTAAAGCCGATTAGAACTCTTACACATTATATATTCACGGAAAATGCCTATTTTCTTTTATTATCTTAATTTTTTTATTGTTGTTGAATTCTTGAATTATGCATTTCTATTTCTAATTTATTAACAATATTCTATATGTATTATGATATTGTTATTTGTTTTCTTTATAACAATATTGTAAATTTATGTATCTATTAAAAAAAAAAAACTATTTATTTATCATCACATGTAATACATGATCAATAAAACTAGTTTGTAAAAAAAAAGGTTTTGTGCACCAATGGCAATCACGTTCATGCAATTGAATACTAACCTAATAAAAATAAATAATCTTTATAACTTTTTTGAAACCAGTAATACAAAACTAATCAATATTGAACACTTTTAAATGTATAGTACAAAAATAAACTTTTTAGAACCCTAGAGACCAAGAACTTTTTATATTAATAAGTATAAATAGTAAGTTAAATGAAATTGGTGATATGTTGTTGTAAAAGATCCCATCATTTTTTTTTGGCATGATAATGTAGAGAACTAGGACTTTTGAAACATTGTCATGTTTGTTGACATCCACGTATAATAAATATCAATCGTTTGACTTATCATCTTTTTATTTGTTTAATCAACATTGTAATTTGTTGAGAATGTTTTTCATGGTAATTCATTCTTTGATAACTTTTAATGAAAATTCATTATTTATAAACATCATCAGAGTGAAAGTGAAAATTTAAATATATAAAATAAATAATTAAAATAAAAGGAATAAAATATAAAATGTTATATTTGGATAATTAATTTATAAAAAGAAAGAAATACTATATATATATATATATATATATGAAAACTATAAAAATTAAATTAAATTATAAAAAAAGTAACATTTTGGTCCCTGAAAGTATGATATGTACATAAATGGTCCCTGAAATACAAACGGACGAAAATGCCCCTGAAACTAACGGCTCAAGTTAACCGCCGTTAGTTTCAGGGACCAAAATGTTACAACTTTTCGATTTTAGGGACTAGTGGTGTAATAAAATTCTTTCAGGGACCAAAACCGTAATTTCATATAAACCACAGGGACCATTTATGTAATTTAGTCTATATAAAAAAATACATTTTGAATTAAACTAAAGTTGGTTAAAATTAATATTTGTTAATTGGAGAATATAGCATGCGAAATACATGACTGGATTAAAAGAAAATTTGGTTAGTTTAACTAAAGCCATAAAACATGCACCTAATGAAAATTTTCAGGACACATGAGTCGTTTGGTATATTTATTTGATATTTTAATCGTACAAATTTGATAAGTCTAAATAGTTGTGTTTTCCTCTTAGATGTTTTTGTTAATTTTATTCCCTTACAAGATGTATACATAACATATCACAAAAGTTATTTGTTAACTTTAATAAAATTGTAATCTAAAATGGTTACATGTGACCAATGAAATGATAACAAATAATAGAAATAAGTAACGTCTAAAATTATTTCTATGCACACATTATCAATGCCGCACGTCTTCTTTGGATACTAATATTTCGATGATCAATTTTATAATAGTCACATCGGCAATTTAGTTAATGAAATGACGCATCATGGATAGGGATTGAAAACTCGTCTACATTCTTGATTTCATAAAATACTAAAGAAGGACAGAAACTTGAAAGATTTTGTTTTGACCACCAATTATATATATTTATTGCCGACAGAGCAGAGATAAAGTATGCTCACGACACAATTATAACCGTTTGATCATGTCAGAAATTGATCTCAGCCATTCAAAATGAGAAAATTTTGATTCCATGTTGACGTGACATGTTATCAGCCGTTGAAATTCAGATTTTTTAGATACCCTGTTCACGTGACACAATCATAGCCATTGAAAATAAAAGAAATAGGAATAACTAACAAATTTTAAGATAAATCAGAAAAAATAGGAATAGCTAACAAACTTTGAAAATATAATGCATAACAAATTAGTAAAGTCTATAAATATTTTGTAAGTGATTAAATTTATTTATTTAATTTCTAGAACAATATTAAAGTATTCCAAATATATATTTAAAACTATGACTTAATTATTTTGAATGATCTGAAAAATTATAATATTATTAATGAGTGCTATTAATTACTTAATGTATAAAAATAATTACATACTATATAAAAATAATAAATGTTTGACAATTTAAAGATTTTTAGTAAAAAACATATTTCATTCACTTTTATATTTTTTTAAATAAATTATATACATTATGTTATATATAAATTAAATTATCAAAGTATATCAATTAAAACATTTAAATTTATAAATAAAAAGTTAGCCATTACTTATACACATTTATAAAACTAAAAAAATAATAGTTATGTCACATAATATTACTATTTTATATTTTTTTGAATAATTAATACTTTTATATTTTAATTATTAGTTTATAAAAATTTATATAAATATTTATTAAAAATATCTACGTTGTACGTGAGTCAATAAACTAGTGGATTATTATTTGAGAAAAATGTTTATATATTTATTAATTCATATAAAAAATTTGAATTGCTGAACTTTCAAAAAATATATGAAAATTTAGAGATAATAAATTGTTAAAATATTATTATTGTCTAAACAATAAAGATATTTAGAGAAATTAGTTTATCAAAAATCGTAATTAAAATTTGTCACCAGCAACATAAGAATATTATATTATTAATGGTCTGGAGATAAAAAAATGAATTAGCATTATATATGTGGTCTAAATATGATATTAATATGAACTATTAAACTATTATCGGGTAACAATGATATCATAATCTTTTAATTGAAATTTGAGTTTAATTTTGTAATTTTAATTGTTAACTTATTATTTTACTATGTATTTTTTTAATTACTTTTAAATAATTATTAAAATAAAATAAAATATATAATATAAAAATCTTATTAAAATTTCATTCATCTATTTTTAATTTCTACCAATTTATATAATTAAGTTTATAATTATTTATAACTATAAAAACACACAAATAAATATATATAAATAAAATGCTTTAGGTATTAATAAAATTTAAATAACCACTCCAGACTAAATATAAATGAATGGTGACCGATATGGATTGTATAAGGATTTAATAGTTACAATATATGTAGTTATGCATATATTGTTTATTTTTTAATATTAATTAAACTACTAATTGGTTTTTACACACATTAAAAATTTATTTTAATGGTCTATTTTTGAATTTGCGTATAAGGCCATCAATATTCTTGAGACGGTCAGGTTATACCTATATGATAAACAACATCAAAGACCCACTTCTATGTTTAATCATTTTCACCATACCAAACCAATTATAACAGAAATTTACCAAGTGGAGTAAGCCAATGATTTTTTTTTATTTAAAATTTTCATAACACATATTTTATCTTAGCGTTATCATTTATATGCCTTTTTAATTTAATAATTTTTATTTAGTCATATTTTAACATTTATTATTACAATATTTTCTTATACACTTAAAATTATGATTTTAATTATATTTATGTTTGGAGTTGTCTTTTGAAACTATTATGTTATATTTAATTGTATAAAAAAGACTTCTTTATTATTCAAATACACAATACAAAATTCTAATGAAATTGTTTTATAATTAAAAAAGTAACTATTTAATATTTAGATTTTTTTTATAAAATATGATAATGTATAACAGTGAACATTACTATTATACCGTTGACAAACCCAAATCAATGTATTAGAGACATGACCGTTATAAAATTATTTGATTTGATCGTAAAACCAATAAATTAAATTGACGATTAAACCTAATCAATGTCAAATTTTCAAATTATGGTTATGAATAATTAATTAATTAATTTTGGTTCAGATCCAAATTAATAAGACATTGTTTATAATTTTTAAATTGCAAAATCTAGAAAACCAATGATAAGAACCAACTAACAGTAACATTTGTTTTGTTTCTTGGATCTATATCAGCTTTCCAATTTCACTGTTCGATTTTGTTTCAGTTGTGTTTCATTATTTGAATTGTTTAAAAGTATTTTTGTTTATTTATTTTATATTTGATTATGCAACTAATATTTTAGATTTAGCAGCAACGCACGGACGTTTAATAACTCGTTATTAAACATGGAACAAAATTTGCCCTTTATCAAAGAAATTGTGGAAAAAGGAAAAAGAAAAAGAAAAAAATGAACGAGAAGAAAAAGAATTTTATGAAAATCAAGAAACGAGATAATGTAAAGGCTGCTGAAATGGCAACATCTACGCCTTACAATACAAGAACGGGAAAACTTCCAAACTCAGCCGGCCTCTTTCTAGAATCCTCTTCATCGCCCGTAAAACCCCTCTATCCCCAACTCAAGGGTTTTTGCAGCCCTCCCTTTAATCTGTATACTGAACAATCGCCTCTCAACCCAACCAACTACTTTTCTTTTGGGTTATGGCTCCTGTTTTAAGCAGAAGTTTAACTCCGGCTTCTGTAGCCTCACTCCCTTATTCGCCGCTCTTTTCATCCAACTCCAATAATACCCAGAATCGCTTGTCTTTGAGAAAGGCTTTCTTGCATCCAAATGGTCTGAAAAATAACAGTTTTTCTTGCTCCGGGTTAAAGTGGAAAGTCGACAAAAGAGGTAGTAGTGTGGTAGTCAGATGTGAGGCCTCTGCCGTTGCTGAAAAAGAAGCCACTGAGGCTGCTGGTGAGACGCATGAATACCAAGCCGAGGTGGGTTTCTTTCAATTTAATTATTTTCGTTGGAATTGAAGTTTCGATATTTTCTAGGGTTATCTTTAATCAACTATTGTGTTGGATGAAATGTTTCTGATATTTCAATTTACTATGGTAATACTAATCTTTGATTTTCCATCTGTCATAATCTCGTTTGTGGTGTGGTTTATTCTGATGGAATCTTGCAGACCTCTTATTGCTTCCGAATCATAAAATCTTGAATTTCTGGATACAGGTTTCTCGTTTAATGAATTTGATAGTTCATAGTTTATACAGCCACAAGGAAATTTTCCTCCGGGAGCTTGTGAGGTATAGATGCTTTCATGTTTTAACAAATTTGTATGCCGAAATTAAATAAATCTAGCGAGTACTTGAGAAAATTTATAATAATTCATGAAAATTGACTCATTTCTTTGGGTTCAGTAATGCAAGTGATGCCCTAGATAAACTGAGGTTCTTGAGTGTAACGGACCCCTCCTTGCTTGGAGATGCTAGCGAACTAGAGATCCGGATCAAGCCTGATCCTGAAAAGGGGACCATCACAATTTCGTAAGACAATTTACTTTTCTTTAAGCTTCGTTTGTATAGTGGAAGAGGTCCTTGAAGCATTCATTTATTATCATTATGATTGTTATTATTATATTTTTAGAGATACCGGTATTGGAATGACGAAAGAGGAACTCATAGACTGCCTTGGAACTATTGCTCAAAGCGGTACTTCTAAGTTTTTGAATGCTCTTAAGGTAATTATTCGCAGTTTGTATAAATCATTAAAACACATGTATACAGGTTTCTGAAACAAACTTCTCTGTGTTCTTGTGTTATAGGAGAACAAGGATGTTGGAAATGATAACAGTTTGATTGGTCAGTTTGGTGTGGGGTTCTATTCGGCTTTTCTGGTTGCGGAGAAGGTCCTTAATAACATCTTTCCCTTTCTACGATTTCTTTATATGTAGCTTTTTGTTCAGAATGAATTAATTTCTTATTGATTTTATTCCTTTTATGTAAACAGGTGATTGTGTCCACGAAGAGCCCCAGATCAGATAAGCAATACGTTTGGGAAGCAGCAGCTGATAGCAGCTCATACGTAATTAAAGAAGAAACTGATCCCACGAAGCAGCGTCCCCGTGGAACGGAAATTACACTTTTTCTGAAGGTGCTTTAGATGTTATTCTTATGAAGTTCAATCTTTCTGCATAAAAAAGAGCTTTAATAATAAAGAACTTGCGATCAATATTTTGATATCTTTCTATTGCTTTAGATAGTTATTTTGATACGGATTTTAAAGTGGACCTGTTGACGTTTTTGTTTATTTATAGGACGATGACAAATATGAGTTCACAGAGCCAAGCAGGGTCCAGGGTTTGGTGAAAAACTACTCGCAGTTTGTTTCGTTCCCCATATACACATGGCAAGAAAAATCAAGGACAGTTGAGGTAACTTATTTTACATCCTTATTGCCATAATACCTTATCGATTTTAGATCCACAATTATCACCCTTTACCTTTAGTTATTCTCACTCTTTTTATTCTGTTTCTCTAGAGATTGGTAACCCCTACCCCTTCTAATAACATCAATTTTCATTTAAAATAATATCTCTGGTCATTAATTTATGGTACCTGTTATCCATCTTTGTTTTTTCTTCGCGTCAAGTAAATGGACCTGAAACTAATCTCATATAGAAGGGACACATAAAATGAAAGTTTTTCCCTAACTGTTAATAACTTAATGGGTTTTCAGGTAGAGGAAGAACCCAAGGAGGGAGAAGAAACGCCACCAGAGGTAACTTATAAGGATCCCACTGAATGTTTACTAGCTTATTCATGAAAAAATAATTGTCTGTTGGGTGGTCGTCTGCTGGTTTCCAGGGTGAGAAGAAGAAGACGACTAAAACTGAAAAGTATTGGGATTGGGAACTGGCTAATGAGACGAAACCCATATGGGTAAGTTAATTATTAATATACATGTTTGTGTGCCTATGCTAAAAAGAAAGGAACTTCTTGAAGGTTTTTATTTAGCATCTGATTTGCGTCAATAATTTACGTGATGAAAATGTAGATGAGAAATTCCAAGGAAGTTGAAAAAGATCAATACAACGAATTTTACAAGAAGACATTCAACGAGTTTCTGGATCCTCTTGCATACACTCACTTTACCACCGAGGTATTTTGATTGTTTTATCTTTTAGATAAATTGCATATGATGTAGTCTCGTGTAACTTAACTTTACAATTTGTGCAGGGTGAGGTGGAGTTTAGAAGTGTTATCTACATCCCTGGAATGGCACCAATGAACAATGAAGATGTAGTAAATCCCAAAACAAAGAATATACGTTTGTATGTGAAGCGTGTATTTATTTCAGATGATTTTGACGGTGAGCTGGTAAGTATTTGCGATTGATTTTACATTCAAATGGTCATGTAGACATGATTACATGAAATATCTCAAATCTGATTCTTATGCAGTTCCCCAGATACTTGAGCTTCGTAAAGGGAGTTGTGGATTCAAATGATCTTCCTCTCAATGTTTCGCGAGAGATTCTTCAAGAAAGTCGAATCGTATGTTAAAAAAATTCCGTGTTTACCTTATTGAGCATCCTGCTTCAATCTTATGATCTTGCAAAATTACATATGGAAACTTGATTATAAACTAAAACCGTACTCACAATCATTTGTTTATCGTACTCCAGGTTAGAATAATGCGAAAGAGGCTCGTTAGGAAAACTTTTGACATGATACAAGAACTTGCTGATGGCGAGAACAAGGAGGTGAATATAGATTGAATGGACATCTTTTTTCTATTTTTTTCTTTTCTTGTGTACTTGCTGACAGAAATTGACTAAATTATTGCAGGATTACAGGAAGTTTTGGGAAAATTTTGGCAAGTTTGTAAAGCTGGGATGCATTGAGGACACTGGAAACCACAAGCGTATAACTCCATTGCTGAGATTTTTCTCATCCAAGAGTGAGGAGGAGTTGATAAGCTTAGATGAGTATATCGAAAACATGGATGAGAAGCAGAGTGCAATATATTATATTGCAACAGACAGCTTGAAAAGCGCGAAGTCTGCTCCTTTCTTGGAGAAATTGGTGCAAAAGGACATCGAGGTATGCTTATTTGCTAAATCGACTTGGTGAAATGAGTTGCCTGAATGGATGATTAAAAGTTTTAGCTTTCATTTGTTTTATACTGTTCTCAAATGATTTTGCCAAATCATCATTTCTCAGGCCAAGTAAATCAGATCCATAGATCCACCTTTGTTCACTCTCTTAAGTCTTACTATAGGAACTGAACCCTCAAAATGAAAATGTTAATTGACCAGAAGGTGCTAGGATCTTAAATTCTAGGTTCAGTTTTTCTTTTCTAATCACACCGATGATTGAAGTACAAGAAAAGCCAAAAAAAAAAAAAAAAAAAGGAAGCAGCTCATAGACGTCTAATCTGCAGGTACTGTATCTAGTTGAGCCCATTGATGAAGTGGCCATTCAGAACCTTCAGACGTATAAAGAGAAGAAATTTGTTGATGTGAGCAAGGAAGATCTGGAGCTTGGTAAGTTCAGTAGTAACCGTTATTTTTTGGAAACAAATTGATTGTGCCCTGAACCTTGCAAAGTCATTTTAGTGATGGATTAGCTTGTTCCAAGTCTTCTGAAACGGATGGTTAATATTTTAGGTGATGTTGATGAGGTCAAAGAGAGAGAAAACAAGCAAGAGTATATCCTTCTTTGTGACTGGATGAAGCAACAGCTTGGTGACAAAGTTGCAAAAGTGCAAATCTCGAACCGTTTGAGCTCGTCCCCTTGTGTCCTTGTGTCTGGCAAATTTGGGTGGTCTGCTAATATGGAAAGGTTGGCATCGTTTTGAATTTGTTACAGCGATCAGTGTTTCTTTTTTCCCGCTTGGATGTTATGATTGATACAAGGTTTTAATTTACAGGTTAATGAGAGCACAGACACTTGGTGACACTTCGACCTTGGAATTTATGAAGGGAAGAAGAATAATGGAAGTCAACCCTGACCATCCAATCATCAAGGACTTAAATGTAAATACTTTCAATATGAGATATGATTGTATGCATTTATTACATTTTTTTTTAGTTTTTGGAAGTAGTGATTGCTATAATGTTTGAAAATTCATGTTTGCAGGCTGCATGTAAAAACGCACCAGAAAGCAGCGAGGCAAAGAGAGCTGTGGATCTCTTGTATGAAACAGCCTTGATCTCGAGTGGATTCACTGTAAGTTTTCTTTCTCCAAATGTTTCAAGTATTGTATGCATGTTCCATTTGTTGACGTTTGAGCTTGTTCTTGGAATGTTTAGCCTGATAGTCCAGCTGAGTTGGGAGGCAAGATTTATGAGATGATGGCGGTCGCTCTCGGAGGAAGGTGGGGAAGAGTTGAGGAAAGCGAAGGTGGCGATGATTCGACAGAATCTACTTCGGAATCAACATCTGAAGCCACCGAGGCGGAAGTCGTGGAGCCATCAGAAGTGAGGACAGAGGCAGATCCTTGGAGTACTTGATAGGGTTTAAGTAGGTATCATTTTGGTTTCTCAGTTATGATGCAAATCTTACATTCATAGAAGGAAAAAAGATAAAGCAGAAATCATTAGAGGCAGGGGGGAGGGAGTCAAAAATTTTGGACTGAGAATTTGATTATTTACGAAGATGCTATTTATTTAATCTTATTAATATAATGACCCTTTTGGGAAGCAGTTTGTGCTTCATTCACAAGATGATTTTGGTATCGAGTTTCTGGTTTACTATTTGTTCAAAGACGCAAATGTCGAACATACAAAGCATCAAAAGCAAACCGAAACACAATGAACGACGTGACTCTGCCTGTGCCTGTGTATGTGTAATAGAGAAGGTAGCAAAACTTTCAGCCTCATCAAAGTTGTATCCAATTAAATTTGCATCTAAAGCTGGCTTTTTACAATTCATAATATAAAACGACAACACTTGGTATGCATCGACTTATTTATATATTTATTATTTTTCACCAAAATTGGCATCTTTATACATACATGTCACAGCATGGCGATAGTGTGTGGGTTGTATGGTCCAGGTTTAATTAATTAAATGACCAAGAAATGCATAAATAAATAACACGTTTTCTTTTCTTTCCTTCTTTTCTAAAAAAATTGTGCACAAATAAGTTTAGAAAGCTACACAAGATTGCACATTGTATGTTCTGGGCGCGTTTGATTCATGAATTTTTTGGGATACACTAAGATTTGCATATAAAATTCTATGTTTGGTTCGCAAATTTCAGTAAGGATTTAAAATCCTAGAATTTCTTAAATCATTTACTTCTTTGTTATTTTAAAAACTCAGTCTCCTCTCTAGGATTTTATATCCTAATTACATTGCATTCTTCAGATTAACAAATTTTCCTTAAAATATAATGCTTAATTTTGACAAAATTCTGACAAATGAAAATGTTTCATAATGCAAATCTCCAAAAAAAAAATTCTGCGAACCAAACATGTATTTGTATTGTTTACCGTATTTTGCTTGTAGAAGAGGAAAAAAATGCAATAGTTATTGGTCAAAAGGTAGAAGGAAAAAATAAGTTCAACAAAGTAGGAGTTCTGAGATCTTTCCTTCAATTTAATCAATTCTTGATGATCAAGACACCAGCAGTATTTATAAATGCTGATTATTTCGTATCTCATAGACTCATACATATATAACGTTCCAACGTAAATTTATATTTCCAAAGAAAGTAAACAATATCAGCAGCTTGATAAAGATGGGTGGCAAAGACAAGAAGCTTGTAAACGGGTTCTCATCAACAATCAAATCATCAATGTTGGGGTGCTTTACTTTCGTGTCAAATTCAAAAGAACATAAAAGCACCATGAATTCAGAAGCTGCAGCCATGCTATCTGGGCCAGAGGCAACCATGATCGCAGCCGCTAAGCACTTCTCCACTGCCCATAAAGTTCGACTAATTTAGCTATACATAAAGTGATCCCAGGGTACGTGAAAAGGTCTTGTAACTAAGATAAAGTGACATTCATTGACAAGATTAGCAGGCCAAAAGGACGGTCACCAATCAATCGTTGTTAGATGTCCAGGAGATGTTTTCATGAGTTGCACCATGAATACAATAACACAATATTTGTGAAGTAACTCTAGGAAACACCACTAATTCATCTGTGATGATGGCTTATACCCAAACACCTTAATCAAAAAGACAATTGTCCCGGATCTGAAAGGATATTCACTTACAGAATACCATATGCATTTTTTGTAGCAAAATGACAAGCAATGTAACCTGTTATCTGTGTCTTATGTACCCTCTGTGTTCTGCTATTGAAAGAATATTTCATAAACACAACCCCATATTAATGCTACCGTTACCAAAATTGAAAGTTGGTTGTCATTCAACGACCAATTTAATTTGGAGGTTGATGAACAGCACGCTAATCATGATGTGATAAGTATTGTATAATTATATGTTGATGTGACTACCAGTTAGGGGGATAACACCTATATATCTTCTGTAAAAGATTACAAAATCAAGTATATCAAATAATTGAAAAGTAGGAGAAAACTGAAAAAGAATGACATAAGAGAGTGACAGAGTGGTCCCCGCCAGATAGATGCCACGAAGGCATGGGGATCGGCGGGAACACCGCCCCTCCCTACGGTACTACTGAAACCACATTGATGTGGTACTAGGGTGTCGATTGAAAGATGAATGTTGGATGGTATACAGCCGTTGGAGAGAGCCTTTAACATATTAAATTGTTTTTATTTTTTCTAGAACTCTACAAAAACCTATCAATTTCAAATTTATTTACGCCAATTTCCAATTAATTGGACACTTTTTTTCTACACTTCTAATCAGTTCAA
Organism: Centrapalus pauciflorus; assembly: GCA_020465985.1. Taxonomy (NCBI): domain Eukaryota; kingdom Viridiplantae; phylum Streptophyta; class Magnoliopsida; order Asterales; family Asteraceae; genus Centrapalus; species Centrapalus pauciflorus. The sequence continues at coordinate 568,088 of JAANYP010002881.1, forward strand.
CACTTTCTTTCTACATGCACTTCCGATCCTTCACCCAATCAAAAAAATGTTTCTCAACAAACATATCAAATAATTCTTCATGAAATACGTAATATGAAAATACACAGTAATACATAAAAAAGCTAACCTTAATAATAACAATAAACATACAAATAAAAATTAATAATTAAAACAAAAGAAATAAAAAATAAAATGTTATATTTGGATAATTAATTTATAAAAAGAAAGAAATACTCAATATACACATGAAAACTATGAAAACTAAATTAAATTATAAAAAAAAAGTAACATTTTGGTCCCTGAAAGTATGATATGTACATAAATGGTCCCTGAAATTCAAAAGGACAAAAATGCCCCTGAAACTAACGGCTCAAGTTAACCGCCGTTAGTTTCAGGGACCAAAATGTTACAACTTTTCGATTTTAGGGACTAGTGATGTAATAAAATTTTTTCAGGGACCAAAACCGTAATTTCATATAAACCACAGGGACCATTTATGTAATTTTGTCTTAATTAAATGACCAAGAAATGCATAAATAAATAACAGGTTTTCTCTTTCTTTCTTTTTTAAAAAAATTGTGTACAAATAAGTTTAGAAAGCTACACAAGATTGCACATTGTATGTTTTGGGGGCGTTTTGTAACACCCTACTTTTTCGACTAATGCCACATAGGACTCACAGTCCACGTCATCAAATCATAAGCAACGTCATCAAGGGTTAAACAGCTAATTACTACTAAATATCAACATCGGACATAAGTAACACAGGACGGGAACCAACCCCCGTCAACAAAGTCCGGCAACCACGACATAAGTAAAGGTTACAGTCATCCATAAATCACTGGCTAATAAGCCAAACCACAAAACATCAAGACTACTTACGAAAGTAGTCACTAACTACTGTCCACGCGGCGGGTCTCGGCTACTGCCCGCTGTATCCCTAGCCTCAGTCCTCGTACCTGAGATCCACGGTTAAAACAACAGTCAGCGGAAAGCTGGTGAGTTACTATAAACAACTTTAAACAGTTTATAAAATAGTTAGCACAACGTAACAACTGGTAAACAACTCTACATGCGGCCGGCATCAACGGCCCGACGCCTCATCGGGAGCGACCCGGCACAGCCTGCATAGCCCACTCCACAAAGTAGTGGGTTGTCAGGTCCACTGAGTTGGGAATGACCCAACAGGCCTCTCTACTCTGCGTATCAACGACTATACGCGTGATCCACGAACTCTGCTCTGTACTAACAAATATCAACGTATAAAAGGATCCACATCGGACCCGGATAATAAACAACAAGTAAGTAACTCACCTGAAGCACGACTACAGTCCCGCTATCAACGACAGGCTCTACAAGTTCCAGGTCTAGCTACGAACCCTGGCAACAATAAATACGACTACACTGTAACGACTAGCTATGGAACTCATAACGACTATACTACTAGCATTTACGGGCTCGACATCAACTATCGGACTCAGACCCACGAGCGCGGCCAGGAGCACGGCCACGATCGCGGTCTCGGCCGCGATCTTGGAGCGCGGGCGCGATCCCACCGCCAGCGATCACCCTTAGCCGCCTCATCCTGATCGCGGGCGCGACCAGGTGAGCTCGGCCGCGCTGCGGCGACGAACAGAGCAGGTTATGCTCTGTTTTTCTACAGCCACGGGAATCCCTTTTAATCCCGATTTTACATATTCCAGGGGTTATAATCTAATCCCAATACACAATAACTACTTAGTATATCACTTTAGCTGAATTGAACGCGAATTACTAACCTTAATACGTTCCTTCCTTCTCGAATTCGAGCTACACGTTGAAGAGATGGTGATGGTGGTTTTCTTTAATTATGGCTGCTGCTCCCTCTTGGTTCTCTCTCTGGTCTCTTGGCTGGATTCACACACACACATATACTTCTTTTAAGCTTCGTGAAATGAAGGAATGAAACACAATAAGCTATATATATACGTTTCCGGTCCCGAACTCAATTAAAACGGGTACGGTACTCATTAATCACTAGGTAGACACTCGTTAACCCAATTCATCTCAAATTAACGACTTGGGTTTAGAATGTAAATTAACTCATTAAAACAACCCCAAATCTCCAATTACTACTAAACCGGTTATTATCTCAACCGATTAAAATTACACGTAATAGCAATCTACTTTACTGACTCACGTGCAATTTATCAATCAAAATTTACCAACTCATTGAGGCGACTCTTAAAGCCAATAAATAAATTACACGTACCTGCTGCTAGATTCCGGATGTTACAAATCCTCCCCTCTAGAATTGATCCCGTCCTCGGGATCTCAACTCAGGTGAATAGATGCGGATACCGCTGTCGCGTGTCCGCCTCGGGTTCCCAGGTAGCGCTGGAACCCTTATGATACCGCCACTGTACTAACACTAGCGGGATTTCCTTCTTCCGCAACCTTTTCACCTTGCGATCTAGAATCGACTCGGGGTGTTCAACGTACCTCAGCTGCTCGTCCACCTCGATCTCGGATATGGGAACTGTTTCCTCATGTGGGGCCAAACATCGCCGCAGTTAGCTAACATGGAAGGTTGGGTGTACCCCACGCAACTCTGGAGGCAACTCTAGTCGATAGGCCTGCGTGCCCACTCGCTCGACTATACAGAATGGCCCAATAAACCTCGGACTGAGCTTACCTCGCTTCCGGAATCGAATGACACCCTTCCACGGGGATACCTTCAGTAGTACCCATTCACCCACGTCGAACTCTAACTCTTTGGTCCTCTTATCGGCATAACACTTCTGTCGACTCTGAGCTACCTGTAATCTCTCTCTGACCACTGCTATCTCTCACTAGTCTGCTGAATGATCTCAGGACCTGTAATCTCTTTCTCTCCCACCTCGGTCCAACATACAGGAGTACGACATTTACGACCATATAACGCTTCGAACGGAGGCATCTTAATACTGGAGTGGTAGCTGTTATTATAAGCAAATTCAACTAACGGCAAATGTGAATCCCAGCTACCACTAAAATCCACCACACAAGCTCGTAACATATCCTCCATCGTCTGGATCGTACGCTCAGACTGGCCGTCCGACTGGGGATGATAAGCAGTACTCATCTGCACTCGAGTACCCAACGCTCGCTGTAAGCTTTGCCAGAAGGTGGACGTGAATCGAGCATCTCTATCGGAAACTATCGAGGCTGGAACTCCATGTCGGGAGACAATCTCATACAAATAAACTCGGGCGAGCTGCTCCAACGTATAAGTCTCCCGGATCGGCAGAAAATGCGCTGTCTTCGTAAGCCGGTCTACTATTACCCATATCGCATCGTATCCACGTGGAGTCCGCGGTAACTTCGTAACGAAATCCATCGTAATATGCTCCCAGCTCCACTGAGGAATCTCTAACGGCTGTAAGCGGCCATGGGGCTTCTGGTGCTCGGCCTTCACCTGCAGGCAAGTCAGACAACGCTCGACGAACTCAGCTATATCCCGTTTCATGCCGGGCCACCAATATAACGCACGGAGATCCTGATACATCTTCGTACTACCAGGATGAATAGCAAGGCGAGACTTATGAGAATCCTCTAAGATCAACTGTCGTGCATCACCGGCCCTAGGAACCCAAACTCGACCCTGTCTCACATACAACCCTCGAGAGTCAGTCTCGAACTCCTGTGACTGACCCAAAATGTGCTCCCTCCGGTGGTTCTCTGCACGCATCCCAATCTTCTGTGCTTCTCGAAGTCTCTCTATCAGGGTAGACGTCACCTCGACTCTATAATTACGGGCTCGACCCGAAGATCCGCGCTCCTTTCGACTGAGCGCGTCTGCTACCACATTCGCCTTACCTGGGTGGTACTGAATGTCGCAATCATAATCCTTGATCAACTCTAGTCCCCGTCTCTGCCGCATATTCAGATCACGCTGACTGAATAAATACTGGAGACTCTTATGATCAGTAAACAAGGTAAACGGGACTCCGTACAGATAATGGCGCCAAATCTTCAGTGCAAACACAATGGCTGTCAACTCTAAATCATGGGTCGAATAATTCTTCTCATAATCCTTCAGCTGACGAGAAGCATACGCAATCACTCGGCCCCTCTGCATTAATACACATCCCAACCCCGTCCCCGAAGCATCAGTATATACGACAAAATCACTGGTGCCTTCAGGTAGGGCTAACACTGGAGCCTGACACAATCGACGCTTCAGCTCCTCAAACACGAACTCCTGATCTTCGGTCCACTCAAACGGAACTGACTGACGAGTCAAACGGGTCAACGGCACAGCAATCAAAGCGAAGTCCTGGATGAATCGTCGATAATATCCTGCTAATCCCAGGAAACTGCGAATCTCTGCTACACTCCGGGGTCTCTCCCAGCTCATAACGGCCTCTATCTTAGCTGGGTCTACAGAAACGCCCTCGCCGCTAACGACATGGCCTAGGAACTGAACTTCTCGAAGCCAGAACTCACATTTCGAGAACTTCGCATATAGCTTCTCTCGCCGTAACACACTTAAAATCTCTCGCAGGTGCGTCGCATGCTCCTCTACTGATCGGGAATATATCAGGATGTCATCTATGAACACTATGACAAACTGATCAAGATACGGACGGCAGACCCTATTCATCAGGTCCATAAAGGCTGCTGGGGCATTGGTTAGCCCGAACGGCATAACCAGGAACTCATAATGGCCATATCGGGTCCTGAATGCTGTCTTCGCTGTATCCTGCTCATAAACCTTCAGCTGATGGTATCCCGAGCGCAAGTCGATCTTCGAAAACACGCTGGCTCCCTGCAACTGGTCGAACAAATCATCTATCCGCGGAAGAGGATAACGGTTCTTTACCGTTACCTTATTAAGCTCACGATAGTCTATACACATCCTCATCGACCCATCTTTCTTCTTTACAAATAGGACCGGAGCACCCCACGGTGAAGTACTCGGTCGGATGAAACCACGGTCTAACAGCTCCTGCAACTGACTCATCAGCTCCCTCATCTCTGTAGGAGCCAAACGATAAGGTGCGCGTGCAATGGGAGTAGCACCGGGCACCAACTCGATACGAAACTCTACCTGTCTGTCCGGTGGCAAACCAGGTAGTTCCTCGGGAAACACATCGGGGAACTCTGAAACGACATCAACGGTCTCTATACTCCGCTTCTCCTTCTTTGCATCAACTACATATGCTAGGAAGGAGGAACAACCCTTGGCTAAACAACGACTAGCCTGAATCACAGAAATGAGGCTAACACTGCCCCTACTGCGCTCTCCGTACACGGTAATGATACGATCCTCAGAAACCGGTAGCCGAATAATCTTCTTGGAACAAGCAATATCTGCACGCTGAAAAGCTAACCAATCCATACCTATTATGGCATCAAAACTACCGATCTCTATAGGCAGCAAATCAATCCTGAATGGATAGCCGTCTATCTCTAATATACACTGGGCATAAATATGCCTAACTACAGAAGCACTGCCATCAGCAAGCTCTATAACCAATGGCTCTGACAACTCAACAGGCAAAGCAGTAAAATATGCAGTAAAGGCAAGCGAAACAAAAGAACGGTTCGCTCCGGAATCGAACAACACTCGGGCACTATGACCATTTAAAATGAACGTACCCGAAACCACGTCGGCTGTATCTCGAGCCTCCTCCGCTGTCAACTGAAAAACTCGACCTCTCGCTGGCGGAACAGTATCTCTACGTGCTGAAGAGCCAACAGAACTCTGACCCTGTGCTGGGGGTCTCGAATCTCCCTGCCGCGGAGCTGTACAATCTCTGGACTGATGACCAGGCCGCCCGCAATTAAAACAGAGCGGGTCTCTCGATGTACATCCTGACTGGGTGTGGCCGGGCTGACCACAACGGAAGCAACGCACATAGCGGGGATCACACTCCCCTGTGTGCCTCTGGCGGCATCTCCTGCAAAACCGCTCTCTATTAGCTGACCCCGAACTCGATGCTCCTCCCCTCTGCTCGGACCCTGCAAAACGACTGCCCCTGTCATCGGGCCTGCGATCTGATCTCTGAGAAGACCTATCTCGATGCCGATCTCCCCCCTCGGACTCTGTGCGTCGACGGTCGTCCCCTCTAGGCTGGAACTGACTGGGACGACTATCTCTATCCCGATCTCTATCTCTACCTCTGTCAAAACCACCTCCCTGTCCAGCCGTCTGAGTGACTCGTGGCTGCTCGACCACTGGATCTCTACGAGATAACTCGCTCTCTCGTCTACGAGCTAACTCGACTGCCCTGGCATATGTCGGAATGTAACCGGTATCAATAAACTCTCGAATCTCCTTACGCAATCCCATCAGAAACCGATTAATCTTCCGTGACTCTGTACTAATCTGAATCGGCGCGAACAAACTCAAATCGATGAAAATCTTCTCGTACTCATCAACCGATCGCTGTCCCTGAAATAACGTCAGGAAATCAATCTCTAGCTGAGCCCTACGGTCCTCAGGACAGTATTGCTCCTCGAAACGAGCCCTAAACTGGCTCCAGGTCATCTCATAGGCTGGTCCGTCCCCCATCATATCTCTAATCGTACGCCACCAGTGCTGAGCGCTAGTCCGTAACTGGGCACTAGCAAAAGTCGTCATCTGATCAGGGTGGCATCCTGTGATACGGAAAGCCATCTCCATATCCTGCAACCAGTACATGGCCTTCACGGCCCCGGGCTCGCCGTGATACTCTGGCGGGTGTGCAGCAAGGAACTCCTTATATTTACACCCCTTGCCTGCCGCTCGCGATGAACCAGCTCCTGAATCTCTACCTCCGCCTGAACTCTGGGTCTGGGACTGAATACCCTCAGCACGGCCTTTCTCGTAGGCCTCCTGTAGTCGTCGGGCAAACTCCTCATCTGATACCCGTCCCCCAGTGGGACCCTCGGGTCTCTGCTCGTCTGTCATAGAATCTCTGCATAATGTAAACAACATTACTATAACGACAATAATATGATTCTACAATTTCTTAGACCTACTCATCAGAGATCAAGCCCAAGGATCTAGACACTGGTTTAAGCCTAAGCATCACTAATGATACTTAAACCTTAAACTAATGCTCTGATACCAAGCTGTAACACCCTACTTTTTCGACTAATGCCACATAGGACTCACAGTCCACGTCATCAAATCATAAGCAACGTCATCAAGGGTTAAACAGCTAATTACTACTAAATATCAACATCGGACATAAGTAACACAGGACGGGAACCAACCCCCGTCAACAAAGTCCGGCAACCACGACATAAGTAAAGGTTACAGTCATCCATAAATCACTGGCTAATAAGCCAAACCACAAAACATCAAGACTACTTACGAAAGTAGTCACTAACTACTGTCCACGCGGCGGGTCTCGGCTACTGCCCGCTGTATCCCTAGCCTCAGTCCTCGTACCTGAGATCCACGGTTAAAACAACAGTCAGCGGAAAGCTGGTGAGTTACTATAAACAACTTTAAAACAGTTTATAAAATAGTTAGCACAACGTAACAACTGGTAAACAACTCTACATGCGGCCGGCATCAACGGCCCGACGCCTCATCGGGAGCGACCCGGCACAGCCTGCATAGCCCACTCCACAAAGTAGTGGGTTGTCAGGTCCACTGAGTTGGGAATGACCCAACAGGCCTCTCTACTCTGCGTATCAACGACTATACGCGTGATCCACGAACTCTGCTCTGTGCTAACAAATATCAACGTATAAAAGGATCCACATCGGACCCGGATAATAAACAACAAGTAAGTAACTCACCTGAAGCACGACTACAGTCCCGCTATCAACGACAGGCTCTACAAGTTCCAGGTCTAGCTACGAACCCTGGCAACAATAAATACGACTACACTGTAACGACTAGCTATGGAACTCATAACGACTATACTACTAGCATTTACGGGCTCGACATCAACTATCGGACTCAGACCCACGAGCGCGGCCAGGAGCACGGCCACGATCGCGGTCTCGGCCGCGATCTTGGAGCGCGGGCGCGATCCCACCGCCAGCGATCACCCTTAGCCGCCTCATCCTGATCGCGGGCGCGACCAGGTGAGCTCGGCCGCGCTGCGGCGACGAACAGAGCAGGTTATGCTCTGTTTTTCTACAGCCACGGGAATCCCTTTTAATCCCGATTTTACATATTCCAGGGGTTATAATCCAATCCCAATACACAATAACTACTTAGTATATCAATTTAGCTGAATTGAACGCGAATTACTAACCTTAATACGTTCCTTCCTTCTCGAATTCGAGCTACACGTTGAAGAGATGGTGATGGTGGTTTTCTTTAATTATGGCTGCTGCTCCCTCTTGGTTCTCTCTCTGGTCTCTTGGCTGGATTCACACACACACATATACTTCTTTTAAGCTTCGTGAAATGAAGGAATGAAACACAATAAGCTATATATATACGTTTCCGGTCCCGAACTCAATTAAAACGGGTACGGTACTCATTAATCACTAGGTAGACACTCGTTAACCCAATTCATCTCAAATTAACGACTTGGGTTTAGAATGTAAATTAACTTATTAAAACAACCCCAAATCTCCAATTACTACTAAACCGGTTATTATCTCAACCGATTAAAATTACACGTAATAGCAATCTACTTTACTGACTCACGTGCAATTTATCAATCAAAATTTACCAACTCATTGAGGCGACTCTTAAAGCCAATAAATAAATTACACGTACCTGCTGCTAGATTCCGGATGTTACACGTTTGATTCATGAATTTTTTGGGATACACTAGGATTTGCATATAAAATCCTATGTTTGGTTCGCAAATTTCAGTAAGGATTTAAAATCCTAGAATTTCTTAAATCATTTACTTCTTTGTTATTTAAAAACTCAGTCTTCTCTCTAGGATTTTAAATCCTAATTACCTTGCATTCTTCAGATTAACAAATTTTCCTTAAAATATAATGCTTAATTTTGACAAAATTCTGACAAATGAAAATGCTTCATAATGCAAATCTCTAAAAAAAAATTCTGCGAACCAAACATGTATTTGTATTGTTTACCGTATTTTGCTTGTAGAAGAGGAAAAAAATGCAATAGTTATTGGTCAAAAGGTAGAAGGAAAAAATAACTTCAACAAAGTAGGAGTTCTGGGATCTTTCCTTCAATTTAATCAATTCTTGATGATCAAGACACCAGCAGTATTTATAAATGCTGATTATTTCGTATCTCATAGACTCATACATATATAACGTTCCAACGTAAATTTATAATTCCAAAGAAACAAAACAATATCAACAGCTTGATAAAGATGGGTGGCAAAGACAATAAGCTTGTAAACTGGTTCTCATCAACAATCAAATCAATGTTGGGTTGCTTTACTTTCGTGTCAAATTCAAAAGAACATAAAAGCACCATGAATTCAGAAGCTGCAGTCACGCTATCTGGGGCAGAGGCAACCATGATCGCAGCCGCTAAGCACTTCTCCACCGCCCATAAAGTTCGACTAATTTAGCTACATAAAGTGATCCCAGGGTGAAAAGGTCTTGTAACTAAGATAAAGTGACATTGACAAGATTAGGAGGCCAAAAGGACGGTCACCAATCAATTATTGTTAGATGTCCAGGATATGTTTTCATGAGTTGCAGTGTTGCACCATGAATACAATACAATATTTGTGAAGTAACTCTAGGAAACATCACAAAATCATCCGTGATGATGGCTTATAGCCAAACACCTTAATCAAAAAGACATTTACAGAATATCATATTCATTTCTTGTAGCAAATGACAAGCAGTGTAACCTTTTATCTGCGTCTTATGTACCCTCTGTGTTCTGCAATTGAAAGAATATTTCATAAACATAGAAAAATTATGATAAAAATTGAAAGAATATTTCATAAACACAACCCCATATTAATTGACTTTTAGCCAAAACTTAAATTCAATTTAAAATATAATTAATTTTTATAATTTGCTTTAGTTTTTGTTTTTCTTTTGCAAATTAAGGTACATTTGCAGCGACTGTCGTCGCGAATGATGGCTCCAAAAATATTATTTTTCTATTAATTCAGCGTCGCAAAAGGGAACAAAGTCGTCACGAATGACGACGACATGTCAGTTGTCACAATTGTTCATCTTGGAGACAAAGTTTTTGTGGCGAGTACTTTTAGGCGACGTTAATCGCCGCAAAGAATGTATTAGCGACGACATATGGTATTTCATGATTATGTATGAAAAGAAATGCAATTAAAAAGTTACAAGATTTTATATTGCCACGCTTTTGGCATGACGGAACTTACTAAGCTGTTTTTTCTCGACATAACATATAAAATAGAATTTGCAATTTGGGTACAAACTTTGATGCCTATATATGTTTTGGCTTGAGACTCTCATAGTTCACACAAGCATTAAGTTGAAGGATGTAAAATGCATATGTGATATATATGCAGGGGCCAAAAAAAGAAAATTTCGCAGCAAAGGTTATTTTTAATCTTTTGGGGATAACGGTGGCCGATTGGCCGTGGGGGAGTTGGTGTACCCGACTTTTGTCAATGATGGGTTTGTTTACGCATCTTTTGGTTGGTAGCGTACGTAATGCGGTAATGGGACACACTTCTTTGTATATTTTATCTTCTAAATTTATATTTTAAACATATCGTACATTACATTTAATTACATCTAAATATTATAATATTAGCATATACCATTGCAATAATTAACAAGTTATGTGGTTCACGCGTTGCGACGGATGTATCGTTATGTATTTTTTATTAATAAAGTAAAAAAAAGGTAAAATCGTATCAAATTAAATTATACTCTAAAAATGTTTAAAAACTCCAATAAATTTATAATTTATAATGAACCTAGAAAAAATAAACCAAACATTTTGATGTACATTGATTTAAAACACTACACTTGTTGTGTTGTGAATGCAACTTATATATCTAAATAAAAAAGAATAAGAAATATATTTTTTAATCTTATTATATTATTAATTTTAAGTTACATGGTGTTTTAATTATTAATTCATATATATGAAAATTTATTAATTCAACTATTTTTTTTTATGTTTTCAAGTCTAGGTTTATTTTTTTTAACTTCATTTTTTAGTCTGATTTAATTAAAAATAAACCAATAGGATGGATATATATAATACTTCATTACTAATCACTATATGGATACTTTAAAAATTATTAATTTTGATAGTTCTTTTGTTAGTAGATTTTTATATTATAGTTTAATGAAAAAACAAATCAATAAATTACATATATTAATTTGGATTGGTTTTTTTTGTTTGATTGTATTTTGAGTATATTAATATTTTCATGTTAGAAAAAAAATACAAAAAATTTTATGTAAATTAGACACACACTCACACTCACACTCATAGTTATAATAAACAATTTTTTTTAATGAAAAATGATATAAAATGTAAATTTGTAGTGTTAAATTAAATATATTCAATATTGATTTTCTCTTGTCACATATACCAATAATTTAAAAAAGATGCCATAAACATAAATATTTTTTATAGTTACTATAAAATAAATTTAATGTTATAACAATTTAATACATGTAATTTCTCATATGCAAGAAAAATATTATTGATGATATATGAATCACATGTTATATTTAATGTAGAAAAATTTTATTAATAAAATATTAATGATAAATTTATTATTTAATACTTTATAGGATACTTAAATAATAAAACAACTATTATACATGGTAACAGAAAATAGTTAATGGTGAATGTTAGAAAACCCTCATTAAATTATAGTTAAATGGTGTTTTGAAAAAAAAACCCACCAATGAATAATAAATTTATTAGTAAATAATGTATATATGTATAATAATAAGCATGGTTGTAATAAGTAATTGAAGTTGTTTAATAAGCTTTTTGTAAAGTATAAAGCTATAACACGTGTAAATTGATCATAATATTAACAATTGAATAATACATGAAAAAGGAATTGCTTAGAGAGCTATGTCATTAAAAACTAGCATAATCGATCCTCACGTTTAATGATGCAATTGTATTTCAATAATAAAAAATTTGCAATCATATTAATCATAATGCTTATTCATGAAATTAGAAATTAATAACAAAAACAATGTTAATGGGTCAATCTAATAACCTTATCCATTTGGGTCGATCAATTAACTAATTCTATATATTGGTAACATTTGTCACTTGATCCAATTATTTAAAAAAAAAAAATACAATGGCATATTATCATCTTTATACAAAAAATTCATACAAATTACGCAAACTACTCTTCTACAAATATTTATTATAGTAACTAACTAGTTTATTACCCGCGTATTACGCGGATATTTTTAATATATATAAAATATAATGAATTAAAAGGTAAATGTATAAATATTATTTTTTAAAACAAAAAGTATATAAGAATGATTTTATTATGACCTATTAATTTTATATATTTCTAAATATATAAGAATAGTAATTATTTTCTTATATTTTTTTAAAACTTTTCTTATATTATATTATAATCAATAAGTTAGTAGAGTATTAGATTTTATTTGATTTGAATTGAATTCAAAAGTAGATTATATTAGATTTGGATATATATTTAAATTTCTTTATTATTTTTAAACCTTAAATGTCACGTGTCGATTCATGGTGATGACACGTGGCTTCACCAGAATTGAGTATAATTACTATTTTAATAGTATATATAGATCATTGTCTTCATTATAGTATATTAACAAATATATGATGTTACCTAACTAACGTTTATCGTATTCCATATATAACTATAAAAGAGAGTTTCTCGTCAATTGCATTTTCCACTAAATTTTGTCTCCAATGGGGCCAAAGTGTAAATAACAACCCATAAAGTATCGTGGAATATTACTTTAAAGGTTTGGTGGGTACCAAATTTTTTAAGCTATAATGTTGGCTATAGATTTATCCATTCTTATTTTATTGAAAGTTCTAGATCTATAATCTATATGAAAATTGTATTATTTTTTTAAGGATAATTCTATATTATTTGCCATAACGAACACTAGGTGAAAAACGAAATTGACGAACCCATTCTTATTTTTATTTAATACTTCTAGATCTAAAACTTTATATAAAAATTGTATATGTTTATTAAGTCTATTTCCATTTTTGTTACGATGAAAAAAGACATTGATGAAAAGCTTTATAAGATTACATATTTTTATTATTTGTTTTTCTAAAAAGAAACTAAAAGGGAAGTTGCTATTACACAGTTACGCGAGATAAACGTAAGGGTAAATAAAATAACGAGTAGGGATTGAAAGATGGATAGTAAGAACGAGAAAGAAATAAAAAATTAATACAAGAAACAGAAGTTAATAGAGCAATATATTTTTTCCTGGTAAGATTGTCCTTGAGTAAATGTAAGATATAGTGATATATAGTGTACATGAAAACAACATCCTATGAGCCATGACTTACAAATGAAAAAAATAAACACAAATCAAGTGTTATTTTGTCTACTTAAATGTCATTTTTTTGAAATTAAATAAATTTTAAATGGTATCATTCAGAATTATATCTTGATGGTTAATTTATTAAAAATGACCAACCTTTGTTGTAATATATAGCATAAATCGAATCATACATTTAGGTATTTTTAGATGAAGTATACAGTGTAATGACACCTATGTGTTCATTGTTTTATTATTAATTAATAAAACCAACATGTTTTCATGTTTTTTTTTACGTTTTCGTCTTTCCATGTTATTTTTTCCATAAAAAACCTCAAGTTATTCTTTTCTTATTGGTTTAGTGAAATTTTGGACATTTGACCCCGGTTATAATTTGTGAACCGGGTTTTAAAAACTTGAAAAATCGGGTTCTAATGTCCAAATTTCACTAAACCAATAAGAAAAGAATAATTTGAGGTTTTTTATGGAAAAAATTAACATGGAGGGACGAAAACGCAAAAAACGCGAAAACATTTTGGTTTTTTTCATAATAAACTCAATTAATAATGCATGATTTAAACATTTTTTGCTCATTATATTTTTAGATTGATTTTTACATTAATATTATTAATTATACACATAAATATATAGATTTGTGTAGTTGTTGGTTAATTATTTGGTCGGATTAAGTAAAACCCAAAAAAACAAGGTTTGTGGAACAACATGGTGAAAGTTTGGGTTGGGCACATGTTATTTTCGCTTAAAGTGGTAATCATGTAAGGCCAGCGTGTCAATATATTATTGGATGAAAACATAAGTGGAGCCCGTTAGGACAACCCAAGACCAAAGCCGCTACGCTCCTCCAATCGCCACCAGCTTTCCCAAGTTGACCGTTTTTGTTTTCTTACTTTTGTTTTTAGTCCGAAGCTGAACTCCCTCTTTAAAATAAACCATATCACGACTTAACAAGGCGCACGTTAGCAACATTTACTCGATTTAATGGCGGAGATCCCTTTCGCTCAGTTTGCGGTGAACAGCAACCCATATTAATTTGACTGGGACTGCTAATTTCTCAATCATCGTTCAGAATTCAACCGACACGATTACAACTCTGACTTCCATAGGTACGTAGAAGTCTCTTCATATGCTCTTCCCTCTGTTCTAATATATTTTTTGTTAATTTCTGCTCAATTGCTTATGGATGCGATGATGTGATTTATCTGAGTTTGTATAATTAAGTAGAAAATATCGATTCCTTTTGCTCATTAAGTATAAAAAAAAAACTTTGCTTTCTGGTTGGTTTGGTGTAAATTTGCCCTGCTTCAAGCTTAACTTTTGTTTGTTTGTTTGCTTGTTTTTTTTTACTTCTTTTTTTTTTTTTTGGGGGTGCTTTGTTATCTTGGTCTAGGGTTTATGTAATCCTGTTAATTTGAGGTTGTTGCCACATGAATTTGTGGGAAACTTTTTGATTTACCTTGTATTGTTGGATAATTTATGAGACCTATTCTTCTAAATGTTACCCCCTCTGTCCAAAAGTCCCATTTTTTATTTTTCAAATCTTTAATCGACAAGCATAAGTTCAGTATTTCTACTTCCAATTGGCCAATTCAGAAGGTAGTTTTTTCTCTGATGCTTATGCTCGCTCATTTCAAGACATGAAGTTAGCTTTTACTTTTGAGGCCAACCATAAGATTCTTAATTTACACATATGATTTCACTATTGTAGTATGTTTGTGACTCCAATAATTGTTCATAAGATAATCATAATTTCATGTAAAATTTGAATGTGAAATTAGTATGCTGATCTTAGTAAACGAAGAAAAATGCTTTCCATTTGACCTCAAAGGTCAAACCATAGCCTCTTTTTCATAGCTGATAATGCCAGCTAACTCTTTGATCAAGAGCCTCTTTTTCAGATATGTCTTGTGTTGCATTATATCATCATTGGTTTTCAATTCACCAACAATTATTCCAACCGCTTCTAGCCTTTTTGAGTTTTCATCTCTTTAAATTTGGTCTATTTTCTTCTACAGGTTGAGAAAACTGAACAAGAATGGATTCTGTTGCAACTTATAACAGCAATGTCATTAATCCAGAGTTAGTGCGCTTTCATGAGGGAGCCACTTCTGATGCCAAGGACATGGGAGAGATCGGAAACACCATGGAAATTTTAACTACAGTAGACCTAGAGTTGGCATACTCATCAGAGAAGTTACTGAATTTGGAAGGTCTTTTATTATATGTATTATCATGGGAAAATGACTTTGAAGCAATGGCTGGTGATGATGCCTCAGAGGAATTTGTCGAGAAGTCACTGACCATTGATCTGTTATTTAGTTTCTTGGATTCTGAGGTTAAAGAACTCAATGGTTCAATGGATTCTATTCAAGTTGACCTTGTCAATGCCCATCAAAAGCTGTATTCATGTAAACATATTGGAGAATTGTTCTCCATCGTTGAAAAGAAATTGCTTGATTCTGAGGACTCTTTGAAGCAATCACAAGAACATGTTCTTGAGATGAAGATGAAGTTGGCCAAACTTCAAATGACTTCATTAGCTTTCAACCACAATGAATGTAAGTCAAAAGTCAAACATATTATTTATCAAAAATCTTATCTTTAAATGCATAAAGATAGCACCATCCATTCATCTCTGTAGTGTTTATCACATAAACAACACCACACCGGTTTTTTTTATATCTGAAATGTTTGAAGAATTTTGTTACGATTGAAGTTATAAATTTAGCTAGTTTGACCCCAGAAGTGAACTTGATTGTTTTTTTGGTTCATCTGTGCATATAATGAGAAGAATCGAGTGAATTTGATTACTTCTGTGATGAGGTTTTTTGTTTACATGGAAAATATAAAAGGTTTATCGGAAGAATTTCAATTTGCGGACATTGAAGTGAAGCCAAGACTTCAAACCATTGATAAAGTACATGTTCTTAGAATGCTGGAGAAATCTTTGTCGAGGGAGCTTGATCTTGAGAAGAAACTTACGCAATCAAAGCAAGATGAAGAAGATCTGAAACTAAAGTTACAGTTGACAGAACAAGTAGCGTACTTTATGGAAGAAGCAGCAGAGGTCGTTTGGGGTCGGTTTTTGGAGGCAGAGAATGCCTCTGTTGTGCTGATGGGAGTTTCAAGAGACCTGGTGGCACAACACCAACTTCATCAATTTAATCTCAATGGTTTTAATCAAAGAGAAGGCGAGTTTAGATTAAAACTTGAAAACTGCATCAAACTGTTGAATGCGAAAGATGCTTCTATAGAAAAACTCAATAGCAGAATCACACAGCTAGTTGCAGATAATCTTGAAGTATCAACATTACGGGAAAAAGTCAAATCGCTAGAAGAAAAGGTTAACGAATCTGAATCTAACCTGAAGAAGGTGAACGCAACATATGAATCATTTCAAGAACACGTACGAGAAATGGAAAGCATGATAGAGTCATTAAAAGAAAACGTTTACACAGCAGAAAATAGGGCTGATACAGCGGAGGGGAAGGTAGCTCAGCTGACAGATTCAAACATTGAGTTAAGCGAAGAAATGAGATTTCTTAAAGGAAACCATGAGGACAGCTCGAAAAAGATGGGTTTACTTGAGAAACAATCAAGAGAACTTGAAATTCAGTTGCAGCATGCAAAGGCATCTTCTGAAGCCGGTCAAGAACAACAAAACATGCTGTATTCTGCAATATGGGATATGGAGACATTGATAGATGAATTGAAGCAAAAAGTTTCGACAGCTGAACTCAAGGCCGAAAACGCTGAGGACCGGTGTTTGTTGTTGGCTGATACCAACTCAGAATTGACTAAAGAGATCGAATTTCTAAGAGCTGAAGTTGAATCACTTGAAACCTCTTTGAGTCACGCTAATATTGAGAAAATGGCTAGTGCGAAGGATATCAGCATTAAGACGAAGCTTATTATGGACAAGGTCTTGCAACTTGCCACAGAACGTGAGCGTATCACAAAGCAGGTATGTCATTATTTCTGTGAAAAAGATTTAACTTCCATATACTATAAAAACCGAATACTATATCCATACATGCTTTCTCTTTCAGTTGCACTCTCAAACGGAGGAGAAAAGGATTTTGATGGAAACACTACAGAAAATTAATAAGGATGTATACAGAAGCATATATCCGAAAGAAATTAAAGATGCAACATTGAGTGAAAAGTTAAGACAAAACTCAATAAAGTCCTTATCAGAGCGTATAAAGGCAGGTATCCATTCACAGTTTTTTTTTTAATTTAAAAAACCAAATTTGACCTTCATCAAGCTTTATATCTAACATCCTGAAACAGGGTGAAGAAATAGAAGTTATAAACGACAATTCTACTAATGAACCTGAACCAGAGTCATCAGTTACTGATTCAAACCCGAGTTTGGATTTGGATGAAATAGAACTAGAAGAACCCCATTCTAGAAGCACAAGAAAGCTTGTGTTTCGAGCCATCTTTGTGCTGTTGCTCTCGGTGTTGGCTGCGTTCTTCATCAACTGGAACCCAGATGGTTCTGATGTTAATGCGGGTTGATTTAGCCTTCTTTCACTAAAAGGTATTATTTTTTTTATGTAACAATTTTATAGGGTGACAATCATGTAGTTTGTGTATATGTTGAACATGGGGTTTTCATAGTTGACTGTGAACACTGTACATAAATTTTTGATTGGTTGGATGAATGCAGCCCGTTAGTGTTTGTTGTTTTGGAAATGAAATTTGAATAAAATGAATTCAGATGAAATTGGAATTTATTTTTACTTTTGGTTCGTGAACTTAATTTTGAATGAATAGAATTTAATTTATACCCCGCTATTAATCTATTTGTATCTATAGATACTGTTATACAAGTAACTAAAATGAGATTTGTCATCTTATTATGTTGTCACTTGTCATCTTTATTTATTGACATATTTATTTTAATTACCTATTTTTAAAATAATTAACTTTAATTTAATAATTAGATAAAACCATATAACTAACTAACTAACAATATTTCACCTAAAATCTCTCCATCATTTAGTTTGAGCTAATAAATTCTATTCTCCTATTTTATTAATTACATTTTAAAATATAGAACTAGATTTCATACGTAAATAAATCATAAAACAATTTATTTTATAATTAACATTATAATTTCTCGCTAACTTTTTTTATATAATGTTTTTATGTAAATCTAAATTTAAAATGTCACTGTCACTAATTTATTTTTCCTACAATTTGATATAATTTATTTTTCTTCGAATAACTTTTAATACGAGTCAATCTAAAGTAATAATATTTATATATCTATATAAGTACCACACTTTTTTTAAGTGTCTATAAATCTATAATATAAATAAATAAATCGTTACATGTCAGCTTTTCTTTAAATTAACACGTGTTACAAACTTCTTTTACTTATCATATTAAAATCTAATTTAGAATTCAATTTAAATCAAATCAATTCAAATTTAAAATAATGTAATATTAAATTAACTAAAACTCAATAAACACTAATTTGTATAATTACTTTATATATTATTAGAAATGTTTATTTTAATTTTCTTTAAATTAACTCATGTATTTACATGGGTAATAACCTAGTATTATAATAAAAGAGAACATTCTATTGCCACATGTTATGCCATCAATATATTATTTTTTAGGTTTCCTTCCTATTTTTCCTAAAATGAAACCAACGCTATTTGGCAATACGTATTTCACTTAATTCATTAATAATGATTAATTAAGTTTGAAACTAAAATTTAATTTTATCTAAATTAACTAAGACTATTTTAGTAAATGGTCTTAATTACTTCAATTATTAAAATCCACCACAGTGAAAATAAAAATCTAACTCTAACGCTTGAAGATCTATAATATGCTTCATATTATATAAAATTTCAATAAATTCAGTATGTCAGTTTACTACCATCTCAAATTATCAATGAAATGGATGAGTTGTCAAACAACTCATGAACTTATTTTTAAATGGTAGGACAATGTCAAAAATTTCCTTGAAATATTCTGACAAAAATGACGTTTCAGGCAAGAAAGGTTGTTCTGGCGATATATTAGGTGACTGGTTCAACAAGTCATTTTAGATATTTAAATAATTGAAAAATAAGTTTAAGTACTTAAATGATAAACCTATGAAAGTTGGTTGATTTTTTCAATATTAACGTTTTCTTTTAATATGAAGATATTTTTTTTAATTTATTATCGAGTGTGTCTAAATTAAGTTGATTGTTTAGGAAAATTTTTTATTGTTTGTTTCCCATGTTGAACGAACTTTCTAATTTATCTTTTAATTGAATTTTCTAATATAAAAAATAGACGTGTGATTAAGTATGTTGCCTGAATAATTATTTGTTTACAAACAAATATTAAATTATATGTAGATTCTAAATTATAGTATAATTAATTTTTTTACATCTTATTTCACCAAACACACCACCTATATTAAGAAAATAAGAGTAAAGAACGACGACGTACGCCTTAGAAACCCTAGAACTACAAGGTCTGTGTATAAATATCATCAGCATACAACTCCAAATCTCCGCAGCCGCATCCCCTTCGTTTCCAAGCGAACTCGAACTCGAACTCGATCTCAAACTCACCGATTTTGGTTTTTCAGGGTGTAGTATTGGCACCACATAGCCCCTTGCAACTTGAAGCTCATAGTTGTGAGGAAAAACGAGATAAAAGGGTATTATTTGTGCTAAATTGGTTCTAGTTTCTGGCAGAACAACTTCGAATCAAGCGAAAAGCTATGCTTCTCGATTCTGTTTTGCCAAAACCACAGTTAATCTCCTTTCTTTCTTTGTTAGGTCAAGACATTAGAAGCATCTGCAATATGATGAGAAACTTTACTCTGAATTATCATTCTGTTGAATTCATATTTTTACCTTCAAAGTTCTCTGATTGCTTTGCATCTCATTCTCTGATTTTTATTTGTGTTAATTTAGATTAATTCGATCTATAGGATCTCCATCAATCAGATTCAAGGATCAAATGTTAAAAAAAATCACTATTTTGATCTTTGAGCAGTTAATTATTGTTTGGAACTAAACGGTTGAAGGTTTAGTCATCAGGATAATTGCAACTTATAAAATGGATCTTCTTTGAATCACCATACCTATTCTTAGATGATATCGTTTTCTATGAGAAGAACTAGTTGAAATTTACGGTTTTCGTGTACTTTTGTACAAATTTGGCTTATAAATTACTGATTTGAAATTTATATGTACGTTTTTCAACTAAAGAATGTATGAAATTAACCTTCAGTAGGTTTTGGTTCTTTTATTAAGCACCGAATTTTCATAATCTGGTGTAAATCTTTATGATCAGATTATACGAGCATGGTGCAAAATGGATTTTTTTTTTCTTGTTGATTGTTGTTTGACTAGTCTATGTCAAATTGATAACTTGAAAAAGGCACATTTTATATGATACTTTTTTTTGATGAAGTAGAATAAAGCCATGACTGATTTTATATTTTTATATGGTATTTCGTAGCAAAGAGAGTGAGTGACATTTTGATTGTAAAGTTAAAATTATATTATTTTGTGAGTGTATATTTATATTAACCATGGTTTTTGCCTGCTTTCACATTATTTACATTTAGGTCACAATAAGATATTTTACAACAAAACGTTAAATGGTCTGATTGAGAATCGAGAGTAATATGTGGTAAGCTCCAAGGAATTTTAGAAACAAAATGGAGCAGAGGTTAGTATATTGTAAGCTCCAAGTGTTTTCAGTTGGATATTTGGCAATGGACTTGCATATCTTGTGGACTTGTGAGGAATCAGCGGAGCCAATGGATCATTGCTTCATTCAATATAAAAAGAAAAGGTAAATATGTATGGGTAAAATCTTGAGATGGCGGGGAATGAATCCAGTAAAAATGAATTGGATCTCGGTCATTTTGTATTCAGGTGATATGCTGTAACTTTCAGGGAGTTAAAAGGGTTGGATGAGAGTACAAGTTCAAGGAGCATTACAGGTTATGGTGCTTTTGGACATCTGATGGCAATTTGTGTAGCATTCGAGTTCCTTGCCGCGGCATCTTTAGGCTTTGTTCCACTTGTTGACCGGTGTTCCGTTTGTTGGTACATGGTAGAGTTAGGTCAATGGGTCTGTGCAGAGCAACTCATACTGAGCAGCTCCGTTTGGTGCAACATTCCAGCTTCTAGTTGTTCTTTTTAGGTTTGAGTTAGGTGGTCGGTAGTTTGGTTTTTGTCTTCTTTTGGTTCTAGGCTTGACGAGGTCAAAAACCCCTTGCTGAAATGCTCAATCATATTTTTGATTTTGTGGTTTTCCCTTCATTATATTGTAACTCATGTTCTTTTTGTCAAATCATAGTCACATGGTGTTCTATTAAAATATTGTATTTTTTATTGTATTTAATAAAAGATGGTAGTTTAGTTTTTTGATTGAAATTTTGTTATAAAATTAAACGATGGCTAATTACAAAAATAGCCACATCTCACACTCCTTTATTAAGTTTTAGCCATTTAATACACATTTTACCAAAATAGCCACACTTTACGTTACCATATTTACGTGATAGCCACCGTTTACGTGATATGTACTTTTTATTCATATTTTAATGTATTACGTTACAAAAGATGTTTGGTAACGTAAATTGTTGTACTTTTCCTCTTTTACCATGAAAAGACATTTAACAACTTTTTATGTGGAAGGAGCAAAAGTGGTCACGTAAAGTACAACAATTTACGTTATTAAACCCCTTTTGTAACGTAATACATTCAAATATGAATAAAAAAATACATATCACGTAAATGCTAGCTATCACGTAAATGTGGTAACGTAAAGTGTGGCTATTTTGGTAAAATGTATATTAAATGGCTAAAACTTAATAATGGGGTGTGAGATGTGACTATTCTTGTAAGTATCCCATTAAACAATTATAATATAACTACAAAAACAATTTAAAATCTTTATAAATTTAAAAAATAAAATTCTTAAATAAGTGTAATAGTTTTATAATTGTGTCTGTTTAATAAAATTAAATTTGTTATGAACTCATTTTCTTTGTTTTGATTGAATGATTAAAGAATATTATTTGTTAAAGTTTTGGTTATTATTAAACTACATAAATTTAATTTATTCTAATAAAATACCAATAAAGTAAATATTAATTTATTCTAAAATTTCATGATATACATTCTTTGATAAATGATAATGCAAAGTCTAGTGACATTTTACTTTTACGTTTTAACAAAATGATAATCGTTTAATTTCACTATAGGATTTGACATAAAGTAATTTTATCACGATTACAAAAGTTGATCTCCTGTCACATTAAGATTGGAGATGTGTGATTAGTAACCGAGGGATGTGCGTATAAGATTGCTTATTTTAATTTATTTACGTGATCTATGTATTTTTTTTAATTTGGTTTATCTGTTTAATTTGATTTCTAATTTTAGAATTTAATCATCCAAAAGAAATTAAAATCAAGAATAGAACAATATTTTTCAATTAGTTGAGAGAGATGGGAGTACCGGAGCCGCGGTGTAGCGGCCTTGCCACATCGGCTCGGCCCCGGCGGCTACACCACCCCACCCCCGGCGGCCCCGCGATTTCCCCTCCCCGCCCGGCTTCCCCAGGCCGCTCCACCCCGCCTTCTTCCTTCTTCTTCCCCCTTCTTTTTTCCTTTTTTTTTTTTTTTTCGTGCCTATCCTTTTATTTTTTTTGCAGATAATATATATATATATATATATATATATATATATATATATATATATATAATTTTACTTTTATAATTTTATTTTTTGTTTCTTATTATAGTTTCATAAATGTTTGTATTTTTTTTATTTTAGTTTCGTAATTGTTGTTCGTTCGTACAATTTCGTACTTTACGTTCGTAATCAGGAAACACACAATAACCTTCAATCAGATCTCGTGAAACATATTGCATTTGCCCAAATTCCAAATTTAGACGGCTAGTTTGTATTTTTTTAATGTTCATTCGTAATTTTAATTTTTATTTATTGTTATGTATTTTTTTTATTTTAATTCGGTAATTTTTAATTTTTAGTTTATGTAATAGTTTTTAAATATTTTATGAAATTAATTATTTTAATTCTAGTATTTGTTTTGTTAGTTAAAATTAATTAAAATGTTAAAAAAAATTAAGAAAGATGGAAATGTTAAGAAAGGTGGGTATTTCCTAGTTAGAAAGGTGGGGAAAGGTGGAGAGAGAAAAGCTGATGTGGCGCTGACGTGTACAGAAAGATGGATTTCGGGAAAATAACCACTCCCTTTACTCTGATCAATTAAAGTAAACTTAAAAGCCATACAATGGGTTCATAAAAGAAAACTAATTTTATAAATACTAATATATCACAAAAGTCTAGATAATTTTTAAAATAATTATATTCAAAGTTGTTATAGTGACTTCTAAATTGTTTTTAATGTTTGATTTATGTTAATATTTATTAAGTGTTACAATTTTTATGTAATTTAAAGCTAGTAAAAAAGAAATGATTGAAAAATAAATTAGCTAATTTTTTTTTTTTTTTTTCGAAATTGAGGAAAGAAAAACCATTTTGAAAAAATTGAGATAAATAAAATATAAAATACAATGTATTAATAAATTTTTTTCCAAACTACTATGGTTTGGCAGAAGTAGAAGAGTCATGTAAAACTAATATTTTTCCAAGTCTTTTGGTCGTAAGTTTTTATTTTCTTAAAAAGCGTATCATGCCTTAAAAGAATTTTCAGATTGCTACGTGTGTTGTTAAATTGAATTATATAGCAACGCATGTTTTAATCCAATCCAGAAAAATAAATTGTAGAAAGTACGTGATTGGGTTGTTGAAAACATATGATTTGTCGTTCCGAGCCAAAAAACATCAAACATTAAAGAATCAAAAGAACAATTGTTCAAAATCGACTCTTATTTGACTTATGATGAATTGAGATACACAAAAAATAAAATTAAAAATAGATAAAGAATTATGAATGAAGAGAAAATTACATAAAATTATATTTAATTTGAAACAAATTTTATTTCAATAAGTGTAATATTCCAATCAATCAGTAAATGTTATTGTTGGATGTAGTCGGACCACACGGATGGCAAATACATATACCATCATCGCAATAAGCATCCTTACTATTACACCAATAATTCTTGCACATATCATCGCTACCTTGGCATTGTGATGACAAGGATCTTCCTTTGATCATCATACTGCCTAAATGCCGTGGTGGCGTCCTGGGATGACAATCACAAGTCCCTTTCTTACTGTCACAAACTGCATCTTCTGATTCACAAGTTTTCTTACAATAATCTGGATCTGGATCTGGATCTGGATCTGGAGGGCTTTTTGATGGTGCTTGCAGTGAATATGACCATACTGCAAATTAAATCACATAACATATATATATATATATAAATAATCTCAATCTAGCTAGTTTAATTAATACCATATATATATAAGTAAAAAAGAAAAGATGGTACGTTGTCAAAACTATATATAAACCATTTATATATGGGTGTTAATTTGTTTTTACAATTTGCATGAGATCGACTGTACGTTGATCGATCTGTTTATTAAGTTTTCAAAACGTAATTAAATAAGTAATGATATGTTCATTGCTGTTCAAAAAGCTTCAAAATGCTGGAAAGTAACACGTAAATGAATGAATTGAAGTATAGAAGGATGTGATCGATTATATATGAGAGGGAGAAAGACAGATGCATGCATGCCTGGGACAATTAAGATGATTGCTAACAACACAATCTTGAAATGAAGGTACTCCATAAGAAAAGAAACGTTTTTTCCTTTGATGCAAAGTAATTAACTTGATGTTTCTTTATATTTATAAGAAATTAACATGAATAGTTTTATCAATTAATTTAACGATGGAAATGAAACGCTTTCCTTTTATGAAAAATATTAATGTACTTTTTAGTAGCAATTAATTGGTGGGTTATACGTTCAAATATTTGGCAAGGGTAGAATTGATACGGAACATTCAATGAATATATTCAACTCCATAAATTTCTCATATAATTTTTTTTTTAAAAAAAAAAATTCATATATTGATAAATAAATATCTATTGTTTTTTATATAAGAACAATGATATTGTTGTTTTATAGAATTATTTTGGATGCATTAACTACAATAAGGTTTTATCTCTTATATATACAAATTGTAAGCTTAATATATTTTAAGAAGTGAAAAATATTGTAATTCATTTTTTTACATACTGATTCATCATTTATTAAATATATAAATAATGAATCATAAGTGAATCAATATACAAAACAAGTGAATCAATGTATAAAACTAATGAATCACTATACAAAATTAGTGAAACTTAGAGCTTCTTACACTTCTCAAAATATATTTAATTTCTCACAATAACACACATATGAACACGAATTAGGTTCAAGTGAGTACCACTTATATTTTTTAAAATATGATACATTTTGGTGTGTTGCATAATGAGTGGTACTCTTTTGAACTATATATACATGGCCGGTTTTTGAGGTGGGCAATAGGGGCGACCGCACAGGGCCTCCGATTTGTTAATTAAGGATTCATCGATACTTTATTCTTTATTGTGCAATATGAAAACATTTAACTCATTTTATTTTTTAGGAGATGTCAAGTAAATTAAATGAACACGTTTTGCTATATTTATATTACTTTTTGGATATTTAATTTTATTTATATTAGTAATATTTTTTTATATGTTTAAAAAATTCGTATTTAGGGACTTATTTTAAATTTATAGCACATGACCTCTAAAATTTACAGAACGGTCCTGTATATCACTACTATAAAAATGAGTATCAGCGACGGATCTTGTGACGAAATTTGCGACGGAACTTTAGCGACGGATTAGTGACGGATCTGCAACAGATTAGCGACGGATCATAAATGACATATCAGCGACAGATTACCGACAGATTTCAGCGACAGATTTGTGACAGCAACTTAGCGACATATCAGCGACAGATTACCGACAGATTTCAGCGACAGATTACCGACATATCGCTGATTGGTCCGTCGCTGATTGATCCGTGGCTAATCCGTCACTGATTGGTCCGTCGCAAATCCGTCGCTGATTGATCCGTTGTTGATCCGTCGGTGTCTTGCCGTCACTGTTCTGTCATTGATCCGTCGTTAATTGTATTCCGTCGTTAATCCGTCGCTAAATTAAAATTAGCGACTAGGTTTTTTCCGACAGATCAATCCGTCGCAAATCCGTCGCAGAAACACATCAGCGACGGATTTGCGACGGAAAAATCCGTCGCTGATACTCCAGTTTTTAGTAGTGTATACATATGTGTGTGTGTGTGTGTGTGTGTGTGTATGTATGTATATATATATATATATATATATATATATATATATATATATATATATATCCGTGTGTGTGTGTGTGATCATATGATAAATCAAATATTTGTGAAAATTGTGAGAAATGTTGAATCAAATAATAAATATGTTGAATCACTTTGTTATTTTATGATTCAACAAAAAGTGTTGTATCAAAGGAGAACCCATCAAAAAATGTTATAAAAAATGGTGAGACCCAAAAATTCCTGGTTAGAATTGAATTTTTTATCTTTTACAAATATTTAACTTATATATATATATATATATATATATATATATATATATATATATATATATATATATATATATATATATATATATATGGGGAAAGTGAGTGTGTGGCTGTCATGTACCCAAGTTTGGGTATAGAATTGCCCAAAACGACGTCGTTTTCTTAAAATAAAAAAAAACGGTGCTTCTCTTCTTCAACGACCATCGAACTTCCACTTCCTCTCCCTCCCTCTTCTCTTCTTCGATCGAAACTTTTCCTCCCTGCTTCTTTTTCTTCCAGCATCCATCCCCTTCCACTCTCCTCTCCTCCATGCTTCTCTTCTTCGAACCAGGTGCAATCCTTCGACCGAAAACGAACCAGAGAGAAAAGGCATAGAAGAACAGAAGGTATAATCCTGCTTCTCTTCTTCGAACAAAAGCTAGGCACAATAGCAGAAGGTATAATCTTTTCTATTTGTGGTGATTAAAATCGAACGAAATCGAACCAGGTGCAATATTTGATTTAGCGTTTTTTGCTTTTCCTCATTTTCCTCTTTGAAAGGATTTTTTGCTTTCAATGATTTAGGGTTTTTTTTGCTTTCAATGATTATTATTAAAATTCAATAGGGATTTGAGTAATGGTTTTGATTTTGTTTTTGTTTTTTTGCTTTCAATGATTATTGTGGCATGGGTTTGAAGGATAAAATGTTTTTACCACCTCACTTAATGTAGTGGTGCCTTATGAATTGCCATCTTTCTGGAATACTCATAGTAACTCTGGCCGATTTATGTAGTTTTTGTTTAGTTTAAATGTTGTTAGGTGTACAAAGTAGGTTTCAAATTGCTTACATTTATTGGCTTTGGAATTTCTGATTAATATACATTGTAGTAATTCATACATATTTCACCACCTATTATATGCATCGGACACTACCACCAACTTCTAAAGTAGTATAATACATCTTCAAGATTATTTTCTGTGGCAAAATTTACCAATGTGGAAGTCTCACGAAGACATTAATTTTTGTCGTGCTATATTTGGAGCACTCTCCTCCACTCTATCATGCTTATTTTGCAATGACGGTGTATCTTTGGACCAATATATTTAGTGAATATCAATTTCTGAGAGCCTTATGGAAGTACTTACAAGCAAAAGAATCTTACCATTTTATTGAACTCTCTGCAACCTCTATTGTCTCCATTATATCTTTTTAGGTTCATGGCTTGGAAATCTGGAATACCCATTTTCTTGTGGCTAGCATGTTGGTTTTTGTTTGTTTTTACCTTGAAAGCATTGAGGATGGTCATTTTATTGCTGGAACTTTTGATTACACTGAAGAAGTGGAAATCCCCTTCATGGAAAGACAATTTGAGAATTTGGATGCAGATACAGAGAAATTGGATATTCCAAATTTTGTTGGTGACTTGAAAGCTCTAATGGTTGATGACAGTGAAAATAGTCATTGAAGGTCAAGATTTATGAATTCCAATTTGATGATTGTTGTTTGACTGTATGTGCAATTTTTTTGTTTATTCATCATAAATATGAAGATAGGAATGTCAGGCATATATCTCTTGTGCTGTTGTGCAACCATAAAATAACACTGACCACTTGAGGATCTGTTACAATACATCTCTTCAACTGCTCTAGTACATATTTATGAATGTAGATCCATAGCTCAAATGGTTAGAGCGCCCATATGGGAAGATGGTGGTTCGATTCCACCTGGGTCTTCTTCGATATATTATTTTCCTATGCTTACGACTATTTTGTAACTATACTTGTAATATATAATTATTGTCCTTTGTTTGTGGTTATCGTATTTGAATTATTCCAACAGATGAGTATGCCTAAGAAAAGAACAGCAGCCCCTTGTGAAACATTAGAATGAATAACAGCTTCAGAAAAGAACAACAGCCCCTTAAGATAATTGTCATATCTTTGTAGCAGCAAGAACAGCTCAAGAAAAGAACAGCAGCCCCATTAGAATCAAGAACAACTTAAGAAAAGAACAGCAACCCCATTAGAATCAAATGCTGCTACACTCACTTTGTAATAGAACAATACACAATTAAGCAGAAGACACAACCATACACGATTCCATTGAAACACTTCAAATCCTTACACAAACACTTGAAATCCTTACAAACACACAACCATACATAATTCCATTGAAACCTCAGCAGACAATCTGGAAACTACCATAAATACCTGCTACACTCACCCCTCTTTTGCCTTTTTACTCACTGCAACAATCACCATAAACATCACCTAAAGCATCATTCTCTTTCTTGAGAAGAATCATCGGCCTACAAATACAAGTTATTATATTAAACTACGAAGCTTATGAAACATTAGAAAGAAATAGATATGACGGTTACCTTCTTTTTTAGGCAAACGCTACATCTCATCATTCTGTTTTGGTAAAGACTCATCCACCTAATAAAGATTAAAATTAAAGATTATAATTAAAAATTAAAATATGGAAAGAATAAAACATAAAGCCAATATATACATGAATTACCTTCTTTTTAGGACACCCAGTAACATAATGGCCTAGTTGCTTACAATAAGAACAAGTTCTCTTTCGTTTTACTTCTAAAGAAGACTTGATTCTCGTTGCACTTTTAGGGCGCCCTTTAGTATTTGTAAGAACAAGAGGATCTCGGATAGACATTTGAGGCAACATGTTTACTTGAGATATACCCACATCAGAGTCTTGACATATATTTTCATCAAAAAAGGAATGAATACTTTCACTTCTTCCGCTTGTCGTCATTCCGGTAAAAAAAACATCTTTCAAGAAAGCTTTAACCCAATGTCTTCGTTGGTTGTACATCTCTATCATCCACCTACTACTATCAAGCTTATACTTACTACGTAAAACTTCCCATTGGGTTTCGAATTCTTCAACCGTATCACTTTTTACCCATCGTCTATAAGCTTCTTCAAAATCACTATAATGTGATATAAATGGCCGAAGATGTTCTAACTCGTGTTTTTTAATGTGCCATGCACAATAACGATGTCGAGTGTTTGGAAAAACATTTCGAATTGCATTACCCATTGCTTTATCCTGATCAGTTATTATTGCACATGGGTACTTGTCAAACATGCACTTTAAGAAATGCTCAAATAGCCATTGAAAAGTTTCTTCCTTTTCATTCTCAAGCAATGCACCACCAAAAAGTATTGATTGACCATGGTGATTCACCCCAATAAACGGAGCAAATGGCATATTAAATTTGTTGGTCATATATGTAACATCAAACACAACAACATCTCCAAATTTTACATAAGCATCTCTTGATCTCCCATCAGCCCAAAAAATATTTCTAGGAGAACCATCATCAAACAAGTCTATTTCAAAATACTGGTTAACATCTGTTGATGTTTTATCTTGAAAGTGCTTGATAAGCCCATAAAACTCTTTACCTTTGTATTATTTTCGTTGTTCAATCAGAATATCGGCACATTGTTTTGAAGTGACATCAGCTTCATACGGAGATTTCAATGCATTTACTGCTTTTTTTATTTGAGACGGTCTTAACCCGGACTCACCAAGTTCCAACATTAATGATTTGCAAGCCATGGAGCGATGAAACTTTCCATGAGACCGATGTTTCATTACTTTCGTTGGTGTAGTGCTCAAAACATGATTGTGTGTATCATTAAATACATCCACAATCCACTTATCATCTTTCTGTTTTGAAATTCGAAGCTTTGCTTCACACCCGGTTCTTAATTCCCTTCGGTGTTTCTTCAAATACCCACAAGAACTATCACCCTTCAATCTTTTGAAACCTTGTTTGTTGCACACATACATTTTTCGATAAACCTCATTTGTTGTCTTGTTTTTGTAATCCCAATGAATACGTATACCAAATCCATGTACAAAGGCATACTGATTATAAAACGTATATGCATCGCTAGGCGTATTAAAAACTCTTCCCAAAATAATATCAATGTTAAGTTCATCTTCATCACATCCAAGATTCAAAGACTCTACATTGGTTTCTCTATCAGGGGATTGTGATTCCAAATCCTCATTATTGACCAAATAACCATTTGCATCAATGTCTTCAATTAAATTAGTTTCGAAGGACTCATTTGATGACCGGGTATTTAAATTCATTACGATATCTACAAAAGAAAGAATACTTGATAAATATTTAGGATGAATACATGAAAAGGCAATGATATAAAGTTCAATGGTATGCTCCAGTTATTAGCAATTATACCAAATAAAAAACATAAACAACTAAACAAACATCAATCTATACTAAATAAAAGCCAAAAACATCTACAAATTCAAAAAAAATATATATATGTTTTTACAACAGCTAATCATGTATTTATAGCTTCTGTTTGACTTTTGTTTTTTTAACATAATTTAGTTTTAAAAAAAAAAGATTATACCTTCTGGTTAGATTTGAGTTTAAATCACCAATTCGATTTTAGTTTTAATCACCACAAAAAAAAGATTATACCTTCTGTTCGATTTGAGTTTTAATCATCAATTCGACAC
The DNA here is from genome assembly GCA_020465985.1 of Centrapalus pauciflorus. NCBI lineage: Eukaryota > Viridiplantae > Streptophyta > Magnoliopsida > Asterales > Asteraceae > Centrapalus > Centrapalus pauciflorus. Next base: position 599,593 of record JAANYP010002881.1, read on the forward strand.
CAATTCGATTTTAGTTTTAATCACCACAAATAAAAAAAGATTATACAATATGTTCGATTTGAGATTTAATCACCAATATTGCACCTGGTTCGATTTCGTTCGATTTTAATCACCACAAATAGAAAAGATTATACCTTATGCTATTGTGCCTAGCTTTTGTTCGAAGAAGAGAAGCAGGATTATACCTTCTGTTCTTCTATGCCTTTTCTCTCTGGTTCGTTTTCGGTCGAAGGATTGCACTGGTTCGAAGAAGAGAAGCATGGAGGAGAGGAGAGTGGAAGGGGATGGATGCTGGAAGAAAAAGAAGCAGGGAGGAAAAGTTTCGATCGAAGAAGAGAAGAGGGAGGGAGAGGAAGTGGAAGTTTGATGGTCGTTGAAGAAGAGAAGCACCGTTTTTTTTTTATTTTAAGAAAACGTCGTCGTTTTGGGCAATTCTATACCCAAACTTGGGTACATGACAGCCACACACTCACTTTCCCCTATATATATATATATATATATATATATATATATATATATATATATATATATATATATATATAGAATATGGTTCGAGAGAGTACCACCCAAATGCAGCGCACCAGAAGGTACCACCTTTAAAAAAACTTTTTTAAATTTTTTTTTTCATAAACATGTTTTAATTAAGATTATGAAGATCGTATGTAAATTTCACATACATTCACATCTCCTAGCTCCTAAAAAATGATGTGAACACACACTTACATAATTATGAAGACATGTGAACATGCATTTATGTGATGTGTGTTTTCATGCACTTAGAGTGTTCGGATTTACGTGAAATTCACATATGATCTGTGTAATGTTAATTAGAACATGTTCATGAAAAAAAAATTTAAAAAAAATTACTTTTAAGGGTGGTACCTTCTGGTGCGCTGCATCAGAGGTGGTACTCACTTGAACCTAAATCTATATATATATATATATATATATATATATATATATATATATATATATATATATATATATATATATATATATATATATATATATATATATGCATGAGGGTTCAATGAAAAACCTTCATGCAAACCTTTATGTACATGCAAATGCATCACAATTTTCACGTAATGTATATACATGGTAGATGATCGTTTTTGTAAATTGTCACAATTCCAAGCAAAATAATGATGATAACATAAAACGCAAGAAATATGTATGCATATTAAGGAAGCGTATATATTCCTCAAATATGGTCTCCTTTGCATCCATCCCAAATTGCTAAAGATATGGTTGATTCTTGCCATTGTAATTAAATTTCTTTGAAACATAAATGTACGTACCCATATACGTACTTTTCTCAGCAAATAAAATACCTATTGCTTACAATTTATGTGCGTCTTGAATTTTTAGATGAACACACAATTAAAATAAAAAAAAAGGGAAAGTCATGATCAAGACTCGTAATCCTTAATTTTTGATTTGTGACTCGACTCGTAAGACTTATGCTAGACCAGCAGATTTGAAAGAATTTAAGATGGAAGCTAGTAATGATCAAGATCATGAAATCATTAACAATTTCAATTTTTCGATCTACAATGATGACTAAGTCGTATTTTACAACAATATCATGATAGAAACAAATCAAACATCTTTCAATTGAAATCAATTAAGTTGAACTTCAATACATAGATAGTCATTCGCAGAGACATGACAGAAGTTGTCAAAACAAAACATAGCTAGCTAGGCAAAAACTTCCAAAAAAGACTTCCTACTAGCTAGAAATAGAAGCAGAATCTCCAAATTAAGACGTACGCAGACCATCCAGATAAATGCTAATTTTCAACAAAAAGCTTATGACCAATTTTGTAGGAAGCATATGCATCAATACATGCATACTCCACTTGATTTTCACTAAGCACACTTGCCTCCCAATTGCTCAAACACACATCCATGGGCTTCTCCATGTGGAGCCCAACAACGTCCCTTGAAAGATGCTTCAACCCTGGCTTCCTAGAATACATCATCGGCCACTTTTTAATTACCGCTGCTCGAACATCTGCACTTTTACCACAATTCAATCCATACTCATTCTTCAACTTCATTACATCATCTTGAACCTCAACTCCCACAAAAGTAAACCTTGAGTTCATAAGAAACCTTTTAAGGGCCAGTGGGATTGCATCCATGTAAAATAGTTGCAGGATCAGGCACTTGGTGCCGATGCACAGTTGTAGGGTGGCAGATTTATTGCTCAGGCGCAGATGTCGGAGATGGTGAGGCTTCCATTCAACATCCAGACCAACAACCATCATTGGGCAGTTGGCATAAACAGACATGATTTGTTCCACCCATTCTTCGGCCACCGCAGCTTTGTTGGTAACAGTTGTCTCGATTGTTTTGCCATCGTATTTGATTAGATACTTGGAGGATGCCCTGTCGTAGGTTACGGTTTGGTTGGTGCTACGAAAAGCCATGGTTGATAGCTAGGAAGGCAACTAACTGAGTTAGTTCGTAGATTAAAGTGGTGGATGAACTGAAGTTAGTTGGGCAGATGTTAACTTATATTCATTATGTAACAAGGCCCTTGAACTTCCCCATGAATCCATTCTGTAAAAAAAACCTTTGGGCATTCGATGTGCATGCATACAACAATTCAACTGACCAATTGCCACTTGCCAGATATATTAATTAATGCTTCAATTCTTTAATTTGACTTGAAACTTGAACCAATCTGTGTCCATCGAAATATCAAGTTTAGATAATAAAAAATTTATTTTTCGGCATTGGTTGGAATTTTATGTTAGGTTATTTGAAAGATTAGGAATGCTTCTGTCTTTCATCAAGATTCACAGGTGATTCATTCTCACTTTGAAATGGTTCAAACATGGTCGTTATTTTTGTTAATTATCTAATCAAGAGAAGCTGAGAAAGAAATTGAGTTGGCTCTTGGCTAAGCAATCCCTTTTTGAAATTTTCTTTTTAGTTCTTAATCTATATATTGGGGCTAGCTGTGATTTTTTTCCTTCCCTTTTTTGTTAGTACTTTAAAAAATTAATTCATTTTATGCTTAAAAGATATACATTTTATTTTAAAAAGTTTGAAAAAATCTAAACTTAAAACATTAATTTTTTAGTTTTTAATTAATAATAATGATTATTTATATGTCTTTCTATAAATATTTTATTATTCATATTTATGTGTTTTACATTAAATTGATTTTATTGTTTTTTTTTTTTAATTTTTTTCCAATTAGTTTATTATTTTATAGTAACAGAATTAAGAAAATAAAAACAACATTAATAATAATTATTAAATAAGTAAGAGTAAAATAGTCATCTTAAATGGCCAAAGGACGAAATCTATAACAAAACATCAACCACGACTATCAGTGTAGTTTTTAAAGTTAAAAGATTCAATCCAAAATTTTTTGTAAACAATAAAGACGAAATTTGTAATTTACCCTAGAATTAATGTTGATCAAGGGTAGATGTATTGGTACGCCTTGGCTTTCATTTTAATTTAATTAACGGTAGATCACATTTAAAAAACCTTTTAGTTCAAATCTTCCAGTCAACAAAAGTATTTATGTATCATATTAAAGTCATCACTGTATAAAAGTTTAAAAGTATATGTGTCATAATGGTAAATTTAAAAAAGTAGATTGTTACTTATTTTGATTTATACAAATTAAACCCTAGTATAAATGTTTTCTAGCTCTTTCAGCTTAGATCGTTTCAATATTTGGTTATGTGGTGGCCGGTTTTATTGCTTCTACTTAATTTGCACTTCACGACTTTAGTAATAATGTATATTAACTCAAACTTATATTTTTTTAATTTCTACCGATCGCGCTATATAGGGAGGAAGAAAAGGAGTGGGATTTGCACGTTATAAACTCCATCATAACTTTGAAAGCATACCAAAACAAAACAACAACCTCAAGGAATTAATAATAAAACGACATGACTTTCTTTCACATTTAATTGCTTCTGGGCATAAAGCTTAAAACTTTGCAAAACATATATCATTGCTAGACACTGTCCTAAAGCATAAGCCTTAATTAGAAAATGAAACTAGATTAATCTTCAAAAAAAACGTAGAAAAGCTAAATCTTGATTAATCTTCAAAGAAAAGCTTGTACGCGATCTTGTATGAAGCATAGGCATCGATGCATGCATACTCCACTTGATCTTCATTCAGCACTCTTGCCTGCCAATTGCTCATGCACACATGCTTTGGCTTCTTCATGTGCAGTCCCACAACGTCATTTGCAAGATCCTTCAAACCCGGGCGACGAAACCTACCTGGCCATTTCTCCATTGCAACTGCCCGAATATCTGCACTTTTACCACAATCCAACCCATACTCATTCTTGAGCTTTAAAACATCGTCTTCAACTTCAATACCCACAAAAGTAAACCTTGTGTCCAAAAGAAAACTCTTGAGGGACTCTGGGATTTCGTCCATGTAGAACAGTTGAAGGATCAGGCACTTGGTGTCGATACATAATTGCAGTGTTGCTGATTTATTGCTCATTGACCGGATAGGATGGGGTCGCCATTCAACATCCAGACCTACCACCATCGTTGGGTTGTTGGCTTGGAGCAACATGATTTCATTCACCCAAGCATCAGCGATGACAGCTTTGTCAGTAACAGTTGTCTCGATGGTTTTGCCATCAAACTTGACATGATACATCGAAGACGAAGGGTCGTATATTATGGTTGGATTGATGGTACTAGAAAATGCCATGGCTACTGGTTGATTTGCAATCAAGTGGCTTCTCTTGGTTATTGGATTTAGTTAATAATCGATAGAAAAAGCCATATATATAATGCAGATTAATTTACATGATACACACATTGTAAGTTGTAACTTAAAAGTCTTCTGGAGTTCCCCATGAATCCATAATTTGGGTTAGTAAACCTTTGGATTTCCAACATGTTACTTTTGGCTACAAACAATTAATTAAAGAGTTTTTTACCAAAGTAGTGTATTTTGTATATTTATTTCCCAAATAGTAGTAGTTTTGATTTTATTTACTAAAAGATAGTAGTTTTTGATTTTAAGCATAATAAACTAAGATTTACACCTAATAATTTTTTATTCAAATTTTTTATCCAAAAATGGTCTTCTTTTTTTTTTTTAAGTGAGCTTTTTTTTTACTCAATTAAAATTTTTTCAAATAACTTTTTTTTTCTCTAAATTTATTCTTTTTCTACTCACTTCAAACTAAATTTAAAAAAAGTCAATGTTCAATTTTAACCAACAAAAACAACTTACAATTTTTTTCAATTAATCGACCAAAACAACTAAATTTAAAAATCATGCATGGTTCATGTTAGAAAATTAACTTCATCAATACAAATAAAACTATATAATCGTACATAATTACTTAAAATTTTATTTTTTAACTTGTTATAGTGATTTTTAAATTGTTTTTAAAGTTGGTATTTAATGTATGATTTTATGTCAAATTTCATTGATGTTAAATTTTCTTAATGAAATTTAAAGTGAGTAAAAAAAGAATTGAGTGAATAAAAATTGTAAGAAAAAATTGCTTTGAAAATTGTATTAAGTTAAAAAAAAATAAAAAGAAGAACCATCTATAAAAAAAAGTTGAGTTAAAAACAAAACTACCATCTTTTAGTAAATAAAACCTAAAGTACTATGTTTTGGTAAATAAATTTTAAAACTACTATTATTTGGCTAATGACTCTTAATTAAACATCGAATTAATTATACATGCATGAGATCCTTCTTTCTATGCACCTGTACTTGAAACTTGAAATCATGCATGTGGTATGAACTTTCTTTGCCATATAAATTTTTGACTAAATTACATAAATGGTCCCTGTGGTTTATATGAAATTACGGTTTTAGTCCCTGAAAGAATTTTATTACACCAGCGGTCCCTAATATCGAAAAGTTGTAACATTTTGGTCCCTGAAACTAACAGCCGTTAACTTGAGCCGTTAGTTTCAGGGGCAGTTTTGTTTTTTTGACTTTCAAGGATCATTTATGTAATTCTCAAACTTTCAGGGACCACTTATGAGATTTTCATACTTTTCATATATATATATATATATATATATATATATATATATATATATATATATATATATATATATATATATATATATATATATATATATATATATATATATATATCATTTCTTTCTTTTTTATAATTTAATTATCCAAATACAACATTTTATTTTTTTATTCCTTTGTTTTAATCATTAATTTTCATTCGTATGTTTATTGTTATTATTAATGTTATTTTTGTTTTATACGTTACTATAATTATTTATTTAAGATTATTATATGATAAACCTGATTCATTTTTTTTTCAATTATTTATTGAGAATCCAAATATTTCTCAATTAGTTTTTCATTTAAGAAAAATAAAAATAAAAACTAGTTGTAGTTTTTCCGTTCGGAAAATCTAAAATCGAAATGATTTATTTCTTTTCTCCATTCAAAGAAATTCAAAATAACAACGTGTTGAAGTTTTTTTCGTTTGGAAAAAGAATATAATCAAAATGTTTCGTAGTTTCTTTAATGCAAATACTTAATAAAAATTTTTAATTCTATATGGTTTGAAAAAAAATCAAGAATCGGATTGGTTCATCACTTTTTAGTCAAATAAATTATATTCCAAATGGTTTGTTGTTTTTATTGAAAAAATTGAAATTATATTGATTTTTTTATCTACGTTTAATTAAAAATAATAATTATTCTTTTGTTTGAAAAAATCCAAAATCATAACGGTATACCGTTTTTTATCAAAAAAATTAAAATCAAAATGGTTCGTCATTAAAATCAAGATGGTTATCGTTGTTTAAAAAAACAAAAATCATAATGGTTCATCGTTTTAAATAAAAAAAATTAAAATCAAAATGGTTCATTATAATGGTTCATCGTTTTTTGATTAAACAACGATTAAAAAATTTACGAACCACTCCAATATTGTTTTTTGGATCATATAAACGATGAACCATTTCGATAATTTTTTTGATCAAAAAATAATGAACCATTATAATTTTTGATTTTTTTAAACAACGATAACCATCTTGTATTAAATTTTTTTTATCAAAAAAAATGACGAACCATTTTGATTTTAATTTTTTTGATCAAACAACGGTAAACCATTATGATTTTTGATTATTTTTTTCAAACAAAAGAACCATTCTGATTTTTAATTAAACGTAGATAAAAAAATCAATACAATTTCAAATTTTTCAATAAAAACAACAAATCATTTGGAATTTAATTTATTTGACTAAAAAGTAACGAACCATTCCAATTCTTGCTTTTTAAAACCATTTAGAATTAAAATTTTTATTAAGTATCTGCAATGACGAAACTACGAAGCATTTTGATTATATTCTTTTTTCAAACGAAAAAAGCTTCAACATGTTTTGTTATTTTGAATTTTTTTGAATGGAGAAAAGAAATAAATCATTTCAATTTTAGATTTTCCGAACGAAAAAACTACAACTAGTTTTTATTTTTAATTTTCTTAAATGAAAAAAATAATTGAAAAAAACGAACCATGTATATCATATAATAATCTTAAATAAATAATTATAGTAATATATAAAAAAAATAACATTAATAATAACAATAAACATACAAATAAGATTAATGATTAAAACAAAAGTAATAAAAAATAAAATGTTATATTTGGATAATTAAATTATAAAAAAGAAAGAAATGATAAATATATATGAAAAGTATGAAAATTTCATAAATGATCCCTGAAAGTTTGAAAATTACATAAGTGGTCCTTGAAAGTCAAAAAGACAAAAATGCCTCTGAAACTAACGGCTCAAGTTAACAGCCGTTAGTTTCAGGGACCAAAATGTTACAACTTTTCGATATTAGGGACTGTTGGTGTAATAAAATTCTTTCAAGGACTAAAACCGTAATTTCATATAAACCACAGGGACCATTTATGTAATTTAGTCTAAATTTTTTTTTGTGCACACTGCAGTAATTATTTCGCCAAACGATTATCTAGTATATGCAGACTTGATCATAGAATTAAGTAATTAAATGTTGTTACCAAAAGTACTCGATGTACTTGAGGAAAGATGGTACAAGTTGCTTGTAATAATACAACTGAAGGTCAGTGCAAGGCATTATGAACATTGGTGTATTAATGTTTGTCCACTTGCTTGAAGTGGCAAATGTGAGTTCGTGATCTCCGTTTATCAGTTTATGGATCGAGCACCTTCAGTCTTGTAACGAATTGTCTTATTGAGTGGATTACTGGGAGTGGATTCTCTAGATGCATGGACCGCATGCCCACAGTTAGGAATCTCAACCAATGTATATCGATCGATATTTGGCCGAACCATCTTTTCTTGTTGTAGACTCACCAAGTTTGAAGCACATACTGTGGGCAATCTTCATAAATTTCTCGTCTCTCTCGCCAACAATGAGCAGCGGTGGGGATTTGTTGTGCTTCAGATCTTCCCACAATTACCTATCATAATAAACAGCATGTATATAGATAACTTGATATGCTCATGCCCTTATGTATAGATAACTTGTAGTTTTTTAACTTGTTCTCTCAAAGCAGAAAATGAATATATGCTGAACAAGCGGCCTGAAACGATCTGCAGGTCTAACTGTGGATGGCTTCTTAAACTGTGCAATTCATTGATTACAATCAAAACCAGATATATTATGTACGGATTGTCATGGACTAAGCAACCCTAAATTTGAAAATCTGCTAAGACTACCTTCTCCGATCCATAGCTCTCCAGAATACCAAGTTCCGACAAACAAATCCAAGCCATAGGAAATAAGTGCACATGCTAAGGAATCATCTTTAGCTATGCGAACCTTTCTCTAGCTTTACTATAATAAACATTTTATCATAATAAACATTTTGCATTAAAATAAAACATTTTATCATAATAAATTTGTAAATGATATGTACTAGTCAATAATATTGAACATGTTCATTTAATATGGTACTCAGCTACCCCGGTCTAATATGATACCACGTACTGATCTTTAATATTATATATATTGTTGGGATCATTGCAAAACTATAGTTACAATCTACACCATAAAATTATAATATAACATTAGAGATAAGATTGTAAATATGCAATTGACATTAAATTAAGGGTGACACGTACACCAAGTTTGACTAGCAATTTTGATCATTGTTTTGACTATTTTAACATTGAATGTATATATCAGTACTACGCACGCATGCTTGGCCTTTGTACTAAACATTGCAATCCAGCAGCCTGTCACTGTTCCAAAAATGTACGATGCTTAAAGTACGTCTACCACTCTATTTCATAATGGGTGAGGTTGATTGTGCGTTTAATTAAACGGAAGAAGTATAGTAAGAATGTCAAATTAAGTTTCAAAATAAAGAGGAGAATTAATTACTTATATTATTGGTTTTAATGCATTTATATATAGAACAGTGTATATACAAGTATGTAGTTCAATTCTTTTATCAATCTGCAATTAAGTAAACTATATACAAGGGAAATTTTGTCTAATAATTTAAGAGAAAAAAAATATACAAGAGACTAATTAAGGGAAAGTTCTTATTTGTGCAGGATCGGGAAAGGAAAAAAAAAAAAAAAAGAGAACCCATCAACATATCTATGATCGTACGATAAACCTATAAAGTTCAAGGTAATTGCATCATGATCCTTTAGAACAGTACTATATAGTATACATATGAGGCTTTAATATAATTCACATGATACTTTAGAGAGAGCAATAAGTTGTGAAGCGAGAGAAAACACCTGAAAAATGCTTTTTGGGCAAAGATCTCAATCTCATATATAGACCCTAAATAAGATGAGGAAATAAGGCATATATATATATGCACAGTAATTAAGGTGATTTGTATGAAAATATATATAGTGGAGTCTTCTTTAATTTTTTTCAAATGTTTTTGCTTGTTATGGTAGTCCATTTCATTCTATAATGAGCACTAAATAAAAGCCAGCACTTACCACCACAGTTTGTCCATTGCCTGTTTATATATTGCTTTGCCGATACAAGAGAAGTTTTGTCATCTATATATATATATATATATATATATATATATATATGGGCCGGGCCCTAGCTTCACCATGCACCCCACCCTCCCTCCTCTATGTGACTGATCCTTGCTCCCTGTCTCCACCAATATTTCTATTTCACTTGATATTTACTTTGACAAAATTCCCTACACACAGTCCAAGCTGCCTAATGCCATCATTCTTTTAATTATGACATAACTTGACGAAGAATAATTTACCAATAAATCTATTTATTGCAGTGCACAATCATAACTTGCGCGCGTTGTAGGTTTTGACGTACGTATGGTTTGAATGCTTACTGCTTGTTCCCATCCCACTTCAGGTATATAATAATCATGACAAATTGCATTATCATGTGGGTTCAATGCTATTTAAACGCTTGACCGATCTGTTCTTTGGTGTGTATATAATAATTACGAGCAGATATATTTCTATCAACCTTTTTGCTAATACATATATACAATCATATCCTTCTGTAGATTAACAAGTAACTTCAATTCTCTCAGTCTCAGACAAATAAAAATGCTTTGTTGTTACAACTTACAATTATGAATCTATAATGAGAGATTATATTTGTAGCCGGCCTTCTGGAAAAGACTAAAAGATGGCAGTTATGTAGTTCTTCATTTAATTAAAACATGCATATTAATTCTAATCACATTTTTGCATGGATATTTTTTACTAATTGTCAGCAACATTTCTCAATATAATTAATTAGTACGTGTACGTATGAGTTGAAAAGCTTAAAAACTTGTTTCCTTAATTGTGCTTCCAGCTAATTCTCAGCTCGCTGGTGGCCTTTAATATAACCTCTGCCATTCGAGGAATAAAAGCTTAAAGTTGTATAAGCTCTTCTAGAAAAAGTTTAAGATCCGTATAAAATTTATGCTTGAAAGTTAATTCTTCTTAAGAACATATCTATTCTTTTTATCCTTTAATTTGTTCTTTATTTGATACGGAGAGATCGAGTATATATGGATATATACAATTTTATTAATGGCATAATCATCCAATATTATTATATTAATTTTATGTTAAAAGCTTTGTTCTATTATTAATTAAGATTTATGAAGATTATTATATTCATATTCTATGTAGAAAAAGGCTTGTTCTATTATTACGATTTTTGAAGATTAATATATTTGTATGTACACATATATCTTAGAAATTATATTTTCAAGATTAGATTTCAAAGAGTACTAGCTGCAATTCTTAAGATGTACTATATAAATATTGCTTCTCTTATCCGTACCTGGAGTGGGGTTCTTCAATTTATAGCTTGAAAAAAGGTCAAGATGAAGCTTAAAATAGCTATGTCAACGCTCACTAATAATTGCATCCATTCCAAATAGAACAAAACATCAAGTAAAACACCAAACAAAAGGAGGGAACTGGGAAAAAAAAGGAAGGAACCAAATGAAAATGATCCATATCCTTGAAGAGTTTATTTATTTGAGAATAATTATGGAACACCTTAACTTGGTGTATATATATAGACTCAATGAAGCAGATTAGTGGTGGGATTTTTGGAGGATTGAGCCCTGCGATGAGCAGTGGGGCAAGAAGGAACAAGTACCACCTCATCATGATCATCATCCAGATCTCTCAAAGTAGTGTAAGTTCTAGCAAGTTGTGCTTCACTAAGCAACTGCTTTAACTCTGTGGTTTCTTTCTTGAGCCTAACATTTTCTTGAATAACTTGTTCATGGGTCTCTGAGAAACGGTTGAGCTTGTCCATGAGCCCGTGGTTCTCGTTCCTAAGGCGCAGAACCTGTGTGCAAAGCTCATCCAACTGCTTTTGTTTCCTCATCCTGGACCTTCTAGCTGACTCCCTGTTCGATATCATCCTCCTTTGCTTCCTCTCATTGATGATGCTCATCTGGTTTTCGTCAGCTTCATCAGAAGTGCTCGAGTTATTATAGCTGCGAGATGAAGACTGTGAATAGAAATCAACCATGGGTACTTGAGGATGAGAAGTAGGCTGATGATAACAAGGTAAATTTGTCAGGTGGTTGAGAGAAGAAGATATGTCGCTTTGGAAGGAAGTGAAGTTGGTAGAGAAGTTACATGAAGGGTACTCTTCGTATTCAGGGGCTAAAAAGAAATTTCCTGCCATCCCTCTGTGTCTCTCTCTCACTAGCGCGTTATTTTAGAAAGAGAAAAAACACTTCCAACACGCGTACTCAAACCGATCGATCTAGCTCGATCTCACCCAAAAAAGAACCAATCAATGTATAATTGTATATATGGATAGGCTTGCTTATGTAAGGTGGTGAGCAGAAGCTGTGTATATTAATTAATAGGATGAGGATAGAATGGATGAGGTGAAGGGGGGGTTTTATAGGATGTGGAAAGGTGCCAATATGAAGCAAATGGTAAGCATAATGGCTTTGGCTTTAGATAGCAAGAGTGGTTTATTATTGGATTTTCATAATAATAAAAATTGGCTTTTTAAGAATGATGAGTAGCTTATATGTGAGTTATAATGGGAATGATGTATGCTTCTTGTGATTGGAGGATGTTACTGTGTTAAAAAAGCTACTTTATGCAAGTAGGTCCTAATTTGCTCCATATACTTGATACTTGTGGAGATTAATGGTTAAAGTCAATTAGCTACTCTCCAACAAATTAAATCTATTCATTTGATTTTCGAATTTACATTGTGGCTGTTTAGAAACTAAAAACCTTTGACCAAATTCCCATGAACTTCCCCTTAACGTGAACACACAACTTGGCATCAATTAAGTTGATCAAGAGTGTGTAACCACTTGACATAGATTAAATGGTCACCACCAAAGATGGAAGGGGTTCCCATTGGTGAAGGTCATGAGTTCGAGCCTTGCTAAAGGCGTTTCATCTTAGGTGGAGTGTGGAAATGTGAGGTTTGGTTCTCAATCTCAAGGTGTCTAACATAATAAGATGATAACTACTAACCACTAACATTAGCCGTTCAAAAAAAAGTGAGTGTGTGTGGATAACATGCATCTAGAAACCTCAGGGTACCACGTGGAGAGGAGGATTGTGCATCACACGAAAAGAATTGTGATGCATTGTGTGGTCGGTCCAATTGAATCACAATGCATCGCAAAGAAAATAATAGTTCATCACGATCATTTGATGCATCGTGTGGCCCGTCCGAGTGGGGTCAGTACGACGGTCCAAATCAGTCTGATTTCTGACTAGTCATCCAATTGAAGCCAGTCCATCATTTTATGCATCTTCACAAAAATAAAACAATAAATTAGTTAGATGTGAATCAAACTCACGACCTCTAATTTCATAATTAATAAGGCTTTAACCATTAAGCTACAAGTCACTTTGTTATTAAATTTATTGACTTACTTCTTTTAATAATAAACTAACTTTTTAATATATTAATTTATTAAATATCCAATCCAAGATCTCTAATTCCATAGATCAACATTGAATTTCATTCACTAAGTTTTTTTTACGATGCACTAATTAGTTACTATATTAAAAAGTAACTTTGTTATTACAAATAATGTATCAATAAACTTGATGATAAGAGCTAGTAGCTTAATGGATAAAACTTTGTTTTATGTAACAAAAGGTTCAGGGTTTGATTCCCAACCATGTAATTTAATATATTATTTTTATAGAGAATCATAAAAGTCATGGACCGAATTCTATTGAACGGATCGATTGAACCGCTGGACCGAGTCGATCCCGGACTGACCACATGATGCATCAAATGATCGTGATGCATTATGTATGTTGGACTCTTGCTTTCTTGGTGAAACGATATTTTAAGGTAAGAACTGCTTCTCTTAATGTTGGAAGCGAATCAAAAATGGGAAACAAGTTTTTGAAGATGACCAAGGTTGGTTTTGGAAAGAAAGGAAGGCAATCAGTAGTAAGGAAAAATATAAAAGGATGTTGTAATCATAAATAATGAATGTTTAGTATGAGTTTTAAAGTAATAATAAATAATAAATAAATAATTTGGATATATTTGATATATTTAAAAGTTTCAAAGGGTATATATGATATTAAAGTTTTAAATTGGGTAAATACGATATTATGATGTTTAAGAAATATAAAATAGATTGATCATTTCTTTAATAATAGATATTTATTATGAGTTTTAAAGTAATAAAAAAGAGTAAATAAATAATTTGGATGTATTTGATATATTTAAAAATTTTAAAGGGTATATATGATATTAAAGTTTTAAATTGGGTAAATATGATATTATGAAGTTTTAGAATGACATATATGAAATTCTTTTTTTTAGTGGGTATACATGATATTAAGAAGTTTTAGAGAGACGTATATGAAATTCTCTCCTTTTATATCTGATGAGTGACACAAAAAGGTGAGCATTAAATTTGTAGCACCAATAAATACATAAAATATATTTATACTACTTCAGATCAAGTGACTGGTGGACTTTGCTATCACTCTCCTTCGATTAGATCCACGTACCCCTGGGTTTGACGGTTAGACGGTGACTTACTGTAGACTTTAATGTTGTTGAATATATGTTGTCATGCACGGTCCTTCTTGTAACAAGTTGTGCAACGCGGTCATGAGTTACTAAGGATAACTAAAATTATTGAGTACGTCTTGAGTTAAAATGGATGATTCTAGCTCTAGGTAATATGAAGTGATTAGAATTTATAAAGCTCACAAATTTCGGAGCACAAATGTTATAATGAATAGTAGGTCGATGTAAGCATTAAAATTTCTAGGATAATAATTGAACCAGCATGTGGGGTCTGTATTACTGAAAGTTAGTGACGTTTAATTGTGAGAATAATTATTTGGGGGAAATGGGAAGAAAACAAACTTTACTTTGGATATAAAATTGAAATTTTAAAAGGCAAATCTTAAAAAGAGATTTATAAGGAAATTTCCCAAAACTAAAATTCAATCATGACAATTATATATATATATATACATACATACACACACACACACATGCATACTAGTAGTGTACCTGCGCAAAGTGACGGTGACAACATTTTATCTTTTATTTCACAACATGTTTGTTGAGTTGCATATATATTATTTTTCTAAAAACGAAAGGAAAAAAAAGATTTAATTCATCGATAAATAGCGTCCTAATATAGACATAGAACTAATATTCTTTTTAGATGTTATTTATGCTTTCAGATAAACATAAAGAACTTTTTCTACAACTATAAGTTACCGGTATTCACTAACATTTTAGCTAAAAGTATCAAATTTTTAACTTGATTATAATTATTAACCTGTCAACCATCTAATATGATAATACAACAACTGATATACATTATCTCCGGTAATGACCCCATCTTAGGGCCGCCCCTGCTAGTGGCGGATGATAATTTAAGTTTGATATTCCTAGCTAAGTATTCAATATACAAATTAATAAGTTCCGAATAAAATTTGACATACATAGTCCTAGTACTCCTAGCTAAGTATTCATCGTGAAGCCATGTGTTATCACCATGAATCGATACATGACATTTATAGGTTTTGAAGATAATAATAAAATCTAAACAAAATATATCCAAATGTAATATAATCTTAATTATTAAGTTTGATATACATAGTCCTAGTCCTAGCTAAGTATACAATATACAAATTAATAAGTTTGAATAAAATATATACTTGTGATTAAAATAATTAAGAATAGATAAAGGTGTCATGTGTTGTTGAAACCATGGGATGTATCTACCTTCCAACCATGTCATTGTTTTTTGTCTTGCATCTCTCTCTCTCCTATGTTATCCACATATTTTTTTCATCATGAATTAATGACTCAAACGCCACTTGACTTTTCATTCGGTATATATATATATATATATATATATATATATATATATATATATATATATATATATATATATATATATATATATATATATATATATATATATATATATATATATATATATATATATATAGATTCAGGTTCAAAAAGGTACCTCTCGAAATCAAGTGCACCCGAAGGTACCAACCTTAAAAAACTTTTTTTTAATTTTTTTTCTCATAACCATGTTTAAATTAATGTTATACACATGATATATGAATTTCACATACATTCACACTTTCGGTGTCCATAAAAATTATGTGAATGCTCAATGCATATTTATGTGAATGGTCATCCATGTGAATGGTGTGAATGACCATTCACATGATCTTTTTTTATCATTCACAAGATTTATGATGTTGCTTCTTTTGAAAAAAAGTCTTATAATGTTGTCTTATACATGTCTATTCAAAAAAAATATATGTGAATGATCATTCACATTAGGGTACGCTGGGTACGCTGGAATCTCATAGGTACGCTGATGAACCTGATTCTATATATATATATATATATATATATATATATATATATATAGAATACGGTTCGAGAGAGTACCACCCAAATGCAGCGCACCAGAAGGTACCACCTTTAAAAAAACTTTTTTAAAATTTTTTTTTCATAAACATGTTTTAATTAACATTATGAAGATCGTATGTAAATTTCACATACATTCACATCTCCTAGCTCCTAAAAAATGATGTGAACACACACTTACATAATTTTGAAGACATGTGAACATGCATTTATGTGATGTGTGTTTTCATGCACTTAGAGTATTCGGATTTGCGTGAAATTCACATATGATCTGTGTAATGTTAATTAGAACATGTTCATGAAAAAAAATTTCAAAAAAATTACTTTTAAGGGTGGTACCTTCTGGTGCGCTGCATTAGAGGTGGTACTCACTTGAACCTAAATCTATATATATATATATATATATATATATATATATATATATATATATATATATATATATATATATATATATATATATATATATATATATATATATATATATATATATATATAAGAGATGGGGTCCAGATTAGTCCTCTCGTCTATTTAATTTTTGTTTTTTTTATTATTATATTATAATATTGTATTCATCAAAATTAAAATGACTTTTAATATTTAATTGGAGAGATCCAATTCTTAAAGCTTCTTTCCAGCCATTGAAAGCCTTGATCTAGCTAGCACATGTTATGCTGCTTCACCTAATTAATTAAATTCTACTTCCAAGTACAAATTTGCCTTCTCTTCTGTACCTATATCCTTAATTATTTATCCTCCCGGCCTCTTTTGCTTTTAGCTAGTTTTAATCCATGATTAATCATTAATTAATGTTAAGTTGCTTGTTTTTTCAATAATTTAATGGACGTACAGATCGATATATACAAGTAGGGATGTAAACGGTTCCGGAAACGGACCGAACCGAACCGGAACCGATTTAACCGAAACCGAATATTAAAGATTGTAAGAACCGATAATCGAACCAATAATTATAATGCGGTTCCGGTTCCGGTTCGGTTATGGTACGGGTATTTCGGGTACGGAACCGATTAGAACCGAAAATTAAAAAATGTATATAATTCTATCTATTATAACACGATATAAACAAAAAAACATGAAAATATAATAAGAGAAGTGTCGATCATTATGTTTTCATATAAATTTTGTAGTTTCACCATCCTAAAAATATTGTTCCAACAAATGATTTTTTTGGTTTTCACATTGTGGGCTTTTAAATCATTTCTTAATTTGCATATTATGAGCTTTTCAAATAATCGGTTCTATAACCGATAAAACCGATACCCGCAGAACCAATAACCGAATAACCGAGAACCGAATATTGAAGATTATAAGAACCGATAACCGAACCGAATACTATAAATCGGTTCCAATCGGTTCCGGTTCTGGTTCGGTTCTGGTTTCGGTTCGGTTTTTCGGTCATTCCACACATCCCTATATACAAGGGTGTTGTCATCTCTTAGATTTAGGAGGCACTGTGCAATAACTATAAAAAATGTCCTATAAACTTAAAAAATTAAAATGTAATTATAAAATACACTAATACAATAAAAATTATTATAGACATCCAAAAAAAATTGAAGATTTATAAAGCAATTAGAAAAAATTTGTGTTTCTTTTATTTTTCGATTCTTAATTATAATAATACATCTCCTGCTTCAATAAACATTGTAGACGTAATGTTTTATGGGTAAAATATCAAGTATAAGTTGCTTTTTGTTTAATTAATTATGTCAATTCTCGATCGCTAACAAAAATATATATAAAAAACTATAAAATATATGACAAAAATATAACTTTTGTCATCTAGGAATTGTAAAGACCGCGATGTTTGCAGTGAAACACCGAATTACAACTTTACTACCAAATGCTACCATTAAAAACAAATTAATATTTTGGAAGCTAGCTAGCTAGTACCTTCTTAACAGAAAGCCAAATTAATTTCTCAACATGCATAATACTGTACGTAGTCAAATTTATTAGAAAAATCTGATTTTGCTTCGATCATCCTTCCAAGGATCGATTTGCATGGCCAGTTTCACTTTCATATTTGTATTAATGTATAAAATATTGGGTTAATATTGAAAAAACCCTATAAACTTTTCTCATTTTCACGATTAAGTCCCTAAACTTTTTTTTCCGATTGTTTAAGTCCCTAAACTTTTTTTGTATTATTCAAAAGTATATATTTTTGACCGGCTACCGGATGAGTATGTAAAACAAAACCAATAAAACAAAAAGTTTAGAGACTTAATCGTTAAAACATGTAAAGATGGTGAGTTTTTTTAATAACACAAAAATAGTTAAGGGACTTAAACAATCAGAAAAAAAAAGTTTAAGAACTTAATCACAAAACTAAGAAAAGCTTATGGGGTTTTTTCAATATTAACCCAAAAGTATTTGCTTCAATTCATCCTTAAGTAGAACCACCACCCCACTTTCTAAACTTCTCCAGAAAAAGCAGATATATTTTGCAAGCATATAAAGGAAAGCAAGCAAGCGTGGGGCGATGCAACTCTACCAACCGACCGCCACTTAATTGTTGAACCCCGCCCCCTTCAATAAATATGAGTTCCATTATTAACACTTTATTCGATGTCAACATTGTGAACAAATAAAAAAAAATATCTATAACCATTCATATATATATATACCAATAAGTATATATTTATAACAAGATTCATATATATGATTTAAACGGCTTATATATAGAAGTGTTTGCAACAAGATTCATATGAACTAATATATTATTGAGTTTGAAATCATTAACTAATGATGTACATTTATATCTAGTAGTAAAACAGAATTATAATCAATTTGTAATTAACTTGGTGTATATATATATATGCATAAAATAAAATAAAAGTTTCTAGGTTGCAAATTAAGTCCCATCATGGAATGGAAGTTTTAATTTGTGTACACTCACTTGTACCACTACATCACCATTTTTCCTCTTTCATCATCTTCCACTTAACCAAACCTCTTAATGAAGTCTGTCTTTTTATGTGCTCTTATCTTTCAATTCAATTTAATTTGTGCTCCATCACTTCAATTCATCTTAAAATTTAAATGTGATTGGCTGGTTCAACATTACCTATATCTATATGTATATATTCCGCCTGTTTCGATCTGTCTACTATATTAATCCATTAGGCAGGCAAGACAACAGCCAAAATGGAATTCGTACCCGTTTGGATTCAAATCTTATAACACTAATTAATCAACGATTCAATGCTTACTCGCATATTTCTAATCGACTACCTATATATGTTACTTACTATATATAGCTATGTCAAGTATTATCTTCCTTTGCTACTCTATATATATAAAAGCCAAAAATCTATACTTTAACCCACTTATTGCTGGATATTTTTTGTAGGGTATGTTTCAATTACTTGAATGTTCTCTTGATTTTTTAATAGATGGTCGTATACTAGATCGAGTCATTGTTAATTTGCGAAGAAATTGACAATGAATTTTGCCATATAGACTTGTTCCCACCACCTACCATTAATTCTCGAATAATTCAGTTCTTTTAATAACCTTCAAAAATATTTTAGTGATTGTTTTATACCGGTAAAATGTTATTATTAAAAGGAAACTGCACCAAGTACGTACAATTTAGATATTTTCTTTTAATTTCTATTTGTTTTCAATGGTATATACCCTTTTGTGACATCAACGTCGTCACAAAAAGTAATGACTTGTCAGGTTTTAGTAGTCGCAAAAATTTGAAATTGTCGTTACAAATGTCTTTAGACAGGATGTTATTGTGATGACCGAAGTAGCTGCAGTTGGCCTTTATCAACAGCACCCGTTAGTCACAATTTAGGTATTTTCGTTTAATTTATATTTATTAAATTGACGTTTAGTGCCGACAATATCATCGCAAAAAGTGATGACTTGTCAGGATCGATCTTGTTGCTCACTTTAGTAGTCACAAATGTTGAAAATGTCGTCGCAAAAGATCTTTAGGCATGACATTTCGCCGCTATAAGGTTTTTGCGACAACCTTTTAACCTTTTGCGACGACTTTTTCATCGTAAAAACTCTTTTTTATTCATGTAGTGACATGGCCGGGGAGATCAATCCATTTTTTAAACTAGATCCGCCTTACTTGTATTATTTACCCAACTGAAAGCAAGGTGATCGATGACTTTTAAGAAAAGACAATCAAATAAACTATATATGATTGCTTCAAAGCATTTAAGTACGTTGAGGTGGTACATCATCTTCTTTTCCGTGCTTAGATTCCCAACAAAATAAAAGATATTACTTGAATTCATCCCAAATGTGAAATCGGATCCCCACGACTAAATTTTTTCGACAACCATTGCCAAGTAGCGGTAATATGATCTACGGATTTCGCGTACTTCAATATCACAAAGAGAACATAAACTTGTTTTTTAGCAGCTCGTCATACAAGGACACATTGATCATTTTTTACATATAATAAATCATTAATTTCTCATCACTAATGATTTTACACGTTACTTATTAACAATAAATTGTTTGTAGGCTTTCATAATAGCCAACCTTAATTAGTCCGAAACAACAACCTAAAGAAAAGGCATCAAACTTTTTAAATCAATGACGTACGTTAATTAAGTTTAATTTCCCAAACTAATGGGCTAGCTTGTAAGCAGACGTTTTGTGTGATGAGACAAACATGAAATTCATATCGATCACTTTATGTCTTTATAGGTCTACGACTTTAATTATTAATTATAAGAATATCACGTGTCACTCATAAATATGGTTTTCAAGAAAATTCGTTCAAAGTTTAATCTCTATGAATATATATATATATATATATATATATATATATATAATGATCAATTGTTTATTATTAATGAGATGCTTAACTCCTAAATGTAGTGGCACGCGTCCCATATATAAATGACCATATGTTGTCACTTTCAGATTCAAAAAACCTCCCATCATGGGGCGCAAATTTTAGGTACACTGTTTTTATTTGTGACAATTGTTGACTTAAGAAAACGTATATTTTAAAATTTTTTACATTAGTTATCAATATACATAGACAATTGTGACACATATGTATATATGTAGAGGTCAATTAAGAATCTTTATGCATTTAGGAGCCTCGATAAACTTTTATTCATCGGATAATCCATCAGTGATGAACTAAGAGCTTTTAGAGAATACTTTAATTAACTTTTTAAAAAATGGTTAAAATATAATTCAGAGTTTAAATTATGAATTTAAATCATCATATTAAACTATATTCCATATTTCTCTCTCCATTATCTCTCCCTCCTCCCTCTCTCTCCGTATTTCTCACTTCTTTATCTCTCTCTCTCTCTTTCCGTCTCCTCCCATCTTTCCCTCTCACTCAGCCACATGTAAACCACCACCACCGACTAGCGCCACCACTAGATCAACGCAAGTGCTTTGAACGTTTTTATGGTGATAAACAATAAATGAATGTGGTCACCACCATCGCTATCCGGATTTCTCTTCACAATACGTACTTAACTTATGTTTAACTTTTCATTTGATTTAGGGGTGGCAATTTCGGCCCGTTCAAGCAAACAAGTCGAACAGGTCAACGACCAAAACATAAAAATTTAACATAATTTTGAATTTTTTTTTCAAAAACACTTTGTTTGATACATCATTTTCAAGATATTCACAATTTAAAAAATTATGTTCTATTTTATTTTTTACTGCGAGTCATTTTTACTATCTCGTCCGCTGGGCTAAAATTGTCACCCCTATTGATTTATAATCAAATTAGGGGTGACACTTAAAATAATATATATGTGAAATAATTCGTATCTATATCCAAAATTTAAATATAAATATTACTTAAGAGTTTAGAGATTTAATCAACTAAGTTGTTAACGTTTTTTAAGGTTGATCAGTGCGCTTAAACAATTTTTCATATGTGAAAACTTTGAAACGATTTACCATATCATGTTCTGTCCACATGTTCATGATGTGTGAATACAGCTGCATATATAAAAAAAAATGTTTAAGACTTAAAGAGTTGTTTTATTTTTTAATTTGTTGTTGATAAATGGTGTGTATTAAATTTAAATAGATTGGATTTAATTTTAATTGGACTGAATTAAATTTTAAATTAGATTTTAGTAAATAACATGATGAAATGAAGCTCTGACATGTGCAGGGCTGACCTAACTGGTTGCTCAGGGTGACACGTGTCACCGGTCTTTCACTCAATAACTTTGTTTAGTAGTGTTATTTTTTACGATTTTTTGTTTGTGCAAGCACTGGTTTTTCGAACGTGTAACCGTGCTTTTCAAATATTAATAATAAGTTACTAAAAAATTTTATAGCCTTCAATTAAATACTCAATAAGTGATTATTATATATAGTTTTAGTTCATTTCACCAAACCCAATATCATTATTCTTATTTAATCCGGAAATTTATGAAATTTCATTTAATATTATCAGTTGTTAACCTAACCTGACGAATTTCTAATTAATAAATTTATAAAATTAAAAACATGACTCAAATTTATGCTATCGGGCTATCGGCTACCAAAAATTCTGAGTCCACCACAGGTAATGTGTCAAATTATAAGAAAGACCGGCATGTAATAATTTATTTACTAATATTTATTACAGATAATCACCACTCATTCCACAATGTTTCAGGACATGGGTGAAATTAGGGGTAGCAATTTGAGCTCATTCAAGCAAATAGGTTAAACGGGTTGATGACCAAAAGTCATAAATTTTATATAATTTTAAAAAAAATTTCAAAGAACAATTTGTTTAGTACACCGTTTTAAATATTTTCTTTTTTAGAAAAAAGTTATGTTCTATCTTAGTTTTTTACGATAGGTCCATTTAACTGTTTGACCCGTTGGGTCAAGATTGCCACCTCTAGGTGAAATTGGTCTTGCATCAATACCGAACCTAATTTAATGTTTGTTATTACTTATTACTATTAAGGACCGAAATGATTATAAAATTTTTGTATCGGTACCGGTATTATACGTATCGATACCGGTATTTTTTGTATCGGATCGGTTATGACCAATTTTTTTTCCATTATACAAAGCTAATATTAAACCCAGTAAACAAAGATGATACCAAAACCAACAAATAAAATTTATCAAAACCAATAAACAAAGTTAATATCAAAACCAACAAATGAAGTTAATATTCAAACCAACAAACAAAGTCAATCATCAGTAGCCAATTTTCCTTTCCGTTTTCCATTATGATTGTATATTGTATCTTTAATCTCGACTATAGATGTTGACAACCCTGTTTGATATGGTATCTATGACATGGAATTTTATTTAGGGTTTATTATGAGAAAAAAACCAACATGTTCTCATGTTTTTTTTGCGTTTTGGTCCATCCATGTTACTTTTTTCCATAAAAGTCATCAAGTTAATTTTTTTTCTTTTTGGTTTAGTGAAATTTGGACATTAGAACCCGGTTTTTCAGTTTTTAAAAACCCGGTTCACAAATTATAACCGGTATCTAATGTCCAAATTTCACTAAACCAAAAAAATATAACTTTAGGTTTTTTATGGAAAAAAAATAACATGGAGGGACGAAAACACAAAAAAACGTGAAAACATGTTGGTTTTTTTCATAATAAACCTTTTTATTTAATTAAGAAATTCAAATATCAAAAGTTACAATTAAGCTTTCAACTTCGGTAAGGCTTCGGTGTTTCTCAAAAATTTCCCTAGTATCGTACCGAAAGTAGCTAATACTGAATTATGTTCTAACAAGAACCGAATACCGACCGACGGTCCTAATTTGGTACCAGTTCGGATCGGTCCCGATACAGTACTAATTCGGTATCATGATCGGTAAAAAATCTTACCCCTTCTTCAGGATGCAAGTAAATTAATTACATCACTAATTATATTAATTATAATTATACTCATCGTATTTTTTGAATTAATTATTCCTTTAGAAAGGTGACAAGGATGATTTAATCTTCAAGTACTTTGAAGCCACAAACCTCCACGATGATTGTGATTTAATCTTGAAGTAATTTAAAGCCACAAACTTAACTGAACATAAATATTCTAGAATTAATTACTTAATGCTTTTTATCGTCATAAATATTAAAATATATTTGAATCTTATGCAGCAAGTCGTGCGCGTGGCTTTAGTATAATGTCAACGTCACCTGGAAAGTTTGATGCATGATTTCCAAACATAAATTAAATGAAGTGACCACCCACGTATCAAATTAATTTAATTAATGTAAGTTTTTTAGGTCATATTTGGTTCACCGAATTTGAAGGAATGTGGCTGAAAATAATGAGAATCTGATTCTGAATTGGTGTTTGGTTGTCCCGAAGGAGGAAACCGAAAAATTTTGGAGGAGAACAGTCCTGAGGAGAGGGTAATGGTTGTTCGGGGGAGAAACCAGATTCCGGCTTGGGTGCTGCCTTGGCAGCAGAGTCATGAAAACTCGATTCCAAAGGGCTCTCTGTGGAGTGTGGAAGGTGTTTGACAGCAGGGTCAATGGGGGCGAATTGGAGGGATGTCACCAGCATTGGTGAGCTCTAAAGCATAGTAATGAACACGTTTTCTTCTCGTTTTCCGTCAACCAAACACGTGAAATATTTGGATTCCTTCATATTCAATTCTTTCTAGATTTGAATTCATTTGCTAGATTCAATTTTTTCATATTACATCCTACAAACCAAACGCCTCCTTAATGTCTTTATTTCTCAAAATTAACCTTAGTCAAACGAGAGATGCACTGAACCAGTCTTAATAACATGTAACCATCGTGCTTGAGGATCAAGCCAAAAGCAACCACATCTTGGAACAAAATGCATGGGCATCCATTGATTCGATATATTGATTTAGCTCAACAATTAATATCTTTTAAATCCAACTCGGTAGATTTGGAGGGTGTTTGGTATTGTGTTACAAAAAAGGGCTACGACTTTCTGAAAACTAATAATCTGATAATAGTTGTAACAAAGAGTGTTGCCAGAAATTTAGTGTTTAGTTTAGTTTTTGCTCTTTGACATCAATGACCAGTTTTTAAAGTGTTTGAATTTGCGTTTTAACTTGTAAAATGACCAAATAATCATTTATTAAGCAAATAAGCTACATTTTTTAACTTATAAAAAATGTGGCAGGATAATTCTAAACGCAAATAATTATTTATTTATGAATGCAATCAAAACAATTCAGACTAATTATTAACGTTATTGTAATAATCTAATAATCTTCACATAATGCAAAACCAAACACCCTCGGTGGCCATATCAATTAATCTATCCTTGCTAACCTATGAAATATGAACGAATAACAGACTCAAAAAAATAAAGATGAAAATGTGCAAAAACAAATAAAAACTTAGAAACACACATAACAAGAAGAAAAGCAAACCATAAGCAATTAATTAACTTGTTGAATATCCAAGGACACAAGATGCATGCATGCATTGTTGAAATTGAGTTGAGGAAAATACCAAAAATTTCTTGGTGAAATTCTCCAACTTATCGCAAGTTCAGTTGTAACAAGCATCGGAAGTCGAACATAACAAAAAGAACACAACATTACTTCACTGCATCTGCACTTTCTATATCTGTAAATTGACTGCTATACATTATCAAACTGCTTGACTAATTTCATACAAATATACACGTCCCTCCCATTGACATCGATGCTTTCTTTCTGTAATTCATTCCATCGTGATCCACCTGTGAATGAAACAGTATAAGAGAAACTCTCATATAGGCATCAAAATTTGGTTAAATCAGGTAACAAATTGAATCGGTTTTTGTTCAAGTGTAAAACAGGGGATTCCAAATAGTTATCATAGCTAGGATGCATTTTGTGTGGAGTCCAGGGCCGGGCCTGAGTGGGAGCCACATGGGCTACCGCCAGGGCATCATACCATGAAGGGATATTATTTTTCAATCCGATAAGTAATATAATAGGTCTACACGTGTATTTTTTTTAACTTTTCAGTTCAATAAATGACCAGAACCCTTTAAAAATAGTATGTTATATTGTTAAAAAAACAATTATTTGTCTATCTTGGCCAAACCCATTTAAAAAAAAATCATATGTAGCTTTTTTAAAAAGACATTTTCTTGTATCTCGCCCTGTGCATGAAAATAGTCAAGACCGGCCCTGATGGAATCATAGCTTTTGAGGTATCACACACCAGAGTGGCGCTCGTACAACCCCCCACCCCCCTCTAAAAACATTAAATTATAAAAGAAACAATGTTCCAATTAATAGGATGCTTGTTTCCGTATAGACCTCTTCACCTCTTCGACAAGCATTATTCATCTTCGGGATACCTTAAACTACTATTTTCCCATCTACAAGGTAAAAGCTACAAAATAAACCATTTGGCGTGCGATAAGGTGGACTTCAAACAATGACTCGTTTGTTTGCTATGATTTTCATTCACATGAATCCACTTACCTTCTTACAACAAGTACAACTGATCAATCTTCATGTTCATGATCGCTCTCAGAATCTGCAAAAGGGAAAATTAAAAAAACTTAAGAATTTGGTAGGTACTCAACTTCAAATGTTTCAAATAAATAATAACAATATACAAGAAGGGCATATGCTGTAACGTGGATTTGTGGCATTGATTCTGGTCAACAGGGTCTCCTTCATCACGTTTGCAGTATTTTAGATAAATAACTATCAAACATTTTCATTTACTATGTGTCTAGTCAAGCATTGAATTTACAGTGGGAAAGAGAGTGAATGACTTCGAAGTTTCATGTCATACTATTTCTAATAAATATTTTATTTCAGTAATCAGTATCGTAATCATGAAACTCAGTTCTTTGGATTAATGCCCTTCCTTAAACAAGTTGCCTAGTGCCAGTGGTTTAGCCGACAATTGAATAATGCTTTGAACCAATAAATAACTCAGAAGATGTGACAAGTGGCTTGTTTTACTTACCTGAACGAACATCGTCACTAAGTTTGCCTTTATCTTGGATTTGTTTAACAAGCATCCGATACATAAGCACCCACCAATATATGTGAAGAACAAGCAAGCAGAAAAGAAGGGTGTTGAAAATATAATAGTAGATTGGTCCCAATGTCTTATACTTCACTTTGTCCAACAATTGAACAATTTCATAACTGCACCAAGGAACAAAAAGACATTCATCTTTTAGGTAAAAAAGCAGATGATATGTGAATAAAGTTCCATAGAAAGAAAAGATTGGCTAAAGGAAATAAAAGTCTTTTGAAGATATCACATGCAGAAATCAAACTGGTGGTTCTGGGAGAAAATACTGATAGTGGCCTCAGCATGTTAATTTGATCAGAATGAATATATTTAGATGTGTGAACTTCAAAAGCAGGTAATAAAATTTGCTGACATAGTCTAACCTTGTGCTCCACAGGATCCAAAACGGATAATAAATAAGCCTTAGGATTATCCATGAAAGCACGAATAATATAAATGAAAAGCTTGCGATTCCTTCAGCGCCACTGTATTTAGACATCTTTCCTACTTCAAGAAACACATCACTAGCATCATGAAGAGCTAAAACTATGGAACCAACACGCATGAACCTACAAGATGTATACAAATTAATTTAAATGTATAAAAGAAATTTGAAACATTGTTGCCCATGTTTACTCTTTAAAACAAACTCAATAAATTTTGCACCAATAGCATACAGTCTCATGAAAAGTATGTCTTATGCCATTGAATGTAAGACAGTTTAAAGAGTGAACAGAATCTTGTAACCCAATAAACTACATGTTACCTGCAAATATAAGACAGTCCAATGAGGATGACAGTTGCAATGTGATGGCACATTGACACACCAAAGTCGGATCGTCTTGTTTCCCAGAAAATCAAAGCAAAGATGGAGTACGTGTAGAATCCACCCGTATACATGTATAGGCCTTTTAATTTTAATCTGGCAATCATTTAAAGCATGAAATCATATGAGTTCAGATATCAGAGATGATGAAAAGAACCAAAGTGCATACAGTTACATGAGACCTACTTTGCTTTCTGCTCAGGCCATCTCTGGTTGCCAGGACCTATCCAAAAGTTGATAGTCTTAGTGAACCAGGGCTCATCATGAGTTACTACCAACGCCAGGATTTCTGCCGAAAGATAATAAACACATTTCCATGCTGATTCCTTAAATTTCCTTATCTTCTTATTCCTTTCTTCTGTCTCGACATCTAGTGTTTGCTGGTCCTTTCCAAATATTAACCGCCTTCCAATACCCTGCAACATGTGCCTCGATTTTAACCAAACACCATGTTTTTCTAATTAACCCTAGATATTTTATATTTCAGGTAAATTTTATAGTCAATTGCATAAACAAGAGACATCTGCTCCTTAACTCCTTCATCCCAGACAGTGAAACATATTCATCATTTGATTCTTTTATGCAAACAATTATACTGGACTTGCTGCCCTTTCATACAAACTCAATAGCTCCGAGAAGTATAGTACTCAGCAACGGTATGGATTATGGAATTGCCTTGTCAGCTAAGAATAAGCTTTGATTGCAGAGTGGCTTGCACAATTCACCCTCTGCTTATATATTTCCTTGCTCGGAAGTCGGAAAACACTTACAAGAAACAACATGGAGGTTTCCTGGATATTGAATGTTATATTTGACCAAATTTGGAAATGGTCTCTGTTTGATCTATAGAAATATCTGCATATGAGGCTACTCATGCATTTGCTAGTATTATTTGTTTCACAAAGAGCTTCAAAATTTCTGTGCCTCTTCAGTGCAGTATGTTGATTCAACCAATTGATTTAGCCAGCAAAAGGGTAAAACCAAAATCAGTCAGTCTGTTTTTATTCTATCTAAAGGATCAAGCTTCACTGCAAACACTCCATGTTCATTCCTGCATGTTTTGTTTAGCATTACAGATTCATCACCTATCTAGGGCAACATATAGCAGTGTGATTTGTTTGGGCTTCCTTTGAAACTTATTAGAGATTCACAAGGTGACAAGGACGGACATTGAAATTAGGGGGGACATGTGCGCTCTCAAAACCAATTCTAATCGATGTTATACAAAGTAGAATTTTAATGGTGGCTTCTCACAATAATAATTAGTGCCCTGTTTTAAATAAAATTATCCTCTCACGGGGCACTACATGATCCTTTGTATTTCTAGCCTTATCTGTAACAAAGCCTTAGTCTAAGGTATTCAAAGGCTTCAAATAAATCCCTTTTTCATCCTTGTTGATTCTTACAAACTCACATAGTCATATACATATGGATTGGATGGAACAAATTCAAATTCAATTGGTGCTAGATTTGCAATTGGCACTAGTTTTTTGCTGTTTATGATTCAAACAATAAATTTACAACGTATATCGAAACATGAACTTTAAGTATTGTTTACAAGAAAGAAAGTTTTGTATTGGTGACAGTGTGTAATGAATTTTTCAAGAATAAAGGCCAGTCATGTTAGAATTGGTAGGGATAAGTAAATATATATTACCTCAAAAACATATCTGTCAAGGCAATATCGAAGAACTGGGAAGAAGATTGCAAAGACAGGAAGTAATGCGAAATCTTGGAACGTGGGATACGATTCATATTCAAAATCGAATGATGGTAAAACCTCAACCAAACGCATCATCATATTGATGTTGTGGAGGGTGGTTATATGCGATTGAATTCATGGTGAGATGGATTGGGGGGTTTTTGTGGAAATCAAATACTCAGATGAAGAGAGAGAGAGATTCAAGGGGCGTCAATAATCTATGAAGGAAGGACCCACGATCCTTCTGTAAGGGGAATATTTGATTATGGGTTATGTGAGTGGATGAATGTTTTCGGTTGGCGGAAGCAATCTTTCAATTCATTATTACTTTCTACGCATGAAGATCAGACACCGCATTTGACTCTTTTAGTGTCCGACTATTCCGCGCCATTAGTTTATTTAATAACGGGAGAAAATTTATTTGACTTTTTTTTCGTAACAATGTTTTAAAAAGAATTGAAGAGTTTTTACAAGGAATTGTAATCTATTAAAGGATTGAAATCGACATGGAATTGGAATTGTAATCCATAACACATATTTGGTTGGCTTAAAATAGAATTGAAATTCAATTTCATAATTTTTGTGCTTCATGAATTGCCAAATAAATTATAATTAAAAGCGTGACAATTTTGACACATTCAAACAAATGGATCAAACGGGTCGAAAACCAAAAAACAAAATTTAACATAATTTTTAAAATATACATATTTTTTAGAATTTTATATTTTAGAATTATGTTCTAGTTTATTTTTTTACTACAGGTCATTTTTACCATTCCATCCGTTTTACTCCTTAGGTTGAAATTGTCACCCTTTTTTAGATTATTTTATTATCATTTTCTTCTTACTTTATATAGATGGGTGGTATAAGGTGGGGCTCCATAGGATAGGGTTAGTAAACTAGGGTAGGGTGGTGTAACATGGGATGGGTGAGGTAGGAGAGATGGTGTGTGGTGGGTTATTGGCAATGGGTGGGTGGGTCGTGAGGTAAGGTAAGGGCGGTGTGGGTAAATCGTGGGGTAGAATAAGGGTGGGTAAGTTAGGTGGGTGGGTGTGTTGTGGTGGGTAAGGTAGGGTAACTGGGTGGTGTGAGTAGTATATGTGTGGAGTGGATTGGGTTGGATGAGATGGGTGGATTGGAAGAGGATGAGGTGGAGAAGACATGATAGGGTAGGGTGGGGTGGGGTGGAATGGGATGGGATGGGATGAGGGTAATGTATGGTGGAAGAAGGGTGTGTGGATAAGGGTAGATGGTTAATAGGTAAGAGTAGGGTGGATAAGGTAGGTTGGGTTGGGTCATGGATGGATCGGATGGGATAGGTACGGTATGATAAGCATGGTGTGTGTATGGATGTGGCGGTGGGTGGGTTGTGGTGGGTAGAGTAGGTGTAAGTGGGGGTGGGTAATGTAAGGTATCGATGGTGTTATGGGTTAGGTGGTATGGGGTAGGGTAGGATGAGATAGGGCGGATGGGGTAAGATGGGATGGGTATGGGTGGGTGGGTTGGTTGGGTGAGGGTGGGGTAAGGCAAAGTAAAGTGTAGTGCGTTTCACGTGAATGATATTTTTGTAATCAACAACTTACTCCTTTTAAAAGCAATTGAATTCTATACATATGTGAATAAATGTTATTTTCTTTGACTTATTGTAAAATTTTAATTTTGATGAAATCAAATCTTTTTTTTAGTTGAACAAAACACATGAACTGACTGGAATTAGATTTATTTCCCTTCCAATTCTGCAATTCCGTCAAGTTTCAGCGAACCAAACGCAATTTAAAATGTAAATTTAAATAATGACCATCTCCAACAAAGGTTTTTGTTAAGAATTTTTTATGATGTGACATATGAATCGATAAAACTATGACAGAAGAGCTTTGGTATTCTAAAACGCCTTGCAGCGTCAATTTTGATTGCTTCTCTCTGTCTTTATCGTATCTTGTCTCTTTCTTTATTCAGAATTTTTTTTCTATTTTCAAAGTTAGTTCCTTTCATATTGGTGTTACCGTGGGGGGACAATTTTTTAATTCTAAAAGCATGAATTCAAAAAAATAAGTTTAAACTTTAAATATTATAAGTCAATTTGATCATGTTTTTTAATTTGATATATTATTATATTGTCTCGTGAATATATTGCCTGTATCCTATGTCATATTAAAAAAAGAGAATTCGGTTTTGATTAGTCCTGAATTGTTTTCTGCTGACCCAGTGCCTTGGTTTTCCTAAAACTTGCATATTAAAAAAAGGAATAATGACACCAAATTGTTGTATATTTCTGAATTTGTGTACATTTATATACAGTGTCGGTCCTATCATTTTTTAGGCCCGGGGCATATACTTAAAAAGGGCCCTCTATATATAAAAGCAAAATTCGTATAAAAAATTACCATTAAATAATATTGAGAATAAAAACGCTATACTTTTTATCGTATGATTATAAATTGAGCAAAAATGGCATACAATTTTAAGTTATATTTTTTTTAGTAAATTGAGAAAAAAAATTTAAATTTTAAATGATTCATCATATAAACAGTAAACATACGTGTCAAAAATAAATACATGTCTCATTAGTATTTTTAATAGTTGTATAATATAATCAAGTGATAAACAAAAATAAAAAATCAAACTCATTGAAAAACAAAAGTTAAATATTGAATTGATTGATAGTATATATACATAAAGTAAATAGACGATATCTGTAGATGAAAATCCAAGTGGTTGTGATGTAATATAAAATAAAATAAAAATACAAACAATGAGATTCAATCTCATGTCATTGGGATCCCAAGATAACAGGACTGTCAGTTTGACCAACACTTTATTTATGTTTTTTATCTCCCAAAACACATATAAGCTAATACTAGACACCTGACCGGGCTATATTAACATATAAAATCTTTTTGGGCCCCTTATTGTGAATTGGGTCATGGGAGGTGGCCCAGGTGGACCAGGCCCAGGGTCAGCCCTGTTTATATAGTGGATTCTTATTTGTGCACGTCTATGTAGTGCACTTTTAAAAGTATTTCAATTAGGTCATCGATTGACAATGTTACATGATGACCGGTACACCATGTTATCATTCTTAGTCAAACTTTTTTTTTTGTATAAATCTATGTATTGTACTTTTCTTTGGTGCATATTTAGTAATCAAAATTTTAAAAGTGTTTCAATTAGGTAGTTGGATGACCTGATATTATCGATCATCTGTTCACTAAATTACTTAATTAAAATACTTTTAAAAATACGCTATATATAAAAGCACGAAATTACACTACATAAATTTTATATATAAACTCAAGGTTATATTGTGAATTTTCTTTAACAAAATAATCCAAAAACTAGTGTGTTTAATTATCGAAAATATCCAAAATTTACATCTCACTTTTCACCCAAAAAAAAAAAAGAAAACTTGTTTATTTAACAACAATTTAATAGATTTTTATTTCACATTTTAAAATATCACTTTTCATATTTAATCTTAAAAGTCTATTACCTAAATTATATTTCTTTATAATACTCGTTTTCTCTTTCTTAGTTTTCTATCGGTACTAGTTTTTTTATTTTATAATCATTTATTTTATTTTTGTTAAAACTTATTTTTCTTTAAAAACTATAGCTCAAAAGCTGAAACTTAAATTTTTTTTTGTTAAATAATAACAGCTTGTTTTCTTTCCGCCTGAGTCGGTGTCTCGGTTTCCCCAAAACTTACATATTATTACCTTAATACCCTGTCGTCTCGCAGGATAATCATTGTGCTTGCTTGATCCTCGTCGCCATACATGTCGCCAAGATTTTGAAATAACTGGACTAATCACGAAACATCAAAAATTGAGGTCAGTTTCTATCGCCAGATTATGATTTCCTATTTTCCTGGGCTTTGGATTGTTGGGTTTACTGTTTAGATCTATAGGTTGTGAGCTTTAGAATTCACGGTTTCCCTGCGTTCTTCTCTTTTAGGGGTTTATAAGTTTTTATCAATTTTAGTTGTATCTTGTGGATTTCTTTTCCGTTTCTACGCCATCAAAGTGTTCGATCTGTTATCCTCCGGTTGTGCGATTTCTATCCATTAGTTATACGTCGATGGTTGTTACCACCTCTTAGCATTGGTTTGGTTCTCTATCTGTTAAAGCTTATACGTCTCATCACTATATGATTGATTTAGGGCCTGTTTGACCTCTCTCGTTGGACTCTTATCGCCTCTTGTTGGATCAGGAATAAAATTGACTCTCATCGCCTCTCATCAAAGAACGATCCCTCTCACCGTCAACGACCTATCCGCTCCCAAACCCTAGAAGACGTTGACGCCGACCCAACATCAACGCCACAGCCCCTCACAGTCACCGTCGACGCCCTTACAGCCTACGCCATCACCGGTCTCGTAGCCGACGCCCCATATTAGGTATTCATTTGATTTTTCGTATAGTAATTTCGTCTTTGCAGTATTCATTGATTTCCTGTTTCTCCTGTACCTATTTCTCTCGAAATTGCAATGAAGAAATTTGGGGGGTTTTAGAAACTTTGAGATGTTTGAAACTACTGTTTCTCCTGTTTGAACATGTTTTTCCCCAGTTCCAGTTCCATTGTCTCGAAATTCTTTGTTTCTTCCATTGTCTGTAGCAAAGTTGCAAAAGAGTACTTGGATCATGACCGTTAATTGCATTATATGTTATCACATGTGAATTATGTATTTGTTTACTGTGAAAATGGAACTTGACTAGAGTATTTGGATTTCATTCTTTAGGTTGCTTTATTTTCTGCTTGGTAATTATCATTCATTAATGTGTTATTTCTACTGCAACAAAAGATGTTAATGTTTATGAAAATGTGTTTTTACGAATGAATAGTAACTAGTTTGATCAAGGCTGACAAGTCAATTTGTTAATACTTAATTAATAGGTGCAAAAAATGACAAGAACCAAGTGAGTGAATCCATGTGAATCTTTAAATCCAAGGCCACATGCCCAAGGGTAGTATTGTGAATTCATAAGTGAAAGACAGCCCCTGGTTTTAGGAAAATTTGAGATGAAAAGGAATCCATCTCTATCTATCTCCATTCATGCACATGCCTCCATTAACAAATACTACTGATTATTCAAATGATATGATATAATCTATATTTGCCTTTTTTTGGACCCGATACATGTATTTGATATCAACATTGGTTTTGGGTTTCTTGGAAAGTTGAGGGGTGTTGGTAGATGTTATTTGGTTTGCATAATTGATTATAAATGATGGCATCAAGTTTGAGCTATGGTTCCAAGATTGTTTCTGTGTTAATACTCCAATTGCTTGCATTCACTGTGAGCATTTTCTGTTGTAGTCTGATGTCTGTTGCTGATATCAACACTATAATTAATATTTTTTCACTGTTCCCATGATTGACTATTTTTCAAATTCGTTTATTTGTTAATTCATGCGCATGGAGTTAAAACTTGAACCAACATTAAGGATGGGTCGAATATAACCTATGAATCTGATATAGAGAGGAAGCTTTTGCCTTTTGTTAGGCATGAACTGAACATGGACTACCCACTTGTGTTAGGCACTTAGGCATCTCAGCAAGTTTCTTAGATGGAAGACATATCCGAATGGTTCTAATAAAAAATTAATGAGAATAAAGAAGAAGTTGTCAGAGGCTCCAGATTGTAAGTATCATGCTGGTTATATATGTGGATTTCATACCAACTTTCACCATCTGAGATGCCTTCAAGCTTCGCAATGGCTATATATATATATATGTGTGTGTGTGTGTGTGTGTGTGTGTCCAGGAAACACAATGAGTGAACAAGAAAAGGAATGCTTACTTTAAGTACTTTTCTGTGCATATCAATATCCATTGGATCAGCATGGCTTGAACTGAAAACTTTGTCAACCTGTTCAGAAGTAGCTAATAGGAAATTCTTAATTTTTCCCTGAATAAGCCACATGTGTTGTGATTCTTTGCTACATCTTTGATTTTTTCTGCATTTGTTTAGAGAATTATAAACAATTACATTTTTCATTTTACTGCATCTTGGATATTGTTGCTAATCAATGGCAATTCATTGTTGTGGTTCTTTGCTTGCTTTCAAATATTTCTAAAGTGAAAAATATAAATTGCATATGAACTAGTTTTCTAAAAACTTTATGTTGTGATTGTTGTAATTGTTGTTACATAAAACAAAACCAGAACCAAAACCAAAGTTGGTTATGTCCTGTTTTCTACTTTATGTTCAACATTTTTTCGCTTGGTTTGATTCCTCCTAGGTGGCTATGTATGTATATATAGAGCTAGGTAGGAGAGGGATATAATAGTGTAGTTGAATTCATGCATGGTGATGATGGGCTTATGGCAGCCTTTTTAAACTCTAGTAAACAAAGTGGCCATGATTTCTCTGTGGAATTAATAATAGGGGTGTTTAAAGTTCTTTGTGGAGCCAATGATCAATCTGCTTAGTGGAATTTAGTAACAGGGGTTTGAAACCTTGATTTCAATGATCAATATGCTTTGTGGCAGGGGATAATGTAAACTTAGATAAAACTTGAGCATATAAAAAATGTACAACTCTAAATGCATGAATACATATACTGTACAATCGTTTCTGCAGAGAAAGATTATATATTTTATCATGTACAAAGGCATCTTTTAATGCTACAAATAACAAAGATAGGACAATGTGCAGCTTATAAAGCATAGTGTACTAATCAATATGATATTGGGTTACTTCTACAATTTATCTTCAGTTATAACATGCAACTTTTAACTCTAGGGCTCTATCAAAATGATTCCAATTAATAAGACTTTGGCTTTTTGTAGAGAGCAAGGGAATGTCCTTCCTCATTATATGGTATATAGTGGGAAACATGCTCAATTAATAATATCCTTCCTCATTATATCATGCATTTATGTGTAGGTTCTAATTATGATCAAACATATGAAACTGTTGAAATAAATGAGTAATAGCCAATTTCTTTAAACGGATGTTAAAGGATAAAACGATTTTTTCATTATTTTTAGATAAGAGAAAAATGAATATTTAGAAATAAATAGCACATGATTAGTCATTTATGAATTTGTTAAACAAACGCTCTTATCAAAGTCTCTTATCAAACTTCAAAACAACTCTTATTAATAAGAAATGCTAATAAGACATAAGAGTTATCAACTATTTTCAATCAAACGCATCCTTACCCTTTGTGTTCTTGCTTTCCTTTGATTGGGAGGCCATAGTCACCATCAGCATCAGGTCTTTAAGAACGAATAGACCCCTCATCCTGTCATATTTCATTAAAACATTCTCTCTGTTTATTTCTTCTCTTTTATTTTGGCTATCTTGGATCTATTACTGGGTTATTGGATGTTGAAACAGTATGTTGGAATTCATTCTAATACAACAATGAAGTGCATAGATTTTTCTTTTGTGCTGCACATATATTCAACACATTGCAAAAGAGTGTTCTGTTGTGGTCCAATCCACCTTTGGCTCATGGAGTGGAATTTATTTTTAGTGTGTTTAAAAACTTGGATTATAAAAATGATGAATTAAGAATTGCTTAATTTCAATCAAAATCTACACTGGAAGTTATCATTCCTAGCTATTTATAATAAATTTTAGATTTTAACATTTCACAACTCATATCCTTAGACAACCTTAAACATGATTTTATACTTCAACAACTAAACATAATATCTACTATAATTTAAACTCCAATTCCTTCAAAATTCATCCAAGCAAGCCAAATGGGGTCTAAGAGTAATAGAAATGCAACACATAAGGGAATGACAAAGTAAGGTTAAATTGTGAATTTTAGGGAAGTTTTTGATGTGGTTTGAAGAAATCGATAAATGACCGTGAACAAAATACGAGAATATGTACTATATGAATGGCAGATTTGTGTATTCTTATTAGGCGTGTGACGTCATGTATATTTGGTGAAAGTTGGTACCATTGTATATTTTTTGACGTGTAATATGTGGATAATAGGTGTTCTTTTCAGGTATAAGGAAGTGGGGAATATTTTTGAAGATTGATTGATTCATCATTTCTAATGAAAATCTACCAATTTAAATAAAGTCGGATTCCAATTGTGTCAAACGGAAGCATAGATCTTCACAACACAATGGAAGATCAAGGAGAAATCTGCAACACCACCACCATCGCTGCTGCCGATGTACAACCATCCTCAGTTTTAACTCCTGATCATCCACTTAACAATGCTTTTGGCTCACTGAATGATATCTGCTACGAATTGTCCTCTCTACAAGACCTTGCTTGTCGTGGTTCATGGCGCTCGATCCTTGACAAAGTTGCTCGAGCACGCACCCAGGCTCTTCTTTCTAAACCCCACGAACACCTAATTTACCTCTCATATAACACCATAGCTCTCACCAAGCTCCGCCGATTCGCTGACGCAGCCACTGAACTTGATTCCCTTGAAAATGGCCTAGATAACATAACTTACAGTTACGAAAATTATCAACACCACTACCCTAACCGCAGTGGCTCCATGGTCCCTTTTGCTCTGCGTTGGTTGTATGCCGAACTCCCTTCTAGATTAGGCAATCGGCAAGAAACTCTGGATCGATTTTATATGCTACTGCAGTTCATCAGGGAGAAAGTGACTAAAGATTCATCAGGTATATCCAATGACATATGGAGAAAACGTGAGGGTTTGGTGATTAATTCAATAATCAGTCATCATTTAAGTCGTAAAGAGTTTGGAGTATGTTTGGATTTGATCAAACATTTGATCAGACGTGACTCGACTCCAGTTGCTAGAGCAGTGTTGATCTCAAAGTTAGGTTATATTCAAATGCAGCTAGGGGACCTAGAAGGTGCAAAGGCGAGTTTTGGGGTGGTCGATGGAATTGTGACCGAAGAGAAGGTAGAGGTTGAGATGAAAAATCTTGTGAACAGGAACAAAGCATTGATGTTTATGGTTGGGAAGGATTATGTATCTGCGGTGAGGGAGTACCAGGAGTGTATCGATAGAGACGATTCTGATGTGGTTGCTATTAATAATAAGGCTCTTTGTTTGATGTACTTGCGGGATTTATCGGATTCTATCAAGGTATTGGAGAATGCATTGGAAAGAGTTCCTACTGCTG
Source organism: Centrapalus pauciflorus (assembly GCA_020465985.1). Classification (NCBI taxonomy): domain Eukaryota; kingdom Viridiplantae; phylum Streptophyta; class Magnoliopsida; order Asterales; family Asteraceae; genus Centrapalus; species Centrapalus pauciflorus. The sequence continues at coordinate 638,556 of JAANYP010002881.1, forward strand.
CATTGAACGAGACTTTTGTAGTGAATTTGTGTAGCATGTATGAGTTGGCTTATGTTAATCACTCCGATATCAAGAAGACTCTTAGCAATTGGATTGCCCGTGTGGCACCTGATGATTTCGATTGTTCGTGTACTCGACTATGAGGTAATTATGTTCCTTCAAGGAGATAGTTTTATGTAGGATTAATAGCACCACTTGTGCTATTAGTAAAAGGTAATAAATCAACCCAGCCTAGCGGCTCATTTGGCCTGTAAATGTCCCAACCCAATCCTCCCAGTTTGCCACCTCTGATGGTAACCTAATAAGGGTTGATCAATGTACTTAACTTTGCTTTTTAGATATTTATTATCTTTATTTTATTTTTTCGGGACCACCATCTTTCATTGAAACATCACCTTTTGAGGTCCTTGTACAAGCTTCCACCCCCTTCAAGTTCTTGGGTGAAGGACCTCACATTGCTTGGACCATCTACGCACTCCTAAATGTTCTTCCTGAAAAGCTCCATGTTGTCACTTCCTTGTCATGTCAGTGCCATACAAGTCAATGGTATCTCTTCCAAAGATCCATTGGAGATGCTCTAACTGGCCTTTCAGGTGCAATCAGCATAAACACACACACACACACACACACACACACATATATATATATATATATATATATATATATATATATATATAGCCACCTACACAACTTAAAGAACATAAAACATTAACAAAGCTATGTTACATGTTGCCTAGTTACATAAAAACATTTATAATATCAACTATGTAGTTGCATCGTTACATAAAAATATATGCATGATGTCTAGTTGTATAAAAAGCTAAAAACACATATACTGTTAAAAAATATGTGTGATGCCTAGTTTCCTAGTTGGTCCATCATTTTTAAATCGCCTTGTAACTGAAGTGCATCTTAGTGAGGGATAAAGTCCCACATGTTGGACCTTATGAGCCTCGGAGCCTATGAGACCACATGCAAACTAGTGAAAGGCTCCTAGGAGACAAAGGGAGGGTTTTTGTGTGTTTAAGTACCAGAACTTATTGTTTTTGGTGATATTTATGAAACAAAGGCTCCTATGCACTGTTATTTTCAGTAGTAATTATAATAAAGCAGATTGTTATATTTTCAGATTCTGTTGCAGGACTTCACTCGATATCGTTGGAACTTATTTGTCTACGAATTTTCGCCTTGTAGATGTGAATTCCGAAGGTGTATCTTCATTATCCTGGTAATACATGCTTCTGGTTTCAAGTCCCAGCTTGTGGTGGGCACACGTGTGTAAACTGTGAAGAATAAGATCAGCTGATTTTGGGCAGAGTCTGTCAACTGCTCTGCCAAAAGTTGCTTAGTTGATCTCGAAACGGCAAGGGCTGGGAATGAAGTATTCGATTGCATGATTTTCAATGTATTATGTGAAATTGTATATCCGACTAGTTTTTTACCAGGTTTTGACTTGTTGGCCCTGTTGTCATTGGAAAGTTGTCGGCTCCAAGTATCAGTTAGTTTCTTACTTCTTAACCATCACCTTTATACATCATGTGAATCCTAACATGACTTTTCAAACCTTTTTGTTTGAGGATTAGGGTTTGAACAACAATTGTTCTAGATTCACTCATAACTGGAGTAAATTAAAAAGAAAAATTCTATTGATTCGATCATGATCTTTAGTTTTATTGGTTTATAGTATTAAAATTTACTTAAAATGAAAGCCGTAGACATATTCTTTATTTTACCATATTTTCCCCTCTTATTTACTTAAAAACAAAAGATCCGGAAAAATATGGAAACCCAAACGAAAAAAAGGGTTACTATTGATTTGAATTTTGAAGTTTAAACTAACCAACTTTAACTCGCAACATATATGCATATCTATTTCTAACATTATGGCGTTTTTTGTTTTTCATATTGATTCATGTGTCCATGATTTATTTGTTTCTCAGTTGTTTGTTTAGTATTTGTTTGTTTAGTATTAGAGTTAAGAGACTGTAACCTCTTAATTTACCTCTTAATTTTAAGAGGGAGGTTTAGGTCTAAAAACAAATTAAGAGGTCCTTTTTTTATTTTTAGTTTACAAACCAAGTCAAACTATTTATCATTTTAATTATAATAATTTCAGTTATCTTTTTTGAGTTGTTGATTAAAATATAAGTTCAGTTAATTCTAATTTAAAAATATTTATCATATTAATTATTATAATTTAATTTTGTTTATATAATTTAATTAATTATAATATATAATTAATTAGATATAATGTTTTTTAAGTGTTTCATGTTACGAAACAAACAATCTTGAGCTCACCTCTTAATTTCATATTTCAGATCTTAAGACCACCTTTTAATTTCATATATGGTTTTCAGACTTTAGATATTTAACCTCTTAAAAAACAGATAGCACTCATGTCTTAAAATTTAGAGAAATTGTGCAAAAAAATCTTTCGTGCTGGACCATTTTTACGATTAAAACTCTTAATCATCTTTTATTGACCAAAAAAGTTTTAACTGACTAAAACTTAATAAATTTGGATTTCTTTAAAAAAATGACTTAAGCCGATTAAACCAGTTTTAATTTGCCAAGAATATTAAATAATAAGCCAACCAAGAAGATTCAATCAATGGACACATAAATCAATATGAACATAAACCCAATGAACAAATCATCATACAAGGCTGGAATAAGAAAAAGAGCTTCTTTGGAGATAAATAGTTCACACGAAGAACAATTTATCATACTAAGCTGGTCAACGAACAAGAACCCTAAGTCGTTGATTTGAGGTGTCAGGAGAAAGAATTTAATTGACGAACAAGAACCTGAAATCGCCATATCGACGAATCCTAAATCTCATGCCTTGAAATCTTAATGAACATGAAAACATATCAACGCTTCTGATATGAGAACGAGCTAGGGTTTAGGTTTCAAATCAAGTTCCAATCTAAAACCAATCTTCCGATTTGAGAATGGGATAGTGAAAGAGAAGAAGAAGGCAGTAAGTTCTGAAAAGAGTAAAACATTGATTGAATATCTACAAAACTTGAAGGACGAAAACTCATTGAACAAACCTGAAGCTTCTACCTATATGAACACAAATATGAAAAACTTCGTCAAATTTTCGTCAATATAGGAGGCGGCGGTTAGGTCGTCGGATTTCATCATTGTTGTTGGAGAGACGGAATGGGTCATTTGGTTTTCTAATAATAATAATAAACAAAACACATAAAAAGCCAAATAATTACACAATAGTGCCACGTGGATGGAATGTTCGTGCCATGTAATCACTTTACCACTTGGATGTCATATCAGCATGTTTATGAGTTTCAACGGCTAACACACCATTTTTATTTTTTAATAAATTTTAGTCAGTTATAGTTTTCTGTGCAATGAAAAATGGTTTAAAGTTTTAATAAAAAAACTGACAAGTTAAGGTTTTTTTATGTAAAAATCCCTTATGATTATATACTAGATAACCATTTTGTTATAGGGATAATTATGCAAAAAGACATGTCAGGTTTTTGTGATTAAAACCCCAAACCATTTTTCGTTGTATAGAAAACCCTGAACTAACTATAAATCAGTAAATCAAGGTTTTATTAATAGTTAACCGGTTGAAACCGGTTATTAATTCTACGTGGACCGATAAATAATTTACGTGAAATAAATTTTAATTGTTGAAACCGATTGTCAAGTATTACATATCATTTAAACACTCGTTGATGATGTAATCCCGTTTAAAAATTACAATTAAAAATTATCAACGGGGCTTTAAATGATGTGTAATACTTGGCAACCGGTTTCAACAATTAATACTTATTTCACGCAGGTTATTTACTAGTCCACGTAGGATTAATAACTGATTTCAACGGGTTACTCATTGATAAAACATTGATTTACTGATTTTTAGTTAGTTCGGGGTTCTATGAAACGAAAAATGACTTAAGGTTTTAATCACAAAAAGCTAACAAATTAATGGTTTTTTACGCAATTTTCTCTTTGTTATAAATACTCATTGAGGTTATGATTTGTCTCTCTAATTAAAATAACTATTTTATTTTTATTTTATCATGTTTGTAAGCAAGATTGAAATCGTTATTTTAAATAAAACCGTTGCTTATCACAAAAATGTGTTTGTATGAGTGACCTCCGGCGACAGAAAAGCAAAATTTCCGCTTCTTTGATTTCCGGGTCTCAGAAGCCACACACACGATTGTTACAGAGTCTCGACGGTTCTGGGTAATCGCTGTATCTTTCCATCCGAACCACTCTCCCTCCGATCGCATGCAAATTGCAATTACTCACCGAATACGGTTTCAAAATTAGGGTTTGTTTTAATGTCCTGTATATTATAACTTGCTTACAATAATCTGTCCTGATTTTGTTGGTTTTATGTTAATAATCCTCTAATCAAAAGCAAGTGCAGAGACGGTTTGATGATTATGAGACTATGAGTGTTTGATACAATTGAGTAGGGGAGAGTGATTTTTCAAATTTTGATTTTAAGAGTGTTGCAAAGGAAAACATCCAATTCAATTTGAGGAAAGACAGAACTTGTGTCGTTTTGGTTGCCAGATAGCTTTTTTCTTATCGTTTTGATACGCGAATTCCACACCTCTTGATATGAAATTATTCGCTTGTTAAAGTTTGGGTTTAGGATATAGGATTCTCCTTTTGATTTCAATGGTTAGAGATGCATTCATCTCTAAGGAAAAGGATGTATACATTAAGCTTTCTTCACATACTCGATTTCACATCTCACATCAAAGTTCAATCTGTGGGGTGATTGTTCTATGAATGCGTTTCACTTGGATTTCCTTGTAACCTTTAATGAAGAACCTTCCGTTACATATTCAACCTCTAAAGGCATATGCTTGCTCGCACATTTGCATTCCGATATATGTGTAATTTTGTATGTTTACATAGTAAGGATCTGTAGTTCATCGACAGTTAGAACATCTGTTTAAGGCTACAAGCACTAAGAAAGTTAGAAAGCTGATGTGATGTATCAAGGTTCGTTGGTTTTGTGGTGGTTGTAGTTACTTTGCATTTTTGCAGATAACTTGTTTTCATGAATTGAACCCTTGAGCAGTTGAGCTACCATTACAAAGGGCAAACATTACATGGCTGTTATATATTTAATTTCATTCTTTCTTCAGTTTTTTCTTTGTAAATTAAATGTTGAATCACATGCATTGTAGAAGTTTTGGTTAGGTAATGACTTTTGGCCCATTAGAACATGTTGTAATAAGATTATTGAATTCAAGGCAATGTGATGACATCAGTTATATCAAAATGGCATCAGAATTTTTTGATTTCTTGTTCTTTAGATTTATAATTATAGCTATATCTGTTTTCTTCTTAGAATAATGGAACTGGTTCGTGGGAAAGGTAAAGCATCAGGAGATATTATTGGCAACATACCAGATAATGTGATAACTAATATTCTGGATCGTTTGCCAATACAAGATGCAGTGAAGACTGGTATCTTGTCAAGAAATTGGATGTATAATTGGACTATGCTCAGCCAACTTGTATTTGATGCGGATTTTTTTGCGTATTTACGGAGAACAAAAGCTGAAACTTCATTTTACAGGAAGAATTTAATTAGAATTCTTCTTCTACTTAAAGGTTCCATAACAAAGTTCGTCCTCTATATACCTAAGGAAAATCTATTGGATGTCGAGGATATGAATTATTGGATTCGCTTCTTGTCCACAAGGGGGATTAAGGAGTTGGTACTTATAAATATGCGCAGAACACCACTAAAGTTGCCTACCCATCTTTCCTCTTGTCTAGAGCTGAAGCATTTGAAGCTCCATAACTGTTATTTTCATCTTGGACCTACTTTTCGTGGTTTTCCAAATCTATTGAGCTATGACTTTCAGCTGGTACGACTTGGAAGCTACAAATATGGTGAATTCATCACTTTATGTCCCTTACTTGAGACTCTGAAATTTGATCATCCTGGTCTGAACAGCAAAGTGAAACCCATTGAGATTGCAAAACTTCAAAATCTTAAAAAGTTATCTTTGTCGTTGCATATGCTGGAGAATGTGGCGGTCACACGTTCAGGTATCTTTCAGCTTATGGGTTTTCTTCCAAAACTTCAGGAGCTTGATTTAGATTTTCAAATGTGCAAGGTAAGGCCAAGTTGGGTCGTTGAAATTCACTTTACATGATATTTCAACTAGGCTGTAATTATTATGTAATTAATTGAAGAGTCTTTTTGTGTACCACTATTATTATAGTTCTTGGCTGAAGCTGGTGCTGTGAGGAGGGCCCCTGCTGCATTGCGATGCCTCAAGACTCTTACATTGTGCAAACTAGATTTTAACAATCGCTTCATGGTCTTATGTGCTTTAGATTTGATTCATGGCTCCCCGAATTTGCAGACCCTTAAGATCAAAGTGAGTTGAATGCGTGTGTATCATATTTCCCGTAATTGTGACTCTCAACACAACCCTTTTTTGTAGGCCACACATGACGACCGTGTCTCACCACCTCCACTTTCTTCGTGGGAAGTTGACTGTGGTATAATGGGTAATCTAAAGCTGCAGATTGTGGAGTTGAAATATATGAAAGACTCAGAGATTGACTTGAGCTTGATCAAGTCTTTGCTTGCTTATGCTTCCTCCCTAAAGAAGATGGTTATCTGTCACAGAACAGGTGGGCATGCAAACTATACGTTTGCTAAGAAGTTATTGAAGTTTCATCGAGTCTCTCCCGTTTCCGAAATCGATATCACCCCATGTTAATATTTTGCATGTTTAAACCGTCATCGCAGATTGGCCAAAAACTGCTTGGTTCTTGTTTTGTGTTGATTTGGTTTTTCTTGTGGCTTTGGTAGAAACTTCTCTATGGTTTTTTTGGAATCAATATATAATGTTTTAGACTTTTAGTTCATATCATTATTATGTACATTAATTATATAAAATTTAATAGCTTCTTTTATCCATACTTTATGTATTGCCTTAGGCGAATCCTATGTCACAGGTCCAAAAGAGAAAAATGTTGGGTATGAGTTTTATAAGGTTTGAGTGTTAACATACAAAAGACATTTTGGGTCTAGAATTGAAAAGAAGCATTATTGGGTTGAGTAAATATATCCACCCAAATACTTGATTACATATTTGAGTTCATACCTCTGGTTAGTTTTGCCAGTCATATCTATTGTCATACAATGCTTTATTTTCCCTTTCAAGATTTATCTTCAAACTAGGCTTTTTAAAAGGCGTAATTGAAGCTTTGAAAATATATAAAGAGCTGTATAAATGATATATCAAAATTGATTCTAAAAATTGTTATTCTAAATAAAATCTAACCAATCTCATAGAGCACAAAGTCAAGAAAAGCAAAGTAAAGGCTATGAAAGCTGACAGATACAAAATGATAAAAGAGATCATAAGAGGGCCAATGGTGATTCAAGTAGTCAGCAAATATTGGCTTATTGATCATCAAGTATCTGGAGCCATCAAAGGCTTCTAGGCTTCTAGCCTAGTTTATCGTGTTATGGGGATCCTAAAGCTAGGAGTCTTAGTTTCATTACGAACAAATGTGTAGATTTAAGAGTAAAATTAGAAAAAATGCGTAAAAATGATTTCCGGGCACCATTGTTGGCTGGAAATGATTTAAGAAGAATATAACATACTATATTGACAAATAATGAAGTTTTATAAAATATTCAGACAAACCCTATTGTCTGTCCATTTCTAATATTTAATTAATTGATTAAATTTTCTAATGAAGTATTATAACAAATAATGAAGTTATATAATATATTCAGGAAAGCAGAGAGTACTCTCACCTATTAGGGTGAAGAGCTAAGCTATAAAGACAAACCCACATTGTCCATTTCTGATATTTAATTGATTAAATTTTCTTTTCTTTCACCAGCAACCTTCCTTATTTTAAGTTTTGACTTTCCTAAATAAGCAATTAATTGATTGTAGCTTCTTCTTCTTTTTTTTTTTTTTAATGACACTATCCATTGCTCTCAATGTTATATTTTTGGCTGGAGTACAAAAAAGAAACGAAAGTATTTTGCTGGTTACATTTCCAACTCATCTTTAGATTGTAATGACTTTTGGGAGGTAGCTTATGCATATGCTAAGAATATATAATGGATATGCATGCATGTAACCATGTAAGAAAGAAATCTAGCCGACATGACATGACCGTCTCATAACGTACATATATATAAGTGATCGATTAAACTCCACACCAAATGACATCTAGAAACCGATAATATCTGCGCCTCCATGACTGGCTGTACAACAAGGGACACAACACACCCAAAAATCCCACCACAGAACCAACTGCCATGCTTATGTAAAATTCTTCTGATTCATCTCCATCTTGTTGACCACTTCCATCTTTTGTACTACTGATCTCAACCATACATTCCTTCTCCAATGGTGGGCCGCAAAGTTTGTTTCCCATAAATGAAGAAGCATTGAAGCTTTGGAGCTGAGTGCTCTTTGGAATTTCACCAGACAACTCATTGAATGACACATTGAAGTAGCTTAAGTAACTCAAGCTTGATATGCTTGATGGGATTTTACCAGATAGTTGATTGGTTGACAAATCAAGTGACTCAACTAATCGCATGTTGGAAATGTTTTTGGGGATTGCTCCTGACAGATGATTCCGTGACAAGTTCAGTGCTCGTAAGCCTTTTAGGCTTGTTAGTTCCTCCGGTATCCCTCCTGACAAAACGTTGTTTGAAAGGTCGATAATTGTCATCAGAGCAAGGATGTTGTCGTATTCAAACTCCACCCCCTTTGTGACCAAAAATGCATTCTCCAAAATTGCAATTTCACCACTGTAATAATCATATGATATCCGTGTGTGGTTTGAATATTTAACACTGGCCATGGCACTTAAGTTGCTGAAGCATTTCGGAATCCTTCCAGACAAGTTGTTATTCGACAGGTCCAACATCTGGAGAGAAGCAAGTTCACAGAGCTCTTGAGGAATCTCACTACTGATCTTATTTGAACGGAGTATCAAGACCATAACTTTAGCAAGCATTCTCCCAATCCATGCAGGTACGTTACCAACAAAATTATTTGTGCTAAGATCGATCATAGTCAGATTTCTGCAATTCTGCAAAGACGAAGGGATGTCTCCAGTGAAGCTATTGTTGCGCAGGTGCAACGAGCGCAAGCCTTGAAGAAGTCCAATGGATCTCGGGATATTCCCTGTGAAATTGTTGTTGCCAAGCATTAGCACTTGTAGTGATCGCCAGTTTGTCCAGCAATTTGGGGTTTCCCCTGAAAACAAGTTTTCTCCAAGGTGAAGGATCATCAATTCGTGTGGTTGATTGTCACATAAGAAATGGGAGATATTTCCCGAAAATGAGTTCCTTGAAACATCCAACTCACGTAGGTTTGAAGGGAGTCTAGGCAATGAACCATTGAATTTGTTGGAGTTCAAGTACATCACTGAATGGAAAGCGTCAATTGACGATGCTATGTTTGGAACCTCGCCATGAAGTTCGTTATGGGACATATTCAAGTACATAAACTGAGATGATAAGTCCCAAAACCATGTGGGAACGCTATCAGAGATTTTAGTACAAGATAAGTCCAAGTCTGACAGCATGCTTTGAGATCGAAGCCAACTAGGAAACTTAGGGCCTAGTTGCCAAGATCTTAGCTCCATGTGGTGAAGCTGGAAAACAGGTTTCCAATCAGGACTCACTTGCAAGGACAACGAATTGTCTGATGCATACAAATATTTGATGTCTGTGAGATTGGCAAAATGAACCTCCGAAACAATTCCTTCCAACAAGTTATCACCAAAAAGCAAGCCTACTAAATTGGAAAGGTGACCAAAACTTTCAGGAATGGTTCCATTCAACAGGTTGCTACTCAAATCTAGTTTAAGTAACAGTGAGAAATTTCCAAACCAATCAGGTATATGAGAATCCAGACTGTTAAAAGAGAGATCAAGAGATCGAAGATTGCTCATGTTCCTTAGACCGCATGGAACTGATCCAGAAATACCAGTTTGACTTAAAGAAAGGGATTCCAGGCTGGAAATACTGAAAATCCAGCCTGGTAGGGAAGGTCCAAAATTGTTAGCAGAAATATGTAGTGTGGAAAGAGAAGTGAAATTATCAATAGCAGGAAGAGAAATGTCAGGTTTGAGATTGCAACCGGACAAGTACAATTCTTCCAGAGCTGGAAGCATATTCACCTTCTGTTCCCAGTCTGATGCTTTGCTAAGATCAACATAACTCAAATCGAGAGACTGAAGCAATCGAAGGTTTGAGACCCACTGAAGATTTTGTACATGTACACTCAGGGTGCTTGTGGAAACATCTGCATGGCCTTGAAGACTGAGAGATACTAAACTTGAAAGGTTCCCAAGTTGTTGAGGAATAAGCCCTCTAAAACCAGCCTTAGACAGGTCAAGAACCCGTAGATTCATGAAAGAACCCATGAAGCCTGGAATCTGAAGGCCTTCAAAATTGTTGTAGCTCAAATCCAAATGACTTAGGTTTTTCAAAACAAGCAGAGAAGGGTTTATCTTGCCACCTAAGGCTGAATTTTTACAGAGATAGTCATACAGCCCTTCACAGAAGCCTGCATCAGGATTCTGTAGGTGAAGTTCAAGGACATGACCGGTAGAGTTGTCGCATGTAACTCCAACCCATTGACAGCAATCTTTATGATCAACTGCCCAAGAAGAAAGCCTTCCTGAAGGATCAAATAGATCACTCTTGAACCTCAGAAGTGCTTCTCTCTCCGTCTCCCTGCACGAACCGTTGAGCTTTCCATCACAGAAACTGTTTCTATTACCTAAAACTGAAATCAGCAGTCCAATGAGAAAAGTGGAAGCTGCTCTGAAGATGCATCCATCCATTACTGAAATAGGGTTGTGGAGTAGAAGTGATGATGTAAGGAGACAAAATACTTCAAACATTAATTAATTTATATATATAATATAAAAAAAGACCTGTCTACCAATATTTGTAATCGATCATCAGAATCATGGTTCAATTTGTATTATAGTTATCAGTACCGACCTAATTAAGTAGAAGACTTTGTACAATAAACATAATTTGACTTATTTTTACAAGAAGACAAACTATGGCGGCCATAATTATATATGTCGATCTAGCTTTTGGTCCAAAACAGTTCAAGTCATCTCATGGCATATTGCAATTAAGTGCCAAAAGCATACAATATTGAGGAAAGGAAAGAAAGCATCTACTGTTATTACTCGGTTATTTTGAGAATGAAAAACCAAAGAATACTGTTTGTACAAAATTCCTATAGTGCATTAATAATGCCAATAAGAAATGTTAATGAATCCTCCACACTATTTTATATATATCCACATGTATAAAATACATAGAACGGTAAAACATGCATGATCAAAGCAGGATCATCTTATTGATTTCAAAGACGCTATGAACATAATAATATATAAATAAAGTAGGCTTTTTAATACAATTTTTTTTATTTGAGACTGAATTTAGATATTATGAGGTTGTGAATAACTTTTATAGCATTTCATTTGTCATTTTTAGTTCGTATATTATTATAAAGAGTTAATTACAAAAATGGTCCCTGTGCTTTGTATCAAATTTTAAATTTGGTCCCTGAACTTTTAATTTTGCAAAATTGGTCATTATTATCAAAGTTTACTTTCAAGATTGGTCCCTTATCCATTAACTTTAATTAAAATACCCATTTTGCCGTTGTTTACATTTAAAACTTTCAATATCTTCTTCATTTTTTTTCCAATTTAACGGAGAATAATCTCGCTTATGAACAGGAACTAATGGGGTTTAGCCCATCTGGTATAAAGGTGATATGTAAATGAGAGGTCACGGGTTAGATTCCCGTCGGAGACAAGTTGAAATTTAGGTGGAGAAAGTAAAATCTAAAGTCCCCATTTGGTGCAAAGGAGTAGGATAGTTTGTCGTTCAAAAAAAACCTATGAACAGGAATTTCATAGTAAATGTGTGAAGAATTGTTCAAATATGAAAGTATGATGTTTTTACATTTGAAAATTTTTCTGTTAATTTTATGCATTTACATAAAGTGTGGAATATTTCTTTCTTTCTTTCTTTCTTTCTTTTTTTTTTTTTTTTTGGTAATAAGAGCACATATCTATTCCGAATCATTATAGCATATATTCATGTTCACATCTGAAGAGCGAAAGATGGTGATATGAGTTTTGACTTAATTTGTGGATTTTTAGAAGGTAGCATACATATATAAATGCGACGTATGGATTGGGTTTGTTCCATTGACCAAAGAAATTGACTCCAACCATCCTTCCTTATCAGTTGCAGTTGAGACGGGATAAAACTGTAAAAGTAAAGTTGGGTTTAACCGAAAACAAGCCTGACCGTAAACCAATCAAATCTTAAGTTTTTTACTAGACCTTTATATTTTGAATATTTATTTTCAAAATACTGGTAGTTTTGAATTTATTTACTAGAAGATAGTAATTTGATTTTAAGCCTAATTAAAGAATGGTGGTTTCAACTTTAACTTTTTTTTATTCAAAATTTTTTATCCAAAATTGGTCTTCTTTATTTTTAAATGATCTTTAACTTTTTTACTCACTTCTATTTTTTAAAAAAAAAGAATTTTTTTTTTCAAATTTATTCTTTTTCTACTCACTTCAAACTAAATAAAAAAATCAATAGTTCAATTTTAACAAACTAAAACAATTTACAATATTTTTCAATTAATCGATCAAAACAAACAAATTTAAAAACCATGCATTGGGTTCATATTAGAAAATTTATTCTATCAATACAAATAAAGATCATACATAATTATTTAAAATATTTATTTTTTAAACTTGTTATAGTGATGTCTTAAAGTTAGTATATATTGTTTGATTTTATGTCAAATTTTATTGATGTAAAAAAAATTTAATAAAATTTAAAGTGAGTAGGGGTGATCGATCAATGGGTTGGTCTTTGGCCGAAACTGACCCAAAACAAAAAATAATCGGTTTTTGTATATTGGAAACCGTTCGTTTTTGGTTTTTTGTTTGAACACACGGTTTATTGGTTTCGGTTTTTGTAGGTTTGGATCGATTTTCAAGTTTATACACGATTGGTCCATGGAATCCCAAGAAGTAAGAACTCCAACCCGTTCGATGGCTAGCCTTTGCAACAAAGTTACGTGTGGACCCATTGTTTGAGATCTTTAGGAGGTGAGAACGCAACCCATTCAATCGATGTGCCCTTTGCCTTCCTTTTTCTTAGTAAGGCATTTAAGCCTATTTGTCCCTCGCAGTTCGGCAACAGAAGTATTCTCAGCTCCCAAAGAAGATGAAGTTACCAAGATAGAACAGAACGAAAAAAAAAAAAAAGAGAGAAAGAAACAATCCAAAAATGAAGTGTGGGTACAGTAGAGTAGAGTCATATTAAACTTGGAACTTAATTTAAATTAATGCATTAAGTTTGAGTTTTAAATTATAATTTGATTTATTACAATTGGGTTTTGATAAATAAATACTTTAATAAGAGCAATGAAAAATTAAAGGCAATTCTTTTGGTTTCAGTTAGTTTGAATTTTTGGGTTTGGTTGACTTTATAGGCACCGCACAAATTGAAGGAAAGAAAATAACAAGTCAAGATATAGATTTAGATCCCAATCCCATGCACTCAACCAGGACGGACACTTGTCCCTACCAATACCATAAACACAACGCTTCATACGTTCCTCAAAGGTAAATTCCATGAAATAAAGAATCATTTTATCATTTTTAATCTTTTTTAAAAACAAATATTGATGTACAAAGTTATATTGCATTTTTTTAAAAATCAGTAAAGAAATATATAACTTTGTTTACGTTATATAAATACGGGCTACATAACTTAGTAATTAAGAAAATGTAACTTCATTTTTGTTTTACCACTTTTAATTTTTATGTTACAAATTCAATAATAATCAAATACTTGTTTATATTCCATGCAATTTTCCTTTTCTTTAGATTTTTAGGTGGTCATATATAGTTTACCAAATAAACATTTGACTTTTTGTTTAACAAAAAGATATTATATAGATTTATTTTTCAGAGACACCATTTTAAACTAGGCAAAACAAAAATATATATAAAGAAATTACTAAACAAATTATAGCAATCTATTTCATAGCAATTGATTTTGAAAATTCAATATGAATAATTTTTCATGATTATGATTTTTGTAAAGTTATCCGCATCATAAATTTAATATACAATGAATGATATGATTCCCGCTAGAGAAATAGAAGCGATTTTCATCAGGCTAATTTTATAACATGAATCACTTTACCAAATTATATTCTACGTCATTTAAAAATTGACATATTTAACTGAATAATTATTATAATCATGAAAATATATGAGATCGATTACTATACATAGTAAATTATGAAAGCATATTTCAATACTAACCATTTTAAATATAACCGTTTCATTATTAGAAATCGATTTAGGTCATTAATAAATTTTCAAACTTCAAAAGAAAAAAACCATATGGTTTAAAAAATATTTTACATGATTACTCGTCTCTTCATTTTCGAATATCCAAAAATCAAAAACTTTGGATATTTAAACTCCATATTCGAATTTGTCAACGAAAATTTGAATTTTTGAATTTTGGGTTTGGATACCGACGTCGAATTACTCAAGTATCCAAAATTTATAGCAAACCATATTTTGATCAAGAATTAAGTTATGCGAAACATATGAATTTAGACCCCGCAGAATAAAAACATATGAATATACACTACACAGTACTATCTAACCTTTATTGAGAAAGACTTTACATTAAAAGATGTAGACTAAACCCACTCTGAATTTCCGTTTAATAGTCACATAACAAAACCGTTTTGAACTCAAAGATGTTGCAGAAAATGTAAAGGAAAAGCCCTAGCTCCACTTTGAGATTTTTGAAAAAGTGAAAGCATGTGAAGAGTGAAAACATATATAAGCAAGGGTTGGAGTCGAGGAGGTTTGGCCGGATCTGGAAAACAAACGGTCATTGTCAAGTAGTTGCATGGAGAAACGATGGCGGAGTCAAGCGGCGGTGTCGGAGCTAGTCATTTTGGGCTTTTATGATAATCTATGGTTATATTCATTAAAAAAAAACTAATGAAACTCTAGGATTTTTGTATGTTTAATGTAACAAACTTTAAAATTTTCAATTTAATGTAATAAACTTTAACGTATTCTATGTTGGGTAACTGATAAAATCTACGTGTGTAAATGGTACATTTCACATAGATGTGGAATGACCATTTTCGGTATATATAGTCACCGACTAAAATAAGAAAAAGTTAAAAAGTTAGTTACCTTAAACAAGAAAATGATTGAAAGTTTGTTACATTATATCGAGCAAAATTAAAGTTCTGTGATCTTAAATAGAACTTTGTGAAAGTTCAGTAATTTTTATTAGATTAAAAAATGTTGCTTACCGTAATCAATAAAATTGATAAAGTTGTTAATCTTTTTTATGAAAACAACATTTAAAATGTTGGATACAATCATAGCAAATTAGAACTATAAAAAAAAAATACAAAATGTATATTTTTGGATTCGGATATCCAAAAATCTAAAATTTACTATCCAATTGTATTATGGTTTGTGCGATTGCACATTAGCAATTAGATGAACTATACACGATTTTGGAATGCCTTCATCTTTGGTTTCATTTTATCATCAAGCATTTAATTTATTTTAGTTGTATAGTTTGCGGCAGAAACAAAATTTGATCATAAGGGGGTGTTTGGTTCTGAGAGTATGATGAAATTTGATGGAATTGGGATGAAATTTGATGGAATTGGAATGAAATTTTTATTCCGATGTGCTGTTTGGAAGTAAAAAAGAATGGAATGAAGATTTTTTTAAAAAAAAAAACACCACTTTTGAAGAAATCTATTTTCCTTAGGTCAGTGACATAGAATTTAAAATTTCATTCCAAAGATTTTAACAGTTATTAAAACTAAACCTTAGACTTCATTTTCACCGGCCTCCGTTTCTATTCCGACAGATTTCATTTCTTTCAGAATAGGGATGAGATTTTTATACCGAATACCGGTACCGTACCGGTACATTCGGTCCGGTATTCGGTTCTTGTTATTTGTTTAAATCGGGATCGGTACTAATCGGTTTCGGTACCATTAAAAAACCGGTACTACCGGTACCGGATTCATTTTCATATGTTTGTTTTGAGTTTTACATCTTGTTACCTCACATATACATTTGTAAACTTTAATTATTTTTAAATGATTTGCGGGTTGTGTATTTGAAAGCTACAATGGATATTCGGTCAAATAGTTCATACGTATTAGAATGAATTATAAACGACTAATCTTCTTTTTTGATCCATTAATTTGTTGTTATTTATTTTCTTGAATTTTCGGTACCAAAATCGGTATAGCACCGTAAAACCGGTACCGATACCGGGACCGAACCGGTACCTGTCAATTAAATTCTGGGTTCTGGGTTCACCATTATGATTAATTGTTAGTTGAGTTTGCGCGCAGTCTCATTGGCAACAAGCTGATAAAGAGAAGATGGTGGGTGGGGGGGGGGGGGTGGGGGGGGGGGGGGGGGGGGGGGGCGGGGGGGGGGAAACATAATTGTCATGTGTTAGTCATGTAACATGTGGAGAGAGATACAACATATAGATGCATCTGTTAAACTTCACCTATCATATATGCACCATGTGAAAGAGTTGCATGCCTAATTCTAACATCCATCAATTTTCTGTTTTCTGAAATGATCCAGACAGCATCCCTCCTGCCTAATTCCGGAAATGGTATTTGTTCGGATGTCCATAATCTTATCGCCTTTAATTTCCCGTGTTTTGAACATACGTAACGTGGATGATATGATGAATTCATTCCTTGAGTGCTGGAATCCCGGGCATGCAACTGATTCTGTTCTTCGATCAGCACATGTTTATTCCAAAAACGTCTATATATACATACATGATTACATTATACGAGTGTTGTGGGTTGTGGTTAATTAAGAACATCTAATTAATTAGTTGCTTTCGTGCCACGAATCAAATGGCCGGCTTTAAAGCATCATAATTTAGTATCATATCATCACGTGTGAGTTGAGTTGTGACGATGGATGGATGTGTACGTGCTTGTGCTTGTGCATGTGCGCATACTTTCATGTCTTGTTTACGTACTTCAAACTCTTAACTGTTTTAATTAAAATCATGTGCATATTCCTGATTAGCTAGCTATTGTTACCGAAATTGAACAAAGATTCTTTCATGTTTTTCGGCAGGATCACGAGGGAAATTCATATCCAAACACGTCTCTTTCATTTTTATTGAAAAGCTAGACAACATCTCATGCATCTCCATAACTTTCTTGTCATGGCGCATGTTTTGATCGATTCTCACAAGCTATTCATCACGTGTTTCTTTAAAAATTTGCAGTAAAATTAGGTACACGTAATTTTCATCAATACCCATATGAAAAAGGTTATTGTTTATATATGGCTCCATCCATCTATCTACTTAATTAACAAGTTCATCTACTCGATCTATGCATTCAGTCCCTTTATCAACCAAGCTTAATTTCATCATATCAAGAGCCGGCTTGTTAATTTGTTGTCCACATATATATGTATTTTTAAATTGATTATCAAACCAGCTTCTAGCTAGTTGACATACGTACGTACGTTAAAGCCATGGCCCCCGAAATTCTACGTGAGTTGCCAAAGGTGCAGCCGTTGACCGATGATTTTGAAGACCTGGAAAACATTGTATTAGACGAAGCGCTGCTTAGGGAATTACTTGAAGAGATGAACAGTGAGAACACGACGTCTGTGATGGAAACAGTGGGTGATCACGACACGAAAGAGAAGATTGGTGACTCTTGTTATTTCGTTTACGATCATGAGTCTGATCAGCTGTTGTTTGATCAGGACCAGGAAATACAAGATCTTGATTACTGGATTAGCCAAGAAATTGCTGCAACGCGATGCTCATTTCCGGGATTAATGTCATTTGAGAACGAAATGATGTGTTTCTGGCACCTGGAGGATCCAACTGAAGAGGTTGAGATGGTTGATGACATTGCTTATGTCGACTTGTGGGAGGATTACAAGTCGTAATATATCACTTCCTTCTTGATAAATTTATGTGAATTCAAATAAGTTAATTAATTGTTTAAAAAAATTACAGCATCATATAATTAATTTTCTAATTAAATAGATTCTTTTTCAAGTTTACTTAATTATATATATATATATACCCGATTATACATGCCTTGATGGATGATGGTTTCCGAGCAAGTTTGAGAGTCGAGTAAGCTAGTATGTTTGCACAACTGGGTAGAATGATCATATCTGCGATTAAAGTTTGTATCTTCATTAACTGTACTACTATAGTATTTTCTATTATCAATAATATATACTCTTTTTGCCAATGAAAATGTTTGTTTAACAGGCTTATCAAGTTGTTTCTCTGTAGTTGGGGGGTGCATGGAATGGTTTTGTTTGCTTTCGTTCGTCTAAAACTTAAACCAAACCTAAAGATTTTTGGCTTTTTGGTTTTTGGTTTAAAACTATTTGTTATGTTTTTTTTCAGCAACCAACTCTGTATCTATGCTTTTACTAATAGTTATGCTGTATCTAATATTGGGTTTTCATGATTAAAACTAAAACCCAACTGAAATTGTAAAAAATTTTATTTTAATAAAACTAAAATTTTATAGAGTTTTGGTTATTTATTTTCTTTCAGTTTAGCTAGGTTTGATTTTGACTTTTTTTTTTCCACCTGCAGTGATTAAATGGACTTTTGACTGTTTCACAAAATAAATTTAAAATCTTAGGCACTATAAGATCATGTCATGTTAATGTGGTTTAACATATGTTAGTCGCTGAAAATGAAAGTAGACCAACATTAAACTTAAATTGTATCCACACATATCAATCATGCAATCCCAACTAATTATGAGGAAGACTTATTTTTTTACAACACTTGTCTTATATTTATTTGCGAATGTGAAATTTATTTCAATGCTTAATAATTTAAAATGTATAAATAATTGCGTTATATATAATGAGAGGGAAAAAAATACAAGTACATTCACCAAAATAAAGGTAAAAGCATTTCAATTTGAAGTTGATGAATGAACTTTGTGAGATTCCACTCAATTTAAAGGGCTTCGTAGCACACCCAATGTCACTTTCTAGTTTCTACGTAAAAAAAATGTAATTAAATAAATGTTACACAAGACAACCCTTGACAAAAACATTTGTGTGATTCACAAAAAAAAAGTTAAAAATAAAACTAATAAATATTGTTGATATTTGGGCCACGGCCCATGGAAAACCCACAAAAAAGATATAACGTGTGGCCCATCAAAACCTTTCGTATTAATTTCACATCATTTTCAACTTTTTGGCCCAATAAAGTCAGACGTATGCAACTATGCAAAAAGTCCATGACGATGTTATATTGATGCAATTTTTAATTATTATAATGACGTTAGAATTTTATAGAGATATTTATGCAAAAGACTCTTAAGTTGGACTATTTTTGTGATTAAAACCCATAATAATTTTTCATTGGACAAAAAAAACCCAAACTGACTAAAACTTATCAAAATGAGATCTTTTTATAAAAAATGACTTACAACCTGATAAATCGGATGCAATCTACTGACCAACCATTCGTTTCCGATGAACTTTCTTTCCAGTGAACTCACTTGTGTGTGTTTTTGTGGTTCATATTCACATTTTTTTTATTGATTTCTTTGTCCAAATATGCATTTTTTTGTTAGAATTTACTTTTTCGACAAAATTCTGTTGGTCACTAATAAGTTGTCGACGGTGGCCTATGCCTTCAATTGGTTACAACCAGTAATGTCCCAATTCTGTGAGATTTCGCTAGTTTGGGGTTTTTTGTGCAATGAAAAATGGTCGAATGTTTTAATCACAAAGCGAACTCACTTGTGTGTGTTTTTGTGGTTCATATTCACATTTTTTTATTGATTTTTTTGTCCAAATATGCATTTTTTTTGTTAGAATTTACTTTTTTTGACAAAATATTGTTGGTCACTAATGAGTTGTCGATGGTGGTCTATGCCTTCAGTTGGTTACAACTAGTAATATCCCAATTCTGTGAGATTTCGCTAGTTTTGGGTGTTTTGTACAATGAAAAGTGGTCGAAGGTTTTGATCACAAAAATAGTTTCATTTAAGGGTTTTTTGCACAAATATCCTAAAAATAAACCATATTTTATCCTGCCATATGTATTCTAATAACTGACATAAAACAAGTATCGTTCTTGGGGGTGTTTGGTACGATGGAACAATATAAATTGAAATCACTTAGTAAAGTTTTTTAATCAATGATGGTTATGTATTATTAAATTTTGACATAGAAAAGAAAAACTACAAACAATCCATTCTGTTTTAATAATTCTTTTTAATCTTTTATATTTATAAGGGAAAAACAGAATTGATTGTATTATACTCAATTTTCCACTCTTTTCCATTGATAATCAAACCTTTTATCATATGACAAGAAAGTTGTAAACTTAAGCTATTTCATTCCTTACGCTTCCATTCTACCAAACGTCTCCTGGTAGTCGACTGCATCTGAACCGATAAAGGGGGAAAAAGGTCATGGGTACAATCAATTCTTTGATGTACAAACATGCCCATGTCCTAACATTCGGTTACAGATACATATATAAAACATCTCTATATATATATTTAATGCACAATTTTAAAGATCTCATATCTTACAAAACAAACCAATGTTTTAATATATTGAGTTTACTTTAAAAATCTTAACAAGATATTTATTATATTTTAGCTTAAAATAGATATTATCTTTAAGATAATATTTAATAGAAGTGGTGAAACCATGATACTAATACAAAATTTAACCAGAATTTGCATCCAAGGGCTTATCTAGTTCGTGGGTTTGGCGCTGCAGCGATTGGACTTTGTTGGTTCCAATCTTTATTGAGCCATGATGAGGAGATGTGGGGTTGATATAGAAATGCTGCAGGGGGTTTGGTTACTTGGTGCAGCGTCTTCCTCGGCTCTGAATCTGGATTTTTTTTTTCTCGCGAAACATGTAATTGTTAAGACGTAGTTGGATAGGGCTTGCTTCGTTTTAGCATGGGATATAATCTGTTGGTTTTTCTTGGAATGTATTCTGCTCTTGGCAGAATTACAAGTTATGTAGATGTATATGTGAAGTATTTATAATTATTATGCAAATTGTTTTGCTCTAAGAAGATGAAGCACGTAATAATTCAATGATGTGCGGTTATGAAACTAGATAATGGTTATGGTGTACAAAAACAGGGTTGTTTGTTTAGTTCTTAATGTAATCATTAATAAGTCATTCAAAGGTAAAATAACCTCTTATTGATTCCATTAAGAGGTAAACAAACATGACATTGGTGACACACTGAAAAAATGCTTTCTCTTTATTTAATTTCACTTAAGGTGTGATAGTAAAATGTCTTAGTTTAGGTTTTTTTCCACTTTTTATAAAAAACATGATGTAAAGATGTCAAAACTCCAAAATGTTAGTTTCATACCTACACACTCTAAATTAGTAATGGTACATATTTTTTATTAATTAGTTTTGACACTGATGAGTCTTACATCGTTAGTAAAAATGAATTTAATGAAGTTGTAAATGAAGTTGTATGCTCAATAAAACTAATAACCGAGAGTATATATATAACACTACCCATGTCAAAAACTTATTCCTACTCTTTTCAGTGTGTTACATAAGTCATTATACTCGCCCCCTTTAATGTATACGTAAAACACTATCTTAATTTTTATCATATTTTTTTATAAATAATGTATATGATAAGGCGTGCTTTTGTTTTTGTTTTCATTTAATGCGTTGTTTTTTTCTTTACTTTCATTTGGTAGTTACACTTTTCATTTTGTTTCCATTTGATAGTTATACTTATTTTTTGTTTCCATTTGATAATTATCTTTTTTCTTTTGTTTCCATTAGGTAATTATAGTTTTTCTTTTGTTTCCGATAAATGTTTGTTAGCTTGTATATGATATACAACTGGTAAAAATCTTTACGCAACCAATTTATATTGACTCGAAAAACCAACGAATTACCAAGAATCGGACTGGATAGTAATTGTTTCAGTTGATATAGTTCGTCGTTTTTCGATATAGCCTCAAGTCCTACACATCTCTAATTTTCAAAATATCAATATAAAATATTTACACTGTGGTTTTTATCAGTTGTATAGTTTTTCCAAGTTAAAAACATGTTATAGAAACAAAGAAAAAATATATAATCATCTAATGTAAACAAAAAATAAAATGTAACTATCAAATGAAAACAAAAAAGTGTGTGTAACTACTAAATGAAAAAAAAAAATACAAAGTATAAATAGAACAAAAATAAAGTATGTATCAAACGTACATCTTTTCATCTTTCTTTTTTTACTAGAATGACAATTTGTTTTATTTATTTTCTTGTAGTAAGTAAGTGGCTAAAAGATGTGGTCGTACATCCTTCAATTTGCGTAGTTAATAAATGGTTTTAATTTAAAGTCAAAGTCAGGGGTAATATGTATTTTTGTCCATATATAAGAAAATTGTAATAAGTTTAGATTATTGAAAAGAAATAATAATTAAAATTTATATAAGTAAAAAAAAAAAAACCCAAGACTGACGAAAAAGAAAAATATTTTGTTCTTACCTAATTTAAAATTTGTTTTTCATGTATTATTATTGTTTGTAGCAGAGAAGAAAGTGGTGAGTGAGGTAGTAAGTAATATATTGCAAATTTGAAAATTGCAGTGCACCGCAGGCCAGGGGGAGCTGCAAACGCCAAAACTTTAAAGCATACTTGCCGGCGCCCTCGACTCGATCGACCCTCTCAGTGCTTCTAACCTACGCCTATGTCCTCTCCTCCAAACCTGCACACCCCTTTCACTATTTACTATTCATTTTCTTTTCCTTTCTTACCCATTTCTTCCTTATACAAAAATTTTAATCAAAAACTCCCATAACCATAATTTTTACTTTTTCTACTTTCATCAAACCATTATTTACAAGGTCATGTTATATGCATATCCTCGTAATTAATTTCTATTATTTACACGCCTTCCTCTTTCCCGTGAATTCTCTTAAACTTAATCATTTATCTCACACTAGTTTGTTAACCCATGTATTCTATTATTTACACGCCTTCCTCTTTCCCATGAATTCTCTTAAACTTAATCATTTATCTCACACTAGTTTGTTAACCCATGTATTACATGGGGTATATTTTATGAATGGTTATTATCTTAAAACATTTATAACTATTAAAACTATTACTATAAAGACATCAAAAGCATATTAATAATGAAATAATATAATTTGATTTACAATTGTTATTGGATTAATATAAAATATGCAATTGAAAATGATGATATAAAATCAAACAGAAACAACTTTTGAAAAATTCAGTGTATTTATTCACGTTCTCTTAGTCTAATATAATTGGTTAATTTAATAAAAAAATGAATGTGAAAAAATTATTATGTAATTAATAATAATTTTATGACGACACGTGATGATAAAAGCTTTTTATTAATATACATAGATATAATTATAGGTTTTAATTGTAAGATATTTCATGAAGAAATTATTGTTAATATAATTAATTTTGTTGGTTAATTGAGTCTCATAAATTAGGAAACAAAACAAAAACAAATTTTATTTACTTTTTATTGAATTAAATTAATTATAGTCATGTTTTAAATTAGGAAAAAGAGCGGGAAAACGAAAAAAATAACCACTTTAGAAAGTGACACGTGTCAAAAATTGTTTTCTTTTATTAATATATATATGGATTAAGAGACGTGGATGTATAATTAGATGGTGTTTGGTTTTGCGTTATGAACCAGATTATCAGCTTATTACGTTACAATAACGCAAATAATTAGTTTAAAGTGTTTGGATTGCATACGTTAATAAGTGATTATTTGCGTTTAGCGTTAATCTTACCACACTTTTTCATAAGTTAAAAATTGTAGCTTATTTGCTTCATAAGTGATTATTTGGTCATTTTACAAGTAAAAACGCAAATCCAAACACTTTAAAAACTGATTATTTGATAATTATGATAGCAAACAACAGAAGCTAAACCAAACACTACATTTCCTGCAACACTTTTTGTTACAGCTATTATCTGATTATTAGTTTCCAAAACGCTACAGCACTTTTTCAAACGCAAATTCAAACATCCTCCTAGTAAGGAAGGGTTATGCGTTTAGAATTCTTATTGATATTGTAATTTTGTTCAACAAACTAAAATCAGTATGGGAGGTTGTACTTTTAAATAGACTCGTTTAATCCTTTCAACCAATTTGACTAAAGCTATGTTCATTTAACTATTCAACATTAAATTTCGTTTTTCTATTAAATAAACAATCACAAATAAAAATTTTAGTTCGTTAATTAAATGGATGGATATGAACAAATATTTTGTTTATGGACGTTTTGTAACGTTGCTATGAAATGATATATTAACGTGAGGTATATAAATAAGCATCTAATATAATAAATATTTAAAATGATAATAACGAATAATAAGCTTTATCGGTTTTTACAAATTCAATTTTAACGCCAGTTAGTTTGAGTGACCAAATTCGAGCAAGTTTTGAGTTTTCTGGACTATCTATGTACTTACTTTGACCTAGAGATGAAATCCGTAAATTATACAATACCACCGGGACCATTTTTGTAATTTACCTTAAAAATTATTATGGCGTTGTTTGATTACTTTTAGTAGAACTTTTAAAATGTAATTATAAAAGAAATATAATAGTGTTGCTAATAACTTTATAAAAAATAATCGACATTTTATAACACCTCCTAGGTTTATTTAATCCAATTTCCAATCAAAATATTTATGTTTCCCTTGTAAGTTGTTACTGCTTGCTAGATTATGGAGAATCTATGTCACATTTGTAAGACATTAACATTTTAATCATTCAATTTTCAGTTTTTTCCTCGATTTAGCTACTAAACTATTTTTTGTCTCGATTTAGCCACTAAGCTATTTTTGGCATACACATTTAGTCATTAAACATTTTTTTTACTGATTTAACCACTGAAAATTATCTCGATTTGGCGACTAGACTACCATATTTTGCATCGATTTAACCATTAGTTTTATTCATTTTTTTCCAAATAGAATAATAAACTAAAGTTTAGTGACTTAATCGAGACAAAATATAGTTTTATGACTAAATTGAACAAATCTGAAAATTAGATGGTCAAAATGGTAATTAACATTATTAATAATGAGTAATGATACAATTTGTCGTTTTGATACATTCATTGTTTGATATGTTTTTTTTTTAACAGCAAAGAGATAACAAGGCTGGAGGCGGAGCTACGGTATTGCATCAGCCGGTCACCCCAAAACTTGATATGTGAGGGAACACTTTCTTGTTAGTTTCTTTTCATCTTTTCCTTTAATTTTAGTATATGCTTGCATCCTATTTTTAAATTAATTTAAATACACGAATATTAATTACTGTGTCCATTATTCAACATATATTATTCATTTGTTGTAATAACAATAAACAACTAGTTGAATATCCGTGCGTTGCCCGGGTGAGTTATTTCAAAATTGATACTTTTTTAATTAAACAATTACACAAAAAAAAAATTTGCTTTTGAAAGACTATACATATATACTCTTATATATTGTTTGTTAAAAAAAACTAACTTTATCATAAAAATAACTACATGTAATTATATTTGAGGTTTGTTTGTTTAAAATTTTATAATCTCCATTATTGTCAGTTTTATTGGTATAAAAGATTATAAGTTTTCTATTTTAAAATTTTTTTTTAAATAATTAATGTTGGAAAATCTAAAGATATTGTTAAGATTGCTTTATTTTTTATATATTCTAATAAAAATGCATTATAATCACACATATATTTTGTTTGTCACTTTATTTTACTTACATTCTAGTAATAGTTTTAATACAACATCAAATATATGTCATATTGTACTTGCTATATCTAAACTTAGTTTCATATATCGTAAATATTAGCGTTAATATTGGAAAAAAATGATTATATTTTCATGTTATATAATTTTGGTCTCTCAATATTATTTTTTGTATCAATTTAATCATTACATTATATTTTATTGAAACTGTTATATTTTGTTCGGTAAAAATCAACATATCGTTATGATATCTCCTTTCTATCATGTTTAAAATTAAGAATATACATCAAACTAATTTAAAACATAAAAAAACATGCAATTCAAATACAAGAAAGACACTTATTACATGAACAAAATTATGTAACTTGTATTACTCAACTACTCGTATATCATGTTTTTAGTTTCAATTTAATTTTTTTTAAAGGTTTGCCAAGTTGTTGACATTGCTATTTTGTTAAATGTTTTTCTCAAGTATTTTCCATCATTTTAAATCATTGTTTGTGCCCAATCAAGAATTCATAATTATCTTGGAGTGTTTGTTGACCATTTGTGTGTCTAGATCGCCCTTTATTTATTTGATTTTTGTTGCTTGAATTAGATAAAAGACAGAATGTTTAAGTCTTTGTGTTGTGCGCGAATTACATATGTGTATGTTAGTTCCTGTTTTTGTCGAGAATGGTTGGCCAAGAAGCCCAATTGGCCTTCGGCCTAACCTTTAATCGATTTCTATGTGGTTTGTTGATTTAAATGCAAGTATTAATCGTCATTAATTCTTGCATTTCTACTGCTGGAAAATAAGATCAAAACCGAAAATAAGTGCAGTATTAGTGTGTTTAGCTTAAAATTTGTACGTAAAAATGGGCAAGAAGGTCAAATGGCCTTCGGCCTTGGCAACTTAATTAGCAAGGATGTTTATTGATTAACTTTATGTATCAATCGCCATTTATCTTACCTTATGTTGCTGTTGAAAAAGTTAAAAACAGAAGATATGAGTTGTGAGTGTGTGTAGTGTGCAATTATGTGTTTAAATCTCTGTGTTTGCATGTTAATGTCAGGCTCTAAGACTTAAGGGGCGTTTGGTTCGCGGATTTCCTGGGATTCCCTGGGATTTGCATTTAAAATCCTGTGTTTATTTCACAGATTTCAGTAAGGATTTGAAATCCTAGCATTTCTGAAATCCATCCCTTCTTTGTTATTTAAAAACCCAGCCTCCCCCTAGGATTTTAAATCCCAGTTACATTGCATTTTTCAGATTAACAAAATTTCCTAAAAGATAATGTAAATTTTTTGACAAAATCCTGACAAATGCAAATCCTGCATAATGCAAATCCTTTGACAAAATGCAAATCCCAAGGAAAAAAATCTGCGAACCAAACATCCCTTTAAATAGTCTCGGAGTGTTGTGTGTGTCTCGTAACCTCTGTGTGTATTCATTGAATTGATACAGAAATAAAGTAAGAAACAACAGCAACATAAGTATCAAACATATATATGCTATGTGTATTATAGTATATATGTACATCATTTTCAAAATATTGAAAGAACATTAAAGAAAATACTGGCAATTTTTTTCTGCAGGTGCAGGAGTTGAAAACGTCTTCAACTCTTCATCTGGTTGATTAGCATACGTGAAGTTCATCTTGTTACGATATAACTTATTCACGCAGACAATGTTGATGCAGTTTTTTTATTAATATTGATTATGCCTACTGACTCTCAGTGAGTATGTATGTATATGTGTGTGTGTCTATATATATATATATATATATATATATATATATATATATATATATATATATATATATATATATATATATATATATATATATATATATATATATATATTAGTACGTAACTTCAATAAAGCATGATTTATCTCATATTTGGTTATATTTAACCCGTTATATAAACATCTAATAATTATCAGGTTTCAAATTATATAAAGAACTGATAACTTGATAAATATGCAGCTGAGATTATTTATTATTCAGGTTTGAATATTTTTTTTCTATATATTCAGTTATGATATTATCCAGTGTTTTTCTGCATATCTTAATATTTCATTATACTATAGCCGATTAAATTTGATTTCTTTTTTTTATTTAATTTGATAAATCAGATTGCATCTATTTCCTGCAGTGCAAATTCGAATTTTTCTAGCGGATTAAATCTGATTTGTTATTTTTATTTAACTTGATAAATTAGATTGTAACTATTTCCAACAGTGAAAATTTGAAATTTTATTGTCATTTTTTATTTTTTTTTCGAAAAATCTACATATTTTAATTGCAGAAACATTAAAATATATAGAAAATTATGGATAATTATGTAGAATCTCATCGAGCTAAAATAGAGGGGGAATCCCATTATTTTCGGAATTTTAACCAATTATATTGCATCAAATCAGTAGCCTAAATATTCTGAATTTTAACCAATTATATTACGCCAAATCAGCAACCTTAATTTTCTGAATTTTAACCAATCATATTGTGCCAAATCAGCCTTAAAAATAGGAATTTCTACCAATAATACTGTGCCACGTGAGCATTTTTCTCACTGCTCCGTCGGCAATATATATATATATATATATATATATATATATATATATATAATTCCGCAGGAATTTAAGTTGTAATTAAATATCAGAATGTTAAAAAAACAAACTTTTGTTAAGGTTAGGACCGAACTTTCATGGTTTTTAACTTTTAAATAAAGAAGTTAAATATAAGAATAGGGTGGTAATTCAGACTTATTCAAACAAACGAGTAGAATGGGTTGATAACCAAAAGACAAAATTTTAAAATACTTATGAATTTTTCTTCAAAAAACAATTTGTTTGGTACAATATTTTCTTAAAAAAGCTATAAAAAATATGTTTTATCTATTTTTTTTTACCATTTTGACCGTTCTATCTGTTTAACCTGCTGGGTTAAAATTATCACTCCTTTAGATATTATAGTTTTTATAAGTCAAACGTGACATTTATTTGATGTGGGAAAGAATGATAATTGCATGGTGAAGTATTGAAGGGGCCCATTGAAAACTTGCATGATCTAATAAGTTAGATAATGGAACAAACAAACTGAGATAGCAATCAATACTATGCACCAAAAAATTAGTAACTTTTCTTTTTCAATTATCGTATTTTATAATTTCTAAACTAGTTTATTAGCCCGTGATAATCTTAACAAAAAAAACTTTTAAACTATATAAACTTAAATTTATAGAAATTAAATACTAAACTTATTTGTATTCAAACTTTTAATACTAATAATATTTAATATTTTTTATTATAATTCGTTGTGAGTATAAATTATTAAAAGGGTAAAGATGATCATTAATAACTTTTAGGTTATTATTATTATTATTAAAATATCTTTTAAATGTTATTTGAGATTTTAATAAATATAAAATAAATCTAGATATACTTGATATTATGAGAGCATGACAAATTGTAAATTGGTTACTTTTTTAATAATATTTATATATATTTGTCAAATCAAATTATTTTTCCATGATAGTAACTAATAATTAATACTACATCAATGACATTTTTTATTTGGATGTGATCCCTACGTTACAATTTTTCTTCATACACAATAATTTCATGAATAAGACAAAATGGTTCAACGACTTAAACAATCAAAAAAAGAAAACTAGAGATTTAATCTTGAAAATAAAAAAGGATATTTGTGCAAAAAACCTCAAGTTGGACCATTTTGAGATTAAACCTCCAATCATTTTTCATTGCACAAAAAATCTCTCAAGTGACTAGTACTTATCAAAATAATATTTTTTAAAAATACTTGCAACCTGATTAACCGATTGCAATCTGCTACCAACCCTTTGTCTCTGAAGAACCTTTTTTTAGCGAATTCATTTATCTGTATTTTATTATTCAAATTCACATTTCTTGTTGTCTTTCGTTCAAATTTGTGCGTTTTTGTTGGAATTTAGTTTTTCAATGAAATTCTGGTAGTCACTGATGACTTGTAGGCAGCGGCCTACGACTTTTAATCGGTTACGACCGGTAATATCTCAATTCAATGAGATTTTGCCGGTTGAAGCTTTTTCGTGCAATGAAAAATAGTTAGGTTTTTAATCACAAAAATAGTTTAGGTTGAATGATTTTTTACGCACTAATTCCAAATTAATAATAAAAAAATTGATATGATTTTGTCGACATTAACTCTTAAAAAAAATAAGAAACTTGGTTAGTTTTTCTCTGATTATATAATATATAAAACCGGATGATTTATCATTTTCTAAAATAATAAAATTTAAGTTTACATTAATTAGACGTAGTCAAATTCTGTTACGAATTTTACATATTTATAACTACTATTAAAAGAGTTAGTAAATTATCGTTTGTCTACTTCTCATGATTTCAAGTGGCATATTCTACTAATAACATATGTTAATTAACAAGATTAATTAAAAAATTTAAATCAAAATCCTTTTAAGATTAAATTATGGTTAGATTATTTAAATCTCATAAAATCACAACAAACAATATTTAAAAGATTTTTATGATTAATAATTACGATAATAACAATAATACTAATAATAAACTAAAAAGTTATTCATGATCAACTTTTTGGTTTAAATGAGTTATACATAATATTTATAATAAGATGTATTAATATTATTACCAATACATATTTTTGTAATTTTAAGTTTATATAGTTTTTAAAAAATTAAATGTATTAAAATTACTCTTGTGATGGGAGGTTTAATAAATTAGTTTATAAATAAAAGCATAATTTAAACCTTAATAAAAATAAATAAATAAAGGATAAAAAAAAATGGAATTTGGAAGTATAGTAATGACAGAGGGATTTGGAAGGATATGTGAAGGCAAAAGGAATGGAAAGAGGATTGTCTTCTCATCATTCCGTTTTTGCAGGTATTCCCATCATCATTCCCCCTCTCTGCTCCCCTATCATCATCATCAAATCCACCCTTTTCCTTCCCCTTTGACCCCACTCACACCTCTTTTATTAATATACTAGTTTATTACCCGCGTATTACGCGGATATTTTTAATACATATAAAATATAATAAATAAAAAGATAAAGATATAGATATTATTTTTTTAAACAAAAGTATATAAGATGATATTATTATTTATCATGACCTATTTATTTTGTATATTTCTAAATATATATGAAGAGTAATTATTTTCTTATATATTTTTTTAAACTTTTATTATATTATCTTATAATTAATAAGTTAGTAGATTATTAGATTTTGTTTGATTTGATTTGATTTGAGTTTAAAAGTGGATTATATCATATTTGGATAGATTTAATTAATAAGTTAGTAGAGTATTAGATTTTGTTTGATTTGATTTGAATTTAAAAGTGGATTATATTAGATTTGGATAGATTTGATTTAAATTCTTTTATTCTTTTTAAAATCTATAACTGCCACGTGTCGATTCATGGTGACGACACGTGGCTTCACAAGAAATGAGTATAGTTACTCTTTTAATAGTATAGATAGATATTTTTTTAATAAATAATCTTATTGATTTAAATATTCAAAATATTAGGATACAACAATTTAAGTAATAAAATACCAAAATCCGTTATTAATATTTATATACATTTTCTGATAAAGAAATTTGCGATTCATTAATGGGTTTTACAGACCTATATTGTTTTATTATTTTTAATATAATATTATATATAAATTAATAATTAGTTTTATTATTATATTTTTACAACTATTTCTTACATATATGATATATAAGTATTACAATTTTCCAATAGTTATTTAAAAATATTTTAATTTATATATATATATATATATATATATATATATATATATATATATATATATATATATATATATATATATATATATATATATAATATGGTTCGTGTGAGTACCTAAAAAATGCAGAGTACCGTGAGTACTTGTGAACACACGGGTTTAAGATGTGAACATGCTCCGAAAAAAAAAATTTTTTTTAAAAATTTTTTCATATTCATTTAGATACAAATAATATAAGCATATTTGTAAAAGAATTACACACATTCACACTTCGTAGCCTCTTAAAAGTCATGTGAACGTGGAAAAATTCATGTGAACATGCTTAGCTGTGAACATACGTTCACAACAGTGGAGTTCATGTGAACTTGCACGTTTCACATAGTTATAGTGTGTGTTTATGTGTGATTTTTTGCAAGTAGTCTTATATTATTAATTTAAACATGATTATGAAAAAAAATTTCAAAAAAAATAATTTTAAGCGAGGTACCTCCGGTTCTCCGCAAAACTAGTGGTACTCATTTGAACCCATATATATATATATATATATATATATATATATATATATATATATATATATATATATATATATATATATATATATATATATATATATATATATATATATATATATATATATATATATATATATATATATATATATATAGGGAGGTTCAATGGAAACCACAATGCACCTGAAAACTTGTGAAAACCGCACTGCACCACTACAAATGCATCAAATTCCCCGCGTGATGCATCAAAATCCCGCGTGATGCATCAAATTTCCCGCATGATGCATCAAAATCCCGCGTGATGCATCACCTTATTTACGATCATGCCACCGCGTTTTTCATTAAATACACCAAATCGGACGGTTTGCGTAGGTTTCCATGGTTTTCACGTGCATAGTGGTTTTCCATTGAACTCACCCCCCTATATATATATATATATATATATATATATATATATATATATATATATATATATATATATATATATATATATATATATCAACATTGAATTCTTAACAATCATTAGTTCGTTTATAAATGATCTTATATTACAAGAAGAGCGGTAATTGTGCAATAAATACAAAAATGGGCTTCATCTTGCAAAATTAATAGATGAGTGATTCTATACATGCAGTGGCGGATCTAGGATTTCTTTGTGTTGGGGGCATGTGTATGCACGATAACTATTTTTTGGTTGCAAGGTTTCAAGTGTCGGGTCGGGTTGAGTTATTTGGTAGTTTGGTTTGATATTTTTTACTATAGCCGATTAGTTTTTTCGTAACAACTTAATAATTTATCAATTTAGACCATTTAACAATCCTACAAAGAATTTATAAAACTCAATTCAATAAATTCACAACAAACAATAATCATAAATAATAAAATCAACAATCTAACATAAATCAAAAACCAAAAATTAGCAAATCACTTGAATTCTCGATTGATTCAAGCAGGCAAGCAGCAACAAGATTTCGATTTTTACCTTCTTAATCTTACCTGAGACTGAGAGAGTGAGAGGACAGAGAGAAGACGGAGACTGAGAGAGTGAGAGGACAGAGAGAAGACGGTGGTCGCCTGGTCGGTGGGCGCCTGTGCGGTGAAGCAGCAGCAGCAGGTCGCTGCAGTCAGGGGCGGACGTCGAGGGTTCAAGCGGCGAAGCAGCAGCAGGTCGCTGCAGTCACGGTGGCGCCTGGGCGGTGGCGTCCAGGGTTCAAGCGGGCAGCGGTGATGGCGTCGACCGTCGAGGGTTCAAGCGGCGATGGCTTCCAAGCGTAACTACGTGAGCGACTGAGACATATTGTAATTTGCAAGTTCCAAACGTGAGCAGCAGGTTAGGGATATTTTTGGGCTTCTAAACAATATTGGGGGCCTGTTGAGAATCTCAGTGAGGGCCTAGAATATTTTTGTGTGGGCTGTTAGAAGAAAATTAGACAGGTCATTGAGGGCCCAGCCCCCCCCCCCCCCCACATCACGTACGTCCGCCCCTGTATACATGCATCACTTTCTCCTAATGTGAGAGGATTGGTTAAGTTAATTAACGGATTTCACATTATTAAAAAAATCCATGTGAGAGATGAGAGTGTGATTAGTAAAAGTTAATTACAGAAGGTGTATGTATAACACGATCCTTTATAGATTCATTTTCAAAATTGCTAAAGATAGATGATCATGAAAAATAAAATTGAATTATTAGTTTCATTTTAAAACCATATTTAAATAAAAAGTACACAAAACTTAGAACATAAAAAGTTATATAATATAGGGGAAATTGCGCAAAAAACCTCTAAGTTGGACCATTTTTGCGATTAAAACCCTCAACCACTTTTCATTGCACAAAAAACCTCCAACCGATTAAAACTTTGTAAATTTGGGCTTTTTTCAAAAAATCTGACTTGCAACCGGTTTAGCCGGTTGCAACTTGATGACGTGTAAAACTTTTAGATAGATTTTTGCATAAAAAACCTCCAACGTGTTTAGTTTTTTCAATTAAAACTCCAAATCATTTTTAATTTGATAAACAACCTCCAACCAACAAAGATAATTAAAATTGAGTCTGATTGCATTTTGATGACATTGATATTTATTAAACTTTTATTTATCAACCAAAGAATTCGTTTCCCAATGAAACCTCCAACTTCTAGGCTAGCGAACCTCACTCCTCTGGCTGATCATATTCAGATGCTAAAATGGAATATAAATAAATGAAATTGAACATAAAGCTGAACCTAAAAATGCAACTCGTGAACACAAAATGAAATCGATTCCATCGGCACAATTGAAGTTAAAATTCAAGATTAAACGACAAAAGTTAATAGAACATACACACATAAAATAAATAGCACTGAACATAAAGAGGAAATAGAGTCTTCGGAGTTGCCGGATGTAGAGAAAAGGTAAATATTATTGTTGGTTAGAGGTGAGAAAAATATAGTTAAGGGTTTTAATCGAAAAAATCACCAATTTCGGGGTTTTTTATGCAAAAATTCAGTTTAAGAATTATACATGTAGTGCCACGCAGGCGCCACGTAAGTCGGGTTTGCCATGTGGACGCCACGTGTGTGCCATGTAAGCATAGCAACCTATTATAACCGGTCAAGTCCTAATTTCAAAAGATTTTACCGGTTAGAGGTTTTTTGTGCAACAAAAAATGGTTAGGGGTTTTAATCACAAAAATTGTCCAACTTTAAGGTTTTTTACGCAATTATCCCTATAATATATATTATTATTTAGTCTTTTTCACAACATCAAGTTACAACCAGATCTCAAATTAAAATGAAATATTTTTAAAGTATTACAATACATTAAAAGAATTGAAGGTGGGATAAGTGGAGTTCATTTGTCTATGTGGCTTTATGATATTGGAGGGTTTTGTTGTTTTTGGGGGGTTTTCCTTTCGATTTTCTCCTCCTTAAAGGTTCTTTATAATTGCAAACAGTATGGGAAGGCCGATGGCTCATCGACTTGCTATTTAAACCTCACCTCGCTGGAACCACTCCCTTCACCCGCGGCCTTGCTGAAAACACTTCGCTGTGGCTTTATGCATATTGCTCGACTTTGCTCTCACTCAATATCTCTCTTGCATGTTTATCTCTCTATAAATTAATTGAGCATGATAGATATTGGGTTTGAAAGATTAGAATGATGGTATTACCAAAATATTAAAATGGAAATGGTTGAAATAGAATACTGATGTAACCCTAAAATGGTTTGACGTTAGTTGATTAGTAATAAACTAGTTTATTACCCGCGTATTACGCGGATATTTTTAATATATATAAAATATAATATATAAAAAGATAAAGATATAAATATTATTTTTTAAACAAAAGTATATAAGATGATATTATTATTTATTATGACCTATTAATTTTGTATATTTATAAATATATATGAAGGGTAATTATTTTCTTATATATATTTTTAAAACTTTTATTATATTATCTTATAATTAATAAGTTAGTAGATTATTAGACTTTGTTTAATTTGATTTGATTTGAATTTAAAAGTGGATTAGATTTGGATAGATTTAATTAATAAGTTAGTAGAGTATTAGATTTTGTTTGATTTGATTTGATTTGAATTTAAAAGTGGATTATATTAAATTTGGATAGATTTTTTAAATTTCTTTATTATTTTTAAAATCTATAAATGCCACGTGTCGATTCATGGTGACGACACGTGGCTTCACCATAAATGAGTATAGTTACTCTTTTAATAGTATAGATAGATTTAGTATTTTAAAAAAAATATTAAACCTCTTACAAAATGCTATTTTTTTCTAACGCAAAAATGATTTTGAATTTCCTTTTTTTTGGGGCATCCAAGGCTTGTTATTTAGTACAAAATTCATTACTTCTAAAAAGTTTAAAAAATACGTAATACAAAATAGTTGTTGTATAGGCCAAGTTAAAGAAAAAAAAGACATCAGTATTATTATTTATCCTAGATTTTGTATTATAAAAAATGAGAAAATCGAACAATACTAGTACAAGAAATGAATCCATTTATTTAAACTGATGAATTTAAAGAGTATTAGATCTAGATGAGTTTTATTATATCAGGGAAAAGAGTTAGAGACGTTTGGTTCGTGAATTTCCTGGAATTTACGGGGATTTGTATTTAAAATCCTGTGTTTAGTTCACAGATTTCAGTAAGGATTTAAAATCACAGGATTTCATAAATCCCTTCCTTATTTGTTATTTAAAAAAACCCAGCCTTCCACTTAGGATTTTAAATCCTAGTTACCTTGTATTCTTTAGATTAACAAATTTTTTCAATAAGATAATACAGATTCTTTAACAAAATCCTGACAAATGCAAATCCTGTATAATTTAAATCATTTGACAAAATCCAAATCTCAAAAAAAAAAAAAATCCAGGAACCAAACCCCCCGTTAGTTGTATATGGTTATTTTTAGTATTTAAAAATTTGAACAAAGTGGTAAGTAAAATATTATTAGTTTTTTTTAAACAAAATATTATTAGTTGTGTGTTTGTGTAAAGAGGTAGTTGACTTTTGGTTAGAGTTGGTATTGAATGTGGAAATAGAAAATCTTTAGGTATTGACCATGTTAAGATGGCGATAAGACAAGGGAATAAACTCTATGCGGAACAAATTTTACTCGCCTATCACATCCCAACGCATTGCCCCATGCATTTCCTAAATATTTATTACTTTTGCCTCTAAATAACCTGACTACAGACTATATATATATATATATATATATATATATATATATATATATATATATATATATATATATATATATATATATATATATATATATATATATATATATATATATATATATATATATATATATATGTATATATATATACAGTCAATCTCGTATATAAATCTGATTAATCTAATGGTATTGATTAAAAGAATCAAATGTGAAATTAGTAAAAGAAATTGATATTATTGATATATATCAATTAGCAAAAATAATGACATTAGCAAAAAACTTTGGCAATAACAAAATTTTTTTTAGTGATATATCAATTAGCCTTTTAATTGATGGTAAAAATGAATAAGATTGACAATAGCAAAAAGAATGACATTAGCAAATTAATATATAAAATTTAAATTAAATTAATATTAATATGTTTAATATTTAAATCAAAAACTTATACCATAAAACCAACAATTTTATACTCTTTAAAACGAGACCGATCATAATATTTTTTTTTAAAATTTTACGTGGTTATTTTTTGTAAAAAAAAATTACCCATTTGGTCATTCAATATATGTGCATGTTGTTATTTAGCATGTAATAATTCTTTTTTATCATAATATACATGTAAATGATGTGACCTAGTTAATAATAATACATGTTTGAACATGTGTATATTATATTTTATGAATAGAATTTAACATGTTATCGTAATTAACATATACATTTAATATAGGACTCTACGACTACAGCTTAACATGAGACTCCATGGATCTTTTATACGTGTGCGTGTATGTGTTATATTAGATTATATACACATGTACTACATTGGTTGAATTAAAAAAGTATTTTTTAAAACATAATTATTCATAAAAATATAAAACTTATTGCAAAAATTTTGAGTTTATTATATTTGAATTACTCAGTTATTAGATTAGATCGTGGCTAAAAAGATTTTATATTTCAGCTATTAATTTACAATTTTGTTTTTTGCATCACCGTGATGATTTTTAAATCACATGATGAAAAATTTATTTTGCATAGTAGTTCTAAATTTTAGATTCACGATACAACATTTTTAACTTAGATGCAAACATTTTATTTTGTGATGCGGATCTTTACGATTTTTGCAAAAATTTTAGTTTTTATATGAACCCTAAGAGGGAGATAGATAGCGAATAAGGGGGCGTTTAGTTCGCGGATTTCCTGGGATTAACTGAGATTTGCATTTAAAATTCTGTGTTTGGTTCACAGATTTCAGTAAGGATTTCGTAAATCCATTCATTCTTTGTAATTTAAAAACTCAGCCTCCCCCTTAGGATTTTAAATCCTAGTTACCTTGCATTTTTCAGATTAACAAATTCTTTTCTATAAGACAATGCAAATTCTTTGACAAAATCCTGACAAATGCAAATGCCGCACAATGCAAATCCTTTGAAAAATGCAAATCCCAAAGAAACGAAGTTATTTGGGAGGGGACCCATTGCACGGGCTACCCCTCCTTCCAATGTAAGTCCGACTGTGATCTTACATAGATAGCATACAAAATGTTATAGTTGAAAAACATTTTAAATGTTTAAGTAGAATTGAACTTTTGATAAACTAAATATATGTTTGTATCATATGCATATAATAATTGTGTATTTGTTTATAAGCTTATATTCTAACGCTACGTGTCGCATCCTCGC
The DNA here is from genome assembly GCA_020465985.1 of Centrapalus pauciflorus. Classification (NCBI taxonomy): domain Eukaryota; kingdom Viridiplantae; phylum Streptophyta; class Magnoliopsida; order Asterales; family Asteraceae; genus Centrapalus; species Centrapalus pauciflorus. The sequence goes on from JAANYP010002881.1 coordinate 677,143, forward strand.
TTGATAAAAATTCGTTTTCTCGCCTAATTTTTCATATACAGTTCTTCTTAATTAGTTATCTAATTTTTTTTAAAAATTGAAGTTAAAATATAATTAAGTACTGCTTAATTTAACTCCTATAATTAAAAAGTAATATTTTTATTGATTTTAATAACTTTCAGAATTGGCTCCTAATGTTAGCTAATTATGCATTATTTTATGTGTTTAAAAAGTAAAAATAATGCAATATTTTATAATTTATTCTAAACATTTTTAAATTTTATTATGTGTAAAAAATAATTTTTTATTTATACATAAAACCTAAAAATAATTTTTTTTAAAAAAACGAGACACGATAAATACTATTCATGCATATTTAAAAATAGAAAAATTTTAGTTATCATTAATAACAACAGATAATACTATTTCATATTTTAAAGAAAAATTAACATTTTTGTATGTAATTAACGTTTTATGTAAAATTTTAGTAAATTATTTATAAAATATTCATGGGTTAATAACTAGTTTTGTCAAGTAGTAAAAGAAAGAGTAAATTACGCAAATGGTCCATGTGGTTTATAGCAAATTACGGGTTTCGTCCCTAACTTTAAAAAATTACACCAGCAGTCCAAATTTTGAAATCTTGTCACGCTTTCAGTCCCTAAGAAACTAAATTTTTTTAAAATTCCAATTTTGCCCTTATAAGTTAATTTCACATGTGTCCCTAATTAATTAATTTAGTTTTTTAATGTTTAATTATTTGTATATTTATAATTGTTTAATTAATAAATATGAAAAATTTTATTACAATTTAATTATATATTTTATCTATATATTAATGAGTTTCATTATTATTATTATTATTATTATTATTATTATTATTATTATTATTATTATTATTATTATTATTATTATAATCATCTATATACATTCGTTTTGACAAAAATATTTTTTTGTTAGTTTTTGTTTTATAATTTTTCCATCTATCTATATATTTAATTAATTTACCCTTCTTATCTTAATATTAGTTTATTTTTAATGCTATTAATGTTGTTTTTGAAAGTTTTAACATGAAAAATATATATATTCATTTACAACTTTTAAAAATCATTCATTCTGAATTTATAGATTTTTATTAGTAGACTATTGTATATTCTACATATAAATTCAGTGTTAGTAAATCGTATTAGGTCTAATAAACTTTGACAAGCTTGTAATTTTATTTTAGCATTTTTAAAATTTTTTATTAGTGTAACATAAGGCTGGATACAAATCGAACTTTCGAGAAACCGTTCATGAACTGTTGCGGGAAGTTCATTTATATTTGTCCATTTATTAAACGAAAAGATATGTTACACTAGGGCTGTAAACGAAACGAATACGAACGATGGTATGTTCACAAACTTTTGGTTCGTTTTACAACCCTATGTTACACTTACAAAAACTTTAAAAATGCTAAAAATTATAATTTTGTTAAAGTTAATTAGAAGTAATACAACTTTACTAACACTATTTCATATGTAGAATATATAATAGTCTACTAATAAAATTCTATAAAATAAGAATGAATGATTTTTAAAATTTATAAATGAATGTACATATTTTTCATGTGTAGAATTTCAACAACATTAATAGTATTTTAAAATTAATATAGGAAAATAAGAAGGCTAAATTAATTAAATACATTGATAAATGATAAATTTTTATAAAAGAAATTAACAATAAAATAAATATTTTCGTCAAATGAATGAATGTAGATGATAGTAATAACAATAACAAAATATTTAATAATAATAAAACTTTTTAATACATAGGTAAATACATAAATAAATTGTATTTAAACTATTACACCAATTAGTAAAATGTCATTCATTAATTAAACAATTATAAATATACAAATAATTAAACATTAAAAAACTAAATTAGTTAATTAGGGACCACATGTGAAATTAACTTATAAGGGCAAAATTGGAATTTTTAAAAAACATAGTTTCTTAGGGACTGAAAGCGTGACAAGATTTCAAAATTTGGACTACTGGTGTAATTTTTTAAAGTTAAGGACGAAACCTGTAATTTGCTATAAACCACAGGGACCATTTGTGTAATTTACTAAAAAAGAAAATATGAATATGGGAAAAGAGAGAGAAAGAAAAGTAAGAAAGAAAATAGAAAAGGATATTTATTAAAAGAAGGGTTGGGAATTGACGAATTGGTGCAGGGGCAGGACGGCAATGCGAAGAGAGTAAGAAAGGCGAAACAAAGGTAGCTCAACATTCTCCTACGCCGACTAGTCATATCCCTTGCCTGTCATTTGGAGATAGCATAGCCCCCTGTAGTTCTCTCATTACTCTTCCTCTTTCTTTCTTTCTTTTTTTTACCCTTATTTAATATATGTTCTTTGAATAAATATAAAAGATAAATATAAAATTTTTATTTTTTATGTCTTTAAATATTAATAAATAGATGAAATTTAAATTCAAATTATATCTTATATATACTTATATATATATTTAATTAAAAACATTTCTTGAATATTTGAAATTAATAGATAAGTAATATGTATGATAAATAACTATATTTCTATTATATTAGTCTATAAGAATTAACATTTATATGATTTAATTTAATTTTTAATTTACATGTATTTTATCTAACTAATTATTTATTAAAAATTATTAATGGAAGCTCGTAGTCAATTTTTTTTTTAAACAGCTCGTAATGCAGTTGAATTCATAAAAAAAAGCTGGGGAGGAGGAGGAGGGATGGAAGGAGTGTAGTAAAATTATTCCCTGCTTCTTAGTACGTAATTATAACATGCTGTCAGTCACAGTCACAACCAACAAAACCCCTTACGTCAAACCCCCTGTTCCCTTTTCATTAATAAGGGCTTTTTTCGTAATTTACTACTCCATGCTCTGCGTTAATAACCCATTTTTTATTTTTAATTTCGAGTAACTCATGTAAATTTATTTTATTCTCGAGTTTGAAAAATATTACATATTTAAATCGAGCCAACATATTTGAGTCGAGCTGAATTTCTTTTATGGTTACCGTTCTTTTCAAGATAAATTTACAATTACAGTATTTATAGTTGGCGTTTGTTATGCTTTTGATCCTTTTATTCAATTTTTTAAATGACAATTTTACCATTTTACTTTATTTCATTTTTTGACCATCATCAAAATATTCCTTTTATATTTCATTTTCTTATGATTATTATTCTTTTTATTGTTTATTTAATATATCGTTTATTATTACTATTAAAATTTATATGAAGTAATAAATTATTTAACATGTTTTATTTTAATTATTTATTTGATATTATTATTACTAGTATTATTATTATTATATTGTAGTTTAAGTATTTACATAAATAAGTAGTAGTAATTGAAATTAACTTGTATCTGACTAAATTTAATATATTGTATTGTTGTTAATTATTATTATTATTGTTATTATTGTTTTTACATATAAAATTTAAACATATATTGAACTATTTATATGTTTAGTTTTTAAAAGGCAAAGTTTTTAATTATTTATCATTTAACTTATTTATCTTTTGTCTCTACTTTATATTACTTTATATAAATACTTATAAAGTTGGTCATATTTTTGTCCAAATTTATACATATATGTATTAATTTATACAATTTAATTTTTTTTATTTTTATAAACATTACATGTTCAATTTAATTTTAACGTAACAAAATATATTATTTAACGTGTAATCCATTCTAATTTAACTATTTCATAAAGATAATATTCATATATTAAGTTATAAATGTTCAATGTATTAATCCATTAAGCATAACAAAAACTACATACAAATTTATAACAAAAATTAATAATTTAATTTAATTTATACATACAAAATGTCAAATTCTTATATTTTGTAAGTTTAACTAGCTTTAAACATCTTCAATTTATATACATGTAAAATTTTTAGTTTAAAAAATTATATATTTCATTAAAACGTTATATATATGTATATATATATATACATATACATACATACATGTATGTATTCTAAAATAAATCAAAATATATTCACTTAACAAAATAAATAAATTAAAGATAAGTAAGCATTTTTATTCTAAAAGTTTAATAGATGACTCACAAAGAGTAACTGTTTTTGAATTGACTGACTATACAACTTTGAAAGTTGAACGACTATTTTGTAATTCTAGACACAAGGACCATTCTTGTAATTTACTCGTTATTTTTTAACATTTATCTGAATGTATATGCAATTGTCAAACTTTTATATGATTCCTTTTGTAATTAATAAAAAAAGAATACTTGATACATTAAGCTAACTCAATCCCACAAAATAAAATGAACATGCAAGAATGTACATGAAAAAAGAAGAACTTAGAGATAGAGCTGCAACAAAGCAAGTCTAAGAGAGACTTCAAGCACCAAAACTCACAATAGTAAATACACCGAAGAATAAAGTGAACGCTAACGTATAATGAGATACAGTTTTAGAAGGACACATAATCTATCCCCTCCAACTCCCTTTATCTTGATTACTTTTGTTCACTAACTAAAGAAAGGATGTGTTTTGTATAACTTGTTCCAACCATTTTTGAGAATCAATGTGTTAGTTGAAGACAACGTTTGTAGTTGAAAAGTGATTATGCATTGTGAATTTTTACTAAACTAGGATTTTTGTGCCAAATGAGTTTGGATTTTATGCAATAAAATATATGTCTTTATAGATAATCTGGATGTGAGTTATAGATTACACATGATGAATGTGGATGTGAGTTAAAATTTCATTATTTAAATTCATTTATTACAACAACGATCTCTACGTTTGAAATTTTGTTTCACTATGGTCCATTTGACTAGTTGGTTTTTTAAAAATGACCATTTTAGTATTTTTACCACTAATAACAGTATAATATTAGGTAACCAATTGTAATTTTCTTATAAAATCATTAAAACTTATTTTTAAAAACAAAAAGTATTTTAGGGGTTTTGTAGCTATTCAACCAAAAGTGATGGGTTCGTGTTTTGGTTTTCTAGTACTCGTTCTTGTTTTCAGCTAACTTTGTCATAAATGAAAAAATCAGAATCCCTCAGAGTCTTATTGATAAACGAATACTGAGCCAACATCTATAAAAGACTGATTCCAACATCATAAGTATCAATTCAACGTAGGTTTAACTCAAAGAACTTAAATTGATCCCACATCAGATTTCATAATTGATTCCAACACCAAATACTACGCATTTTGTTAACATCAGGTTGAACAATGTAATAAACACCTAAAACCATAGAAACTAGAAACATAGACTAAGAGCATTGGCTAAACACAAAAACTTAGAAATCCAAACAAACCTAAAGTCATGATGGCTCTTGATTTGAAACTATTTGAAACTTGAAATGGAAAAGTGGAAATAGGGGTAGAGACTAGATCTGATGGTGGCTCTTATTTTTGTTTTTTTACAAGATCTAGTGATGGAATTCGAAATCTGAAACTCAATCTGGTTCTCGTTGTTTTTATTGTTCTTGATCTTCGAATGCTAGAGTATATCTAAAACATTTAGTGGTGGTTCTCAGATCTAGAGTTATCTTCTCAAATCTCGATTAGGGCTTTGAGATCGATCTGGTTTCTTCTCGATAGAGCTTCAATGGTGACTTCATGGTGGTTTTTGACGATGCCTGCATGGTAGCCTTCAATGGTTGTTACACATGTAGAAGTGGTGCTTGTGGTTTGATGGTGGAGCTTTTAGGCGATGGTTCTCGCTGGTGAAGAGGGAGAAAGGAGTTACACGAGAGAAACAACAGAAAGGGACACTACAAGAAAAATGTCATTTAGTGACACATACTTTTAGTGACACAAAAATAAGTGTCACTATATCCTTACTTTTAGTGACACTTATAAAAGGAGTAGGTATAGATTAATCTTTTACCCGCACTTATTCTAAATTAGTGACACAAAAATTTTGTCACAAAATACTTGAGGCCTATACCTACATACTTTTTTAGTCACTAAATATCTATATACCCACTTCACTTTTACCCACTATTTTTGTTGTAAAAAAGTGTCACTATAGGTATCAAAATCTTTTACCTACACAATAAAAAAAGTAGGTAAAAGTGGAGTGAGTATAGATATTTAGTGACTAAAAAAGTATGTGAATATAGGCCTCAAGTATATTGTGACAAAATTTTTGTGTTACTAATTTAGAAAAAGTGTGAGTAAAAGATTGTTCTATAACTACTCTTTTTATAAGTGTCACTAAAAGTAACATATAGTGACATTTTTTTTGTCACTAAAAGCATGTGTCTCTAAATGACATATTTCTTGTAGTGGGATTGTAATTTGAAAAATGAAAAACATGTATAAGAGACAAAAAAAAAAAAACATAAGTTCAAACTAGAGACCTTTGATGTAATAAATGAAACTAATTAACGAAATCCATAAACCACTTGACGAAATTTGTAATTTAGTTTAAAACTTATTGTCGTATTTGTAGCTGATGTTTACCTTCTTTTTTTTTTTTTTTTTTTTAGAACAACAAATATAGTTATTCTACTTGCCTATTTTATTGTTACTTTGTGATAACATAAAATAAAAACTATAATTATTGTTTGGTAAAAATCAAATAAAACATGGTTTAATGCTTAATCGACAATTTTGATAGGGTTTGTTATGATGACGACGTTGGCGTATTGCATGACTACCCCTACGATTCTAGAGAGAGAAAATATATGCAGATCGCAGGGTCATCAAACCAAGGAGCAGAAAAAGTTTTTTTTTTTTTTTTTTTTTAAATGCAGATAATAATTAAATAAAGATAAATAACAATTAAATTTGGACTATTTTTTTTTACACCATATCTACTTTTTTAAATACCACCTCTATACTTTGACCTATAAATTTTCATTATATGAGTGGACAAAGAGGTGTGAATAAATAAACTATAATGATTAGTTATAAAAAAAGAGATATTTTAGCCAATTATAAAGATACAGGTGTGGTGCATCTTAAATTTGTAAAGCCGAGAGGAGAAGAAATCCCGTACACGAGAAGGCGATTTTCCTTTGCAGATGTCATGCCAGTGGGTAATATTTTCACTCGACCCGACCCGACCCGAACTACACAAAACATTTCTATATTACTTACTATCCGAATCTTTCCACCTAGCTAGTCACCTACACTTTGAAGGAGATTGGCGAAGAGAAATATCTTCATCTTTTTTTTGAAGGATTCTTGAAGAACACGTACGTACGTTACGTACCCATCTCTTACAAAACTTGATAAATCAGCCAATATTTCAGCAACAAGGCCCATCTGTTTTTTCTTGTTAATTAATCTGTGAGAGAGATGGGAGGTTGTGAGAGGAATGGAACAGTGAGGCAATACATAAGATCAAAAGTGCCAAGACTCCGATGGACTCCTGATCTTCATCGTTGTTTTGTTCATGCCATTCATACACTTGGTGGTCCGAATAGTATGCTCTTTTTTTATTATTCTGCTATATTTGCGTAATTGAAGATGATCGATGCTATCTATACTATACACTCACACACTTACACAGACAGACCGATGCACCCATTTTCTTTCTTTTGTTACTTAATTTTGTGATGATGTTATAAATCAAATGCATGTATGCAGAAGCAACACCCAAGCTTGTTCTTCAGATGATGGATGTAAAGGGACTCACTATTTCCCATGTCAAAAGTCATCTGCAGGTACCCTCAGCTCGATCTTGCTCTTCATACATATCTTATTTCCCTTCCTTTTTGATCATTTCTTTATGAACCAACGTACGTACACCTACTCGATCAACTTTAATTTACTCAATAAAATGCATGGAATTTACAGATGTATAGAAGCATGAAGACTGATGCTAGTACCCAAGGTATGCAATTGCATCACGTACTACCCTTAAAATGTCTCTTGGAGCATATCTTGCGGCCTTGATGTGTTATTATTTTTGAGGAAAGAAGCATACGGGAGAGACTGTTGTTTATTATTTTCTTTCCCAAATAGCAAAAAGTAGTAGTTTTTAATTAATTAACATATATAGTTATAGATGAAGAACGTAACTTCTTGCCAGCCTCCCTTCTAAAGTTCTAATTTTGGCATTTAATATGAAGAAGCAAGAATTCCAGACATTCCTTTCCTCATTTCTAGCTATTTACTTAAAAAGAGTTTTTATTTGGTGTTTCAAATGAATCCATTATCCGAAACAAATAACAATCCCATTTTGATGTAATAACTTTTTACTCCTTTCAACTTAATTAGTCAAACCACAACAACACACATTCTTGAAAGCCTTAATTTCCCATGTTTTGACACCTTGTCTCTTTCTGTTTGTTTCCTTGTGTTGTCTCGGATATATGCTATTCTATATTTCTATAACTAAATCATTGACATGTTTGTTTCATCAACTTTTCAATTCCCAGATGATGAGGTTCACAGCCCCACTGGATCACACAGAAAACAGTCTCTTGAGGATCAACATGATGACTTCTTTGATCATTTACATCCATCCATTCAAGAATCTTGTCCTCATTTCATTAATTACCATCCATTCTCTGTCCCTTTCAAAAGGTTAGCCCCTTTCTTACTTTCTGTAAATACATCTTTTCTCTACTAGCAAGTACCAATCATATTCTCCCTTTCTTTAAAATAAGCTAGGAAAAACAAAGTTGCATGCTTGGGCGAGTTTTGTACTGTTGGTAAAAGATAATAAGAGGGTAATAAATTTAACTAAATAAAATATGAGATTCATAGCATTTTTGTGGCTTATGTTAGGATTTATTTTATTTATAATGTTTTAATATATGGTATTAATATATAGAGCTAGAATGGAGGCGACAGATATGCATGGATACTGGGAAAGAAGAATAAAGGGAAAGGAAGGAACTGGTGATCACAAATGGCAGCAGCCTCATTCCTTTTCTATTCCACATTTTCACTTCAATCCTTACTTTACCCATCTAAGAGAATCTGACTTCCTAAAGGTACAACATCCACACACACACTCTCTCTAACTATATATATATAGGGATATATATATATATATATATATATATATATATATATATATATATATATATATATATATATATAGGGGTGGGTTCAATGAAAAACCACTATGCACCTGAAAACTATGGAAACCTACGCATACCGTCCGATTTGGTACATTTCATGAAAAACCCGGTGACATGATCTTAAATAAGGTGATGCATCACGCGAGAATTTGATGCATCACACGTGATGTCATGCATCACGCGGAGAATTTGATGCATTTGTGGTGGTGCGGTGCGGTTTTCACAAGTTTTCAGGTGCATTGTGGTTTTCCATTGAACCCCACTCTATATATATATATATATATATATATATAATATAATATTATATATATAATATAATATAAGGTAAGGTAAGGGGAGGGTTCAATTCCACATTTTCACTTCAATCCTTACTTAACCCATCTAAGAGAATCTGACTTCCTAAAGGTACAACACCCACACACTCTCTCTCACTCACTCTCTCTCTCTCTCTCTCTCTATATATATATATATATATATATATATATATATATATATAAAGTCCCGTGTTAGAGTGAAGTTCTGGAATCTAACAATATTGAATGTATATGTTTGTTATAATAAAATATTTTATTTAATGTTCAAAATTGGATTATGATTGACCATTTTACATCATTTGAGGCGATGGAATTTTTTTATTACATGCAAAAGTGTTAGAATTTAAACAATATGCACATTTGAACTAGTAATGCACTTTTGAACATGTGCATATTGTATTTTTTACATAAAATAAAGTTTTTTATCGTAATGATCTTCAAATTATGTGAACTTATCAATCACAGTGTACTTTTGAATATGTGTATATTGTAAAATTACATGAAAAAGATCATTTTATCGTAATGAACATGTACATTTAATATGAGACTCCACGATTTCATGGAACTTAAGTACATATATACAATAGGGAATGGTTTAAGAGAGAACTGTAATGCATCAAAGAATATTGAAAAACCACAATGCAATCATAAAAAATTATATAATGCATCACACAATAGAATTTTACATCATATAGGGGATTATGCATTACACGAGGGATTGTGTATTACACAAGAAAATTATGCTTATCACACAGAGTGGTTGTGCATCACATGAGGAAATTTTGTAGATAACGATTCCCTCGTGTGATGCATAATCTCCGTATGATTATATAGGTTAAAAAAATCATATGGAGGATTGAGTATTTTCATGTCCATGACGAAATAGAACAAAAGTGTATTTCTAAAAAAAATTTAATTATGCAACATATTATTTTTTTTAAACGGGTTTGGCCAAGATAGAAAAATGATATATTTTAAAAATACAACATACTATTACATACTATTTTTTAAAGGGTTTTAGTAATTTATTGGGTTAAAAAATTTAAAAAAAATACACATGTGAGTCTAATATATTACTTATTGGACTAAAAAAAGCAATGCCCTAGGGATCGGCCATGTGTATAACGACAAAAGTTTATGCTAAATAGAATTTATGTTTTTGTATAAATATATTATTTATGCATAACCTTATACAAAACAATTGTTTAGATTGATTAAAAATTGGTATCTTGGTTCTTTATTTAAGGAATTTTGAAAGTTTCCTATTTATATAACTAACATCAAAATGTACGTACCACATCTTTGGGGGTATATATTAACTGTATCATAGTGAATATACAAATTAATCGGTTGTTTTGTATGTGTAAAAATTAATCTTATAAAAATATCTATCAATGTGGTGAATAGATATTTTACTGACCGTTATTATTCGAATTCAAACATTGTACGAGATAGTTTGTGCATTCTTACAAATACACAATAGTACATTCATAACTTCATTCTGTGCATTTATAGGGTTATTATATGGAAGTATAACATGAAATATATGAATTCACAACAATCACTTACATCCATAGCTCTTGATATCCTTTAAAACATGAGAGAGTGAGAGAGGGACTGGGTTCAATGGAAATTATATGTATATGTGCACACAATATATAAATATAGTATGCATATATAAATTTGATATAATTTGTATTGATTTTCCAGAATTTAATATATTGGAATGTGATTGTGATTATTTCTAAGGACTTTCCGGTCATCAGGATGTTCGATCAACTTGGTATGCTCAAATGTTTGGAACCTGATTTTGATAGTCTAAAAGATACAGTTTACTGCAAAAGGTTTACAATTCGTTAGTATGCCAAAGACTTGTAGTTACACGTGAGCATAAGGAAGGGTCATAGAAGAACATGAAAACGATGGTCCATTCTGTAACCATTTAAAAGCAGTTGGGAAAAGGGAAGGACGGTACCAGTTCTTAGAATTAAAAATGTACTCCAACCTTCCCAATCTCTCATACTTTGACCATCATTTATTGCCACACTAACAAATTAATTAAAATCACACATAGGATAAGAAAGATTTATAAGTTGGTTAGAGTTTTGCAATTATATATGTTTGTTATAAATGTGCATATTTAATATATATTTTTAACAGCGGAGAACTGAAAGATTTAATTTCTTATACAAAAAAGAAGCATGCATCCTTGACTGGGAAGAGCACACTTTGACCATCAATATATCAACGACTCTTTACCATCTTGACTATGAATCCAACAAAAAACATTCCTTTGGACTGTTGAGCATCATCAACATAGGACATGCCTGCCTCTTTCGAAGTGAACTTTCTTAATTTTAGTATAACTAAAATGAATGGGTGCTAGTTTGGTGTTTTTTTTTTTCCAGAAGTGTAATGGTTATTATGCAGTTAGGTGACAAGTGCAATGGTCAACTTTAATTCTGTACATGAAATAAGAGTGGGCATCACAATTGTCTTGTGACAAGTATTTCTATCAGAAATATAAATATCATTTCTTGATGTTCTATATACAGATTGTTAAAAAGTCAATCATTATAGAATTTATATCTGAAGCTTACAATAAAAGACATGATGATATATACATGTTGACCTTGTTTATGCAGAATTCCAAACCCGTAAATGGTGAAGATGGATTGGCTACGGAGATGAAAATTAAGAAACCTAGACATATTATTCAAGATGAGGGTGACGAGCCTGGTGGCTGTGGGTTGTCGTTGTCACTCTCGTTGCATAATCCCTTGGTCCAGGGGAATGGTTCCTCAGTGAGCGAAATCAGAAAGGCACACTCAAGGCATAATTTAATGGACCACTCTTCAAACAAGTGTAGCGTTAATCTGGATCTATCTATTGCTCAGTGTCACTGATGCATGCAAGTTTTCTCTTAACAGGTTTTTTGCACTGGTTCTAATATAATTATGCTAGAGATTCACAAAAGTTTAATGATGCAAAACTTGATTCAAGACTAGATGGGGCATGGTTATAACAATTTCTTGAAGTTTTAATCTGCAAGTTAAATTCATAATGGGAGGAAAATAAATTAAAGCTGTCATGTTATAATTAGTATAGAGGTTAAATAAAATTTATAACAAAATGGTACGAAAAACTCAAGTGCCGATCGCGTGCGGGGTCCAACATTATATATATCTTTGTTCGGCTCGTGTCTTGGGAAAAAGGGTAGCAGGCTTTGCAGTAGTCTATCAATCATCAATTTGAAAAAAAACGAGTTGATTGGTGTTGAGTTGGGTTAGGTTTGACTAGCTGACCACCTTTGGTTTAATTACAAAGTGATGAACACAAAACTTGTGGATTGGAATGTTCCCTAGTGAAGCCCTTTATCTCTTCGACTTCAATTCTTCAACTAACAAACATGATTCGAATCAATGCCACAAAGAATACAGAAACTGCAATAAAACTAACATAATATTGTGTTGTCACGTAGTTTAACAACTAGTGGTGGATCCAAAAATTTCTTTTATAGAAGTCTGAATTTAATATGCTATGAGAGTGTAAAGTGCTTGTGACTCTAAATTTTTTTTTAAATCTCAAATTTCGGATCGGTTCATCTAGATCATATAATAAAACAAATACATGTATTAATCAAACCATTGAGGACGAAAACGTCTTGCATTACCACTAATTGTTCTTTGTGGAAATTAATGACCGCATGGTTAACATAAACATCTAATCAAATAATTTCGTCTAATTTCATCTTTTTAATTAGAATGATATTACGAAATAATTTTTCTCTCAGAGAGATCTCATGGAAGATCACTCAACTCAGTTATTTGTGGAATTTGTGGAGAAGTATTAGAGGTTCTTTCACTTGACGGAGATTCGAATATTGGAACATCTGATCCTTCTTTCTCAACCTTCAACTTCTTCCGATCCTCTTTAAGCAGGAAGTGCGATCTGAAGGCATGGGTTAAGCAAATATATTTCTTCAAAAGGTAGTGCGAGGAGAGGATCATACCAAAAGTAAGGTTCCCCTTCGTCTGTTTTTTCAAAAATCTATCCATATTGATATTGTCTAATAAATTAAAACAATAAAACAAATGTAACTTAAAGTTAAACAATTAAAATCGTAACTCTTCAATAATAATCTAACAAACTATTAGTCATTCATATAACAAAACTAAGAAATAAAATTATAAGACATTCATATATAAAATAATTAGACATTCTCACATTCATATATAAAATAAGAAAACTAAGAAACAAAATACATAAAAGGGTAAATTACAATTTTCGTCCATGTGGTTTTAGGCATATTATGGATCTAGTACTCCTTTTCGCACTTACAGTACTTATGGTTGGATTTTTATTATGGTTTTGGTCCTTTGACCGGTCATTTTTTAAAAATGACTATTTTACCCTTGAGGAATATTATGAATATAGGTAATAAACTTTAATAGAATTTACAAAATAATATAATATCATACATCACCAATTAGTTATTTATTATTAAAAGAGAAGTATACCAAAAAAATTAAAAATACCTAACAGATTAATTATTATATCACCCATTTTCAATTTTGTCAAGTTGATCTTGTCGGAGCCCCAAAAAAGGGCGATTGATAATTCGTTTGCAGGTACACCATCGTCTTCCACCTTCACTCATCGCAACCACACAATGAACCAGTTTCCAGAGAGAGAAACCTTCGTTGAAGCTTTGGATCTCCCTCTCTTTTTCCTTTTCATTTTTTGTCGCCATTTATCGAGCTTGTTCACGAGCTCTGATCCGATTTTCAGATCGTGACGATGAAAGCCCGGAACCCTTACTTGTGGTGGTGGTTATGGCTGTCGGTACTAGAAAATAACGGATCGAAAGAAGGAAGCTCGAATATAGAACCGGTGGATTTCTTATCATCCCTCAGGTGCTTGTGGTGGTGGTTATGGTCGTCGGTACCAGAATACAACGGATCGAGAGAAGGAAGCTCGAATATAGAACTGATGGCCGCTTTAATCAACCACTGATCAACTTTACTCGGCTGATCATACCCTAACCGGTCTTGTTATTCTTAAAACTGGATAACGGTGGTAATAGACAAATCCTCCCACCACCACCATCATAACGATTCTAGACGACGACCATGCACAAATCCTCCCACCGCCACCATCCTCAAAACCTTACCGTGTCAAACGCTTTCCTTTCGTTTTATGCTCATAAAATGGTAAAATACTAAATATACTTTAAATATCAAATATTAAAAACCATTAAATATATTTTATTAAAAAAATAAAGTTTGTTGTCTATCATATTATTATTTCCTAAAGGGTAAAATTGTCTTTTTAAAAAAAAATGACCGGTCAAACTACCAAAACTATAACAAAGAGCCAACAACATGTACAAAAACTATAATTTCAACGTGAAAATGACTGAATCCACAAATTTGTAATTTACCCTAAATAAAATAAAGAAACGAACAAAATACCTCAAACTCCCAAAGAAAGGGCAGGAGAAAGGCGACGGACAGACGGAGAGAGAGTCGACGGAATGACGGAGGCAGTAGGCACGGTCGCACGGAGCTTCTGCCGGAGCTTCGACACTCGACAGAGAGAGAGGGGCGGAGCCGCGGAGGCCAGAGGCCTGGGCGAGTGGGCGACCGGCGACGGAGTTTCTGCCGGTTTCTTTGTTCTTTTCTGGGTGAACCACTGTCAGTCGGTCACTTTCACAGTCCAGGCTTCAGGTATGTTAATTTAGTCTAAATTCCTAATCCAAGATTTTTTAATTATTTGTTAAACAGTTAACAAATTATTATGTTTTTGTATAACTTTTTTTAGATTTTATATCAAATTTTTATATATATAAAATTTATAAGAACTACCAATGCATGTACTGCATACAAGCAAAGGGACTTGATTATTCTGGAATGTATGTAATTGCCTCTATGTGTAAACAAATTGATAAAGTATTACTTCTAGGACTTGGATTCCTCTTCTGCGTGAATAAGTTTGTTTCTCTTGCACGGAGAGCTTGGCAAGATATTATTACGAGTCGTGTAAAATTGAATTCAAGGAAGTCGACCTTCATTTCGTACTATGCCCTTTGTGTGAGTGTGATGATGATACTGAGACTTTAAATCACTTGCTAACTCATTGTTCGATAGCACAAAAATTTGGTCTGATATCTCTAAAGTCTAAATGGTGGGGGCTGGTGCGGAACAATGGGACCAAGGGCTGTTGTGGTTTATTAATTCTTCGAGTCACGGAAGGTCTTGTTGTTTCTCTTCTGGAGGCTGTCATCCTATATGTTGTTTGGACTATTTGGGGTTTTCGCAATTTTGTTGTTTTCAAGACCATAAATAATATTGAACATCATAGGGGTTGTTCCAGAATATTTTCCATCGGTGTCACTCTTTTAAGACTAATTCAAAGGCTAGATTGTCAGAAAATATCCGAAAGAGGATGGAATCATCAAGACTAGGATAACGTTACGGATCGGATAATCAAAACTGATATAACAAGACGGATCAAGTCCCCCGTTCATGAGCCACAAACTGCCACTTGTCGCATTCTTCTTTATTTTGACACTTGTCATCTTCTTAATTTGCCATGTAATCTAATTTTTAAATTCTTTTCAATTTAATTGAATCTATTATATTAAAAAATTTAACTTAACTAATTTAATAATTAATTAATTCAAACTTTTGAATACATGGTTCAACTTGCACTATTATAAATTCATTAATATTTTATTTGTTGTTTCTATAATAATTTTTAGATTTATGCAAATTAAAAAAACAGTTATCTATGTATCCAGTGTGGTACACGGGTAATAATCTAGTAATACCATTATACTAAAAACAATAGATAGCGTATATTTTATAATTGATAGCTTTCTTTTCTAAGTACTATACTATTAAAAACAAATATTTGACAAACTACAAATTGTAATTTTTAACAGGCTAAAACAATTAAATAAATAATAACTCAAATATAATGATAAACCAAGAAAAGAATTAAATTAGATAAATTATTTCGAGTTAATATTTAAAATTTAAAAAGAACTGCATACGACTGAGAGATAGAGGGTAATTAAATTTTATAAACATATTAATCTGTATATATTTTATTAAGAATTAGGGTTAGAAAATAAGAAAATACTCCTTGATGAAGACGACAACTTACCGATGTAGCTGCATCATGGCCGGCCTGAGCAAGGTCAATAAGGAGAGCCGTTCAAGACCCGTTAATTATAGGAGCCTATTCTCAAAAATTATATTATATACTTAGTTGTATTTATTGACTTGCAAAATTTTTCGTTTTAACGTTATATAATTATAAGTTTTTTTGTTAATAATTTATCTGTTTTACTTGAATTTTGTTTATTTTGAATATACCTATATATTTATAGGACTCCTCTTAAGTGGACTGGGTGTGGCCGGCATTTCGGTGTTTGGCGATTGGCGGCCTTCAGCAGCACAGCAATCAAAGACTTGAATAGAGGGTGGGAAACGAGAAACCACAGCTATCAACAATACAGATGAGAGGGCTATAAGAACTATCTTCTTCACACAGGTTCTTTACTTCTTCTTTTTGGGTTTTGGTTTGGGCTGAACTTGTAAAATTAGATAATAGTTTTCTTTCCTAATCAAAATATCATAAATTTGCATAATTAACATGAAATATATAAATTATAAATTAATATGTTTATAATACTTTTATGGGTTCTTTTGCACCTGTGTCACCCTCAAACAATCCTACACTCATTTCAATGACCACATCTCTGAAGACATGCAACTTAACCTTTTTAGCAATTCAAAGAAAGTCAGTCAGGTTTTTCACCTTCATGAAAATGGAGCTAGAGACCTGTTATATGACTTTACCTTTTGCTGATGATGTATCAATGACATGCATGACCACTAGTAAAATTTCCACCATTGCTAATGAAAAAAAATTAGCAACTAGAATTTAGTTTAAGTCAAATATTATTTAGTCCAAATAAAATATTATAGCATCTTATGATTTGCTTAATAAACAAAATTTTTTAATAAAAAACCCTTCAAATTAAATTATAGTTTTCAGGTTTGGTTTAGAATCCAAAACTAGAATCAAATAGAAGAACCGGAGAATTACCAGATGTAGTTTGTTGGTTTACATCATATGTTCTATTCCTTCTTGCAGAAGGTTTACCAGACTGTTTATTCTTCGAATAGATGTACCTAAGAGTGAACCCACCAGATCATATTCATAACCAAAACCCAAAGCCCATGAATGTTTGTTTGATGCATTGCAATTCAGATGGGGCTATCGCTCCTGTGTCCACCTGCATAGTCATAGTGGTGACTGCCATATCCATATAAGCCATAATAGTCCTCTTGCAGGTAATTGCCACCAACATCCTGGTTGAAAAGAGAAGATCCAATGCCACTGCCACTTACAGGGGTCATGAAAGGGTTAGATCCACTGTTATTAGCAATGGCAATGGGCTCGCTGCCAAAAAGAACATCTTGCTCTAGTGGCTTGAATATAAATCCAAGAGAGCCGCTAGAGGGAGAGCTTGCATAGCCTTGCACCATGTTACAACTGCTGTTGATTCTAGAAGTTGAGACGGGTAAATGCTCATTCCAAGCCAGTTCAGGATTGCCATAAGAAACAATGTGCTCTTGCGGTGTGATAAATTCAACAGCGCTACTAGAGTAAGGATTTGTATTGTCTTGCACGATATAATTGATGTTTCCAGAACTCGAGCCAACTGAATTCTTGTTCAGAAAAGGTTGAGGGGCTAAGAGTTCTTGCCCCCATGAAGCATTATGCACATCTGTTTTCGAATTTAGAGAACTTGAGGAATCAAACGTAAAACCTACATCTGTAAATGAGTTAGGTCTTCCATGATTGCCACCATATGTCATAAAGCTGATATCATCAAGGGTCACATTGTCAAATGGGATGTTGTTCATCATCAGATTTGTGTAGAACCACATATCAAAATTATCCTGATGGCTTTGTTGAGTTGTAGATGGAGGAAAGAAAGCAGAAGTCACCTCACCCAAGTTTAAGCTCATGGAAGGGTCAGTCACGAGGCAATCACGATCCTTTGCGAAATGATACAGTTGCGACTGGTTGGGTGTGGTTGAAAGGCAGGCGTTGCCAGTGCTTCTGAATAAGTTGTATTCCGTGCCGAACGTAGGCATAGATGATGTAGTTGAGCCGCCGAGGCTGCTGCTGTTGTTATTAATGTTAATACTCCTGACCAAGCTGTCTCCCATGTTGAACACTGGTAGAGGTGATGTAGTGGAGGATATGAGGCTGCTGGTGGTGTTGTTATTGCCAATACTTCTGCCTGAAGTGTCTATCATGTCGAATCTTGGTAGAAGTGATGAAGATGACCCTATGAGGCTGCTTCTGGCTGAGTTGGAGATTGGTGGATCTTTGGCTGCACCCTCATGCTCTAGTGCATCACATTTTTCCAGGTGCACATTGAATGTGTCATGACTACAAGAAAAAACTTATTTAGATAAAGAGATAAAAACTTATTAAGATCAAGAAACCAGCCATTATTAAGCAAACTTATGAGAAGACGTAAAACGACTACAAAATGGATTGAAGGTTGTCACATAAAATATCTACAACAGAGGGAGTGGTGGATCCTTTCAAAAACTTAATAATGCTACAAGAGTTCAAGTGTTTATGGTCCTTATAAATATTTCAGACCTAAAAAATTCTGGTTTGTTCATCTTGATTAAATAAAAAAATAAAAACTACAATGTCATTAATCACCTTCTAGAGCAAATTTCAAGAATTTATGCACAAAACAAATACGTGGCCTAAATAGACCAAACAAGTAATCACTGTATACCAGGCCACTTACCATCTATTTTAGATATGCTTGGTACGACTAATTGTAACTTTGAGCTTGAGAAGTTACGAGCATGAGTTTTAAGTAGCTGAATTTGGGAGTTGTAGCTTTTTAAAAGAAGCTGTATTTTTTGTTTTATAAATGTGTTTGAGAAGAATAGTTGAAGTTGTAGCTTTTAATATTAGATGACAAAAATAAACATTAATATTAATTTAAAGTTATAATTTACAATTATTTGGAGGGTAAAACTATGAATTTGTTTGACCAAAATTTCAAGCTCGTTTTGAAAGTTACTTCAATTAGCTTCTTGTATTAGAATTTTCGAGAGCTTTCAAATCCGAAACAAAAACTAAAGCTTTTATCAACCAAACAAAGTTTTTGAGCTAAATCTAAATAAAATCAAAGGCCGAAGATTTTAAAAGATTCCAAAAGCTCGTTGCCAAATATGCACGTCCTTTATTTGTTGGATTAATGAATATATATGAGTTCAAGAATGGTTGAATTGGGTATTTGATACATATTTATTTAGATCTTATGTTAAAATAAAAACAATTACACTACAAATTTATTTACTTGATTTGAGGTTGTAAAGTTTTTTAATTATAATATTTTATACCGGACACGTAATTGAAAAATTGCCGATTGCACAAACAAATCTAAAGAAAATAATACCATCATGAAATAAAATTATTGACGAGGGGACTGTTGTTTGTGGCATCTCTCGTTAACAATCGAGTCTGCCCCAACGGTAGTGGCGCAACCGATTTAAGAAAAAAATATTAGGGCGATAAAAGTATCTCTGTACAATTAAAATTGAAAGATAAATTTATAAATAACAAATGAACTTTGTCTAGATATTCCATTTTTGACAGGTTGTTAATAAAGATGAAATCTTTTTTATAAAATAAAAAAACACCAAGTAATCACATGAACCAATGGTGTTTAGTCCATTTGGTAAGAGAGTGATATGTAAGTGAGAGGTAATGGGTTCAGCTCCCGTTGGAGGCAACTTGAAATTTAGGTGGTGAAAGTAAATATTGGGGAAAAGGAGTAGTTTAGGAGTAAGAGTAGGATAGTTTGTTGTTAAAAAAAAAGAGTAATCACATGAAAGAAGTTAGTCTGGAAAAATAAATTTCAAAGTTTCAACTCTAGGAACTGTTACCTGTCCCTCTTTAGTTTTGCTTAAACTCGCAAAATTCATATGTATTGTGAAAAATAAATGGAACTGATCGAAGTTGTACCTTGAGAAGTGAGCACCACAATCACATTTGTACGTTGGCATGCGGCAAATCCTTAAATGTGCAGTCAAGTCGGATGAAACAGCGTATGCCTTGGGGCATTTGTTGCACTTATAGTTCCTGTGAGTACTGTGTTTCCTTAAATAATGTTTCTTGAGACCTGCGAAATCTCCTAAGGCATGAGAACGGTTATGGCGGGTGCAGGTGGGCTCAGGACATAAATACACCTTTCTTTGGACATCATTTGCAGTTTTCCTCTTGAACGTTGTGACCGCACGATTGTGGGTTTTCTGGTGAAAGCTCAAATTCTGCAATCTTGGGAATCCTTGGTAGCATACCTCACAAACATGTCTGTTTGCATCCAGTAGAGTGGAGAGGGATACTGTCACTATTGTTTGTGCCTCTGGATCTATCATCAATGAACACAAATATCCTCCAATTAATTCCAAATGGAAAAATAAGTTTCAAATTTTGATAGAAAACTGTACACATAGGTAAATCAATCAACTTAGGTTTTCTTTCAATTCTAAAGGTGCATTTGGTATGCGGATTCATTGGCATTATTTGTTATTAAACATGCAAATGAAAATGCCAAAAAATAAAAAATACTATGATAGAATGCAAATCTCAAAACAAAAATAAATACACGAAATGCACAATAAAAACATGAAGGACTTGCATGAGGGTGGAGGTTGATTGCTTTGATTCATGGGAGCAACTAGATTATGATTACGACGTTGTGGGGGGACAATGATGTCGGTTTGAGTCTAGCTTGTTGAGAGCGCGTTCATCATGATCAGTTCCATATGATTTGCTCCATGTGGTGGCAAGGAACAACCTTGACGACGAAGATTATCATGTTTTGAATTTTCTTTTAAATTAGACCTTTGAAATGCACGTATAAAATGAAAATTGTGCAATTTATAGATGGAGGAAGAAGCCAATGAATATGGTTTCTGGACTCATTTGCCACTTCATAAAGATGTAACTTGTGACAATTGATGAATAAAATTTTTCTCTCACTCCACATGTCATTCACGTCTATGTGGCATCCATGAGAGAAGTGAAGAATAATGTGAACTCTCGAATCACCTTCATCATGCTTTCTATCCTCTGTTACAACTCAGATTTACTTGACTAAACACGCTCGCGCGCGCTCACACACTATATATATATATATACACAAACACACACATATATATATACATATGCGTGTATGTGTATAAATATAGTGTGTGTGTAACATACACACACACACACACACACACACATATATATATATATATATATATATATATATATATATATATATATATATATATATATATATATATATATATATATATATATATATATATATAGTTCGAGAGAGTACCACCTATTATGCAACATACCAGAAGATACCACCTTAAAAATAATTTTAAATTTTTTTTTTTCATAAACATCTTCTAATTAACATTATGAAGATCATAGGTGGTACTCACTTCAACCTAAATCTACATACACACACACACACACACACACACATATATATATATATATATATATATATATATATATATATATATATATAAATCACTGCAGATGCTAAATTTAGTATAGAATTGTAAAACCAATCTCATTCATATATTAAATTAAGTTAATGGTATTGATTAAATAAATATGTGAAATTCATGAAAACAAGATTGATATTAGTAATATATATATATATATATATATATATATATATATATATATATATATATATATATATATATATATATATATATATATATATATATATATATATATATATATATATTCATTGAAATTAGAAAAAATTAGCAATAGAAAAAAGATTAAAAATAACATTAATATGATTATTTTTTAGATTAAAAAAATTATACAATAGAAATGAGAATTTTATACTCTTTAAAACGAGATCGGTCATTATATATATTTTTTGAAAAAGTTTTACGTATTTATTTTTCGTAAAAAAAGTTACCCAAATGCCCATTCAATATATTATATCGAAAATATTCAATGTCGAATTAACATTATATATCATGTATTCAATGCTGAATATTAGATGCGAACACTATTGTATTTCATTTATATCATATATTTAACTCTAAATATATATTTAACATGAAATATTTAAAATTTTTGATTAGTATTGATGTTCATCATTCAAGATTTGATATAAACATTTAATGTATATGTGTGTGTGTGTGTGTGTGTGTGTGTGTGTGTGTTGTGTGTTGTGTGTATGTATGTATGTATGTATGTATATGTATGTATGTATGTGTATGTATATAATATATATATAATAATATTATATATATATATATATTATATATATATATATTATATAGTTCAAGTGAGTACCACCCAATATGCAGCGCACCAGAAGGTACCATCCTTAAAAGTAATTTTTTTGAATTTTTTTCATGAACATGTTCTAATTAACATTACACAGATCATATGTGAATTTCACGCAAATCCGAACACTCTAAGTGCATGAAAACACGCATCACATAAATGCGCGTTCACATACATTCAAATTTATGTAAGTGTGTGTTCACATCATTTTTTAGGAGCTAGGAGATGTGAATGTATGTGAAATTTACATATGATTTTCATGACGTTAATTAAAACATGTTTATGAAAAAAAAATTTAAAAAAAGTTTTTTTAATGATGGTACATTCTGGTGCGCTGCATAAGGGTGGTATTCTCTCGAACCATATTCTTTATATATATATATATATATCTCGATCGGACCAGTTATAATATATTTTTTTCGAAAAAAAAATTACACGCTTTATATTTTTGAAAATAATTCGATATATGATAGCGAGTTATTGAAGGTCGAAGTAACACTATAAATCGTATATTCAACATTTCATATATATTCAATACTAAGAAATACTTCAAACAATAGTCAAAATTGATGGTCATACTTGGTAAATAGAAATAAAAGTTAATTTAATGTTAATTACATATTTACCATTTTATCCTTAACATTATAATATAATTCTAGGATTTACGTTGGTTTCACAGTTCTACACTAAATTAAGGTTTCTCTAATGATCCCAACCATATATATATAGTAGGTTCAATGAAGAGCTACGTGTGTATCGAAGAACCTTGGGAAACTACAATACATGTGATGCACAATCTCCCGTGTGAATTTATTGAAAACATATGAAATTTTATTCAATGATAGACCATATACGGTATATTGTGTGAATAATGTTAATTGAATTTTCAAAGGAGTGCAAAAGTTAATCATGTGAATGCACGTATGTTTTTTTTTCTTTTTCAATATTTTGTAATAATGGATCATTCACATGATTAAGTGGTACTCTATTTAACCTGAATCGCTCTTTGTGTGTGTGCGTGCACGTATGTTTTTTAATGTTCTAATTGTAAATGATATAAATCGGACAACGTATAGATGAAATTCTAATTTATTACTTGTTTATTGACCATTGTATTACTTGGATATTTTAATAAATTTTATTAACATTATATATATATATATATATATATATATATATATATATATATATATATATATATATATATATAAAAATCAGGTTCATCAGCGTACCTATGAGATTCCAGCGTACCCAGCGTACCCTAATGTGAATGATCATTCACATATATTTTTTTTGAATAAACATGTATAAGACAACATTATAAGACTTTTTTTCAAAAGGAGCAACATCATAAATCTTGTGAATGATAAAAAAAAGATCATGTGAATGATCATTCACACCATTCACATTGTGTGAAATGACCATTCACATGGATGACCATTCACATAAATATGCATTGAGCATTCACATAAGTTTTAAGGACACAGAAAGTGTGAATGTATGTGAAATTCATATATCATGTGTATAACATTAATTTAAACATGGTTATGAGAAAAAAAATTTAAAATTTTTTTTTAAGGTTGGTACCTTCGGGTGCACTTGATTTCGAAGGTACTTTTTTGAACCTGACTATATATATATATATATATATATATATATATATATATATATATATATATATATATATATATATATATATATATATATAAAAGTAAAAATAAAAAATAAAAATATTAAGTATTTAAAAAATAAAAATAGTACTCTGTTATATTTGTCATAATTATTACTTTTTTCAATTTATAACTAGATACAAATAGTAGTTTTTTATAAATCTTTTAAACTTTTTATTTATTAATTTTTGTAATTTTGTTGATTTAAATTAGGATTTTAGTTCATATATACCAAAAACTTTATATATTTTATTACATTAAATAAAAAAAATTACGACATATTTTTACTAAATACTCTTTATTTATTTTAATAAATTTATAAACATATAAAATACTTTTTAGTTATATATGTAAATAAATATAAATGGAATAAGTTTTAGATTTAAATTTACATATCGATAAAACACATAAAATATTTATTTAATAAGAAATGATATAGAATATGTTTTCATTAATTGCTTTTAACCTTTCAAACATTTTATACTTATACGATGTGTATTTATTTATTTTATATATTTAAATAATTTTATACACATAAAATTAATTTCAAGTTTTACACACACATATAATATGTATGTGTATTCAAATTTAATATACATTATATTAGGTTAATACCATGCATTACTTGTGTTGACTTAAAAGAATTTAAAAAATAAGTATGTATAAGATATAGAAGATAATAGGAGTAATAATAAACTAGAGTTTATAATTTTTGGTTAATTAAATTCAAGTTAGATATTAATAGATTGTATTCATGGCAAATTGAGGAGATAATAGAAAACAAATTAAAGGAGAAGACATGTGGCAGTTTTTTTTTACCGAATTATTAATATTTTTAAATATCATTAGATTGATAAACACATAAAATAATGGAGAACAATATATTTAGTTTTGGAGAGAGAGACGTGACATATGTTCTCATTTATTATTTATAAATAAGGTCAATTGTTAAAAATAACAACTTTTTACATTTTTATCATATATAGCACAATTATTTATTTTTTGGGTTTATTATAAAATAAACCAACATGTTTTCACGTTTTTTGCGTTTTTTTCCCTCCATGTTTTTTTTTTTCATAAAGTCGTAAAGTTTATTTTTTCTTTTTGGTTTAGTGGAGAATGAATATTAGAACCTGATTTTTCAATCTTTAAAAACCCGGTTTAATAATTAAAACTGGGGTCTAATAGTCAAATTTCATAAAACTAAAACAAAATAACATTGAAGGACGAAAACGCAAAAACAGTGAAAACATGTTGGTTTTTTTCCGTGATAAACCCTTATTTTTTTTTATTCTTAATAGCATCAACTTTTACATTTTTCATATTTAATAGAGTCAACTTTTATATTTTATATCATTAATAACATTAACATTTGTATTTTTTTATCATATAAAGCAACAACGTTTTCAACTTTTTACTGTAAATGATAAAAAAAATATAAAAATGTTGTTATAAATGTTAAAAAACATAAAGTTATTACTATTTTTAGCAATTGACCCTTTATAAATATTGAAAAAAAAAACACTTAATATAGCTTTATACATTTCTTTAAACCATAAATGAAAATATTTGAACAATTCAGACAGTTGTAACAACTTGTACATGTAATAAAAGTTTATGTAGACCTTTGACACACTATTACAATCAGAACGTTTTTTTGACAAAAAAAATCCATAGCCTGAGGAGCTTTTTCTGACGGAAAAAAAAAATGATGGACGAAAAAGGTTCATCGTAAATATGTAATTTGTGACATTTATGATCGATTTTGTGTCGGACATATTTTATGAGTTAATACGAATTTTAAATTTCTATAAGTAAAGAATTTAATGTATTTTATATGAAATATAACACTATTTATCTTTGTAATCCAAAGTTGTTACTTTAAATTCTAACTTCATTGAATTCTATTTTACGAGCAAAAAAAACACTGAATTTGGTAGGCCACATCCTAATTACTTGATTGTTATTCGTTTATTTAATGAAAATAACTTGATAGAAAACAAGGGTACAAGCTCAATAGTAACATGGTGTATTTGGCTTCTAAAATGATATTTGATGTAATGAGAATTCAAAATAGATCCTAATTATTCTTCACTTACATCTTAACCAACATTAAAAACAATTTTCTATCACTCTTTATAAAACACACTAATAACTATGATTCTAGCTAGTTCCTTCAAATTTTATTTCGCATGCAAATCGTCACTTTAGTTTCGAATCCACCATGCATGTGTGTGATAAATTAATGAACTCTGTAAATGCCAGCCATGTCTGTTGGCCGTGTGTAGCTTTTTGAGTGAGAAAAGAATACAATATATAACTCGACGAGCCTAGCGAGGCTTCATTTATTTATATGTATATTTAAACCGTACATTGGACTAATGAGTTTAATGTAGTGCTGATGCTGTACATATATATCTCATTGCACTACCATGCATGCAATGGAATTTATTATGTGGTATTGCTTGTCATTCAATTTTCTACAATACATGAGAGTTGTGGGATGAGAATTGAAGTATACTGGTTATAAGATATATCTTTACATCGAACAACAAATCAGAAATATAGAATGTCAACTGATTGTTTGCACTCTTGTTCCATCTTCAGAGAAACCTAGATGGCGACGCAAAGCAAGACTGGAGCACCAAAGTTAAAAAGGAATCATGTTAGACATGAGCACCCACAGTCGAAGTTCAGAGCTACCAGCAAGGCAAAAGGCAATTAACAAGTTAACTAATTTTGTGGGGTTCAAATGGCCGTACCTGCAGTTTTTAGGTGCCCTCCAAGTTGGTCTAAGTGAAGACTTCATGCTAGGAGGAAGAGCCATGAAGTCTTTCCAATCTTGAAGCATGATCATAAGATCATGAAATTTATTTTCGAGGCCGACACAGCAGTTTGCATGCATTGTGCAGACTTTATTCAAGTCTTTGCTAGGTTCACAGAATCCACCAAAATATGTTGTATCTAGAAACCTCAATTTCAAGTTGATGTCTGTAAGGACCGAATCAAATTTGATATGATTGAGGACATCCTGATCATGCAGGCCTGGATAGATTGCTCTTGAAGAGTACCAGTACTTGTAAAACTCTATTGACCGCATATTGGACCTTACGAAACTAAACCCTCCATTGGGTATATTGGTCTCCACATTGGTTGAGCTTCCAGAGTAATGGTCACATGCAATCTGAAAATCTGCATCCGGATAGAAATGTGGGAAAGGATCCCTGAACCACATGACGTCAGCATCCTGTAAGGAAAACCAACAAATTCCATATTTACAAACGCAGAGCACAGACTATCCAAAATCTGGCCAATTAGATTGAGACAAACGGTGCCAATGCAGTTGTGCACACACACACACACACACACACACACACACAGTGTTAGGCTGGTTCCAAACGTTTAGCTTAAATGGTAGAAGACCTGATGGATAAAGTGATATATTCACCATGATTTTAGTTCAATGTACATCAGCCATAGCATAAGCCATAAGTTATATGCTTTTACTTGTACTGTCAAATAATATATACATGCAACTTTACTTTGTACGGGTATCACATTCTCAAAACCCACCTTACCTATATTCTAGTATGTTTAAGCTTTCGCTTCATTAAAGAGAAAATCAATTCATACCTTCAACACTTCCATGGCATGAGACACATTGATGACTCAGAACCTTAGGCTGGTTTCGGACTAAAGTGACTAGTCATCTCAGACACTAATCTCACTGCCACAACCACCTTTAACCTCAATTCTGCCATCACCACCACTAGACTCCGATGAACTGCTCCATCACAACCACAGACGTCATTGCAACAATAGACAATTCATCCCCAGATTTCCATGACCTGAACTTGTCACTATTGCTGAGAAATCTAGCATTTGAGTGCTAATAAGCATACGATCAACTCGTGGCAATCCACTCACATCGTTGCAACACCTCTTACTGCCATCTTGATTATCTGGTGAACCAGTCACCTCCAACAAGTATTGGGCCCCTTCATCTTCATAAACCATATGACCTTACAACCTTTTCAAACCAGAAAGTAGGGGTGTTAAAATAACCAAAACCAAATATCCTGCCCAATCCAAATAAGGTTCGGGTTAAATGGGTTTGGTTTTCTTACTCGTTTTACCCAAACTAAAGAACTCTTAACTGGGTTTGGTTTTTGGTTGAGTTGGAATATCAAGTGAACCCAAACTACCAGAATAGAGATTATTATAGCTTTTTTATTTTGCTTAAAAACTTTATATCTTTACCTTCTGCAATCTCCATTCCAACTAACCAACCTTAGATATTGCCTCCATTAGTCCATTACTATAACATCTCCTAAAGATTTTAAAAATTTTGTAATGACACAAATATATAGATTATTTTTGTGTTCAGTTTAGATAATACTTAATAAATTAACTAATTTAGCTGGAATAAGTGAATGATGTTTGCAGTTTTTCTTTCGCTTCTTGCCTTCTTGGTTAAATGTTAGATAATATGTTCGAATTGTGTACTTAAAATTTCAAGTAGTTAAAGTTTCAAACAAAGAGCTTATATAATTGAAAATGCAAAGCATGTTTCTAGTTTAACTCTTGATCTTGTCTACCATATAATTCACAAACACAAATAAGATTTTGTAGGTTTGATGTCTAGATCATAAGATCATCACTACTAACAGGGACTCCTAAATTGCAGTAAGTCAGTAACACATAGCCAGGAAGGCATTCAAAAAGACTCTTATGAGACACGTCACCTAAGCACATAGAGTGATTGCCACATTGTATGCAAAAAAACCCTACGGGGACCAGTTTACCACAACAGATCCTCCAACAATCTGCTCCATTCTTGACGCACTGAATATAGCAACAAGCAGACATCTTGACAAAAATACCATGGGAATCCCAGATAGAACAGGCTAGTTGGAAAAGCAGAGTCTTTTGCATTCACGGTGCAGAGTCAATAAGTGAGGATGCATAATAACATAAAGCTCCTAGTGGTTTGCTTGATTTCTATGTTCCAACTTCAAGAGTGCAAC
Source organism: Centrapalus pauciflorus (assembly GCA_020465985.1). NCBI lineage: Eukaryota > Viridiplantae > Streptophyta > Magnoliopsida > Asterales > Asteraceae > Centrapalus > Centrapalus pauciflorus. The sequence continues at coordinate 706,648 of JAANYP010002881.1, forward strand.
TTTTACCTTAAACAGTGCATCTTCACTTGTAGGCTCATGTACATAGACATGCATTGCCAAATGCCAAGGTCCATTAGGATTTCATCAGACTAGTTATATTCATCCTATCCTATGAGCTTACATTGTATTTATTGTTTGTATGGGGCTTCTGCTACAACAATATAAATCAAATTATACTTAAATACCAAGGTCAATGATGACTCCTAAAGGGCATGTGAGTGAAGGAGTATACATGAAAGATCATTCAAATGAACAGAGAAGGGAAATTCTTAAAAAACTGGGTTTGGGCAATTTCAATGACAGGACGCTCGTTCATTCTAAATTGAAAAAGCAAAACCCATTTGACTTATTTGAGGTGCATCTTCCAAAGTTGGCATGGAACCCTTAATCATGGTAATTTTATCCTCAATCGATTGGCCATGTTCATTAGTTAAATGCTAAAAGTTTCCATATTATATATTCTATGTGCCCTTCATTACTAAATTTAACAATGAGATACTTATACTGAACAAAATAAACAATGCAGATCAGTTAAGCTTTAAGGCATGAATAAAACGAGACAGCACATGTGTACACGAGTATCTGTGAGAGAAGGAGAGCACACCGTGAAAAGGAAGTTGTATCCCATTTCAAGCACTGACCGTAAGAAATCAATCCGCCGCCACATCATCTTCAAGTAATCAGGGGTCATAAAATAGGCCTCCTGAGAGAAATCAACCCCCTCGGTAGTGAGGGCAAAGCAATGGGAGTGCACACGCTTACAACTCGCAAACGCCTTCTGATCTAGAGCAATAATAACCAAATGATTCAAAAGTTTACTGGTTTGGTAACCAAACCTAAAGCTTGCGAGAAAGAGATCCAGAATTGAATTATTTGGATCTGACCAAGCCTCATTCAAAGTTGTTATAATAACTGTCTTGTCACGCATGGAAGCCTCCTTTAAGACTGTCTCCAGACTAGTATCATCACGGTCCTACAATAGCAATACATTTGATACAAAACTTGTCATGAAGGGTGTGTTGCATGCCACTTCACATGTAACAGTCAACGAATAATAAGAAAGACAGTAGCTTATTACTCAACCACTAGAAACTTTTTAAATCCACACGAGAAGTAATTTAAAGAAAATTGGGTTGATAGTGACATAGTTGGAGTAAAGAATATGAATATACCATTCAGCAGAAACAGTAAAGTCTAAATTGAAGAATGATATTTATTGTTACTCATGTTAGCCTCCATTAGGGTTCTGAAGTGAGTATACTCTATATATATCTTATTAAACAATGCAATGAACACATTTTATCAAATGCATTAAGATGCTGAGAGCCATCAGTAGTGCTGCAATCACCAAACCAGCAAACCTGGTCTCCACATAAACATCAACAAACTCATTCCTGCTAAACAGCAGCCCACACCATTGCCACATTCAAAGGGTCATTCACTCCAGCATCATTCCAAGCAATCCGTCCAAACAAACAAAGTCTATACTCTATACATGCCTCCAACAAATAAATCAATCAATATGAACTTGACGTTGTGTGCTTGTAGCCTTGTATGCATATGAATAATGTGCATTCAAGGAATGCATCATAACAATGAAACTTCATGTCTGGATCAATACTTCCACCACTAGATTCTGGATAAAAGAATACTTATAACATTTGTTAGTAGAATTTATTATTATTATTACAAATTTTCATCTTACAGAATAAGATCAGATTATTCATGGCATTGTGTCATTATATAATAATAAACTTTTCTACAACGAGTTCTGCCAGCTGAGTTCTAATCGATTCCCGGACATAACGCTTCTGTTTGTGAATTAATGGGAAGTGCACTAGCATAGTACGGCCCACTGCGCTTTCTATAATTTTCAGATCCGCACTTAACTACTTGCGCGCATAAAATCCTAATACAGGATTGTATACATCGAACTCAGTAAATATGTTAGCTGACTAATTAACATATGTTATACAACACTTAAAAAACTCAAAACGACGACTAAAAAGGAGACTAACCGACAACGAGTCCAAGGAGACGGCAGAAGAGAATATGTCGGTGGACGAGGCTACGTAATCTGAAAGTCGGATCTGGCATGAATCAAAAGCGCTGTTGATAGCGAGATAAGTAAAACCAAACGCTAGCACAAACAGCGCGCCGGTGCGAGAACGGTGGAGCAATGTGGAGGATTTAAATTCAGAGAAGTAACCACGAAGCATTTCTTGGGAGAACACAGAGATCAGTCAGACATAGTTGCCGGTGATTGTTCTAAGAAGAATAGCTGCCGTACTTCGTAGCGCTCCCGGTGGTTCCAGTCTCATCGACGGAGTCCTACCGATTTTCTCGATGCAGGGGAAGTGTTTGGGGTGAGCGAGAGAGGAGGGAAATTGAGGAGGTTACCGTAAAAGGCAGAACAGCATTGTTTTCGTACTGAGATCGATGTACAAATCAATATGCATATCGCACAATATCATTGATGCGAGTGCGACAAGGCTTAGCTAGCTGATTTGAAAATGCGAGAAATGCGTCGGTTGCTATGCAGCCCGACAACTGGGCTCGCTCAGTCAAAGCATGGTTCCTGGACCCTGTTAAAAACCGGTTGAATTCCACTGTGTTCATTATGAATTATGTTTTCTCTTCTTTTTTTTTTTTTTTTAATACGTTTTCAACCCTCTATGTTATTTTTTTTTTCATAAAACTTCTCAAGTTAATTTTCTTTATTTCTGGTTTAGTGAAAAATGAATATTAGAACCCAGTTTTTTAGTCTCTAAAAACTCGGTTTAATAATGAAAACCGGGGTCTAATAGTCAAATTTTACAACACTAAAAAAACAAATAACATTGAGGGATGAAAACGAAAAAACTGTGAAATTATGTTGGGTTTTTTCGTAATAAACCCTATTATTATTATTATTATTAAGAAAAAAAATTACCATGTTTTCATGATATTTACATATTCGTCTTATTTTTTTTTTCCAGATGAATCATCAAGTTACTAATATTTTCTAATTTTGTGAAATTTGACTATTAGAGTCTGATTATTATTGGTAAACCAGATTTTTAAAAATTGAAAAACCAAGTTTTAAAAATTGAAAAACCGTGTTCTAATTAGGGGTGAGCTTGGTACCGTACCGTACCGAACCGGTACCAATCCTGAAAATACCGAAACCGAATTATTAATTTTGAAAAAACCGAATACCGAACCGTATAATTTTATAGGGTGCCGGTTCGGTTCCGAATACCGAATTTTAGCTAATTTACAAACTGAATACCGAACCGAATATATTAATTCGGTATCGGTCGGTACCGGTACCGACCGGTTCGGGTTCGGGAAATGATACCCATCGCTCACCCTAAGTTCTACTAGCAAAAATTCATTAAACAAAAAAAAAATTTAACTTGAAAACTATTCTGGGAAAAAAAATAATATGGAGTTATGAAAACCTAGAAAACGTGAAAGTATTTTCGTTTTTTCATTATATGTATGTACGTATATATGAGATTTAATGGAGAACACAATACATCATAATGAAAAAAGCATAGCATGCTACACTCGAATCATGACACATAGGGATGAGCATTTGGACAAAACTGGTCCAAATCGACCCGGGCAAAAAAAACCGAAAACCAAAATTAGGGAAATGATAAAACCGAAAGCTGGCCTAATGTTTGTAATATGGTTTTGGTCCAGTTTTTCGGTATTCGGACCGGTTTGAACCGGTACTAGTTTCATAGATATTTTATTATTTTGTGTGGATATTTCTCCCTTATCTCTTTTCATTTGTAAAATTATCTAGTTTATAGCATTTTGCTTGAACAAATTAAATGAAACATACCTTACCTCTATAGTATCATAACAAAAAAAAAAAAAAATTTGTTACTCTTTAATACAATTCTCAATGCAAAGATTATACATATTATCACATCTAAATTCTTTACTATACATATATAGAGGTGTACAAAACTGGGTTTGACCGGTTTTCGGTTTGGGTCAAAAGTCAAACACCGATTTGGGAGGGGAAAAACTCAAAACTAACCTAATCGTTAAGGGTAGGGTTGGAACCGGTTTGCGATGGAAAAACCGGTCAAGCCTGTTTATTATTATTTTTATTTTTTAAAATTCCATCAAACACTACTTTTTTAACTAAAAACTTATTCAAACATAACTAAAAACTTCCAAATTTATTAAATAAACTAATTCAAATACAAACTTACTAAAAATTCAAATTGTATTAACTAAAAACATAAAATTTACATTTTCTATTAATTACCAAAAACTTCGTAATCAAATATAATTTGTATTCAAACGTAAACGTACTAAAAACTTCAAATTCTATCGACTAAAACATAAACTTAATATTCAAATGTAAACTTATTATACATAAAACTTAATTGGACGGCTAAATGGTAAAAAAAAACCCAAAAAGGGCATTTTTTTAGAAAAATAACGGCTATATTTTTAAATGCTCTAAACCGGTTTTTCAACCCGAACCGAACCGGTTTTTCAACAGATATAACTCAAACCGGTTGCAAACCTACGAGTTTTCCAAAAACAGAACTGGTTTTGGCCGGTTTCGGTTTTTATTGTGCACGACTATTTATATATAGTATAATTAAAAGTGTGATATATATTAAAGAGTAAATTACAAAAATGGTCCCTGTGGTTTGACCAAAATTATGAAAACGGTCCCTCAACTTTCAAAGTTGCATAAATGGTCCTTAACTTAACGGTTTACTTTCAATTTTGGTCCCTCGTCCGTTAAGCAACCGTTAAACTTTTTAAAATGACATTTTTACCCTTTTGGGTTTGGTCCCTGATGTTTGCAATTAATTACGCATATGGTCCTTGATGGTAATTTATTAACTTTTATTTTATTATTAAATTTTCTTTATTATTTCATTACATTTTTTAATAACATTATTAACTTTTTAACTTATTATAGTAACAAATTTATATTAATAATATTAAGTATATAAATCGTTTGATTTTTAGTATATATTAATCAATTTTTATTAAATTTAAGTATACAATTTTTTATAAATATATGTGTATTTTATACATTACGAATAATTTTTAATTGTAAAGATTGATTTATTATTCTAATAATAAATTTTATTTATACTGTTGTGGTTGTTGTTTGAAATTTGATTTCATCACAAATTAATGTTAAATGTAAAATATCAACGTGTTTCGTATTAAAATTTTGTAAGATTTGTACTTGGATATTGATTTTAATGATTTTGGGTATTTTCGTAAGAAAATATGAGTTTTTTTTTATATATTTTGAAAGTATTTTGATTATTTTCCAAATGATTTGTGTATTGGTTTGATCTTGTTATATTTTGGGCCCTTGATGTTAAGATTTACGTGTTTACTTTGGAGTACGTAATGACACGTCATTCTATATTAATTAAGATCAAACTGCATTTTTTGGTTTTTGAAACAAAAGAACCGTTATAACAAATTTTATTAGGTGATCAATCAATTAATATTTTTTTGTGTCGAGTTATTAATCTAATGTTATATTAATTAAATACATAAATATAATATTTTATGTCTAAATTTTCTATTTCATAAACATTAATTATTAAATATATAACGTAAAATTAAGCGGGTAAAAATCCCTGAATACCCGTCGGGAATCCCCATTACCCATCGGGGACGAGGATGGGGATGCAAAGTAATTACGTCGAAGATGGGGACGAGTTTGAAAAGTAATTACCCGTCACTCATCTTATTATTCTTAAAACTAAAGCTTTATCATCTAAACAAACTTTCACTTTTTATAGAAATACTTGTCTTTTTTCTAAAAACTATAACTTTAAAACTGAAATTGAAAAATGACTAATTTTCGTTAGCTAAACGCAACTCTAGAATTTAAGCCCAAAATTAAGCCCAAAGAGCGAGCATGTAAAAAACCAAAATTAAACTGATAATCCAAATCTGAAAATCTGAAAACCAAACATGAAAAAACTGAATGGTTCTTTTGTTTCAAAAACCAAATAATCCGATTTGATCTTAATAAATATAGAACGACGTGTCATTACGTACTTCATAAAAAACCCATAAATCTTAACACTAAGGGTCCAAAACATAACAAGATCAAAACCAATACACAAATCATATGGAAAATAATCAAAATACTAACAAAATATAGTTAAAAAAACTCATATATTTTTACGAAAATACCCAAAATCAATAAAATCGATATCCAAATACAAATCTTACAAAATTTAAATAGGAAACACGTTGATATTTTACATTTAACATTAATTTGTGATGAAATCGAATTTCAAACAACAACAACAACAATATAAATAATAATTAGTATTAGAATAACAAATCATTCTTTACAATTAAAAATTATTCGTAATATATAAAATACACATATGAATATAAAGATTTGTATACTTAAATTTAATAAAAATTGATTAATATATACTAAAAATCAAACGATTTATGTACTCAATATTAATAAAATTTATAACTATAATAAGTTAAAAAGTTAATAATGTTATTAAAAATGTAATGAAATAATAAAAAAAATTAATAATAAAATAAAAGTTAATAAATTACCATTAAGGACCATATGCGTAATTAATTGCAAACATCAGGGACCAAGCTCAAAAGGGTAAAAATGTCATTTTAAAAAGTTTAACGGTTGCTTAACGGACGAGGGACCAAAATTGAAAGTAAACCGTTAAGTTAGGGACCATTTATGCAACTTTTAAAGTTGAGGGACCGTTTCCATAATTTTAGACAAACCATAGGGACCATTTTTGTAATTTACTCTATATTAAATTTATCAATTATCACTAGCCTCCATTATAATCATACATGACATGCACTAAAAGAGTACTTGTACCATCATCTTTATCAATCATTAAAAATTTATACCATCAACTTTATCAATCAATACTAACACAAAGAAGAAAGAAAAACATCAAATAATTCTTGAGATACTAAATAAATTTAAGAGTGTGTGTTTTCTAAAACGATCCACTACTCAATAAATTTGAGTTAGGAAACCAAAATAATTAGGTTGCATACGTATAAGTATAACATATATTGTATAAATCTTTTTTTCTCTATGTCTATCACCGCTCGTAAATCTTAGGGGTATACTGGTACACATTACTAGAAAATTGCTGGTGTTGAGTACATCGGTTGGCTCTACACATGGATCATTTGCGTTAATTAAGAGAGTGTTTGGTTTTGCGTTATGATGAAAATTATTAAGTTACTATAACGTAAATAATCAGTTTAAAGTGTTTGAGTTGAATTCAATAATAAGTGATTATTTGAGTTTAGAATTAATTTTACCACACTTTTTCATAAATTAAAAAATGTAGCTTATTTGCTTAATAAGTGGTCGATTATTTTGTTATTTTACAAGTTAAAACGCAAATTCAAACATTTAAAAACCGATTATTTGATAATCGTGATAGCAAACAACAGAAGCTAAACTCAACACTAAATTTCTGACAACATTTTTTGTTACAACTATATCAGATTATTATTTTTAAAAACGTTATATAACTTTTTCAAACAAATCCAAACACTAATTAATTAGTAGATGATATAATAATTATAGACAGACAACAATATATTTACACACATATCTATTGGAAATCGATTGCAAAGCTACTGGAAATGAAACTATATATTGGGAAGGAAATTAAATAATAGATGTTTTATGGGAAACTATCGATTGCATTTCATAAAGGGAAAAAACTATTATGCAACGTGCACCACCACTTCTTCCTATTCTAATGCAACTAAACATGGTCAAACTAATACCAAGTCAAAACTAGTAACAAACAAGATCAAACTAAAACTGACCATGACCAGTGACTACCGAACCGAGACTTGTAAATAAACGATTAAACCAACAGTGTCTTCATAGAATTTCATTATGTATCTTTAGTGATCCTAGCTTTGGATAATATGTAGGATTCAAAAACAAGCAAGGATCGATGCGCATAATCATAATAATTAAAATTCTATGCAGGGCGGTCCTAAGTATTATTATGCCCCGGGCAAGATAAAATAAAAATGCCCTTTAAAAACATGTAAACATACAGCATGCGTTTTTTTTTCCTTCTATTTATTGTTAATCAATCAACTTCTATGCATACCATCAATTCTGCTGTCTTTCCTTGTTTAATAGGGATCGAACAGCGCTGGCTTGCTAGTAAAGTAGTAATTAATAAGTAGAATGCATGTACTAATTAATATATAAACCATCCATACAGATCATATATATCAATCAAAATTAACAGTACCAAGAAGTTTGACGTATTATGAAAGATTCTTACAAGAATTTAATCAAAAGCAAGTTGTTTACTTAAACATATCTATACATCCAAAATTAATCAAAGATGCATATTATGTGTCCTTCTATCTATAGAAACATCCTCTATATGTTGGAGTCCAGTAATCTGATCCATTGTTTTCATGGTACACTTGAGGAGTACATGATATGGGAACCAAACACAGACCTCTACTCTTAAGATCAAGCTTTGTTTCTCCTCTATCTGTCGTTTCCAATCGCACCCATGTGTCCTGAAATCCAAATCAACAATTTTCAGATTCTGAATTAATTAATCAACTGTACGTAATGGCTAATTAACGAGTGTTTCTTGGTTGTACTAATCCTGCCTCGGCTCACCTTGATGATATTGGTCTTCATGTATGGGTTGCATAATAACTGCAAAAGGGAATATGCTTTATATATGAATTATGATAATTAAGTATATAATTTGGTCCGTAATGAACTAACTATATATATGCCAAAACATACGTGTATCCCAAACCATAAGTGATGCTATACCTGTACTTGCTCCTGTAGACACTTAATGTAACCAATTGCTTCCCATAACACCGAAGCTGTATCTGTCTGAAAAATTAATTTAAGCAGATCGAGTGATATTTCCAGAAGCAAGAACAAAAGAAATATATATTAGACGGTGTTTATAGAGTTTTTGAGTACCTTGCCAAATGGTGACACAATTTGCTGAAGGGCTGTTATTTTATCCCCAAGCTTTGCTTTAGGTAGCTGAACCTTAACAAATTTTTATAACAAAATGGATAACATATATATGTTTAGAAAAATATATAAATATTGGTAGTAGATCTGAGGTAAAAAAAAAAGATATTGGATACCTTAGTTGATGAGACTGTAGAAGTCTCATGCTTAGGCTTCTTTAAGAGTAGTGACCCTGCAGATTGGTCTTCTGATTTCTTTCTCTTCCCTTCATTAGCAACTCCATTTCCTCTCCCATTGATTTTTGCAAGTGTGCTGCCTCTTGGTCTTATTGGCTGCAATATAATTTTTGTTATCACACGGGTACAACACTAAAAAGCCTTACTATAAATTGTAACGATGAAAGACATGTACGTATAACCTTATGCTTTAAAAAACATTAGTATATATATTTATTTTTTTAAGATTTAGGGTTATTCATTAAGGTTTATTTTTTAATATTAATTTGTAGCTTATAAAATTAATTAATATATATATAAAGGAGAATTAAAGGGATCACAGCATCTATCATGTAGCTTGTCAATATATATTTGAACTTTCTAAAGAACAAAAAAGTATAAACATCAAGAGCACCTACGTAGTGCTGTTTTAGGTGGATCGAAAGATCGTTTATTTTATGTATAAGCCGTTGATGGTCGTGCTTGCAACTTCTTGCTGGTGGCTTTTAATATACTTTCCGCCATTCAAAAAAATGTATATATGTACCTATAGCTAGTTTTAGTAGTGAAGATCGAAACCAAGTCTTAATTACTAATTAGTTACCGACGGGTTGGTTTCGTCAACTTTTGCATCAATTTATTTGACTCTTTTTGCTCCATTCATCGATCATTAGTTTAATTTTGCTTCACAGGCAACCCCACACACACACACACACACACACACACAGAGAGAGAGAGAGAGAGAGAGAGAGAGAGAGAGAGAACCTGATAAGAACTATGGATGCCTGCCAGCTTCCTTCGGTCTGGTAAATTCATGGAACTCTTCATGGGTTTATTAGACATGTTACTCTCTGAAGATGACTTGTTTAAGCAGCTACCAAAAGCAACCAAATCAACAAAACCCCTTCCGTTGGCACACTCCAAATCAGGCATACCGTTGTAATAATACTTGGTTTTATCCCCAAGAACCAAGTCCCTAATCCCCTCCTGATATTCAATTGCATGGCTACTTAATCCTCTCTGAAATAAATTCTCACGTACAATGCCACTATCTATGTGTTCATTCTTTATTGCTGTGAATTGACCACCATATTGATCAAACTGTGGACTTATCTCAACATCTGGTGGTGCAATCGACCAACTACTAACCGAAGATGGATTCTTACTTTGATATAGGCCATCGTTGAACCCGTTAAAATTCTTTTGAAACTGGTTGTTTGTTGGGCTTGAAAACTCCCATGATCCACTGTCTATCTTTTTCAAATAATCACATGCTGGTTCAAACATCCGAGTCGATATGTTCTGCAATTCCCCAGTAGTTCCCACACCTCTACACATGTATAGTTTTACTCATTATTACCACAACGAAATTAAAACTTTATATATGTATAAGTTACTGACGCAATATACATGCATACATGTCTATACAAATATGTTTAATTACTATAATCAAATTAAACCTTTCAAAAGAAATGATGAACATAAAATATATGTATGGGATGTTGGGTTATATTAAAGTAAAGTGGAAGAATGAATGGAAAGAACAAAAGGAACCCACTACATCAATGACCTTTTGGTTTTCTCTTCTTCGAGAAGAAAATCTTTTTTTTTTCTTTCTCTACTCAATCAAGAGTTCATCATTACCAGATAGCAATTATTAAATAAGGTGATCAAGTTTATAACTATCAACGATTAATGTTACCATTAAACTTACAAAAAATTTCTTTTCTGATCAATCATGGTCGAATTAAAAGTACATAATATGGCTTATTTTTTAATTTCTAAATACAATAATTTTAGTGAATATTGGTGATATCCTGATTTTTTTTTGAAAGGAAGGTAACCCAATGAGTTGAAGCCTGTGATCTTGATATTTGATAGCACCGCCTACAGATTATATTTGTTGGAATTCTATTGAAGTGCTTTTGATGCAACTGGTTTTTTAAAGGGAATCATCAATGAAAACGAAATTGGCTCTATACACACACACACACACACATACATGTGTGTGTGTGTCTATATATAAAATTAGTCATTAAGTAAATTAAAAATAGCTTACAGTAAAACTTGGTTCCAGATGTGATGATTATCAGAAACTGCCTCTCCATAGGGGTCGTTGGATGTTTTCTCTACAAGTCGTCGAGAGGACTCCATACTTAGCCCAGAGTTGTTGGAAGCATTGGTTGTAAAAGAAGTAGAGATAGAAACATCCTCCTCCCCACCTGAGCAATTCGAGTTAGGGTCTTGACAGTTGTTGCATGGAGGGTTAGTTGTATAATTAGCACCTCCAGTCCAAGAACAGATAGAAGTTGCAGGCCACCACTTTGCTGCGGAAGAAGATGTTGCAACAGAGTTTTCATTGCATTGCGCAGCTATCATACATTTATCCATTGTGCTCTGAAATTTTTTGTTGATTGTGGGTGGGGGCTGGGGGGGTATTTGGAATATAAAGGGAAGATAATATATGAGTGTTTATGAATTAAATCATGTCTATATGTAGTGCACAGTGTATACACTAATATATGCAACCTAGGTTTCTTCCACTTAGATGGTGGAAAATTATTATATACCAATGGCTGGGCCAGCATGAATTTCTTGTGTAAGGGAGTCTCCCTTACCATTTTTAATACTTAAAACACTGTTAAAATGAAAGTGGAGAAGCAAAAACTATATTAGCAAAAGTTATATAAGATGTTGAATTAATTCAAAATAAATGTTTTCTTTAATAGTTAATTATGTTATTTACTAGTTAGTCATTTATGTTTGCAAGTAGACAAAGGATTTTGTAACTCAAGAATGAGAAACGTCAAGAGTTGGTAAGAGTTATGTTAGAGATTAATATAAATTGAAGCTATCTAATCTTTTTTTTTTTAGTATGCAGAAACAAAAAGAAAATCCTTTGTCTTCCATCAGAATGGTATCTATTTCAACTGCATGAACGTGTTTTTGTTGATTACTATTCAGAGGTATGGAATAGATACCATTCTGACCACATTTAGCTAGGCATTCACGAATAAATAGATGACAGGATATCTACATGTATATCTCCTTAGGTACGTACACCTCGATTGAGGCTCAAGTGTACACACTGCTAAATGCCATAGGAAATAGATAGATATGGACCTTTTACCATCTATAATGAGAAGAAATGATTCAAGGTTCATAAGTTGTGTTATCTCTAGTATATATTATCCATATATCATCAATTGCAAATTCATTGTAAAAATTATGTTAGAACTTTACCTGATAACAACCAAAATAATTCATCTGTATGGAGGAGTACATACTTTAAACAGAGGTTAATTAATCTCATTAATTACTTCTAAACATCTTGCACCCAAGTGTATGTAAAGGTTCTGTGATATGTCACTACTTCCATATTGCAACAGATCTAACTAGTATCGGTTTGCAATGCACCATCGTTCTTTTCCTTTAGGCTACAACCTAGAGAAGCCGGTAAGCCATTGTAGAAAGTAGAAACAATAACAAAGAAGAAACTGATACATAGCCATGACCAATTGTTAAATGTGACTTGAATATTGGTGATCCAAACGAATGTCGATCCTGCCCAACGAGATGGAAAAAAACTCGAATTGAAGTGTGATTTCGACGGGATAAAGTTTTTGAAGTAGGTCACAGATTAGCATACATTGTTTGGACTCGGCTCATATCTGGTTTGGTTTATGGTTTGGGCTTCAATTCGTCTATATACTGTTTCGATAGCTAACTCTCATTGATCAACTCTAATAAAGAATACTCCACAATCCACCCCCTCCGTGGACGTAGGTCACATTGACCGAATCATGTTCTTGTGTGTGTTTGCTTTTACAATCGGTCATAATACCAATTAATGTGAGTGGCCAATGAATTATTAAGAAAGACAGCATTTTGGAACCTAGCTAGGGAGGTGAACCTTGTATAAGTTAAGGTAGAAATCAATCATTTATGATCTAACTTGCACTGCACAAAGGAAGTTTAAAAACAACTATTTTAAGATCATGCCCAGATTATCGTTCAATAAAATCATTAGGGAGTGATACTTCTTGAAATATGTGTGCTATATATTGTCTTTTCTTTGTCAGGAAGCAGAGAACCATCAAAAAGGATGGATCGAGCTAGGTAAGCATCGATCCTTTGTACGTGGTTCCAGACCATCATCCATTATATTTTGCAAAGAATGGCAATCTCCTCGTCCTTCAGTAAGCAAATGCTTTTTAATTATGGGACGCATCATCGAAAAAAATGATGTTTCCTTTGCCAGTATAGTGCATAAAAATTCCAGAATGGTACTGAAAACCTTTCTGTGTCATAAAAAAAGGACTCCATCTTTCGAACATATTGTGCAGGCTAGATCAGGATTCAGGAAGTAGCAAAAGTTTGGTTTTATCGACATCTCTCTGTGAAGGCCTCTTACATACAATGTCACTCGAGTTTAAGATGGCTCAGTCATTCATATATATAATTAAATTAATAGAAAATTATATATTTTTTTGACTGCTTCTTAGTGCTATAATGTGTGGAAACCCTCGTTTAGAGGTATTGCCTTTATCTCATTAGAATATATAGAATACATATTTACACAGGAGACCCTACACTATACATTATTTAACACACCCCCCTCAGTCGCAGCTGGAGGAGGACTAATGCTAAGACTGGACTTAAATTGTAAAAATAGCTGTGTAGGAAGACCCTTAGTAAATATATCTGCTAACTGATGAGAGGAGGGCACATGCGACACACGCACTTGCCCCAAAGCAACACGTTCTCTTACAAAGTGTAAGTCAATTTCCACATGTTTGGTTCGTTGATGTTGTACTGGGTTATTAGCTAGATACATGGCACTTACATTATCACAAAAAACAACTGTGGCACGTGAAAGAGGTAGATGTAACTCAATCAAAAGATTACGAAGCCAGGCAGATTCGGCAACAACGTTAGCAATACCACGATATTCAGCTTCCGCACTAGAACGGGACACGACATGTTGGCGTTTAGAAGACCAAGAAACAAGATTGTCACCTAGGAAAATGCAGAACCCAGAAGTGGACCGGCGTGTTTCAGGACAGCCGGCCCAATCGGCATCAGTGTAACAGACCAAACGATTTACGGAGGAGGGACGGAGAAAAAGCCCATGAGTGATGGTACCCTTCACATAACGAAGAATGCGTTTGAGAGCATTCATATGTGGTTGGCGAGGATCATGCATATACAGGCATACTTGCTGTACAGCATATGCGATTTCCGGACGAGTTATCGTTAGGTACTGCAAAGCACCTGCAAGACTACGATAAAGAGTCGGATCATCGACTGGTTTGCCAGAGGAGGGAAGTTTAGACTTTGTCTCAGCCGGTGATGAGCAAGGATGACAAGTGTCCATGCCAGCACGAGAAATGATTTCTTGGGCAAAAACTGATTGAGACAGGAAAAGGCCCGAAGACGAGCGTATGGCGGAGACCCCTAGAAAGAAGGAGAGAGCACCAAGGTCAGTCATTTTGAACTCAGATGAGAGTCGAGAGATGACTTGATTGACCAGAGATTGAGAGGAAGCTGTCAGAATAATGTCATCGACATAGAGTAGAAGATAGATTGTATCACGACCGTGATGGTAAACGAAGAGAGAGCTGTCAGATTTACTTGAATGAAAACCGAGAGAAGTGATGAAGACAGCAAAGCGATGAAACCAAGCACGGGGAGCCTGTTTGAGACCGTACAGGGCTTTACGAAGGCGACAGACATGCTGTGGGAAGGAAGAATGAACATAACCAGGAGGTTGTTTCATGTAGACTTCCTCTGATAATTCACCATTGAGAAAAGCATTTTTAACATCAAGCTGATGAATCGGCCAATTTAGGGAGAGGGCAATGCTAAGGACCATTCTGACAGTAACTGGTTTGACAACAGGGCTGAAAGTTTCGTCATAGTCAAAGCCAGGCATTTGAGAAAAGCCTTGGGCCACCAGACGACCCTTGTAACGCTCAAGACGACCCTGACTATCAAATTTATGGCGATATAACCAACGGCAGCCAACTATGTTGACTTTTGGTGGAGGAGGAACAAGATCCCATGTGTGATTGGAGAGAAGGGCAGACATTTCAGCGTCCATGGCTGCCTTCCAATTGGGATCACGAATTGCCTGAGCAGAAGACTTGGGAATTGGGGAGAGAGAGTCAACTGCAGAAAGGTTGAAGATGTGACGAGGTTTGAGACTGCCGGTGCGTGAGCGAGTCGTCATGGGATGGATGGAGGTGGGGTCCCGAGGAGGGGAAGAAGTGGTGGCTACGGGGGCAGGTTGCACAGAGGAGCTGTGCGGAGAGTGAGGAGCTTCAGACGATTGTGGTTCGTTATCGACTGTAGGTGCAGCATCATTTGTGATGGGCATATCACTGGAGTTAGGAGAGGGAGTGGTGGATGAGGATGCAGTGTGTTCATTTGTCATTAAGGTGGGTGTGGTGACATCATCAGAGAACACATCATACTCAGAGGGAGAGGGTGGTGCATTAAACGATGAATATGGAAAATGATCTTCATCAAAAATCACATGACGAGAGATAATAATGCGATGAGTGACGAGATCATAGCATCGATGACCCCGATGACAAGGAGAGGGGCCGAGGTAGATACAAGCAGTGGAGCGAGGGGAGAGCTTGTTTGGAGCCGTAGAGGATAGGTTTGGATAACAGAGGCACCCAAAAACACGAAGATGTGTGAATTCCGGGAAAGTGTCATACAAGACCTCACATGGGGTTTTTGAAGCCAGAGTGGTAGTAGGAAGGATGTTCAGAAGATGAACAGACATGGTGAGGGCTTCAACCCAGAATTTGGGTGGAAGAGAGGCTTGAAACAACAGCGTGCGAACCACATTGTTGATGGTGCGAATGGCTCGTTCAGCTTTGCCATTTTGTTGAGACGTATAGGGACACGAGAAGCGAACTCTAATGCCATGTTTTTGGAAAAGTTCAAGTAATTTGTTGTTATTGAATTCACGGCCGTTGTCACACTGAAAAGATTGTATATCGGTTTTGAACTGATTTATCACATAGGCACGAAAATTACAAAAAACTTGAAAGAAATCAGATTTAGCACGCAAAGGGAACACCCATAAGAAATGAGAATAATCATCCAAAAACAGTACATAATATTTAAAACCACTCAAACTTGATACAGGAGATGTCCACAAATCTGAATGAACCAATTCAAAAGTACGTGAAGTCTTTGTTAAAGACTTGGAAAAGGACAAACGACAATGTTTACCAAGTTGACAAGCATAACACGTAGGTAACATTGCATTGGAACAAGAAATGAAATTACGAGAACGTAAAAAATTAAAAGCAGTAGTGCCCGGATGTCCAAGACGACGATGCCACACTTGAGGAGACACGGCAACCATAGCGGAGGCAGATGACATGGAAGGCAGAGAAGGCTGAAGGACGGGGTAGAGATCCCCAGTACTGTCAGAGCGATGCAGGAGACGCCCTGTATTAAGATCCTTTATGGAGAAACCAAAAGTATCAAAGTCAACAGAAACCCAGTTATCAATAGTGAACTGACGCACGGAAATGAGATTCTTAACCATTTGATCAGAAACAAGTACATTTTTCAGTGCCAAGTGATTTTGTGATAAGGGAAGAAATGTATCACCAATGCAAGAAACCGGGAGTAAAGCACCATTACCAACCATGATTACTTTTGACTTACCACAAGGTTTAAGAGAAAGTAAGTTACCTTGGTTGAATGACATGTGTGAGCTTGCACCAGTGTCCATGTAGTAGTTGTTGTCCTGAGGCTGTTGAGGCTGCTGAACGGACATTGAACTGAAGAGAGCTGCCAGATCGGTGAACTGAGGCGGAGCTGCAGGAGATACTGAAGGCGGTGCTGCATATAGAGCCGATGGATTGTGATTCCCGGGATGAGTTTGTGTAGAAGACACCGGCTGACGATAAGTACTTCCAAACTGAGAAGCCTGGGATTGCTGGTGTAGTGCATTCTGAAGAAGCTGCAGAAGTTGGTTGTTGAAGGCTGGTGGGGCACTTAATTGACTTGCATCACGAGAGTAACCTGTAACAGAAGTAGTGCTGTTAAAAGACCCCCCTCCCGTGTTACCCTTAGATGCAACCCGTCCCGTATTTTTGTTTCCCCGATTATTTTTATTTTTTCCTTTGCCATTATTATTAGTGCTAGACGAGGAATAAAGGGCAGTGGTAAGGGAAGGTGAGGGTTCAATGGTAGGTTCGGGTTGATCTTCACGTGACTCATGCAACAGTAGCATGTTTTTGGCTTCAAGGAAAGAGGGAAAAGGTTTGGTATGTGTGATGACATCAATTAGGCTTTGATAGGATGAGGGTAAATTCTGTAGAATTTGCAAGACAAGATCCTGATCAGTAATTTTGGTGTCAACATCAGCAAGGGAGTCAGCAATATCTTTTAAAGTGTGACAATAATCAGTGATAGAAAGTGCACCCTTTTTGGTGTTTCGAAAAAGGGTTTGAAGTTGGAGACTACGGGATAATTTATTATTTAAAAAATGAGCATCCAAGGCTTCCCAAAGGTCGTGTGCAGTGCAGTTATCTTTGGTGATGAGGTTAAGAAGATTTGGTTCACATGTTGAGTAAAACCATGATTTAATACGAGAATCAATAGCCTCCCAATCCTCATCATCAACACTTGTGGGTTGAGATTTCCCAGTTATATGACCCATGACTTTTGCCCCTTTACATACATCAGTGAAAATACGTCGCCACAGTTTATAGCGAGACCCATCAGTTGTTAATTTGAAACTGAACTGAGGGTAGACATTACCAATAGCAAACACAAGTTGGGAAGCGGTCGGGTTGGTTGGTGTTGGATTATTTCCAGTCATGACTAATAATAATAGTACTCACGAAAAATTAAAATAAATGTAAAGAAACAAAAAAACTGGAACGTGCTCACCAAGAGTAAGGCCGAGAGTGAGGCGGACAGCAGGGGCGGCAGAGGCTGCCCTAGGACACCTATTTCTTATCCAGAACTCTTTGACAAATTAATTGACTTTGAAAGAGGCCTTAAGGAGATGGCACCTGCTGTTGATCTTGTTGTACCCACGGCTAACTACACAGCCCGACAAGGAGGACAACAATCACAATGAAACAATCACAATGGTCCAACAATCACAATGAAAGTCACCAGCGGCGGTGGTGCTTAGGGTTCTGCTAGCGCCGGCGGTGTCACAGCAAAGAGAGCACAGGAGCAGGCAGGGCGCAGGTGTGAGGCGGCAGGCGGTTGGGATTCAGACGAGGACCAAGACAGCGGCGCAGGAGGCGTAGGGTTTTCTGTGCGGCGGCCGAGAACCACCAACCAGCGGTGGCGCTTAGGGTTCTGCTAGCGGCGGCGGCGTCACAGCAAGATCAACAGCGGTGGCGCGTAGGGTTCTGCTAGCGGCGGCGGCGTCACAGCAAAGAGAGCACAGGAGCAGGCAGGCTAGGGTTTCGGCCCAGAGCTTGGCGGCGCAGGGAGACCAACAGCGGAGCAGGGAGGCTGTGGGTTCCCGTCGGCGGCTGCGGTGGGCGGCGGAAGCAGTGCCGGCGGCGGCGGTAGGGCGGCGGCCGGAGGTCAGTGGACCGGAAAAATAACCCTAATATTTGAGGGTTAGGGTTAGGCTCGATACCATGCTATAATGTGTGGAAACCCTCGTTTAGAGGTATTGCCTTTATCTCATTAGAATATATAGAATACATATTTACACAGGAGACCCTACACTATACATTATTTAACACTTAGGATGAAGACAGTTTGTCGATATATACAATCATATATCGCATAATATATGAGACAAATATCACGAGGTCCTCCATGCTTTGATCTATATATGGACTCACTCGATCGATCAGCATAGCAGAAAATATATATAAGCATCATACGCTGCACCTTGAAAAGTAGGAGCATTACAAAGTACTCCAAGTGGCATTGACCTCAAAAGAAAAGTACTTGCATCATCTTGACCTGATCACCAGGTAAATAATTAAGCACTTTGTTATATCTTGAGAACCGTTGTGAATATAGTGTAAACATTACCTTCCAAGCTTTTCTATGATTCGTCAACAAGCAGAAAAGGAAACTGATCTTGTTGAGTTATTGCATTCACTTTTTGTCCTTAAGACAAACCATCCAACCAGTGACCAGACATGTATTGATTATTTCACCTTTTCGATTCCTTGTAATCTTGATGTTGGATCTTTTTTTGTCATGACAATATTCCTCGTGATGGGATTTATTAACAAAGCCAATTTCAAAAGAGAAAAGTATGTATAAGCTTATCTTTTTCAAATAGCCAATTTTGGAATTCAACACAGATCGAAAACAACCAGAGCTTCTACATGGACTGAAACCCCGAACGTACACCCAGATGCTAGTAATTTGGCCACTATGGTCATTGGCACAATATATAATCCCCTGGTTATTCACCTGATAATATATACATACACAAACCTAAGTTAATTAATTAAGATCTACATTTTGTTTTAGGCAATTAAGTTAACTTTTGTGATATATGTACGTATGAACTCAGTTAATCGCATCCCTTCATTTATTGAGACAGACACCATGAGACATATATATGCTCTAGCTCCCCGATCAGTTAGGTCAAATGAATTAATGAATTATTAAATAATTAGACCGTCCCTTAAGGCCGATTTATTCTAGCCAATTAGTTCATTTCGACTTTTTGTAAAGTTTTAAGTTTGTCACTTTATAACAACCTTTTTAATATAGAAATTGCTGAATGGGATTGGCATGTACTACTTGTTTATTAGACTTTAATTAGGTAGAAATGGACAAGTTAAGAGAAACATGGCTGCTTATTGGTTTGACGACTAAACGACTATTTAAACAAGGTTACCTTTTGACATTATATAATAAATATATTATCCATATATCCATCATAAAATGTGGCATGCATGATCGAGCTTTGGGGTTTTAAAGTTGGCTAGTACGTATCTGTGTTAGGCCTTCATTGCAAACTTATATTAGAGGATTTCTAACCACTAATAAATCTTGTGGATGAAAAAAATTGGCCATTGAATCCGGACTTCTCTCATACGTATACGGTATATATGTCGTCGTTTGTAAATAAATATTGGTTTGGTTTCGTTATAACCTAGATCGACATGAATTGAAGATTCCAATTACTTTAGGAGACATGGTTGAGTGCTTTGTTAAAGTGCATGATAACTATTGTACGTTTAACTTGAAATTAAGATTTATTTTATATGTACATGCGTGTGATCATAACATAAGATATATATTATACATGCATTTCCATATATTATGAGATGGATCGATCTTACCGAGGAATGTCAGCTTCTAGCTAGGAGAACTACTTAATTATATGCTGCCAAAAACTTGGCATGCAATTAATTATGTCTCAAACTAATTTATATTAATGGGTAAAGAAGTTTATAAAAGAACCAAATATTCTTGTAACTAAATCAACCCTAGATCACATAGAATTGGCATGGAAACATTAATTAGTAGATGAAGCCAAGTTTTATACAACAGCACGATCAATTGTCGATCTATACGTACGTGTGTACAGAAAGAAAATATATAAACGCATTAACAGACATCTTTGAACACAAGAAAATAAGAAACTACAATTATATAAGATCAGAGTCCCATATATTGTTCTGTTTTATTTCGCTCTTCATGGGGACCTCGGCCAATTTTGATTTTCCGATAAGGTGGTAGTGGGAAAGTCAGGCACGGGGTTCTTTGTATCAGGGAGGCGTCTTTATTCTCAAAGAAAGTGATTGAAATTATGGAAGATTTCAACTGTATCCAGGAAAGATAACATAAAATTTAAATTTGACAAAAAAATGTATTGATAACAAATTAAGAAGATAAATGTTTAATTTTATGCTCTCTTTTTTGGTAAGCAAATAATATTTGATTATCTTTCTTGGCCTAAAATTTGAATTTCATGTTCTTTCTCGGCCAAAATAGAATTTTATATTACCTTTCTTGGCAAAAAATTTTTTACAATACCTTTATTGTCAAATTTTGTATTTTACATTACCTTTCTTGGTAATTTTTGATAGATTAATCCCGATCAAATGTTTATATTAGTATGATAATTATGTAATTATGTAAAGTATGATGTATGAATTGTAAATTATAGTAAGTAGAAGGACCTATTTAGTATTTAGGAATACTTGAAGGGTTGCACCTTTTCATAAAGGTTGTGACTTTTCAGAAAGGGTACCACGAAGGGTTGTGACTATTCGACGCACCCTTTAGATTATTATAAATAGGCCC
Source organism: Centrapalus pauciflorus (assembly GCA_020465985.1). Lineage (NCBI taxonomy): Eukaryota > Viridiplantae > Streptophyta > Magnoliopsida > Asterales > Asteraceae > Centrapalus > Centrapalus pauciflorus. The sequence continues at coordinate 728,137 of JAANYP010002881.1, forward strand.
AATGTAATCATTTGTAAGTGTGATTTCTAAAGATTGTTTAATAAAGTTCATATATTTGCAAATAAATCCTGCGTATTTAGAGTAAGAAATCCCAACAATTGGTATCAGAGCGAAGGATTTTTCGATCCTACATCAATCATCATATACCGTAAGGAACAGGAGTACACAACAGTCTTAGAAATTCACCAGTGACGATTGTTTCTCAGAAACATCATCAGTAAGAGTAAGGAATTGATACGGGGCGGCCGAACACATTGTTCTACCACCAAACCGACATCAATTCACCAAGTACGAATTCTGTTTTCAAATTTTAGAACAGAATTGGAAGAAAGCAGTAAGGCAGATTTCATCAGACTAGTAAGTCGGTCATCATTTTGGGTCATCACAGTAAGTCAAATTCGAGACCAACAATTAAGAAAGGCACAGTAAGAAAAATCCCACACAGAACCGAAGCAATCAAGTAAGCAGTAAGCCCATCGCAATTCCAACAGAAAGTAAACCCTAGAAATCGGATATCATAGATAGTAAAGCCAAAATCAGAAAGATATAACCTGATTTTGAAGAAACCACCACCGTAGGAGTGTACCCACGGACAGAAGCCACAACAAACCATCGCCATCCACCACCAGAACCACCACCGAACGCCACCATCGTAAGAGGCAACATTTAGGGTTCCAGAAATCGAACCAACCAACGCAACCAACCGTCTCCAAACCAATTGCCACCGCACAACCACCGCAAAACCGTCACCATCAAGTAAGAGGCGACAATTTGCACCGATTGAAAGATTCAACAGAAGGGTTGCATCGGTTCAAGAAATATTACACCGATTTCAGAAGGTTACAACGATTAGGAACCATTGCACCGATTCAAGGGAGAAAGAGAGAGTAAGTAGCAGGCGTCGCACCGGTTCACAAAAGTAGAGAACCAGAACAACGTTTCACAAGAAAGAAGGCCGGGGATAAGCATCGCATCGGTTCAAGAAAGACAAGGGGCAAAAATTGAAAAGAGCGTAACACTGATAGAAAGAAAAGCAGAATTCTCAATTTGAAATACTTATCAGCCCAGCCCAAAATAGATAGAAGGAGCCCAATAGCAGATAAGGCCCAAAGACAGAAAAAGTGAGCCCAGCAGTTTTAAAAGAAAGGAGCCCACCAGGTTTCATTTTCTTTTAATTTTAAATATATATATATATATATATATATATATATATATATATATATATATATATAGTCATTATATATTATTATTATTATTATTTTAGACAGTAAATTTTTAATTTATTTAAGAAAATAGATTAAAAATTTAATATTAGTCTGTTACAATTTTTCGTTAAAAAAACGTAGAATTGTTGAATTGTTTAAAATAATAATAGTAATAAATAAGTAAGGAAGTAAGTAAGTAAGAAACCAAGGAGTTACAAAAATCCGTGTAACACCATATTTGGAGTAAGTTCAGTACGAGTACGTTAGACAACCGTGACCGACCAGTTTTGTTTAAAACCCGAAACTTAGTGTTGTAAGAAACCTTAGTGTTTCTAAGTAAGTAAGAAAACAACCTAGTTTCACAGTAAGTAAGTAAGTGAAAGACCTTAGAGTTTTTCAAAGAAATCCTAGCGTTTCCCAGTAAGAAGTAAGAGAAAACCACAGTGTTTTCAGAGACCTAGCATTTCCCAGTAAGAAGTAAGAGAAAACCACAGTGTTTGCAGAAACCTAGAGTTTCCCAGTAAGTAAGAGAAAAGTCGTTGTGTTTTTCAGAAACCTAGAGTTTTCCCAGTAAGCAAGTACGTGAAAATCATAGTATTTTCAGAAACCTTCGTGTTTCACAGTAAGAGAAACCATAGTGTTTCAAAGCAAGTAAGAAACTGATCAAACGATCAGAAGTACGAAAGTAAGAAGTAAGGTTGGTCACATCCAGTGATCACAAGTAAGTAAGTAAGCATTAAAATCTTAAATTCAAAAACTATGGCAAGAGGAGAATCATCTACACAAATACGTGAGCAAAATGTAACACTTCAATGCCCGAAATTAGATGAAACAAATTATACTACCTGGGCAATCATAATGGAAACAATACTTAAGGCATATGATCTTTGGGAGACTTTAGAAGCCACAGAAGATATAGATGAAAGAAAGATGCACACAACAAAAGCAATGATACTAACAACTTTGCCACAAGATATTTTAATGCAAGTTTCATAGTATGCAAGTGCGAAAGAAGTATGGGAGTCTATCAAAGTACGATACATGGGAGAAAACCGAGTTCAACAAGCGCGCCTACAAACTTTAAGGAGCGAATTGGAAACTTAAAAAATGAAGAATAACGAGACAGTGAGCAACTTTGCAGGAAGATTAGGAAGCATAAGAGGCAAGATCAAAAGTCTTGGTTCAAATATTAAAGACAAAGTACTCGTAAGAAAGCTACTGAACTCAGTCCCAAAGAAGTTTCTACCGATCGTAGCATCAATTGAACAATACTCGGATGTTAATAGCATGTCATTTGAAGAAGCAACTGGAAGAATAATAACTTTTGAAGAACGCCTCAAAAGTCAAGATGAATCACAAGAATATCACCAAGGAAACCTTCTAATGGCAAATACAAGAGTTCAACACCATGGAAAAGGTCGAGGAAGAAATTTCAATAAAGAAAGAAAAGAACGTGAAAGAGGTACGAATCAAGAACGAAGCAAAACCAAAATGAGATGTTATGAATGTGGAGAATTTGGTCATTTTGCATATGAATGTTCAAAATGGAAAGAGAAAGACAAGAAGCAAGAAGCACATCTCGTCTATTTAAGCGAAGACGAACCTACATTGTTGTAAGACAAGATGATCGTGATTAAGGGGGTGCATGATAGATTAATCCCGATCAAATGTTATATTAGTATGATAATTATGTAATTATTTAAAGTATGATGTATGAATTGTAAATTATAGTAAGTAGAAGGACCTATTTAGTATTTAGGAATACTTGAAGGGTTGCACCTTTTCATAAAGGTTGTGACTTTTCAGAAAGGGTACCACGAAGGGTTGTGACTATTCGACGCACCCTTTAGATTATTATAAATAGGCCCAATGTAATCATTTGTAAGTGTGATTTCTAAAGATTGTTTAATAAAGTTCATATATTTGCAAATAAATCCTGTGTAGTTAGAGTAAGAAATCCCAACAATTTTTCCTTTTTAAAAATCCAAAAATTATATTAATAAATCCCCAAAACTAGCAAGGAACTAAACAAGATAACAAGTAGCAACTAAGGAACACCAAACATTCGCTTGGATAGCTTTGTGTAGCAAACCACTAACGATATACAAAAAAATATATATGTTATAAGTGATCACACGTCGTATTAATCCTGGCTAGCGACTTGCTAGCTAGTACTTTAGGAGGTGTTTGGTACGATGGAATCAAGAGAATGAAATCAAGTGAGGTTTACAAACTTTATTTATGTGTGATGAGTGTCTTGATTCTCAATGAAAGAAGTAGAGAATTAAGTTTAATATAAATTTTATTTCTTCATCAAAATGATATATTTCTTCATCAACATGATCGAGGAGAATCAAATATTTTAATAGTTTTTCTTATATTTTTTTTATGTCAACCTTATATTTTTATATAATTATCATTAGTTAAAAAGCCTAAATTATAATTAAAAATAAAAACGATTTCGTTTTATTTCATTCCACCGTACCAAACGCTGATGTATTTTTGTCATTAAAAAAAAAACAAGTATTATTGGATTTAGATATATAGTTGCTAGATATATAGAGTGCTGGCTGGGTCGACAATCATCCCATCTTGGGCTAACTTCCAACTGTTGGAATGAAATTAAGCACAAGTGAGAGGAAGTTTTCTCAATCACCTGCTCCTTGTAATTGAATTGAGATCTTTATTGTCAGGGGTGGCTTTTAGGGTGTGCGAAAGGCTCGATCGCACAGGGCCCCCAATTTCGTAGGGCCTCACAGTTATAATAAAAATCTAAATTTAGACCAATAATTTTTTTTGTATTTGACATGTATACGTTGTGTATCGGTGCGTTAAAATTGAATTCATGTCAAATTCAATTTGATTCGTATTATTTATTTCAATTTCTCACTAATAAGTTTCTTTTGTTATTCACGAACTCGACTTTACCAATTAAAATTGAGTCTTAAAATGACCAAATTACCATTCAAAATACTCAAGTGACTATGTTGTAATCACAAGCACAGGGCCCCTAAAATTCATGAGACGGCCCTGTTTATTGTTGAAGATTATCATTGTGACAAACTGACAATTCCCCAACACATAACACAAAAGTCAGAAAGCTTTATGAGAGTTGGATCAATTAACTCCAGATAACTCTCTGATAGCCCTTCAATATCAAAAGTCCATCCTATATTTACTAGGAGCAGACGACCTTCCACCAACAAAAGTATCCCAAATTGGCTAATTTATAACCAAACAATTGACAAAATGTGGTATGATGACTCACAATGATCTTCGCATAGAGAACATATATAGGCTTGTATGAAGATCAATACGTACCCTTATCCACTAGCTTTGTTTCGGGTAGGAAGACGATCTCAAATAAGTCCGCAAAAGATACGTTCATCATCCTTGAATCAAATTGTTGGACGAGGTGAAAGGAAGCTGATAATGCACCTTCCTGATTCAATATAATTTACCTTCCAAACCCTTCAATCATAATATATTCTTTAATTAGATTGTATTTCTTCTTTTTTGGTTATCGAATCCAATGGTTAAAGAATAAGTTATACAAAGATCTATGGTGATTAGTGAACCAAATCTAATTAATTATAAAGGCTAGTTTCACATTTTGCTTGTTTTTAACCTGCTGGTATGCAAGGCCGACCCTGAGGGCCCAAAAGGGGCGACTGCCCGGTGCCTATAATTTCATAGGGCCACCAATTTCATAAATTTCAATGTTAAAAAGTATGATTGATTTTTTTGAACTTATGAACAGAAAAAAAATAAAAAATACACACACGTGTGTGTATTTATGCATGTATGTATGTGTAGGGCCCTCTAGCTTATACATTTTCGTTCGGGGCCCCAATAATCAATGGAATGACCTTGCTGGTATGACCACATCATATCATCACCTTTAATTACAATATTGTGAGTTCACAATGATCTTTCCAATAGAACGTATACTGGTTGCAGGCTGGTGGCTAGGTACATAAGAACAGAAAGTTAGCTTTATATATTATACATGCATGAAAGAGTGTACTGAGGTACTGTTACGTTGTTTCTGTATATACATTCATCCACAAATATATATGTGTGTGTATACATATAATTTATGCTAAAAAATGAATATATTTTAGTTAATAGTGAGTGTATACAAAGTAGGTGAGACGATAGACAAACTTTGGTGCCCTTATATTTTTATTTATCGGTAATAAGATAAGAATTGAATCTCAAATTCCATTATTGTTAGTGGCTGCCTGCTCTTGTCTTTTTTTATTTTTATTTTTATTTTTAACTTTAATGGGAGTCCATCACACGATTGATAATTTCATAATTAAAATGAAATTGTATTAAAAGGTATGTGTGTGTGTATATATATAGAAATCGATGCATCACGCGAGAATTTGATGCATCACGTGGAAATAATGATGCATTACGGGGGAATTGTGATGCATTTGTGGTGGTGCATGGAGGTTCTTCAAGGTTCTTCGATGCATGGAGGTTCTCCATTGAACCCACCTCTATATATATATATAAAAGATTGTAATACCGGAGTATTATATTAATTGAACATGTTCATTAAGAAAAAAAATGTTAAATTTCATGTAATAGTGCAATATACACATGTTAAGTAATGTGCATTATTATTGACTATTATACATCATTTACAATGTCATTATGATAAAATATTTTATTTCATCATGTTCAAATTAAGGTACAATATGCATGAACATATGCATTTTGCACTTTTGAATTAAATTAAACTCGTGAACATTTTTGTCGTAATAATTATGAATATGAAAACTAGTCAATCGTAATGCAATTTTGAACATATGTATATTACACTATTGTATGAAATTTAAAATTTTAGGTTTGAGTGAGTACCACCTATTATGTAGTGTACTAGCTGAAAATACCACCCTTAAAAATAATTTTTTTTCATGAACAAGTTTTACTTAAAATTACACTATATAATATATAAATTTCACGCACATTCACAAATTCTAAGTGCATGAAATCATACATCACATAAATGCACGTTCATATACATGCAAATTTACGTAAGTGTATGTTTACATTATTTTTAGGATATGTGAATGTATGTATGTATTATTACATATTATCTTCATAATGTTAATTATAACATGTTTATGAAAAAAAGAAATTTTAAAAGTTTTTTCAGTTATGGTACCTTCTGGTGCGCTATGAAATGTTTTAATTCAACCATTTGATATCTTTTATAAAACAGTAGTGTCGACACACGTACATGAGTACATTATTAATTCCTTAAGTTTCCATGTTTATTTCTTCTACTTGTAAAAATATATTAACATTAATTTATTACTAATGGGATATTAAATTATTAATTGTCACTGAAATTAGGTTTCTTTCCGATGAAAGCAATTAAAAATTAAAATGCTCTTTAAAACTGGTAGATCGACTAATTAATTAAGCCGCCATGCATATATTTTCTTAGACCACTGTTTGAAAGCGCGCAGTACCCATGGACTGAATACTCACGTTACCAAAATATTTAACGTTTTCGTTAATTACCACGTTTACGTGACGACTAATATTAACGTTACATGTACTTTTTATTATTTTTAATACATTTCGTTACAAAATGTGAATTATTAAGTAAAGTAACCTTACTTTATGTTACCAAATCTCATTGTGCTCTTTTCCAAGATATATGCAATGATTACTTTTTATAACGTAAATTAAGGTTGCTTTACGTGATAATTCATTTTTTGTAACGAAATGCATTAAAATAATAATATAAAGTATAATTAACGTAAATATGATAATGAAAATGTTGAGTATTTTGGTAAAGTGATTTTTATTTTGGTAAAACTTCATAAATGAGTTGTTTTTTTAGCTAGTTTTTGTAATTAATTAGACCTATGTATTATGTACATGATAACTAATAATTAATTAAATACACAAATTCACTTTATCATCAAATATATATATATATATATATATATATATATAGAGGGGGTTAATTGAAGAACCTCCATGCACCACTACATATGCACACAATTCTCCCGTGATGCATCATTATTATTTCCACGTGATACATCAAATTCCCGCGTGATACATCGAATTCTACATGATGCATTACGATTTTCTAGCGATGCACCGTGGTTCTCCAATGTTCTTCAAAGCATGGAAGTTCTCCATTGAACCCACACCCTTATATATATATATCCACCTTGAATGATTTATCAGATGGACAACTTCACTTGGTGTTAGAAATGTTACAAATTTTGTAATTCGTAATTTGAAACCATACATGGTTTGACAATATTAATCCAAAAGCATTTGAATGAGCTAAAAGCCAAAAAAAAAAAAAAAGAAAAAAATCAAGCTAATGAGTCGATATAAAACAAGTTAATATAGAATAAGTCCAAATAAACCAAAATAGAAAAATATATAACTTAAGCTCTCGTTACAAGGACCATGATATATAAATTTTAACCATGGAAAATAGAAAAATAACTTAACCTCACCAATCCCTTAGTAATAGGGTCATCGGTAAATCTCTCAGTAATTAGTGTTGTCGGTAAATCCCTCAGAAATAGCAATCAACGACCTGCTTATTCTTACAAATCAATTCTTTGAGAAATCCCTCGGCAAATGTCGTTTTTGTGGCAGTGATTTACTAGTTATAAAAAGATCAAAAGTTAAATCAAAGGATATTAATTTTAAACATAATAAGAGAACCCAAACAAAAACAATTGATTCTAATTAATTATACTAAATAAAGTAGAACCCAAATCCAAAAATAGAAAATTTTAAAAGATAATGGGATAAATTTGGCATATATAAGAAAGTTATTTGACAAGTTGCTAAATTTGGCAAGTTTTGATGATGAAATCTGAGAATGAGAAGCTTATTTGACTAGTTACTAAATTTGGCATATATAAAAGAAAGTTAAGAAACCCTAATGATGACAAGCCTAATGAATATAATGTAGGATGGGTGGAGAAAGACCTTGATGTTATTAGATGATAGTTTGTATGACAACTTGATGTTTTGAGAAGATAAAAACTTTGACAAATGATCTTAATTGACAGCAACGGATGGTGTGAAAAGAATGACTAGACACTAGAGGGATGGCATGTAATGGAGTTGCAGTGAGATACAATAAACCACTACTTAAGATTGATGCCAATAGCATCAACAATTGCTCCATTTAATACCTTAAACTCGATATACATGTGTCTATATGTAAAAAAACTTTACAAGAGACTACTTTGTCTCCTCGGAAGAAGAATAGCCCCGCTCTCAAGTCGACTGATCCCGTTGATCAAAGGGATTAACTAGTGATGAATTACTTGATAGTGTTTTAATGTTGATGAATTTTTATTTAACACTAGCAATTGTAGCTAGATAATTGAAGACATTTACAAAATATTTCAACAAATCAAAAGTGAATTGCTTATTAATTCAATCCAGACTTTTGTTTTATTTGTTTTGAATTCGCACAAATGAGTTTATTTGAACCCCATAAGGTCCAAGGTGCTATCAAGTTTTAGACAAAGTTAAAGGCTTCGTTTGTTTGCATTAATTAAGACCTTTTTAAATAGATTTGAAATTTGAATTGCAGCTCTAAACGTACTTTAGATTCTTTGTTTGTATTAAGAGATGCATGATAGGTTAATACATCTGAAATTTCCTATTAACTTTAAGAGAAATAGTATCCTAAAGTCAAATTAAGAGCATCTTAATGTATATCTTAAGGTCAACTTTTAATGTTGATCATAATTATACACTTCAGACATATAACCTCTTAACGTGAAATGTTTTGTATAACCAAGTGTCCAATGACTTCTAAATTAACATAGGTCAATCTATAGAAAATGGTTTGATTTTTTTTCATGTATAGTATCATCGCTACAATGATAAGGTAGATGGATACACGACCCCATGGCCTAAAAATATATTATCATATGTTAAAAATATATGAGTTAAAAGTTATCGATGTAAATGTATTTGTTGGATATGTTGAATAAAACAAGAAACTTTGTGTCTATTATCTATAAAGATATATATATTGTAGTGTAAGACATGTGTCGAAACAACTAAAATTGATGATATTATATTTGGCAAAAATGTAGGCTTTTTAGTAAACAATGGTTGGGAGTAAATATATTAATTTAAACATAAAGATTATAAAGTGGTTTATGGTTATTCATTAGTTTATTAATTTCTGTATGACGCACTAATTAAAATAGGAATTATACATGGCGTAGAATTGTCGACAATTGTTATTGTGTCATAGTCCAATTCCACTAATTGATATTGTGCAGTGGCTACATTAATGATTTATATATATGGATGGAAAAGTAATGCAAAATGTCAACCAAAGTCGTCTCACATATGATTTCGTTGACCAATAATTTCTTACTTAGCAAATAGTTTCCTTTTCCTCCTCATTCGCTCGTTTTCGCGTCAGGTGATTACATTCATTACATAATTGTATGTGTACCTTACTCTAACATTGTTTCACGATACGACTTTAAAATTAGTTACTCAATAAATTGTGTTTTATAAAATTACATTTTCAAAAGTGTTATAGTAATGTACGTTTAGACATAAAAAAAAAAAAACAAAACTTACCGAAAGAAAATGATTCTAGCTAATCATCAAAACAATTTTATATTTTTACGTTTTCAATACCCAATATGCTAATAATCAATCTCAAAACAAAAATTCAAATATGGACATTTCATCTACAAGATGTGGACATTTCATTTTTTTGTATGTCTATTATAATAATTATATATCACGTACGATTATTATACGTATAATAGTTATATGTTATATGCATAATGATTTCTATGTCTAATAATGTATATTATATGTATATTGTTTTAAAATCTTTACCACAAATATTTTTTAAAGGTTTTTTCAAATCTAAATATGAGTTTTTACATATATCACATGTATAATTGGTATATATTATATTTGTAATAGACTAATAGATGATTAGTATATGCATAATAGTTATGTATTATATGTATAATCGTGTATATTGCATGTATAATAATGTATAGTATTATGTGTACTATGTAACTTCTATTACATATTACACATAGATATTATATGTGTAATATTTGCTTCTATCACATGTTAAATTCTCTCTTTTTTTTTTTCACAGGTATGGGTTTGAAAGTAATTATTCTGTGCATTTGAAGTATCTTCAAGTTTTAAGGGTCTCGGATTGAAGTTTTGAAATTTTCATCACCACTGAAGATTGAAGCGCAAAGGTCGAAGGTTTTTAAGGTTCAGAGCAGATACGGTGATTGTATGTATAATGTATACTATTGTATAAAATTACACTACATATGTAGTTTGTAAAGTTATATGCATAATAAAGATGTAAGAGAATTTGCAGTATATGATATTATACGTGGAATATGCAGTATTGCATATCTAATATCGTATTAGTCTGGTAAGAAAATAAAGAAAGAGAATGTATGACATTGGAAACATAAATATGAAAAAAAAAATGTAAAAAGTAAGAAAAAAATAATAGAAAATAAGAGAGAAAATGCAATTTATTTGGAGATACAAAGTTAGCAGTTTTTTTTTTTTAATTCTTTTTCATTTAAAAAATTAGTTTTTTTAATAACCAAATGATCTTTTAAATCTAATGGCTTAAATTGATTTTTTGGGACTTCATAAATATTGATCTTTACAATGATCCCAACTTTATATATATAGTTAGCACTACAAGAAAAGTGTCATTTAGTGACACACCCTTTTAGTGACACAAAAAAAGTGTCAATATATCTTACTTTTAGTGTCACTTATGAAAAAGAATAGGTATAGAGCAATCTTTTACCCACACTTTTTCTAAAGCGGTGACACAAAGATTTTGTCACAAAAATACTTGAGGCATATACCAACATATATTTTTCCACTATATATTTATACTCACTCCACTTTTACCCACTCTTTTTGTTGTGTAGGTAAAAGATTTTTATACCTATAGTGACACTTTTTTTACAACAAAAAAGTGGATAAAAATGGAGTGTGTATAGATATATAGTGACTAAAAATTTATGTGGGTATAGGCATCAAGTATTTTTGTGACAATTTTTGTGTCACTACTTTAGAAAAATATGGTAAAAGATTGCTCTATACCTACTTTTTTTCATAAGTGACACTAAAAGTAGGTATGTATATATATATATATATATATATATATATATATATATATATATATATATATATATATATATATATATATATATATATATATATATATATATATATAGAATCAGGTTCATCAGCGTACCTATGAGATTCCAGCGTACCCAGCGTACCCTAATGTGAATGATCATTCACATATATTTTTTTTGAATAAACATGTATAAGACAACATTATAAGACTTTTTTTCAAAGGAGCAACATCATAAATCTTGTGAATGATAAAAAAAGATCATGTGAATGGTCATTCACACCATTCACATTGTGTGAAATGACCATTCACATGGATGACCATTCACACAAATATGCATTGAGCATTCACATAAGTTTTAAGGACACAGAAAGTGTGAATGTATGTGAAATTCATATATCATGTGTATAACATTAATTTAAACATGGTTATGAGAAAAAAAATTTAAAAAAAGTTTTTTAAGGTTGGTACCTTCGGGTGCACTTGATTTCGAGAGGTACTTTTTTGAACCTGACTCTATATATATATATATATATATATATATATATATATATATATATATATATATATATATATATATATATATATATATATATATATATATATATATATATATATATATCACAATGAATCAATATACAAAATTAGTGAATAATGATGTTTTTCACTTCTCAATATATATTTAACTTCACACGATAATATGTGTGTGTGTATGTAATCAAATGAGAAGCTAAATATATATCTTAAGAAGTGCGTAAGAAGCACCGTGACTCATTTTTTAACATATTGATTTACTGTTTTTTAAATATATAAACGATAAATCATAAATTCCCGACTTAACAATCGACAATTCATTAATTTTTTACTTTTTTCATTATTTTTGAATTTTAAAGAATGAATGACGAATTCAAAATAAACGAATCAATGTACAAAATAAATGAATCAACGTACAAAATAAGCGAATCAATGTAACAAATTAGTGAATCAATATATAAAATTAGTAAATCGTAGTGTTTCTCATACTCTTCAAGATATATTTAGTTTCTCACAATAATTAAACCTACACACACATACATATATATATATATATATATATATATATATATATATATATATATAGAGAGAGAGAGAGAGAGAGAGAGAGGTTCAGTTGAGAATTTTTGCATCTAAAGAACATAGGAACCATCCTACAGTCATTTGATCAAGTCGATTTAATGATATATCATATGATGCAACGTATCTCATGCATCTTGTGATGCAAAATATCATATGCATCAATGGTTGTTTAGGAAATAAATATATCTAGTTTAATTAATTTTAATTTTATAATAATTGAAATTGCTTCAAGTATTTAATAATAAATACATAAATAAATTAAATTAATACACTTCCAATTTTAACAAAATTTAAATAAATTCAAAAAAAAATGTTGACGATCTTGATGCATCATTGTTGTTCGTCATCTTCATGTTCAGCTTTGGCTCTTCGCTATGCATCAACGTGTTCATCCAAAAACATTAATCTAATGTGATCCAACAATAATGTGTTCATCTTTCCAACATGATGCATCAACATGTTCATTCAAAAATTTTAATCTAACGTGATGCAACAATAAGATGTTTATCCAAAAACGCAACATGTTCATCGTTCGAACGTGATGCATCAATGTGCATCATCATCATCATTTTTTTCCAACATCTTCATCTTTTCATAATCATCTCTTTGTAGATGATGGTGGTGTGGCCGGTGGTGCGGTGGCCGGTGGGGTTGATCGACCGAGAAAGAGAAAGGAAGTGGACACGTTAGATTGGGAATGGCTGGTGTTTCTCATCCTTTGTGTTCTTTGTCAATGCCCAACAGCAACATGAAAGGGGTGGTGGCCGAGAGAATAGATGAGGTGGCCGGTGGTCCAATGACCACTGGTGTTGATCGGCTGAGAGAGAAAGGGAGAAGGTGGAGGCGTAGACACACACACACACAGAGAGAGAGAGAGAGGTATGTGAAAAGTAAATGTGGTAATTTACCTTCTTAATTTAACTCCTAATTATCTTCTAATTATTTTTAAAAATTAAATAATGCACCTTTGGTAGATTATCCGGTGTGAAAAAATTCTCAAAGATTTGTAGATGCATAAAAGTTATATATATAGACCAATGATCTTTTGTGAACACTTTATTTGTTGTGAATAGGGTGTAAATGAGCCGAGCTACTCGTGAGCTACTCGAGCTCGTCTCGTCAAAAGCTCGAATTAAACGAGCCCGAGCCGTGCTCGAGCCTAAATTCGAGCTCGTTTATTCCCAAGATTCACATATCAAGCTCGCGAGCCTAAACGAGCTTAAATGAGCCTATATATAAATATATTTTTAAATTAATAAATATATAATATATGGATTAAATAAATATAAATATATTAAAATAACAAATTATATATATTATATAAAAAAGATTATTTAAAAATTAATTAAAATATATAATAAACGAGTCGAGCCCGAGCCGAGCTCGAGCTTGGAAAATTATTCACGAGCCAAGCTCGAGCTTTACATACAAAGCTCGAAACAAGCCGAGCTCGAGCTAGAGCCTGGTATTTTTAAACGAGCCGAGCTCGAGCTTAGACGGGCTCGGGCTCGGCTCGGCTCATTTACACTCCTAGTTGTGAACAACCATAAAAATGACTTTGAATCTTGTTGAAAATACTACATAACTCTTCTATTAACCTATTAATCTTATTGGATCCTATAAATTTTGTTGAATTCTATGAAATGTGCAAGGTATGAGGAGATACAAATCATGAGAAGGACAAAAATAAGGGGATAATTGTTTGTTAATATAAGATACTCTTCAAGATCTGTCGTCGAGATTACTCTCCTTTTCGATATGTATATTTGTTTTCTCCTATTATCCGGGTTCTAATAAACCATCATTGAATATCAAAGTAACCAACAATTTGGATCTTTTATTAATCAATTAAAAAACGTAAATTACCAAAAAGAGGGGGAAAACATCAATTTGTCACTGAAGAAGTACGGAAGGTATATACATGTAAAAAAAACAAGAGGATAGATAGACTCCATTGATGTCACTAAAAAGGTGAAGGATAATCAAGTTATTAAAAAACCAAAAACTATTCCAATTCAACATCATTCAACTTTCATTCCCAAGTAACCGAAATCATAGAATTGGAGAGGCCCGACTCCTCAAACGTTGTCTTGCTGCCATAGTCCAAATCCTTCACCGCACCAGGGATTGCATGAGTCAATCGGAACGCCTTTTCATCACTGCCCTCCAGATTCGCATGGCAGAATGACCACAGCAGCTGAACAAAACAAACATTTGCAAACTCATGACTTGTAGTTTTAACTTTCAATGTAGAAATCACATCCATAACAATGTTTTACTGTATCTTCATGTTAAAAAAGCATGTTATTTAACAATTAAATATCAACAGTTCACAAAGAGTATGTTATAATTACATTATAAAATGATCATATATAATCATACGAGTGAAGATCGGATGAAACTGTTGCAGTAACTTATCATACAATTAATCATTGTGCAAAGTGGTCCAAAAAGTTTTCAAATTTCCGTAGATCTTCAACGTAATCTTTTAGGGATCTGAAGGGAGTTTGTATGATGCACGCGAAACAAAAGAAAAACTTTTGTTCCAGACTAGTAGTTGAATGAGTTTTCATTTCAATTTTTATTTTTTATTTTTGGAAGGAGTAATAGAAGAGAATGTAAACAATGTTACTTGTATTGGATCAGATCGTAAGAAGTTCCTCTGAAGTCTGCGTCCATCAGGGAGGCGGACTCCAACCCTGCAAAGTAAACTCCTATCACCCTTGGGTTCTTCAGGCAGTGGTGGATAAGTATGCTTCTCGGATTTTGGAATCTCTTTTTTGGTATTGACAGCTTCATCTGCATCTGCATCTTTGGAGGGTTCTCCGACACTATATTTCATCGTCTCCATAGATAATGCTCGTGCAAGCCGCATGTCTTCATCTTCTTCACTTGTTCCGTCTGCAACTACTGCAGCCTCATAAGTCAGTTATGCTATAAAGTGTTAAATGTAAATTACGTTTTCTGGATTTCTATCACAATATGATGACGTACATAGAGAACTAAAACAAAACATAACTTCTGTATATTTATCATTATCCAAGAAATCCACGTTTAGGCCATCCCACCACTTGGTTAGCGACCAACTGCTAGGACGTCACTGAACCACTGGTTTCGACCAATGCGCTTCAAAAAATTGATACTTCCTTTTATCTTATGATCTTGCCTACTAAATTGAATATATATATATATATATATATATATATATATATATATATATATATATATATATATATATATATATATATATATATATATAGGGTTGGGTTCCGGTAAGAACCCTCGTTACCATGAGAACGGGAGACCCACTCCAAAATTCACAAATTTGTACATCAAATGCACAAATTTAAAAATTAGAAGTTTTATTTAAAATCATTATTCGTCTTAAATATTAATAAATATCATAATCTAACACTAAAATTACATTCAAAAATTATATTCATTAAATTATAAACTAAATGCACAAATTTGAACATCAAATGCACAAATTTTCTTAAATGCACAATTCGTACATAAAATGGATAAATTATAGCATGAGATGCGTAAATTTTTACATGAAATGCATAAATATATTGAAAACATTTAATTTTAGTATCAAATGCACAATTTTATACAGTGGATGCACAATTTTTAGAGTGGTTCTCACGTTCTCACGGTAATGAGGGGTTCTCATGTGAACCCAATCCTATATATATATATATATTGCAGTAAGTTTAAAATAAGATTGTGACGATTTCTTAGAAGCTATGCAATTAATAGCGTCTCACGGTCGAATAACGGTCGAGACCGCTATTTGCTATAGCGGTTATCGCGGCGATATAGCGGTATATTTTATATATATATATATATATATATATATATATATATATATATATATATATATATATATATATATATATATATATATATATATATATATATATATATATATATATATATATATATATATAACAAAATAAAAACCTGGCATCGCTTGTATTTTGGGAGGTGGAGCGTGAGAATTTTCTCTTGGACGTTTGTGGGACAAGCTGAAATGATGATCATTTGGGCTACCATCCATGAATTGCAAGAGATCCTATCATCCAAAGATGATATTTTGATTTAGAGTTCCTATAATTCAGCTTGAATGTTAATTCTGAAAACAACTGTAATACACCAACAATGTACCTCCAACAAATTTTCTGGTTGAACCATTCCACGCCATGAGCGCATTTTTTGACCCGTGACAGGGTCAATGACAAGAGTTACAGGAACAGAGTCCAATTTGTAGTATGTTTTTATCTTGCTGCCCTCTTCTGTATCGTCGCATACCTAAATGCACACCCCCCCCCCCCCCAAAAAAAAAAAGGAAAAGAAAATTGGAATACATGTTAAATGCATAAAAAAGTCTATGAAGGGCAAGAATATTGAGATTATAATCGATCCATCTTCAAGAATTTAGTGCTCAAATTTTCAGGGGTGTCACTTTGCTTACTATAGTTGCATTACCAAATACGGTAAACCTGACCTATAACAGTCGAGTAATCAATGATCGGAGAGCAAATATGAATTCAAAAAAACAACACAAAATGTGGTCCGGTCCAAAGAAGACATACCGCATATGTCCACAGCCGTATTAGGCTATTAGCTTGTTTTTGTTATTGATTCAGATTTCACATTGATATATTTATATTAGTAACACAAAATTTTGGGCCAAAATATCTCTTACAGGACTGGGCTGAAATCTACTTGCAGAGGTACTGGTCCTAGAAAACCAAAGAGAGCTCCCAACAAGGCGCACACCCTCCACAACTTAACAATTTTCCATTTGTGGCTGATCAAACATCAACTGCACATCTCTGTAGGTCTTGTAAACCAAAAACAATTAAAGCACACCTCACTAGTGCAACACCGCATCAATCAGCCTATAAGATAATCTTCACTTCACCATACTCAACTCTTTGATAAGCATATTTGCATATCTACAGGATTCTTTGTACTAATGACCTTTGACAATGTAAAAAAAAAAATATCATTGATCAAGTCCCTAACGAATTAATATCTTAGCTGAATAAGTTTTGTCATCCCAGGAAACATTAGTATCATTGCAAGAATAGTACTCTCACTATTACAGTAAAGAACATTATCTATTTGTTTCTTGTCTAACTTCTCAAAAAATTCTTCAACCAAATCATCTCATTATTTGTTTCAAAAACCATCTATTTTGCTTCCGTGGTTAAAGTTTTCAACGTTCTTCTGTCTATCATCACAATATTGAACATTATCTATTTGTTTCTTGTCTAACTTCTCAACCAAATCACCTATTTACTTGTTTCAGCAATAGACTAATAGTCCTGTAATTTGCTTATGTAGTTGAGTTTTCAACATTCTCCTGAAGCCTAAAAATACCAACAAACAACCCTTTTCCAACCCCCCCCCCCCCAAAAAAAAGAAAAAAGAAAAAAGAACACACACACACACACAAAAAGGATGTGTCAAGAGTGTTTTTACTTAAATCTGAACAACCACACAAATCTCCATCTGTATATCCTTAAGGGTGTTTTGGTATGATGGAATGGAATAGAATCGTGAAGTTTATAAGCTTTTTAAACCAATGATGGTTACAAATCAACAAAGGTAAACATAGAAAATGAAGAATACATTGTTATAATTCCATTCCCTTTCCATGTTTTTGATTCTCTCCATGTGGAGAGGAAAATGAGAAATGAGATTTACACTAGACTTGATTCTCTACTCCCTTCCATTGAGAATCAATGCTCTTGTCACATAGCAAAAATACTTGTAAATCTTGTGTGATTCCATTCCATTCCACCGTACCACACGTACTCTTAATGTATTTACTCTGGAAACATAACGCGAACTTAGAATGGCCTTTCAAGTAGCATAGCAACCATTTGACACATTGTATACATCAAGTTGCCAACCGTTGAAGTCCAGACCATTACATCGTTTTATGGATCGCTTTATCAACTTATTCTATCTACTGAATCACAAATGAATCAGATCATATGGGACTTGATCAATTCTAAATCAAGACTCCAACCATTGTGAAGCATAATGAGAAATGCAAAACTTACATATTAGGTTGCAAGAAAAAATAACAGGCTCCAAAAGATATGGGTTAATGTTACATAATACATATAAACGACGAATTTTAGTATCAAACTAATGATGCTATACAACTCCATGTTACACATCAACTGCACATCTCTGTAGGTCTTGTAAACCAAAAACAATGTAAGCACGCCTCACTAGTGCAACACCGCATCAATCAGCCTATAAGATAAGCTTCACTTCACCATACTCACCTCTTTCATATCTAAAGGATGCTTTGTACCAATGATCTTTGACGATGTAAAAAAAGTATCATTGATCAACTCCCTAGTCCCTAACGAATCGATATCTCAGCAGAATAAATTTTGTCATCCCAGGAAACATTAGATTCATTGCAAGAATAGTACTCTCACTATCACAGTAAAGAACATTATCTATTTGTTTCTTGTCTAACTTCTCAAGATATTCTTCAACCAAATCATCTCATTATTTGTTTGAGCAATAGCCATATATTTTGCTTCCGTGGTTAAAAATTTCAACATTATTCTGTCTAACATCATCACAATATTGAACATTATCTATTTGTTTCTTGTCTACTTCTCAACCAAATCACCTATTTACTTGTTTTGTTTCAGCAATAGACTAATAGTCCTGTAATTTTCTTATGTAGTTGAGTTTTCAAGATTATATAAAACTTCCGATGACTATACAACTCCATGTTACATATTCATAGCCCTTTCCTATAAATATTTCACCACAAGATTATATGAACTTTGTTAATTCACCATGAGTGAAGCAAGACAGCAGATGGGTCGATTCAAAGCACATACTAAGAACAGGCAAAAAAACTTTAGCAAGAAACAACCAAAAGCTTAAAAGAAGTAACAATACACCCACAGTGTAGAGACAAAACATGGGTTCTTAATTTACTATAAGATACCCTAAATGCCTACAGTATCGACCTTTAAATAGGCTGGGTGTAAGAGAAAGAATATGAAAATTAAAATATGATGGTAACTAAACGACACTTTGTTTTCTTAGTGATAAATGTAATTGTTGTTTGATAATTGTGTTGAATGAAAGGCATAAATAATTGATGAAATTGATGTTTTAACTATTAAAATAAGATGTAACATAATAAAATTATTTCAATGAACTTATCAAATGATCAATAACTTAGAAACTGATTACACAAAAAAAAAATATGACTTATTAATTAATGAATATATTATGTGAGAAAGGTAAAATGGAAAAACTAGTCTTCATGGGGACAACACAACTCATCATCATTTACTCAATAACCCATTGGCTAATTAATCAAGTCCCAAACAAACAGTCATATGTGGCTTACAGAATAAATTGTCAAGTCCATATGTTTGGCACAGAGCTTCTCTCAATAAGCTTCTTTTGTAATGCAAAACAAGATGCATTTTCAGAGGTTGGGTGGTGGCCTTAGAAAACCAAAAACGAAGTCTGAAAACATAAAGAGGTGTTTTCAAATCCTTAGTTATAAAATACAAAAACTGACATTAGAGTTTAGAAAGCCTTCTTTTGGAAAACAAACAATTTGAAGTTTTGAACAAGTTTTTTGGAGCTTATTCAAGAAAATGAAAACAGAAAAACACCCAATTTTTAGAAAATGAAAATTTGAAGTTTAGAAAACCGTTTTTGAAAAACATACTATTTTAACAGAATTTCTGAAAAACCATGTTTTCAAAAAATTGAAAACAGAAAACACCCAATATTTCATCAAATAAACGCAGCAAGCTTTTGTTTTTAAAAAAATGAGCTCTCATTAAGAAAGAAGCTTCCTTTGGAATGCAAGGCTTTAGCTTGTATTTTTTTATTTAGAACTCCAACAAAATAAGCTATCTGAAATAGTGTTCAAAACTAGGCACTAGCTTGAGTTTTTTACAAAATTTATTGGCATTTTACCACTATAATAATTCCCTAGCATTCGAGTGTTTTGTATGTATGCCTTTTTATATATGTTACACATTTCAGCTAGAACCATAATTACAACACTTTTATAAAGCTGATGGTTTTTAAGTTGTAAAGTCTAATGTGTTGACAAAGAAATCAATTGCCGGTGCAGTGTCGTCCAAGGACACCCAAACATCTTATAAATATATTTCAATGTGATTGTAAACCTTAATCAAAATTCAATAAAACGAGCTCATTAGTACGGCCTTGGTCGTAGGTCATTCTTGACCCGGCCCATGAAATCTCTGTTCTTGTGTTTGTTTTCTGATTGTGTTTCACTTTCTACGCGTATTTTCCCAGCAACAGCTACAAACCTACAACTGACACCTACAACAACATTTACAATACATACCCCAAGTCCTAATAAAATACCACCTAAATCTCGTAGAATATGGAAACTATAAATATAATAGAAAACTAAATATGTAACAAGTGATAAATAACATAAATTTCTTGAAATATTATAAGAAATTGGATCTCCTAAAATATGGGAACTTAAGGTGGCGTTTGGTTTGCGGGACATCAGAGAAACTGGTGATATTTTCATTTGGAAATCCTTCTCTTATCATGTTTGGAAAAAAAGAAGAAGGACTTCATTTTCCTTTAGCATTTCACAATCCTCATTTTTGAAGTTTTAGAATTCTTCCGTACCCCCTATTATTTCATAATCTCATATCTTTACATTTTAAATTCCAAACCAAATGACAATATTACCCTCATCCTCAACCCAACCACCACCTACCTATACCTATTGAGCCTACCTACCCTACTCTACCAACACCTACCCCATCCCTACCCTACCAACACCTATCCCATCCCTACCCTACCAACACCTACCCCATCCTACCCTAACTACATACACCCAACAATGATAATCATCTAACACTACCTACCTACACCAATCCATTGTACCATACTCTACCGTATCTACCCACCCCACCCCACTCTACCTAACATACCTACCCACCCTACCCATCACCACCCCAACCTCACTAGACATCGTATCTTACTCTCACCCATCCTACCTCACCTATATCTACATATATATACCCACCTCATACTATTTCTCACCAAACCCTACCCATCCCACTCTTACCAACCATACCAACCCACCTACCTTACCCCCACCCACCCCACACCAAACACACATCGTATCCTACCCTTACCAATCCCATCTTACCCACATCTACTTATACACACTCATCCTGCACTACCCCTTCACATCCCATCCCATCCAAGCACACCCTACCCACCCCACCCTGCCCCTACCTACCAACCACCCTACCCCTACCTATCTACACCTTGCCCACCTTTTGATATACCCTACCTTACTTTTTGTACACCTACATGCTTTACCAATATCATTTGACACATTTGCAAATAAACAGAATTTTACAAATAATTGAATTTGAAATCCCACAAACCAAACACATGACATGAAATCCTGTCATTTTCAAATTCTGTCATATTTAAATCTTGGTATATCAAAATCCTGTAATCCAACGCTACCTAAAAGTTAAACAAAATCTAAAATAACGAAAATGTGGTAATCACCTAATATGGATGAGGTTCCCTATAAACCTTGATTATGACAAAATTGGCCTTGCATAGTTGCATGTGGTAATTAAACAAGGCAATACCACATTCATGTGATGAGTGGTAGCCTTGTTTGACTTGCTTTCCTTGCACTAATGTGTGATGAAAAAGAATTTAGACCTGTAAAGGTGTCTCCAAAAATGGACACTACAAGAAATTAGGGTAAGTGTCATAACTTTCACTATGGGTACTTTAAACAAACTTGGCACATGTAAAAACATGTATAGTTGGATACAAGAACAAGGATACATGTAGTTTTAGTCACACATAAGATAAGGACTTTAAGTAAAAATGTGTAATTTTCATCTACTTGATCATTACAAAGTCAATAATATAATACACATATATAAGAGTATCCAAATAATCTATGAAAACCACCAGCAAAACTCAAACGAATGGAAAAATTCATATGTGACGTTTGATACTTTACTAGACCATGCATATTGCAATTCTTTTGATAAGGAATACTGCTGCTATCCTAGGCATAGTAAATAAGTAGGCTACGACAAATTTTGGGACAAAATCTATAAGGTGTCAAAACCACTGGCCATGCAGCCTAAAGCAACCTACAAATTGCTCTCTTTAAGCAAACAAAAAAAAAATTAGGTTATATAACACAGTCATACTACTAGAATTTTCTTTCTTTTTTTTTTGAGAGAAAAAGGGAAAGGAAAGAACATTCTACTAATTGTATAGTTTGTAGTCTGCCATACTATTACGTAGTGTGCCTCAAGTAATCAAGCAAAAGAGTGGTTCCCCAGCAAGCATTACAATGCAAATTATAAACTACATCCTCCTTGAGTCCTCATGAAAGCAATGAGACGGTAGTCCGAATTCCAAAAAGATGATATCCTGATAAAGTTCATCAATATTTAGGCTTCTCTAGTCAACACCTAATCTCTAATTATGAATTCTTTATTCCCTCAGTGCAACATCATAAACATGGAGCTCGCCTCCATTAACTTTTACAATAAACATGGCTTCAACTTAACCTTTAATTTCCCCACAATGTAAATCAATGACTCACTACACAATTTCCATCAAACATTACATTACCATAACACAAAAGTGTCAATTTTTACACCAAAATTTGTTTAAGCATACAAAAAATATTTTATAAGCGATATTAATTATTATGTTAAAAATATACATGAAAAATATAAACCTGCCAGAAGATGAAATTGGATGTAATTGTTTGAGCAACAGCTTCATTGGCCCAGGTATCTCGGTTAAGCTGCACATAAAGTATTGAAAAACAACACTGATCATAACATTTGATTGCATTAATAATAACTATGTAACATAGTATGTCTTTCAGTAAATTTAGTGGGCAGTTAGCAAAAAGTATACCATATGTGAGCTAAATTCCCTGGCAGATTGCAAGTTCACTAAAAGCCATCGGTCCTGAGTTTTAGCAGCTTCTTTTGCCTGGCATTGTAACAAATAAAGTATAATCGAACGAGAAATATGATTACATGTAGGGACATGCTGTTACGCCTCATTCAAACATTAATAAAATACCAGATAAGCATCAAAGCATGAGTTTTTAACAAGCCTCATTAATTATATAAAAATAGACATTAAATGGTTAAACAGTAAAATACTTCTCTCACACATAATCTATGTAATCTATTCAAGTGTAATATTTTGTATAGCAAAAAGAATTTAGATACTTATGGATAGCATATGAGGCAAAATAGATCAAACGTGAATTGATCCTATTGCTTGCTCAAAACAATAGGATATATGAATAGCAAATTTGTATTGTCACACTCATATAAATTACATCGTTTTGTCCAATTTTAGTCAAACTAACTAACATAAAATGATCATTTCACACCTGTGAACGACATAAAGAAATTTTGACAAAGAGAATATAAGCATCTCAATTGTAATTAATAATTTATGTGGTTCCTACTTCCTAAATTTTTTCGTTCAAGTGTATATTATGAGAAGAGTAAGGATGCAATGATACTTTTTTTAATTTGATTAGTATCTCGATACTGACATGTGGACTGTAATGATTTACACATAAAAACAACAAAAATTTTTCATATACATTGACCAAAAGGCTTGTTCATAAATCTCAACTTACCTTCTCAAATGGCCCATGGTACATCAAAGCGAAAGGAGGACGATATAAAGTGGCAAGATTATCTCGAGAAGTGTCAGCTGTTGATGTAGCACCTTGTTCAGTTTCCCATACTCCAGGACGTTTTAGTTCCTCGTCAAAGTTTCGGAAGGGAACCACCGTACGAGCTTCATGTGGAGAATACCCCAATCTTGTTGCTCCTCTAAAGACATATAGTAAAATAAAAAGAACAGCATAAAGAAAAGCACGCCATTCAAATTTGTAATAAGGAGCTTTAATTACAAAGAACATGATGAACTGAGTCAGTAAGATATCATATGGCTTGAACTTAGAAGTATGTAATTATATGTTGCCACAAAAAAATTAGCACATTTCTCTAAATTAGAATTAAACAAAAATGTTACCAAGACAACCTTATATGGAAATTGTAGAAACTAAGCACTGCCAATACTTTGATTTTTGACACACCTTACGCAATTAAATTTTCTATTAAAACAAACAAGCAGACAAATGATGGATTGAGTAACAACAAACTAGCAGATGATCCACATGCACTTCCATGAATATTTCAATGTATTGGGGCAGCATAAAGACAATAGAAAAAACAAAGCTTAAAACCAAAAGTGACTATGAACAATATATTAAGTTGTGTACCCATAGAGCATCGGGGTGTCATAGAGAACATCCCTTTTCACTGGCAGCGGCGCACGAACTTCACTGCTATCCTTTTCTATGATATTTTCAGATCCTGCAAGATTCTCTGAGCCTCTGAGGCAACATTCAGAAAAGATCAAGATCAATGAAGGTGTTGATCATATAGGGGGAAAAAAAAAAAAAAAAGAAGAACTTATCAGGTGAATTTAACATTCACCAACCCGATGCTTTGGTTAGCCAAAAGGCCATCATTTTCAAGTGGTGGAACATAGGGAGAAGATGTCGCTACTCCAACATCATTTCCTACATAAAAAAGCTGAATAGCTTCTTCAAGTTTCCAGCTTGTGGCCTGAATGTACATGAACTCAAGATCATTAATAATAGTGAGTTAATGACTCATTTAAAGTATTCTTGCATCAATGTTAGTGTTTTGAGAATGCAAAATTTATAATTACTTTACAATTTTATTTCTAGTACCTGTAACATTTTTATTTTGATGAAGAACAAATAATAATAATAAGAATAATATAGAGGGGGCAAAAATTGCAAGATATACTAATCTTTAAAAGTTATACACCTTCAGCCTAACACCAAAAAAGTGGCAAGGGCAACACTTTGCATATAATTGGAATAAATCCCAGAAAACCCTAGTCCCAACACCATCAAAGAAAATGATCATTAAACATCTCCAGAACTTAGGTGGATCGGAAAATTACACCCCCATGAACACCCTTCTATTTTCTACAACCATGGAGGATTGTTGTTCTCCTTTTTCTTCTACACTAAACAAGAACCTAAAGTTTCCGGTATCATCAAAAGTTCACATTTAAAGAGGACAAGTGATCAAAAATACGCCGACCAAACACGCTAGATTGAGTGAAAATACCCAAAACAAAACAAATACCGATAAGAAATATATACATATGGTCCGAATCAATCGATTGATAAATATCACCAACCAACCATAGAAGAAATTGGAACCTGTAAAAACTGCCTGGCAGTATCGGCAGTCTGACCGACTGCAATTTCAAGAAACGAAGAGACCATGGTTTGCTGGTCGGTCGCCGACAGAACCCCGCCACCCTCCATCTTCGATTCTTCTTCTTCGCTCGGCAATGAATCAACGAACAAAAATAAGTGGTACTAGCAAAACCCTGATGACGATGAGATTTGATACGACGTTACGGGGTGAGTGTTTGGGGAGAAGGGAGCAGGGGATTGGGGGAAAACTGGGTGCCGTTAACAAAAGGATTTATATGTTGAGTAATTACCAAGAAAACCATTTATTAGAAGGGGTTTGGGATTCGTTAACAAGTAATTTTAATAAACTAATCTAGTTAAGGGTGTTTGGAATTACTTTCTATGATATAAATTGGGTAAATTACAAATTTGGTCCCTGTGGTTATAGGGAAATTACAGATAAGGTCCTTCTATAGAAGAAATTACAAATTCGATGTCTATGGTTAACATTTTGTTATGGATTTGGTCCTTTGACCGGTCATTTTTTTTAAAATGACCATTCTACCCTTGAGATTTATAAATATAGGTAATTAATTTTTTTTACATATAAATATATAATAAAGTTCCAAAATCTAAATTGATTTTCATTTTAATTATTAAAATAGCTCCATCTTGTCGTTCACTGCCTCCGAACAAAGTCCACAAATCCACCGGTGACGATTGCGGTCCTCCGGTAACCTTTCCCTCTCTCTAGTCTCTACATTTTCCATCTCTCTCTACGTTGATAACTACAGCTTCACCACCGTCTACTCCTAGTCTGTGCAAAAAATCTAGTCATTGATAGGAGCATTCAGAAAGCATATATCCAAGCCATAAGATCTGCCAAGAACTTCATTTATATTGAGAACCAGTATTTTCTTGGGTCATCGTATGCATGGAATTCCTATAGAGATGCAGGTTTGAGCACTTCTCAACTGGAAGTTGCATGGAACACTACATGTTATTTCAGATATCCATTTCTCAAGTTTACGGTCATAGAAAACTTCCATTTGAAGGAGGGAGTTCAGATGGTGATGGTGGTGGCAGTGGTGAGAGAGAGGTGGACGGTGGTGAGTGGTGGTGGGGGTGGTGTTTCGGTGGTAAAAAACAAATTGTAGTGATATGGAGAAATGATAGTGTGTGGTGTATGTACTGTGGAGTGTATCAAAGAGAAGAAAGTTTGAAGAGACTTGGGTAGGGTTGTAGGGGTTCTGTAAAAGTTTTTATTTATTTATTAAATTATAAAAATATTTAGTTATTAATTAAAATAGAGTTAATTACCTATATTTATAATAATCTCAAGGGTAGAATGGTCATTTTAAAAAAAATGACCGGTCAAAGGACCAAATCCATAACAAAATGTTAACCACAGACATCGAATTTGTAATTTTTTCTATAGAAGGACCTTATCCGTAATTTCCCTATAACCATATGGACCAAATTTGTAATTTACCCTAAATATAAATATTGTTATATTAAACATAAATATAATTTATTATTTTTAAAATCTAAAAACATTAATAAATAATCTAAATCTTATCTCATCTATACCTATATATATCTAATTAAAAATCTATTTTATATATTTATAAATTAATTAAAATATACTAAAGTTAAATATACATTATGTAAAAAATATTAAATTTTAAAATAATTGGTAAAAATATATTTCATAACATTTTATTCATTATAACAAAATTATAAATATTACGTTGTATATAAACTAAAATCTCAATTTATATCAACTAACATATAAATAATTTATAAATAAAATAGTAAATTACAAAAATGGTCCCTGCGGTTTGCATAAAATTTTGAAATTCAGTCCCTATATTTTCAATTTTGCATAAACGGTTCTTATTTACATTGTTTATTTGCAAAAATGGTTCACCTGTATCATTTTTTTTTCCTAAATGACCATAAAATAGTTTAGTTTCACCGCAAATATTTTTAGTGTCGATTGAAACATGTTTCGCCAAGTATTGGAACTGTA
This sequence comes from Centrapalus pauciflorus, assembly GCA_020465985.1. Taxonomy (NCBI): domain Eukaryota; kingdom Viridiplantae; phylum Streptophyta; class Magnoliopsida; order Asterales; family Asteraceae; genus Centrapalus; species Centrapalus pauciflorus. The sequence continues at coordinate 756,009 of JAANYP010002881.1, forward strand.
TTGGTACATTTTACTAGTGTTTTGAGATTAATTTCCTTGATGTTCTTGTGGTTTAAACTGAAATCCATATAATTTTCGAGTAAATTGATAGCGACCATGGTTGTTTTTGGAAAATAAAATGTAAAATCAACCATATCTTGGTTTAGATAGTTATTTATATTGTTGTAAAGATAAAATAATGTATTTTATTTTAGTTTTACTCTATAAGTTCTATATTGATACAAAAATAGAAATAAATTCTTTTGAATGTGAGGTCAAAGTTAGAGAAAAAGTTGCCTAAATGTTCACTGTTCATGAGTGGCTAACCGGCTACACTCACAAAAAGAGATAAGAATGAAGTTTGAAAATAGTTATATTTATAATAACAATTTTTAGTATAACATTTTGGAAGTTGGTTACGATCCTACTTTGATCCGGATCAGTTTTGAAAGCTGAGATCGTAAGATCATATGATACTACGATCATATGCGGGATCTTGATATCCATGTATATAAAAAATATAAATAAATTTGGAACCTTTTAACCAATGCCAAAGCTAACACATAAAATGCACAAGTCGGTCAATGATAATTCAACAATGAACTCATAATTATTTAACTGCATATATAGGTTTGGTCAATGCAAAATTGAATTAATTAATGTCAAGAAAAGTAAAGTAAATTATAAAAGACATGGCTCCAATCCATACGACCAAGCTCGGTCTAAAATGACCAATTCAATCTGCAGGAAATAATAAATGAGATGGTTATTCAAGTGAACCACTTGACCAAACCATTTGGCTCAACCATTAAATTTGCCAGCCCCTTTATTGTAATCAACTGCATGCCTCCATCTCAAACCATCATATATATATATATGAATATATATATATATATACACATACATACTTCATTTCTTTCATTTCTCATATAAACCAATTTCAATTACATTGAGATCACAAGCTAGCCTAAAAACTTCCTTCATCTTTACTTTCATAATGGATCCTCATCTGTCTCTTCGAACCATTTACGTATCTCTGATTTTCTTAATTCTTTCATCGAACAATATGTGGTCCAACGCTCAGTTATCTCCTACGTTCTACGCTAGCACATGCCCCAATGCACTCCCCACCATTACAACTTCTATTAGGACTGCTGTGTCCCGTGAACGTCGCATGGCAGCACTTCTCATTCGCCTTCATTTTCATGATTGTTTTGTCCAGGTTACTTCCTAATTAATTAATTTTACGATTTTTCACATGACATACACGTCTATTTTCGACCTAGCTATTTATATATATATATATATATATATATATATATATATATATATATATATATATATATATATATATATATATAAAGCTACATATAACAGATGAGCAAGCTGGTTAACACGGGCAACTGGAGCCCATTCTCATAAAAACTCACATATACTTAGGCCTGACCATTAACAATTGAATGAGTTGACTTGCAAAGTTTTTAATTGTAACATTGTCTAATTGTAAGTTTATTTTTTTGTTATTCATTTACCATTTTTTTTTTACTACATGTGAATTTTGTATATTTGAATATACATATTTAGAGGAACCTTTTTTAAGTAATTTCATCGTATCAATCAACCCAAAAAATGATTGAGCCGGTCCTGCTAACGCAATATTTTCCAATACCGGAGTTACATGGGATAAATTACTGAATATCCATCTTCATTTTGCATGGTGAAATTTGCAGGGTTGTGATGCATCTATTTTACTAAACGACACAGCCACAACTGAGAGGACTACATTTTCTAATACCGGAGTTAGAGGCTATGAAGTCATAGATGCAGCAAAATCGGCTGTGGAGAACATATGTCCCGGAATTGTTTCATGTGCTGATATTCTTGCTGTCGCTGCACGGGATGCTTCTGTTGCGGTAATAAATTGCCTTTTTCAAATAATGAAGTTAAAATCTCTACATACTATACATCTTTGATTACTTAGTTTGCATTAATCGATTACGAAATTATATAAAAATATATAGGTGGGTGGTCCTTCATGGACTGTGAGTCTTGGCAGAAGAGATTCTACTACTGCAAACCCGAGTGAAGCTGATAGTGATCTTCCACGAGCTGATCAGGATCTACAATCTCTCATTTCAGATTTCGATGCAAAGGGTTTAAACGAAAGAGACATGGTTGCATTGTCTGGTTAGAAGAGTTATTCATCTCTAAAATAAATATTGTTGGGCTATACTTAATTTCAGTCATTTTATACAGCAACATACTTTGAAATTACAATTGATCAACTGGTATTTTAGCGTTAAAATATGTCTATAACTAAATGAAATATCTGATCACCAAAACTTGATTTTATTTATTTATTAACTTATAAAATCCTTGTTCATAATTACTCATGATCGAATGACACATTTTGTTGTGAGCAGGGTCTCATACAATTGGGCAATCACGGTGTGTTGCATTTCGGGCCAGGATATATGGCAATGGATCGGACATAGATGCTAACTTTGCTAGCACTCGTAGGCGCAACTGCCCAGCGGACCGAGGAAACGGAGATGGAAACTTGGCACCACTTGATTTGGTGACACCAAATTCGTTTGATAACAACTACTTCAGGAATCTAGTACAGCGTAGAGGTCTTCTTCAATCAGACCAGGTACTATTTAGCGGAGGCTCAACCGATAGCATCGTATCAGAGTACAGCAACAACCCTTCTAGATTCGCCTCCGATTTTGCTGCAGCCATGGTCAAAATGAGTGAAATTGATCTTCTTACCGGTGCTAATGGGGTGATAAGGAGGATCTGCAGTGCTGCCAATTAAGGAAAAATTAAATTTCAAAACTTAAATAATAAGCAAGTCACGTACATATATACATAATTTATTCTAGCACATCATTAATTGTTTTTATATATGTATCCTCACATATATTTCCAATTTGTAAATTGTGATTGAATTTTAAATTCTCATTATTTTCCTTAAAGAGGTACTAAAGAGTAAAGAGGTAGAATCTGACACCCATTAGTATTTCAGATTTTCAAAATTTCACTTATAAATGTTTCTATCAACAACAAATTATTATTATAATCTCCCACTAAATTGGTATCATTTTTATCAACATATCTCCTTACCATCTAACATTAGGATAATAAAAGCTTCTGACTTGTTATAAAGAGTCAAATCTTGTATAAAAGAAATCCACTATCGAACAACCTTTGAACTATTTTAATACTCATACCTTGTTAGGATTTTAGTTTTTAAATCGATATACAATTATATTTTATGAAACAAACACTAATAAGTTATAATAAAAAAATAAATAACATTCTATTAACATAAAATTGTTTTTTTTATAATAAACGTACAACCCAACAAGTCATCAGAAAAAGATATATCAGATTAGGTAAAAATAATATTATAATATATTAATATAAAATTGAGTGTCATGATAAAGAACCCAATTTTTTTAACTAACAACTGATAAATACACTCTATTATTTTTTTAATCTATAAATAATAAAAGATAAATAAAATTTATTATTTTTAAAAAGATAAATACACTCTATTATTTTTAATCTATAAATATTAATTTGTAATGAAATATATAAGTAGTATATTATATATATAAACTAAAATATCAATTTGTATCAATTAAAATATATTAAATTAAAAATAAAAAGTTCAAAAAATAATAAAAACAACTATTATTTATATAAAAGAAATTAGTAAGACATATTTCATGACATTTTATTTCATGTAATAAATATATAAACAATATGTTATATATAAATAATTTTTTATCAAAAATATTCATGCAATACGTGGGTCATAAACTAGTCTATATATATAACAAAAAAGAATACCTAAATATCACGTGTAACCTTCATGTTTTGTAACATGTTAGGTTGGTGATCATCATAGGCATGGTGTTGCTCGGCCATTATCATACTAGAAGATCCTGAAGGGATCAAACAACCAGAACTTCAAGACCAAATGGCACGGCCAGGTCGTATTGTGACAATATTATTGTCCAGTTTGTAGGAAGATTAATTGGTAAATAAACTAGTTTAATAGTTTGATGCTGGTTACACAATGGAAACACTGAAGATAGAAAGAACTGTAACAACATATTAACACAATGCTGTTCACGAAGCCGACTTTGACTTGTATACCTTGGCACATAAGATGTAAACCATCATGTTCACGAAACTAAGCCCTGCTAAGAGCCAGAAGAAGTAATCAAGATGACCTTCATTTAAGTTATCCGGAATCCAGCCTGGCTTCCCAGACCTAGCTGTAATAGATGTCACCACCGTCAAGATGAAAGAGCTCAAGTAATTCCCCAAAGCTGTGGTCAGAAGTGAAAGCGCACCACACAAGCTACGCATGGCATCAGGTGATTGGTCATAGAAGAATTCGAGCTGCCCGATGAAAAAAAACACTTCGGCTGCACCTAAAACGATATACTGTGGAGCTTGCCAGAAGATATTCATCGGTGCTGCAACATTTTGGTTAACCAAACCAAGTGAGTTTACAAGATCAAGACGCTTTATCTCAACCAATGCTGCAGCCGACATGCAAAAGATTGAGAGAAAGAGACCGATGCCCATTCGTTGTAGTTCAGAAAACCCCCTTCCCTGACCTGTGAATCTCCTTGCTATGGGTACGATGATTCTGTCATAGACTGGTACCCAGAAGATAACACTGACAACGTCAAAAGCCGCAAAAGAGGCAGCAGGAATGGTGAATGACCCAATCCTGGTGTCCATCACCATCCCTTGCTCCACAAACATTGTTGACATTTGGGCATAAACAGCAGAAAACACAATTCCTGTTGCCCAGATTGGGAACATCCGAATCAAGATTTTGACTTCTTCTACCTGCGTAACAGTGCATAGCCTCCAAGGATTTGGATAGTTCCCATTTCCGTCTACACTAGACGATACCACAGCAGCTTTATCAAGGTACCTGCAAAGGGAAACCAAAAAATTAGGGTAGCGCTGATCAACTTAATATACAATTGATTTGGGAATGTCATCAAGTAACTTACTTAAGCTCATCGGTATGCATGATTTTTCGACTTCCACGAATTGCTGAGACTTTGTCAGGAGTTTCAAACAAGAGAGAGCTATCAATAGGAACCGACAGATTTCTCTTGTGAAATGATGCAACCAAAACCTGGCACATTCTCGTAATAGGGCTTCCCCCTGGATTCTGAAATCTATAAAGAGGTGTTCCTACAAAGAAACTAAGGATAGCAACACTCATGAAAACCGCAGATATGCCGAACCCTAAGCCCCATCCTTTGTTTTCTTGAATCCACACTATTGAAGTACCTGCGATCAAAGCCCCAATGTTGATCGAGAAATAAAACCAATTGAAGAAGGATCCCTTCCTCACCCTTTCCTTTGAATCCGTGTCATCAAACTGATCAGCCCCAAAAGATGAAACACATGGCTTGATCCCTCCAGTTCCAAGTGCAATCAGGTAAAGCCCCATGAAGAAAAGGGCATACTGAGAAGGTGTAGCGGAAGGGCATATAGCAGCTACACATTCAACAGGCTTCAAAGAAGGGATTGAAGCCGAAAGAGTCAATGTGCACATTCCCTGTGGGGAAAAGGAATCCGTGAGATAATAGTACAATGTTTAGCCATCAAGTTTAAGTTACAGACAAAAGGCATCCACAACATGGATATAATGTTTGTTAATGATATGCGCATACATATTTGAGCCGATAAGCTGGAAAGTGTTTATTACCGATAATATTTTAAAAAAAATAAGTAAATAACCGATAACGTCAAAAGTTTATAAGTTTGATCATTACGATGAAATATATGCTGGAGAAGACAGCGATAGTCCAATATCTTCCCCAGTATGCATCAGCCAACACAGCACCAATAAGGGGAGTGACATAGCAAGTTCCTTGCCAAGTAGTGACATGTCTAGCAGCAGAAGCATTTCCCTCGTGCAAATTTTTGGTGAGGTAGCTAACAAGATTAGTGGATATCCCATAATACGCTAGACGTTCACAACATTCATTACCTGTTTTCTACTCACCACCGTTAAATACTGCATTACAGTAATTTTTGAAATACATATACATGGAAGCTATAGATGAATGAAGAAGACAACGTACCAAGTATGAAGGGGCATGCTTTCCAGTTTCCAGTATTGCTTTTCAAGATAGGTTGTCCTTTGATGTCAACTGACCCATCTCCAGTGTACAGACTGCTCTCATTCTGCATAAAGTAAGAAAAAAAATACCAAATATGTAACGAAGTAACGTATGTGCAATCATCACCGATGGAAAAATGTAAACAAACCCATATTTACATCACATACAAAAAACACACTAAATTTAAAACAAATGACAGAGAACATGAATGTTTATTGTTTCAAATACTGCAGGAGTACTTCCTAGTTGCTACTACACCAGAGAGACCAATATTCACTTGACTACAATTTTCCAAAATTTCATTACTTCTTAAATACTAAAATTTTAAACAAATTTCATTATTCTATATTTGCTATCCTAAACCAATGGTTTGTTAATCAATGTAGGAGTAAATCACATTATAAGTTTTTTTCTCCTGTTGATCACAAGCCTTTACATCATCGACTATTAAAATTTAGTCCCTCTGTTGCAGGCACGAGCATTAACACTAAGAAAACCTTCTCTCTCCTTCATTACCCCATTACATATGTAGCTTATGATTCTGTGGGAACGTAACATGGTAAGATTGGACCATAAATGAGAGTCATGTATTCAGTATGCATGAGAGAGAACCGATGCAATGGCATGCTCTCTTTCATGGTACTTGAAAAGTCAATTATGTGAGAGCAAGATGCACACGAGAACAAGATATAATAATTGACATGGTAACATTAAGGTATAGATATACCATAGAGCTAAAAGATCATTGCTTGCAGATTGCATAAACGAACATGTTATTGTAGGATTTTTGGGTCCTTTCTATTATATGTAAATGGCAAATACGATCATTTTGTGGCGATTTTGTAGTTGGTCATCTGAGAAGTAGATTATAGTTCAATAAAGATGTGATCAAATTTGAAAACCTTCACCATGTTCCAGATTTCTGGTATACAAAAGTACTAGTACTAGTGTACTACTATCGAGACTGTTCCCATGAAAAAGATATATCACTCCTGTTCTGACTTTTGTGACTGTTTTATTATCATTCTGTCATGTACTTCATCTGTTATTGCTGCCATTTTTGCTTGATCCGTTCCATCTATTCATTTGTCGAATACGCTTTCCTGTATAGAGGGTAATTATACCCTCACAGTTGTAACCATTGTCGAGCGTAAACCTTTGATCGTCCAAGAGGCTTTTAAACCAGTTGTAACCATTGTGAAAGACCGAAATTGACTACATCTGAGGTAATCTGGACATGATTGAGATCTATACTCTAATATTTGATTATGTATTTAGCAATGATGATATAGATTATATGCACATCAATCACTCAATCAGAAGCTTTATTTGATTTGATCTTCTTTCCTTTTATATCAACATTGTAATATAGAAATCAGTGTTCTCCCCTAAATAGAATAAAACATCACTACTTTAAATCCCTAATTCCATTCAATTAGCAATTCAGATCATTGTACTTTATGTTTATTTTCAAAAGTCAAAACCAACATGTTTGTGGATATATATATATAAAAGAAAACACTTCTGGCTTCAGCTGCTTAAAAAAACTGCTCTTCTATCCCTAAGCAAGTTCACTTAAATTACCAAATGACTAGCTTGTTTTGATTTAGAACAAAGATAGTATCAAAAGATATAAAATCCAAATCCAAATCCTAAATTACCTAAATTGTTTTCCTTCTAGAGTAACATGAGAAACAACAAAAAATATCCATTTTCCTGCGGATGATGAAGCTAGGGAAGCCAAATGAATATACTTACTTCAAAATTAATGAAGGATTAGCTACATTTAACCATAATAATGACAACAATTTATCTAATAACTTTCAAGTTAGCAGTGAAATTAAGTCAATGCCCTTAGATTTGAACAAATTCATGTGCAACAAACAGAAGAAGAGTTGAATCAAAACTCAAGTCAAAAAATGGAAACTAGTTTAGAGTAACACTGACCTCGATTAATGCACATTCCAGGAGCAATATGTCTTCTTTATCTTCACTACGCCCCATCTCACCTCCCTCTTCGTGACTTTAATTTGCAAATTTCCTCCAATTAGACTTGAAACAAAGTTAATCTGGTTTTTAGTTACAGAGGAATGTAAAAGATTCCGTAAGAATCATGTGTCATATTTTTTATTATTATTTACAATTATATAATTATGGACTTGAAACAAAGTTAATCTGGTTTTTAGTTACAGAGGATTGTAAAAGATTCCGTAAGAATCATGTGTCATATTTTTTATTATTATTTACAATTATATAATAATGGACTTTAAACAAAGTTAATCTGGTTTTAGTTACAGAGGATTGTAAAAGATTCCGTAAGAATCATGTGTCATATTTTTTATTATTATTTACAATTATATAATAATGGACCTGGTTACCTGTCATCTCTAGGCCAAACATGTTCTTGAATTTATCAAACCCAATCAACGAACTTTACTTATTTTCTTAATCAAGGTATTAAACTTTTTTTTCAATTGTTTAAGTCATTAAACTATATTTGTTTTATTCAAAAGTATATATCTTAGTCTGCTACCGAATGTACCGGTAAAATACAACTGATAAAACAAAAAATTTAGGGACTTAATCGCTAAAATATAAAAAGATGATGAGTTTTTTTTTCAATATTAATCAAGTGAAAAAACTAAGGTGGTGTTTGGTTTGGAAGATTTCAGCAACTTATTTAGTATTTGGAAATAGAAATCAACCTACGTCATGTTTAGATAAAAACTAAAAAGAAAGAATTTAGATTCATTTAGCATTTCATATCCCCTAATCATTTTAAAATCCTATCATTTTATAATCATTCAATCCAAACGGCACCAAATTATTTTGTTTGGTAACAGGTCAAACATGTCAAATATACACTTTTGAATAATCATAAATAGTTTAGAGACTTAGAATATAAGAAAAAAAGTTTAGGGACTTAATCACAAAATGAAGAAAGTTGATGGAAATATTTTTAATAGAGTTAATTACAAAAATGGTCCCTGTGGTTTGTCCTAAAATTTGGATTTGGTCCCTGAACTTTTAATTTTGCAGAAATGGTCATTATTTTCATAGTTTGTTTGCAATTTTGGTCCCTCAACCTTTTAACTTTTCTAATATGACCAATTTACCCTTATTTTGATGGAAACCACAAGGACCATTTCTACAAATTAAATTTTTTATATAATTTTACTCTTAATTAAATGATTTATTTTATATTGTTAATTAATTTTAATGAATTATAAAAAAAAAAAAGAATTTTTTTTATTTATGTTGGTTCCTAAAATGATTTAGATATTTTTAGTCTTTATTAATTTTAATTTACTATAATCAAAGTGCAAACCAATCAAAATTTATGATCGATAAAATTATTTATGTTTAGAAACTATTTTCTAGAGGTTTCATATATAGAATATTATATAAATATTTTGACTCTAATTATTTATGTTGGTTCATAAATTTATAATAAAAATATGTTTGTTGGTCAAATATACTTTACTTTCTTCTTAAATAAAATCGGCCAAAGATTCTATTTTATAATCCATTCACATTTGTATCAAAGCAATGTGATAGTGGTAAATTGATAGTCTAAATGGTTTAAATGTTTAATGTGTCGATTTAATCGGATTAAAATGAAAAGTCAAATTGAAAGACGAAAAAGATTAAAAACCTATTTATATTTCTCGATTTTTATGTAAAGATCTGACAAACCAAAGTTTGATGATTAATGTTGTTAATCATGAATCTCAAAGATGTTATATGGACCTAAAATTTTAAATTGTTTTTGGTGTAATTAAAAATTAAATGATAAAATAATTGATACGTTAAATAAAAAAATTTGAGTTGTCTTACACCATTTGGAAGTTTTTTTTAACTCGGTCAAATTAAACGTTAAATTTTTATTTATTTAAGTTCTTTAATATTTTTAACTTTAATTAAACTGTTGGCTTATAAATAATTTTTTTTATAATTTATGAAAGTTAATTAACACTAAAAATAAAGTAGAGTTAATTACATAAATGGTCTTTGTGGTTTGATCAACATAAATATTTTTACTATAAATGTATGAACCAATATAAATAATTATAGAGAAAAAAATTTCTTATTTATGAAACCTTTAAAAAATAATTTCTAAACATAAATTATTTTTTATTATAATTTTGATACTTTTACACTTTAGTTAAATTTAAGAGTTAATTACAAAAATGGTCCCTGTGGTTTGTCCTAAAATTTGGATTTGGTCCCTGAACTTTCAATTTTGCAAAAACGGTCCTTAATTTCATAGTTTGTTTGCAATTTTGGTCCCTCAACCTATTAACTTTTCTAATATGACCAAATTACCCTTATTTTGATGCAATATATAGGGACCATTTCTGTAATTAGTTTTTAACTCTTTTTAATCTTAATTAAATAAATTATTTTTTAGTGTTACTTAACTTTAATAAAGTATAAAAAATAGAAAATAATTATTTAATTATTTATGTTGGTTCATAAATGATTCAATTAATTTTTATTTACTATAATCAAAGTGTAAACCAATCAAAATTTATTATCGAAAATATCATTTATGTCTAGAAATTATTTTTTAAAGGTTTCATAAATAAGAAATTTTTTCTTTATAATTATTTATATTGGTTCATACATTTATAATAAAAGATATTTATGTTGATCAAACCACAAAGACCATTTATGTAATTGACTCTACTTTATTTTTAGTGTTAATTAACTTTAAGAAATTATTAAAAAAAATTATTTATGAGCTAACAGTTTAATTAAAGTTAAAAATATTAAAGAACTTAAATAAATAAAAATTTAACGTTTAATTTGACCGACTTAAAAAAAATTCCAAATGGTCTAAGACAATCAAATTTTTTTTATTTAACGTATCAATTATTTTTATTGTTATTATTTTTAATTACACCAAAAACGACTTAAAATTTTAGGTCCATATAACATCTTTGAGATTCATGATTAACAACTTTTATCATCAAACTTTGGTTTGTCAGACCTTTACATAAAAATCGAGAAATATAAATAGGTTTTTAATCTTTTTTTGTCTTTCAATTTGACTTTTCATTTTAATCTGATTAAATCGACACCTTAAAAATTTAAACCAATTAGATTTATCACTTTACCATTATCACATTGCTTTGATATAAATGTGAACAGATTATAATTTAAAATCTTTGATCGTTTTTTTTTTAGAAGAAAGTAAAATATTTGAGCAACAAACATATTTTTATTATAAATTTATGAACCAACATAAATAATTATAGAGTCAAATATTTTTATAATATATTATATACGAAACTTCTAGAAAAAAGTTTCTAAACATAAATGATTTTTTTGATTATAAATTTTGATTGGTTTACACTTTGCTTATAGTAAATTAAAATTAATTAAGACTAAAAATATCTAAATCATTTATGAACCAACATGAATAATTAAATAATTCTTTTATTTTTTTATAGTTTATTAAATTTAAGTAACACTAAAAAATAATTTTTTAATTAAGAATAAAAAAGAATTAAATAATTAATTGTAGAAATGGTCCCTATAATTTGCATCAAAATAAGGGTAATTTGGTCATATTAGAAAAGTTAATAGGTTTTGGACCAAAATTGCAAACAAACTATGAAAATAAGGACCGTTTCTGCAAAATTGAAAGTTCAGGGACCAAATCCAAATTTTTGGACAAACCACAGGGACCATTTTTGTAATTAACTCTAAATTTAATTAAGACTAAAAATATTTAAATTATTTAGGAACCAACATAAATAAAAAAAATTCTTTTCTTTTTTATAATTCATTAAAGTTAATTAACAATATAAAATAAATCATTTAATTAAGAGTAAAATAGTTTAAAAAAAATTAATTGCAGAAATGGTCCTTGTGGTTTCCATCAAAATAAGGGTAAATTGGTCATATTAGAAAAGTTAAAAGGTTGAGGGAACAAAATTGCAAACAAACTATGAAAATAATGACCATTTCTGCAAAATTAAAAGTTCAGGGACCAAATCCAAATTTTAGAACAAACCACAGGGACCATTTTTGTAATTAACTCTTTTTAATATTAATCATTGTTTAAAGGCCAAGTATTCATTAATTAGGTTTTTCTAAAACTTTTTTAACCGATAAAAGTCACAAACATTTTGTCTCTTATTTAAATTTAAATTTATATTTAATTAAACCCAAAAAAATGCAAAGACTTACGGTAAAAAACTGAACTCTGAAAAACTAAACGGTAAAAAAGACTTTAGTTATGTATTAATAGAAATGTGGAAAACTTGATCATCCAATGTCAAAGTGTGATAGTAGTTAAAATCACTCAAGTATAGGAGTTCGATGCTTAATCAAAAAAGTGTAATTTTTTATTTTAAGTATTATTATTATTATTCAGAAATAGTATGTTACTTAAATATATTTTTAACAATATATTTAGATAATCGTATTTTTTAGCGTTGTTATTCGGGCGGATTAAACGGGTTTCGGGTTATTCGGGTATGAGGGTATATGTTAATTTAGGGGTGGCAATTTGAGCCCGTTCAAGCAAATGGGTCAAACGGGTTGACAACCAAAAGTCATAAATTTTACATAATTTTGAAATTTTTTTCAGAAAATAAATTTTTTAATACGCCGTTTTCTAAATTTTCATTTTTCAAAAAAAAAGTTATGTTTTATCTTAGTTTTTTACAATGGGTCCATTTAACTTTTCGGTCCGTTGGGTCAACATTGTCACCCCTAGTTAACTACACCGAACCCGAACCAAATAAGAGAACGGGTTAATCGGTTTTGGGTTAAATGGGTAACGGATTATTCTGTTTGAGTTAAATGGGTTAATCGGTTTTAGTATAAAAATAGATTCTTTATAAAATGGTTTAAATGAGTTAAATGGTTTGGGTAAAATGGGTAAATTGGGCTAAGCGAGTTAAAAAGTTTAAAATTAAATATTTAAAAATTTATATTCTATATATGGGGAACCGTGGAAGAGTCGAAAAGAGACGTGTTTTTGGTTTGTAAAAAATAAAAACCTACATCTTTACTAAAGTAGACGCAAGATTCCAAGATGGGATGATATATTATTATTATTAATTTTTTAATTATTGATGTATGTATGGGTTAATCGGGTAATCCGAATTTTTTACATCTCACCCGATACCCGAACCGAAAGCCTTAATCGGTTACCATTTAACCCGTTTAACAAACCCGAATAACCCGACCCATTTAACCCGAATAATGTTCGGTTCGGATGGGTTATTCGGATTCGGTTATTTTGCACACCCCTAGTATTTTTTAATGAAACTAAGCGAGACACATAAAAACTATTTAAAACCTATAAAAATGAAACTCAAAACAAAACACCTTCATGAAAATTGTATAAATATTTTGTTTTAAGAAGTTATTTTATAAAAGTATGAAAAAAATAATTTTAATAGTTAATTAATTTTAACAGACCTTAAGTGTTTTGTAAAGTTCAAAATGAATATATTGTAAACAAAGGATAAATAAAATGGAATGTGTTACAAATTAAAATTTAGATGACTATAATAATGATATTTGATTTTGTTATCTATTTTAGTATAGGGTTTAAAATGAAAAAAATAATAATAACAATATGTTTTCGTGGTTTTACGATTTAGTCACCGCATATTATTTTTTACTAAGAAAGTGCTCAAGGTTATTGTTTTCAATCCGGTTTTAGAAAAAGTTTTGTTTTATTTCATAACCAACCTGTGTTTTTCCACAAAAAAAAACATGTTTTCACTATTTTTCTCCGATAATATTTTTTTGAAAAAATAAAGAAAAATTCTAAAATCACAAACGAATATATTATTTAAGAATTTTATTGGTAAAAAATAACACGGAGGGACTAAACCACAAAAACGTGAAAAATATGTTGGTTTATTTTCATATTAAACACTAAAATATATCATTGAAAACTAATATTTTACATATTTTTGTATCAAAGGAAGTAACAAAAAAATATATATTACTTTTATAAAAACATGTGTGTATAAGTTCAAAAATAGCCTCTAAAAATCTAGGTTTTGCGTTATAAACAAGATTATTAGCTTGTTTTGTTACAATAACCCAATAATTGGTTTAAAGTGTTTGGATTGCATACATTAATAAGTGATTATTTGCTTTTAGAGCTAATCCTATCACACTTTTCCATAAGTTAAAAAATGTAGCTTTTTTGCTTAACAAGTGATTATTTGATCATTTTACAAGTTAAAACGCAAATCCAAACACTTTAAAAACTGATTATTTGATAATTACGATAGCAAATAGCAGAACTTAAACCAAACACTATATTTCTGGTAGCACTTTTTGTTACAGCTGTTATCTGATTATTAGTTTCCAAAACGCTACAGCACTTTTTCAAAAGCAAATCCAAACACCCTTTAAATGTACCTTGAAATCATTTTCTAAAAAAAATATATAATAATGTTTAAACTAAGAGTATAAAACTACTGGTAGAAAATTACATTCGTTTACCTTGGAACTACGTAACATCCCTACTTTGGAGTAGGTATATGAAATTATTTCGTTGGTTGCATAATTTATTTATTTTGCGTTGGTCTTGTGATATTACGATAGTGGAATTGAAGCGTGTTGAATACAATTATGTGTGACTTTGGATTATAAAATTAGTGGATTACTGGATTGTTAATATTTATAAGTTTACAGGATTAAATAAAGTTAATTGATATTAAACTTGAAATTAAAGTATTGGGTCGGGTACTGGTTATCAAACCCATGATATAACCAAATGTATGTATGTATAACACGATTAAACATTTCCTTTACTTCCTTCATTGCAAAAAAAAAAAAAAAAAGTTCCTTCCAACAATCTCGCCCCGAACCTAACCCGTTGCAATTCCTACCTAGGATCGCGGTCGCTATCCCCTGAGCGCAGTCGCGATGACCTTGAGGCAGTTAGTGTTTAAGTGTTAGCAATATTGATTGAGTACGGTCCAGGTGAAGCGTGCGCAAGATGGGGGTAGCGTGACCGCAATGAAAAACATGATTGCGATGGCCTGAGCTCGACCGCAATCAGCCTTGTTTAGACCAAAATTTAGGTTTGGGCCTTTGGGGATTATTGGGATGTATTTGGGGTTAATTTAGATCTAATCAATGATTGAGTATTCAATATGTGTCTGTTGGTTTTGGGTTTAACATATCGTGATTTGTTATGCGATCAGGGATAAGCAGACATCGGGTGGGAAAAATGATTGCAAAGGTCTTATTAGAGTTAGCTGCTACAATCTAGGTGAATACACGAGTATTTTCGAGATGCACACCTTTCTTTGTTTGATTATTTGTCATGTGTGATTGTGAATGAGAATGAAAAGTTGCACCTTAGGTATGGTTCTGTCATTTCTTAATTATTGTGATACATGTGTGCATGTGATGAGATAAAGTGATGTTATACAAAGATATCCAATCTAGAGAAATCCGTGATGAGTTATCGCGCATGTTGACTAACCCTAACCAGTCCATTGTACTAGTGTAGTGTTACCATATATATGACACTAATTTTTGTTAGGTCAGCCATGTGCCTTGTGATTACTGCTTACCATTACTGTGCGCTGTCTGTTTGCCTTGATGAGGTGTCCCCACCAGTGGCGGATCCAGAAAATTTTTTCGTTCGGGGCATGAGATTTTATAAGGTATTCGTCGTGTTAATTTTCCGAAACACATAGTCTAAAATTTGTCAAATTTACGCATGGGCCTTTCCTCCCACTTCATTCTATGTAGATCCGCCCATTGTCCCCACCATAGATGTGTCTCTTAGTATTACAATACATTATTCAAGATTTGATATAAATATTTAGTGTTTATGTTTATATAGATCGATCAGACCGGTCATAATGTATTTTTTTTTAAAAACTTACGTGCTATATTTTTTAAAGTTATTCAGACATAAATTCAATATACGATAGCAAAATATTGATTGTCGAAGTAACACTATAAATCGTATATTCAACACCGAATATATATTCAATATTAAGAAAAGAGTCAAACCATAGTCAAAATTGATGATAAAACTTGGTAGACTAGGAAATAAAGTTAAATTAATGCTAGTTGCATATTACCATCTTATCATTAGCACTAAATTAAGCATCTATAATGATCTCATCCATATACTAAAATTGATGTTATTTCTTCTGGTTTTTTCAATGTCGGTTTTGATGCACTCTTGTTTGGTTTTGTACTTTTTACAGTGTCGGTTTTGATGCATTCTTGTTTGGTTTAGTACTTTTTACATTATAAAATCAAGAGATATAGAAACCATATTCTGAAACCAACTAACACTAAATTGATATTATTTGTTCTGGTTTTTGATATTAATGCATACTATCTTATGTGGGCCTCCCTCTCCAAACTTCTACTCTACATTGCAAATACTTTACTTCGACAACAAGTATTCTTAAGTTAACCTTTTATAAAAGTAAAAAAGAAAACAATAAGTATATATTAGTTTCATTTTATTGACTTTTGTACGTAGTTTGCCTAATATTTTCACATATATAGCGTTTTGTTAGATTTATATGTACATCTTATAGGATTCAATATATGTAAATTTAGTCGGTTGACAATTAGCTAGATATTATTTGTACAAGAGGAATATATATATAATCTCACTTTTATAAAAGATATTAAAAAGTTATGATGATTTCTACAATAAATGATTGTAATAGAATATAACTACACAATAGATCAAAAAGATTTTTTTTATGTGATTCAATGAAAATAGAAATAATTTATAGCTCCAAAATGTTAGAAGTTTCTGGTATTTATTCTTTATGAGTAAATTTTTTCCGTTATAAAGTTGTTATTGTAACTTCCAATTGATTGCATTATAAGTAAACAATATATTTTTATAATTTTATTGGTTTGATTTGCGAGATATTTTTTATTTTGCCATCCCATCCCTAACTATTATACACTTATCGATATGCTTTAAATGCATGCTACAACGAAGAGTTCACAAATATTTCCAAACTAGTTTCATGTTAAATCGAGATCGACACCATCTTTCATATTAATTAAAAAGAACCATTATACAATAGCAAAAATAATCAAGCAAATTAATTGAAATAAAACTACAATAATGACTCTTATTTTTAATATACTCTTAATTTATTTCTTTTTATAGTTAATATTTATTTCTTTAAAATATACATGTAATATGCCAATTAACAAACATAGTACCAATAAATGAGTAAATAATACTCCACGTGTCGTGCTCATATTTGATTTGTCATGTGTCACGCTCTTCTTTTGTCATTTCATTTACTAAATTTAATTCATACTTTAAAGCAAATCAATTATATTCAAAACTGATCTTAATAAGTAATTAATAAACTAAAATAAATTCTATTAATCTTAAAACTATAAAAATATTATACTATACATAGTTATAAATATTTGGTTTTTAAATTAACGCATGTAATACATGAGTATTAATTTAGGGATAAAATATAGGAAACTCTTTATGTAGAATTCCCGAGGAATTAGTTTAGTGAGATATACCCATATAAAAGATTTTGTAAAATCTCTTAAGCAAACTTTGGTGTGTAGAACGAAATTCAAGGGAATTGGAATTATTAATTTAGTTATAATATGTTTGGTGATAATAGATAAAAGTTAGTGTTTATTGTTGGTTAGTGATATACGTTGAAATCTAATTCATGTATGAGTTGGTAAGTATGTCAAATTTCTATAAAAAAAAAAAATTAATGACAAATAACTACAATTTAACTCTTCATCTTTGTTATTAAAAATTCAAAACAAGCTAATTTAAATTTCAATTATTTCAAATTTAATTCCGTGAACCAAATAATACATTAGTCCTTCGGTCCTTCCTTTCACGTTTTGAATCCAAATTTGGATATTGGGTTTGAACCTTTTTAGAAAAACACAATCAAATAGCGATGCAAGCCCATTTAGAGTTGAGAATGTCAGCCCTAATCTAACTAGATTATGGTAAGTGATGTGGTAGAAACAAAGACATAGTAGCAAAAACATTGCAAAGAAAGTTAATTATTTTACTCAGTTTTTTTTTTTTTTTGTTTAAAAGTTAATTTTATTTTTATATTTGTTAGCTACTTATTTGTGTTAAGTTAATTTTTCAAACTAGGTAATTTGTTCAAATGGTTTATACTATTCAACATCGTATATTTTTTCATTTGTGTTATTTATGTCATTGTACTTTTTTCCGTATAGTTTGATTCATTACATTTTCAAAATTTAATCTTAAATGTGCTATTATGGATTTCTAGTAACATTTTTATGATATATTTATATTTATAACGATGATTTGTTTTATGATGATAATCAATTGAGATGAGTTTGGCATTTACGGAAAAGTTTGATAACCTAAATAAGACAAATACACATTATGTTGGTGTTTTCAAAATAACTTATAACGATGTTGAGATTAGAAAATTTAGGGCATGAAAGTACATGCTATTAGTGGTTTTTAATGTATAATATAGACAGTAATTAGAATTAAATCACATATGGTTATCGTTTGTATTTAAAAAAATTAAATATTCTTTTTATGTTAAGTGATCTCAACGATCCATCTAAATTCATTTGTAGTGTTATTTGGTACATCGATTTGGAGACTTTGTAAGAGCGGTATTTCCAAAGATTGGTTTTCTTTATTCTTCGAAAACGTAGATCTTATCGATGTTATACAATACCATATCTCGCATACTTCAAAGTTTCATGATGGATATATGATTGATGATCCGATGTTTGTTTCAACAAGATGATGTTCAAGTCCATAGACATGTTCAATTAGATCATAGGCGGTTTCTTCAATTTTTACTCTGTATTACCCCTACACATATTAAGGTCGAGTTGTTGCAGGCATCCATAGATTGTTTGGGATGTGTAACATATTTTATCTGATGAGAACTTTTAAAATCAAATCTCTATAAGTTATTCATAGCTTTACATGCTGGTCATTGATGATATTTCAGTATCAGGTCTAATATGAAGTATATGTAGTTTTCAAGCGTTGAAAAACAATAATTCGTGTTCAATAATATAGGATTAGTTGACATCGTATCTAATGATGTAACTTGTATGTTGTTTTTCAGTCCCCGTTGCTAGTATTTGCTAACTAATAGATGACTTATGGGAGAGGTTTAGGTATATTATTATGTGCCTGGACTTCATGTTTTAAATAGAATATTAGCAAATAGTCCACCAAATATGCATGCACCTTTGAATTTATTGTTTTTAAACAGTTGATATATGGAAATATATATTTAAAAAATAAATAAATAATTTGAATTATATAAAGTAATGGACCCCAGGAGCACCAACCGAAGACTCTGTGATGATTTGATTTTGTTTCCAAAATTCTCAACCAGCCCAACATGCACATGGCATTGGCATGGGCCCACCCCTAAGATATGTTCTCATGGATAGTACCCCCACAGTAACAAAAGAAAGGCCTGGCCCACACTACCAAATTCACAAAAAAAAAAAAAGTGAACAAAATGTTCCAGTAGAGTACAACCCCCCTTCCAATCATTCACAATCAATATAAATAAATATTTTTAAAAATGAAAAAGTAAAGTAAATATAACACATTTCAAAAAAAATTATAAAAACATTTTTATTTGTCTTATTTATACATTTTTTCTAAAACTTTTAACATCTGCTGACAAGATTTTAGTCATGCTTTCCTGATGCAATAATATCTCATACCATCCACATAAATAAGGGGTGTTAAATTTTTATAAGTAGTACTTGATTTTAACTAATAAGTTATATGTTGAGTGGTGTATGAATTTATATAATCGTGAAGCAAAAGTAGATAAAATTACTAGAAGCAGTTGGCTTGTTTTTTTTTTTTTATTTTTATAATCATAATTTCAAAGTTTAAATGTACTTATGTTTACATTTATTTCAAGTGATGAATTTAATGTTGCATTTGAAGAATAGTAATGAATTTAAAGGGTGTTTGGATTTATGTTTGAGAAAATGTTGTAGCGTTTTGGAAACTAATAATCAGATGATATTTGTAACAAAAAGTGTCGCCGAAAATTTAGTGTTTGGTTTAACTTCTGCTGTTTGCTATCATAGTTATCAAATAATCAGTTTTTAAAGTGTTTGGATTTACGTTTTAACTTGTATAATGACCAAATAATCACTTATTAAGCAAACAAACTACATTTTTTAACTTATGAAAAAGTGTGGTAGAATTAACTCTAAACGCAAATAATCAGTTATTAACGTATGCAATCCAAATACTTTAAACTAATTATTTACGTTATTGTAATATAATAAGCTAATAATCTCGTTTATAACGTAAAATCAAACGTCCTTTTGGAGAAATATTCTAAAAATGATGGTATTGTTTTAGTAGTCATGAAAAACGACAAAAAATATTAATTTTAAAATATATAATAGAAGTTATCTGGGAGCTAAAAATTTTTATTAAAACAAATAGGTGGAAAAAAAAAAAAGAGAGAGAGAGAGAGAGTAAGATGATTTGAATTGTGTCCGGTAAGCATGTCTCTTGAGACATTGCTTTATTTGCACTTGCATATTGGATTTTACCTTATTCAACTCCAACAAACATCAAATCATAACCACTGCAATTATTTGGCCCCCCACACCCTTCCCGAAAAGATCAAGAGTAGTCCCCCAACATTTTGATTATCCCAATAAACCCCCTCAACTTTTCTCTTTTTTTGACTTTCCTTCTCTCTCACAGTCCACTGACTATTTTATCCTTTATTTATTTCTTCTTCACTTTATTCTCCTATTTCTTCCTCTTTAACTTTGCATTTTTGTTTCTTGGAATTGGTGCTACCGGCGCACACCTATAGAAGCACAACGTACAAGTCCAATAGCAACACCACCTGTCCACCTCTACATATATTATATATATATATATATACACACTTGAAATTTGCACATCATATATTCATGAAATTTGGCGATCGACCACATTTTCATCGTCATGTCATACTCCAAGACAATGAGTGACGTTTGGTCGGAAGTTTCACAGTGAATCGCGCGATCGTACTTAATTAATTGTATCAAACACCAAGAAAATGGGTGATCTTCACTCCATTGCTTACTTTAGCAACCATCCATACACCCATGGGTCTTCCATGTGTTGTTGGGATATTCGTAATCCTCAACTTCTCAACCCAGACATCTCTCACTGTAATTTAACATTAAATAATACCTCTCTCTCCCTGTGTGTGTGTGTGAGTGTGTCTTTGTATGTATAATAATTAAGCGTGTGTGTGTGTGTGTGTGTTTATGTGCAGGTATGGAGATGAACAACAGTCCACCATTCTACGAACAGTCAGTGTTGGATCCGGATCTCACATCGGGTTATTTAGAAGATGCTTTGCTTGAATTCAGCTCCAAACGACGTCGTTTGATGATGAAACCTAGCAATGCTCAGAATTCAACGCCTCCTTCAATTCCGGTAATTATTAATTATCATATAACTTGGGGTTTAGTACGTGTTTAGATTTCAAACAATTTATGACTATTTCGTATTCTCTAAATTTGGTGTACGCGCGTCTTGCTGACAGAGTTACTGGGATTACAATTCTACTGATGACATTGAGAATTTCGGTGGGCTTAATGGTATATATATATCATCGTTTTATTATATATAGAATTGATTAACTAGGTTGAATTATTTAATCATTTATTATTATCATCATCATATAATATAATGTATATTAATTGCAGTAAGTGAAGATAATTCAACGTCATCTTTACAAAGCAGCAAGAGTTCAATCAACACCCACTTCTCCGCTGAAAAAGAAACCCTAAGTTCATCAGACTACTACGTCACTGGTACCTCTCTCTCTCTCTCTCTCTCTCTCTCTCTCTCTCTCTCTCTCTCTCTCTCTCTCTCTCACTCACAGAGGAACTTTATTAGTTGGATGATGATGATGATGAATGGATGATGATGCTGTTCTTAAAGCTCAAACCCATGCATACTTTTGACCATTTTAATGTTTGACTTGATGAACCAAAAAAGTCTTTGAATATATCTATCTTCTGTTTCAAATATATGTAGTTTAATTTCATTGAACACTGGGTTCATAACAAATATATCATTACTTGAATAATAATTTATAAATAATATGGACCAACAAACATTAATATTATTAAATTTTTGTAGTTTAATATTACTAGCAACTATATATATAACTAATTCATACCTGAGCAAATCTATATAATTATTATACAAATTAAATACTTAGGGTTAAACCGGAAAAAATCAACGTACTTAATTATTAAAATTTGTGTCATATAATACAAGTTCTTCGTGGCTACGCTCATACTAATATAGTAATATGTGGTACATTAATTAAGGTTTTGTGATAACCTAATTATGCAGTATATATATTGATTTTGTGATGATCGATCAATTACCTTGGTTTACGTGCCAACATAATATTGTTCATCTAATTTAACATTAATAGGTCTAATTTTAAGTTACCAGTTTCATATCATTTAAATACACCCGGCCTTAAAGCTATAATAAAATATATTAATGTTTGAAATATCGTAGTTTATTTTCATCCAACGTACAACCATGCATTATGCGAATTGAACGGTGATGATCCAAAAACTTTATGTTGCTATAATAATATACGTCACGACAAAGTACTTTATACCATATATGTAAAAATAAATTCATATATGATCATATCAGTATATTTTAAAAGGTATGACCTAAATATTTATATGAGAGTCGTAAATTTTAAAATTTAATCAACTACAAATGCAATAACTTCAGTTCATTTTACATCATTAAATAAATCTCAGTTTAATATTTAAAATAGAAGGCCTAATAAACAATTCAATTATTTTCATCCTTTTTCCTTATATATGTATATGATAAGAAACTAGAATTAGGGTATGCGAAAATTTTAAAATTGTTTGAAGAAAAGTAAACGGATTTGGTTTATTTAAAACAACCCGGTCGAGTTGACAATGACAATGACACTTCTCTTTTCCTTTTATATTTTGATTATTTTCTTATTGTTTTAGCATAAATGACTCATTTTAGACTAATAATTACAACGGCTAAGTTGAACAACTTTAATTAACCATCATTATGGGATTTGGATTTGTAAGATCTTGAATCATGGAATGGATATGATTGCGTAATTTATATTGGCAGACTTTAAATATTTAATTAATAATTAATGATAATTTTTTAATATTAATTATATGTGTGTTGACAGAAGGAAGTGATGACAGAAAAAATAAGATGATAAGAAGAGTTGTGTATCCATTTGCATTGGTGAAACCGGGAGGATTGAAAGGTGATATGACATTAAAAGACATCAACGAAAGAATCCTGATGCCGCCAACAAGACCGGTTAAGCATCCGGTGGGAGACTTTGCATGTAAGCGGTTGGTTTCTCTGGACGGACCAGGACTCTCTGGCAAGCTGGTAGTGGCTCTCACTACGATTCAAACACATGGGAGAGGCACAATCACCATTATAAGGACCAAAAATTAATTAATTAAGCATCCATATATGCATCTACATATATAGTACGTTGTATCTTGTACAAAATATATATTATAAGAATCGAACACTAGCTAGTATTTAAAAATACAACTGTATTAATTATTAGTCGTATGCCAATTCAATCGTCAACAATATATGATGTCTATCAAGTGACGATTTAAATTATCCATCTCCCTTAATTATATTGGAGCACGTATATTGTTTTGTGATTTTCTCCGAAGCTTATTATAATACTAATTCTAGCTAGGCACAATCTTAATAACTCATAAACTAGCTACAATTTTGGAGAAATCATACACCCCATTCACATGTTTTTTTTGTTAATGACATGAGATCTACTAACAATAATCTTCTTATATATCATGTTAAAAGAAGTGTGTGATTAATTTTACTAGAGTGTTTTTTTTTTAAAATTGACGTAAATTCAAATTTTATAAGAAATGAGTTTTACTTGTTCTTTAAACTTACTTTTTATATCAAAATATAAGTACTACAACATATTCCTATTTATACTGAATATTATATACATGAGGTTGTTTTACTAGCAAGTTACATCGAGATTATAACTAAACAATAAAATTTTTGTTATTTTAAAACTTGTATGAATGAAAAATATTTATACTGGAATATGGATAAAAATAATGCGATCATAATGATATATTTAAAATTTTATATATCATAATATCAAAAGTTATAAGAGAAAAACAAAACAATTATATATTATATATAAAATAAAATAAATGTCAGTTGCAAATCTGCATGCTTAATGAAAATAGTGTATAAGATAATAAATTCCATATCGAAATGTAGATTAAAATAATGCAATCAAAATGATATATTTGAATTTTTATAAAACATAATGTATCAAAAGTTATTATAAAAAAATATTATCAATTATTATATATAAAATAATAAAGTAAATTAATTGCTTACTTGTCTGCTTGAGTTGTCTAGTTGCAAGATTTATTGTTCATTGAACAGTAGGTTTTCATTTAAAATATATCATGTATTAGAATATAGATAAAAATAATATGATAATAATGATATATTTGAATTTTTATATAATAGCAAAGAGTATAACATAATAATAAAACAATTGTATATTATATATAAAATAATATAATAGGTCGGTTGCATACATGCATGCTTAATGAAAATAGTTTCGATGATAATACATTTTATATCAGAATGTAGATGAAAACAATTTGATCATAATAATATATTTGAATTTTTATAAATATAATATATCAAAAAATATTATAGAAAAACAAATATGTTATATATTATATGTAAAGTAATAAAACACGTCATTTGTCTACCTGTCTACTTGAGTTACTTGTTTGCGTGGTTGACTGTTCATTGAACATTAATTGTTGAGTTAAAAAAATATTTTTAAAATTATAATTATACTTAATGTAATAATAAATATTATATAATAACATATTGTTATGAAAAAAAACCAACATGTTATTATTTTTTTTTACGTTTTCGTCCCTCCATGTTATTTTTTTCATAAAAAACCTTAAGTTATTCTTTTCTTTTTGGTTTTGTGAAATTTGGACATTAGACCCCGGTTATAATTTGTGAATCGGGTTTTAAAAAACTAAAAAATCGGGTTCTATTGTCCAAATTTCACTAAACAAAAAAAAAGGATAACTTAAGGTTTTTTGTGGAAAAAAAACATGAAGGGATGAAAAAACAAAAAAACATGAAAAATGTTAATTTTTTTCATAATAAACCCTAAAATAAATGTGTATATAAATTTTAGTTTAAAACTAAAATCTAGAACATTAAAATCTTTAAAAGATTTACATTTGAATTCATAAATATTTAAAAATTCAAATTTAAAGGTTAGTATAAATTGTAAAATTATGATATGACAAATGTCAAACATAAAATAACTAGAGAAAAATAGGAAGCATGTATAAGAATAATTAGTTAATTATATAGAGGTAGGAAATGGAAATGATTTACTTTTTCGGGTATAATTTGGCTTTTGTGGGTTAGTGGAGCAGTCAAGTCAAGGGTGGTTATTTGTAAACCACCGAATCCAACTGTTCACTACATTTATATATTATTCATCACGTCAATACTCATACATACGGACCCATTTTATCTCCACCAATTATTTTCCAACACTTTGTTCTAAAGCAAAGAAATTAATAATAGTAATTTGTCCAACACTTATTAAAAATTGGGGTGGCCAGAAAATATCATAAATGTGTGTTAAATAGCTAGCTGTAACCAATTAACTTTTTTCCAAAAAACAAATAACAAAAAAATATCTTCAATTTATTTAAATTAACGTAATCTAGGCCTAATCAAGGAAGTCTCAATAGTTTTATTTATTTATTTTATTTTCACAATAATATAAATGAATCCATATGATTGAGTGTCACTAGCTATGAGTGAACTGAAATTATGGATAATTCTTTAAGGAACTGAATTCAAAATTATTTTAATGTAAAAATTATCTTTTTAGTAGTTTTGATCAAAAAAAATTTAAAAGATTAATGATTTTTCATTTTATTTCGTCATGCTCTATGTGAATCATGAATCATCATCATTAGTAAAAATAAGCTTGTAAACACATGTTATTTCATTCTTTCAATTTACTCGAACTAAACACATCATGAAGGGTATGATTTGAGGTGCGTTTTCATGGGGATTTTTAATGTTTTACGTGTACTTGATGTTTCTAGTTAGTGTTGGGCATTGATGTTAACTGATTTATTGTAGTCATATAATGTTTTCAAGTGGTGCAATTTCTTGTAATTTCTAGGATTTTGAGTTTGTGTATTTTATATCATGTGTTTTTCGGTTTCCATGTATATCTGCAGATGGATTGAAACAGAGATAGTTGAATGTATTGGTCCTATTGGATGATATGATATATTGCCAATCAAAAACAATTGAGTTATTCATTGACTTTTCAATCTATGTAAATACTGATTTTGAAGGCTTGTAACTAATACGCATATTACATTGGGCTTTTTCTTGGAGAAAATAGAACAAACATATTTCTCATTCAATACACCAATGATGTATTATATTTTTTTTTTTTGGAAGATGGTCAAATGAGAACATGGCTTACACTAATTAATTCTGGATGAATCAAACATAAAACATTTCATTTGGAATTCTTGGGTCCCTAAGAAAGTCAATATTTTTATTTGGAGAGCCTATTGCAATCGTCTTTCGCCTTCTCTTTGTGATCTCTGTGATGTTAAAGAAGAGACATTACGTCATTGTTTGCTCGATGGAGTCTAAAGGTGTTTGACAAAAAAATGTGTAATTGGTGGTAACTTGATAATACCATTTGATCTTTCAATTGTGAACGTGGAGTCATGGCAATTGGTTCCACTATATCACTAATCGTTTACAAAATGCATCTCCAGCCACCATCAGATGACAAGATGTCACTTTAAACATTTATACTGCTCCATCGATTTTGTTCATCAATTCTCATAATGCAAAATAAAATATTTTTTTAATACATGTGAATTCTGTTATCTTTTAATATTATTAGACATCTTTAAATCTTAATTAATTTACATAATTTAATCATTTATAATTTATTTGATATTTAAAAATGCATAATTTTGAGGGACTTCATGGAATGTACGCTTTAAAACGCTAATTATATGATTGGTATCCAAATCTATACAAATAAATAATTATGTTTTTTTTTTCTATACATATAATTTTTTACAGTTTCAAATCGATCATCATTTAAGTTTGACCTTGATATTGGGATGATTGGTTCATATGATCGGATCTATAATAATTGATGTGGAAATTTAATATATACTTTTTAATAAAAAACAATCATATATGATTTAGATTTAAAAAAAAAAAAGGTGCTTCATATTTTAATCGTCAATTTCACCCAGCAATATAAGGGCGATGGAGTGATCATCATTTCATACAATGATCCCATAGTTCACGTCTGTGCCACTCAAATTTTCTCTTCCTTTATACCTTTAATCTTTTTTTGATAAGAATGATCATCTTTCTATATCTTCGTGATACAATCTTTTTTCATTTTCAATATTAAAAAAATATATAAAACTTAATAATTAAAATACTTAATTGTATAAATAAGTAAAACTAATGCATTAAAATAAACCTAAATTTACGAAATTAAAATTAATACAAACTAGATTTCAAAAATCTAAAACAACATAATCTCCTTGACTATATATACTATAACAATTTTCAAATGGATTGAACCCGTCGTAAAAGTCATACAAATGCGGATGTTGAGGGTGATGTAATTCAGGTTGTGCTTGATACATCGTTTGCAGAACTTGAGGTCAATGAAATTTAGCCTAGGATTGACACATATATTGTTTGTGGACTTGGGGTCCATACAATTGGGATGGTTATTGGAAATGCAGACGTTGATCTTGAGATTGAGAAACAAAATTTTTTTTTTTCACTCTCGGCTAAAATAGATTTTTTTTTTTTTTTCGCTTTTCGATCCCATTTTCAATAAAATGAAACAAAGTGTGTAAAATAGAATAAATATGGTGTGGACTAAAATAAGGATAGAAGCATAGTATTTGTAGGGTTTAAAAGATAAAATAAAAAAAATAGATAAATTATAAAACCAAACGACTCTATCCCAACGATATCCACTTCTCCAACGTTCATCTTCTCAGTGGCACCTCGATCATAGCTGGCTCGACATAAATCACGGGGTAGAAGCGGTGTTCCCCCTCCCGCACCACTTCCTTCCCCCTGGAATGATATCATTGTAGAATACAAAATCATACATTCTGTGTAACACCCCGATCCCGAGTGGACCGACGATGTTATTACTATCAACCTCATCTGATGCCTAATGCCAAACTATTCACTAACTACTTAAAGATAACCAAAATCCATACTATTTTTTTTTTTACATTGATATAACTCATAACATTCCTAGATTTTGTAAATGACTTCTAATCTTTTATTATTTGATAATAACATATTATCTTAACGAAATGCTATTAGAAATATAATCCAGGTTTTAATCAAAAGACGAACATCTATTATTTATCGACTAAATTAACTAGGTCCAAGATAAGCTAAGTCCAGAAACAACTCTCAGCACACGTCCCGTCTTCGCCCCTGAAATACCTGCCGGAAGAAAAACACAGCATGAGCCAAACGCCCAGTACGGAGATTGATTACAAGTGCAACGTATATGATTTTAAAGACGAAGGAATGTTTTGAAATAAGTTTCTTAAAAATAGGAATGTTTTGAAAATAGTTTTTCTTTAAAAATAAACATCCACCTCCACACCAGATCAAACAAAGAATATAATGGCTGAAGCAACAAAGGGTTGGGTTATTTTTACCGAGCGGCCTAACATCATAAACAATAATCAATCTCACAATCACTCTCACTCTCAAGACTACACTGAGTGCGCCACCTCAGTGCATCTGGCCGGAAGGGGTGTATGGCATTACACCTTACTTCCGCAAAACTCATAACATAGCCTAGGATGCATCCATACGCCTCCCTGAAATAATCAACAGCTCATATCCCGAGCTAACATGATCTCCATCGATCATAAACATAATCTCAATCATTCATAATCATAATCATAATCACAACAAAAGGGAGACGCCGTAACCGATCACACTGTTACGGAAGTGTCATGCCATTGGTGCCGCAATGGCATGCCTGTGGTACCTCCACAGGTAGTTCACTCGGTAATCCTAGCTCCTGTCTAATCTCTAGGGTTCAAGCATAACAAAAGGCCCGCACAAACATCTCAACTTTAAATAATCCTTTCAATAACAAAAAGGGCCACATTTCACAAAACATCATCAACTTTCATAATAAGCCATAAATCAGTTTCAAAGTATGTTTTTTTTCGCGAATGTTTTCGAGCGATAAAAATCGATATTTGTTTCGATAATATAATAAAGGAAACTGACACAAGATATAAAAGTTTGACTGTCAAGTATTAGCATGCAATTCACACAACGAAAACAACTCAAGAATAACGCTGAAAGAAGTACGGGATCCGTACCTGAATAGCCGCTAAAACTCAAAATCAAACACGTCACCGAAGCTCTCAATAAAATCTATAACAAGTAACATGACCAAATATAAGAATTCGATTTCCTATTTTAATTATGATCCTTAACTTCCCGTCCTTTATTATTGTACTTTAACTTAAAGATAGTTATAATTTATTTTGTTGCTAGGTTTCGTCTAATAATTTATTTTATAATAATATGATATAAGTTATTTGATACCGATTACCTTTTCTTTTTATCATCTAAACGTGTCAAAAATCTCTAATTGGTAAAATAAGTTTCAAAACATTTATAAAAGATAACTCAAATTATCAAATGATTTTAATCGCGCTCCAAATATTTGAGTAAATTCAGACAGGTTTATTAGTTTTGAATGTCAAACAAACAAATTAAAAATATTAACATATAAGGTTTGAGTTAATTACATAATTTTATAGTTTCCTCAAGTATATTAGTTATTTAATTTAATTCGAGTAATTAAAACCGAGTTGTACATTGAATAGCAGACTTTAGGAATTAATTGAATTAATATTTAATTATCACAAAATTAAAAGAAAGATGGAGACATCAAACAATGTTTGGAAAAGGAAAATTTATTATTATTATTATTATTATTATTATTATTATTATTATTATTCTACCAATAACATCCATCCAACGCAGCCAGCAAGGGCTGGTCAAACCGGCCAACCGAACCAGTGTGGTTTCGACGACGCGTTCCGTAGGGAAAACTCAATTTTAGACTCTTTACCATAACGATTATGCCATGTATTATATATGGTTGGAAAGTTTATTCAATTACCTATCTATTGGCATAAAAATTATGAGTTTTAGTTTGGTATATTTTTCGCAGTAACTCGTTAAAGTATGCTCTGTTTTTTTTTTTTTTTTTTCGGTTTTTATAAAACACTGAAATCCAGAAAATTAACCCATTAAACTTTAAGATTTCTTTGATTTTCTTTCTTAAATCATTAATGACATGTAATGCTAACATCAAGAATCAAAAACCATAAAAGTTTGAGCAAGATTTGATACCTCAATTTGATCAAAAACCGTAAAAACGTAATCTTCGAAGTTTCTCCGGTTTATCTTAATTAGCTGCCGTATTTGATGAATTAGATTAGGGTTTTTGTTCCAATAATATTTATAGAGACTACTGAGTCGGTTATAGGGCTTAATTTCAGCCCAATCTCGTTAGTTTTAAATAAAATGAAATATTTTCAATACTAAGTATAATTTCCAAATAAATAAACCTTTATATGGTTTTTTTTTTTTTATAATATGTCCCAAACTTTATGAGTAGTTTAAATAAGTTTTAATTGTTTATTAACCTAAGATTATAAAATTATAATATTTTTAACATTCCACATAACTAATTTGATTTTAAACGGTAAAACGTGGTTTGATTAATGTCGTGATGGTTAATTTCATTTTTTCTTTACGATTACTACTATTAGTATTAATATGTTTAGTTTTCTTTATTTTATTAGAACTTAAATTTTCGGGTCATCACATTCTGTTTCCCGTGTATATTATATTATTGTTACTATGTAATAATATACATATTGATTTATCATATCATGCAAGCAATATTAACAATTAATGCATCTTTCTTGACCATTCTCCACCCTAATTTACTTCCATCAAGGGTCAACCACCTGGGCATCAAAAAGTAAGTTAGACCCAATCTGTTGCAACAGAATGGTGGATTCGAATTATGATCATCATATCTCAGTCAATGAAACAACTGAAAAAATTATAGAGTTTTGAAAAAGTTGTTATAAATTAAAAATAATCTCTAGGGGTTTTCTCAAAGTCAAAACCAAAGCCATAGATGGAGTTTGGAGATAGTTTTAGCAATTGACGCGACTCGGCTGTGTCGTCACGGCCCCAAGCGCAAAGGTGATTTTCAATATCCCCTAGCACACCTCTTATTCCAGCATCTATTAATTTAACTTCTTCATAGCAGTGGTCGATGTATGAAATAAACAAATTCCTTTATAGTTTATACAAACAACATGTCCCAACGGGGCCGATATATTTGGGTCATCAATAAATTACTTTAAATAATAAAGTCACCTAGTCAAGGAAGCTAGGAACGATACTCCCTGTCAGGCTGAATGAATCGACAGAATGTAATACTGGTGAAAAATTGGGATTATGACATTTTCTCGTTTGGAATTTTAAGTGGATCGGAGCATGAAGAAGGGAACGACAAACAAAATTCAAGAGTATTTCGATTGATTTAATTAAGATTGTATCTTAATGTAGATGCATTTGACGTAATAGCGACATGAGCTAGCATGTGTTCCAGATTGGAGTAAATACATAGACAATGCAAGGTTGTGAAGATTGTTAAATAATGTATAGTGTAGGGGTCTCCTTTGTAAATATGTAATCTATTTATATGAGATGAATGCAACACACCCATTACGGGTTTCCACATATTATAGCATGGTATCAAGCCTAACCCTAACCCTCAATATTAGGGTTTTTTTTTTCCGGCCTAAATAACCTCCGGCCGATCTCCTGCCGCCTCCGGCCGCCCTCATTTGCTGCTGGTTCGCTTCCGCCACCATAGCCCACCTCTGCTTCCTTGGCTCTCGACTGAAATACCGCCGCCGCCAAGCAAACCCTAGGCGCCGTCACTAGGGAATCCCTAGGCGCCGACTTCTGGTTGACCTCTCGGCCGCCGTCGCTGCTGCAGACTCCGGCGCACCTCCTTCTGCTGTCCTCTCCTGCCGCCCCTGCGACTGTCGAGCAGTCTCTCCGTCGACCGCTGCTCCTGCGACCGTTGACCAAATATACTTGATCCTCCGCACGGCTGTACTCCTGCGTCTCCCGCCTCCCTTGCGCCGCCCACACCCCTGCGCTGCCTTCGCCGTCGACAGCATATCCCTACCGCTGCTGCTTGCCGCCTCACGCCTCTACTGCAAAACCTCTGCTGCTGCTGCCGTCTGTTCAACCTCCGCTGCTGCTGCCGTCTGATTTCTTGCCGGCGATTTTTTTGATTACTGCCGCTGCCTGCCCTCATTTGCGGCTGCCTCTAGTGGTCCCAAAGTCCCTCCCATATTAAACCCTCTGTGAGCACGATTTTTGTTTTTTATTTTTCCAATTAATTTTATTTTTGTTGCAACCATTATTATTAGTTATGACTGGACAACCCTCACAAACCACACAAAATCCCACAGCCTCCCAACTAGTTTTTGCCATTGGAAATGTCTATCCCCAATTTAGCTTCAAATTAA
The DNA here is from genome assembly GCA_020465985.1 of Centrapalus pauciflorus. Classification (NCBI taxonomy): domain Eukaryota; kingdom Viridiplantae; phylum Streptophyta; class Magnoliopsida; order Asterales; family Asteraceae; genus Centrapalus; species Centrapalus pauciflorus. Next base: position 788,981 of record JAANYP010002881.1, read on the forward strand.
CCACTGATGGTTCACGCTATAAATTATGGCGTCGCATTTTTACTGATGTGTGCAAAGGTGCTAAAGTCATGGGTCACATTAATGGTAAATCAAAACCCACTAGTCCTGATGATGAGGATTGGGAGGCCATAGATTCTCGCATTAAATCTTGGTTTTATTCCACCTGTGAACCAAATTTACTTAATATTATCACCACAGATAATTGCACTGCACATGATCTTTGGGAAGCTCTCGATGCTCATTTTCTGAATAATAAATTATTTCGTAGCCTTCAACTTCAAACTCTTTTTCACAATACCAAAAAGGGCGACCTTTTCATTACAGATTACTGTCACACCCTTAAAGACATCGCTGATTTCCTAGCTGATGTTGACACCAAAATCACTGATCAGGATCTTGTTTTGCAAATTCTAAAGCACTTACCTTCATCCTATCAAAGTTTAATTGATGTCATCACCCACACCAAACCCTTTCCCTCTTTTCTTGAAGCCAAAAACATGTTATTGTTACATGAATCCCGAGAAGACCAGCCTGAGCCTACCCTCGAACCTCACCCTTCACTCAGTACTGCCCTATATTCCTCGTCTGGTACTAATAATAATGGAAAAGACAAAAATAAAAATAATCGGGGAAACAGAAACACAGGTCGTGTTGCGTCTAAGGGTAATACGGGAGGGGGGGGGGTTCTTTTAACAGCACTGCTTCTTTTTCAGGTAACTCCCGTGATGCAGGTCAATCCAGTGCTCCGCCAGTGTTTAACACTCAACTTCTCCAGCTTCTTCAGAATGCTCTACATCAGCAAGCTCAGGCCTCTCACCATGGCAGTCACCATCGCCAGCAGGTGTCTTCCACACCAACTCATGCCGGGTCTCACACTCCATCTGCACTTTATGCAGCACCGCCTTCAGTGTCTCCTGCACACGCAGCTCCGCCTCAGTTCACCAATCTAGCAGCTCTCTTCAGTTCAATGTCCGTTCAGACGCCTCAACAGCATCAGGATAACAACTACTACATGGACACTGGTGCAAGCTCACACATGTCATTCAACCAAGGTAACTTACTTTCTCTTAAACCTTGTGGTAAGTCAAAAGTAATCATGGTTGGTAATGGTGCTTTACTCCCGGTTTCTTGCATTAGTGATACATTTCTTCCATTATCACAAAATCACTTGGCACTGAAAAATGTACTTGTTTCTGATCAAATGGTTAAGAATCTCATTTCCGTGCGTAAGTTCACTATTGATAACTGGGTTTCTGTTGACTTTGATCCTTTTGGTTTCTCCATAAAGGATCTTAATACAGGGCGTCTCCTTCATCGCTCTGACAGTACTGGTGATCTCTACCCCGTTCTTCAGCCTTCTCTGCCTTCCAAGCCGTCTGCCACCGCTTTGGTTACCTTGTCTCCTCATGTGTGGCATCGTCGTCTTGGTCATCCAGGCACCACTACCTTTAATTTTCTACGTTCTCGTAACTTTATTTCTTGTTCCAATGCACTGTTACCTACGTGCCACGCTTGTCAACTAGGTAAACACTGCCGTTTGTCGTTTTCAAAGTCTTTAACAAAGACTTCACGGATTTTTGAACTAGTTCATTCAGACTTGTGGACATCTCCTGTATCAAGTTTGAGTGGTTTTAAATATTATATACTGTTTTTGGATGATTATTCTCATTTCTTATGGGTGTTCCCTTTGCGTGCTAAATCGGATGTGTTTCAAGTTTTTACTAATTTCCATGCATATGTGTTAAATCAGTTTAAAACCGATATACAATCCTTTCAGTGTGATAACGGTCGTGAATTTAATAACACCAATCTTTAGCAAAGATTAATTAGTTGAAGATGCATGGTTATAGAGAAATCAATACATTTTGGTAGGTAGAGTACGTCTGGACAAAATTTCGTTTTGAGCTTTGTTTTGTTGCATTTGTGAGTTGGAATGTTGTTAATTGGGACAAACATATAGACAGAGGAATTCCATTATTTACACCGGACCTCTGAGTACTACTCATACAATGTTTTAACTTGTTTGTATTCATTGTGTAAACATATATAGGCATATATAATGTTATTTGTTCTTTTTATTATTAATATAATTTTACGTACGTACGGTTAAATTTAAATTTTAATACTATGAAAATCTCAAAAGATTTGAATCATAAACGTAATAAAATCATGTTTGAATGTTTAAATGTTGGCCAAAAGTGATAAACTCAAATGAAGTAAGAACGTCCGGTTCTTGGTTTACGATCGATAATTAGAAAAAAAACAGAAGTAAATAGGTAGATTTATGATGTGATCTATGATTTTATTCAATTTAAATATGAAAACAAATTGTATTATGAGCTTACCTTTGTCCATATTAGTTAGTAATTATTATTTTAATTTATAACTTTATATCTGTATAAATAATTTCGAGAATAAATAACATATCAACTAAATTTTAATTGAAGAACTAGTCATGACGGCCCGTGCGATGCAGCGGGCTATTGATTTTATTATTTAATTTCTATGTAATTATTAGAAACGTGTCTTTATAATGACCACTACTATATAAACTCTAGATTGAGGAATTTACCAAGGATAAAATGTTGTGAGATATAGACTTAATTGATTTCAAATTTTTGTGCAACAATCTAGCAATACCAAGTTATAAAAATACAAATACTTTAATTTAAAAAAAACAACCGTTTATAAAAATTTGTTTACGTTTTTATGACTATTTGTTTGAGGGGATATAAAAAATGTTTAAGTTTGAAATAAAATGGAATAAATTACTATGTGATTGTGAGATTTTTTAAAATTACAAGCGTGACACGTAGGTAACATTGCATTGGAACAAGTAATGAAGTTACGAGAACGTAAAAAATTAAAAGCAGTAGTGCCCGGATGACCAAGACGACGATGCCACACTTGAGGAGACACGGCAACCATAGCGGTGGCAGATGGTATGGAAGGCAGAGAAGGCTGAAGGACGGGGTAGAGATCACCAGTACTGTCAGAGCGATGAAGGAGACGCCCTGTATTAAGATCCTTTATGGAGAAACCAAAAGGATCAAAGTCAACAGAAACCCAGTTATCAATAGTGAACTTACGCACGGAAATGAGATTCTTAACCATTTGATCAGAAACAAGTACATTTTTCAGTGCCAAGTGATTTTGTGATAAGGGAAGAAATGTATCACCAACGCAAGAAACCGGGAGTAAAGCACCATTACCAACCATGATTACTTTTGACTTACCACAAGGTTTAAGAGAAAGTAAGTTACCTTGGTTGAATGACATGTGTGAGCTTGCACCAGTGTCCATGTAGTAGTTGTTGTCCTGAGGCTGTTGAGGCTGTTGAACGGACATTGAACTGAAGAGAGCTGCCAGATCGGTGAACTGAGGCGGAGCTGCATGTGCAGGAGACACTGAAGGCGGTGCTGCATATAGTGCGGATGGATTGTGATTCCCGGGATGAGTTTGTGTGGAAGACACCGGCTGACGATAATTACTTCCAAACTGAGAAGCCTGAGATTACTGATGTAATGCGTTCTGAAGAAGCTGCAGAAGTTGATTGTTGAAAGCTGGTGGGGCACTTGATTGACCTGCATCACGAGAATAACCTGTAACAGAAGTAGTGCTGTTAAAAGACCCCCCTCCCGCGTTACCCTTAGATGCAACCCGTCCCGTGTTTCTGTTTCCTCGATTATTTTTATTTTTTCCTTTGCCATTATTATTAGTACTAGACGAGGAATAAAGGGCAGTGGTAAGGGAAGGTGAGGGTTCAAGGGTAGGTTCGGGTTGATCTTCACGTGACTCATGTAACAGTAACATGTTTTTGGCTTCAAGGAAAGAGGGAAAAAGTTTGGTATGTGTGATGACATCAATTAAGCTTTGATAGGATGAGGGTAAATTCTGTAGAATTTGCAAGACAAGATCCTGATCAGTAATTTTGGTGTCAACATCAGCAAGGGAGTCAGCAATATCTTTTAAAGTGTGACAGTAATCAGTGATAGAAAGAACACCATTTTTGGTGTTTCGAAAGAGGGTTTGAAGTTGGAGACTACGAGATAATTTATTATTTAAAAAATGAGCATCCAAGGCTTCCCAAAGGTCGTGTGCAGTGCAGTTATCTTTGGTGATGAGGTTAAGAAGATTTGGTTCACATGTTGAGTAAAACCATGATTTGATACGAGAGTCAATAGCCTCCCAATCCTCATCATCAACACTTGTGGGTTGAGATTTCCCAGTAATATGACCCATGACTTTTGCCCCTTTACATACATCACTAAAAATACGTCGCCATAGTTTATAGCGAGACCCATCCGTTGTTAATTTGAAACTGAACTGAGGGTAGACATTACCGATAGCAAAAACAAGTTGGGAAGCAGTTGGATTGGTTGTTGGTGGAATATTTCCAGTCATGACTAATAATAGTTGTAAATGAAAAATTAAAAATAACCGAAAAATAGAGAAAACAAGAACGAGCTCACCAAGATTTTTTTTTTTTGAGAGGGAGGCCGTCTGCGGTGATGACAACGGCGGCTGAGCAGCGGTGCTAGGGCAACAGATGGTGGCTGAGGCAGGGACTAGGAACCGGCTGAGCAGCAGCGAGCAGGGCAGCAGCAACGCTAGAGCAGCAGAGGAGGGCGGCTTTGGGAACCAACGTACGACGACAGGACTCAGGCAAGCCGGGTCAGGCGATAGCAGCAGGGTCACAGGTGAGCGGCGCAAGGGTAGCCGCGGCTAGACGGCTAGGGTTTCCAGGGGAGCGGCGCAAGGAAGCAGCCGAGGGAGGCGCTGATCGTGGGTGTAGGCGCACATGGGCTGGAGGCGATTGGGGTTTTGGACGCAACAACCGGCGGATATGGCGGCGCAGGGCTTCAGATCGACAGCTGCAGGTCGACAGAACCAGGGTTTGAGGTCTGGAGCAGACGCAGTGTGCAGCGGCTGAAGATGGCTGTGGGCGGAAGCGATGGCGGCGGCCAAGAGAGGCGGCCGGAGGTCAGGTGACCGGAAAAAAAACTACCTAATACTTAGGATTAGGGTTAGGCTCGATACCATGCTATAATGTGTGGAAACCCTCGATGAGGGGTATTGCCTTTATCTCATTAGAATATATAGAATACATATTTACAGAGGAGCACCTACACTATACATTATTTAACAATGCATTATATATAAAAGATGATCATCGTAATATATTACATCGAATTAATTGCTATAGACATGAAATGATTACCATTATTATGCTTTTATAAAGATTAATATATTTGTTAGAAATTTTAAATCTACAAAGAGTGATATTTCATTTTTATTTCAATATACTTTTTGCAAATAAAATTCTTAGTCTCTTATCATTTAAAGGAGATTTATGAATTATGTTTTTTGGTAAGATAATTCGGTTATTAAAGATATTCAATTTAAATTAATAAATTAAAATACAACACAATATTTTTTTCCCTCTTTGTTAACTTATTTAGGTATAAATAATAAAAGATGTATCTTACATATTAATTTAATGAAATAACGATTATTATATTCTTAGTATCTCATCTTTGTGGTGTTTTGAAATTAAATTAAATAAATAAATGATGTATATCATATGTAAATAAATGTTAGTTGACACATGTTGTGATGTTACTAAATTAAATAAATAAATGATTTTCATGACTATTTTTTGGTATTAAACAAATTAAATCAGTGATTTAATATTAAATATTCTTATGATCTACTCGATAACCCATGTTATTTTTTTTGTATTAACAAATAAATTTAATTATTTTGATCTGAATAACTTATCAGTATAACTTATTACATGGAATTTATTGTTATATGACCAAACTTATCAAATCGAACTGAAATAAAATACACTATTATGATTTAAATAAATATCATTGTAGTTCATTATATGGACTTTAGTAACATATGCTGCAACTTATCATATTAATTAAAGTAAATAATAAAATAATATATTTTGATATAAAATATGATCATTGTAATTTATTATATTGAATTGGAATACTCTATACATAAAATCATTTATGGCATGAGTCTTTATTGAAATGGACCAACTTATCAAATTAAATAATAAATAATATGGTTTGATTTATTAATGATCATTGTAATTATTTAAATAGAATCAAAATTCTTTGCATTGTCGTAGGATTTTCCATCCACCAAGCACTCCAAATTGTTTGTAACTTGAAATGATGGAAGAATGTGAATGGACAAATTTAACTTTGTTATTTATAGATAAATCATTGACATTAATTCTAAATTATGGTTATAAAAAAACATTTAATTGATAACACATATTAACCTTAGGATAGATGGAGGGTTTTTACTATTAAGGTAAAATTAATTAAATTTAAGCAACATTAGACATATATTTAGTATCGCATTAAAGTAATTCTTCAAGTTAGAAAAAATAGATAGTCTATTATTATTAACATATTTTTTTTAAACTAAAACAATATTTAGTTTTGATTATATAAAGCAAAATGAATTAATTATTAATTTTAATGTTCTGTTTAAAAAAAAAAACAATCATAATGTTAATCCGTTTCTAAAGTTATCAAACAAAAATCACAATTTTATATTATACTATAAAAAACTAAAAATAGAAAACAAATATACAACTATTATTAAAATATGGTTTTTGGTTTAGACTTACGTTTATTATAAGATAGATTTAAAATAAAATATAAAACAAGCAATAAAACTATTACTAAAATATGATTTTTGGTTTAGACTTGCATTTATTATAAAATTATGGTAATTATTGTAAGTTCTATGACATATATATTTAGAAGAAAATATTATTCTACTTTTATATTTTGGTTTTCATTCATCAAATAAGTTAAAACAACAATAATTTATAGTTTATGACAATTTTGGATGACATTTTAAGTTTTTTCATAGTTTCATGAAGAATTTATCAACCTTAATTTCTCGGGTAACTATAAAATTTAACGCAACAGAAACTAAAATTTACAGTATTTATTCTAATAAACAAAATCTAAATTCCATGATAGTTAACCAAAATTAATTTAAAAGAAACATCACTTCTAATATTTGATAAATTAGGTATAAAAATGTAAGTTAATCGTATGTGTTCACTTATACAGAATAAAAGTAAATATAAATTACCTCATCACTTTTCATATTTCTATGAAGTTTAGTTTTTAGGTCAACTTCTGTAAAAACGTTCAACATTAAGAACATATGTCTCTATCACCAATTTAGTATTCCTCAATATTTGTCGAAAACCACCAAACTGAAATACAAACACGACGATGAAGATTGTTAATTTTCCACACAAAATGATGATCACACATTCTTTTCCGTTACAAAATTTAAAGAATCACAAAAATATAAAAAATTAAACAGCTAAACAAAAAATATGAATTCTTACTCTAAAGAGAGAGCGCAAGGAAGATTATTTTGTTTGACAATTTTGTTTAGTTTTTTGGTTATAAATTTATTGTCATTCAAAAAAATAATAATTGAGGAAAATGGATTGTTGTGTGATAGGAAATGAAGAGACTTGATTTCAATTAATTGATAATTAATTCAATTTAAAAAATGATAAGTAACGGTCATTTACAATTTAAGAGTAGTAATGTAGGACTTGTAAATATTTAATTCCATGTAATGAGAGTTACAATTTTTTAGTAAGTAGTAATGTCTTAGATTTTTATTTTTAAAATTTTTATAAATGTATTTATTGTCAATATTTATGAGTTTGTACTCAACTTTATATGTATATAGATTTATATTTATATATTAATTTAAAAACTTTAAAGGAAAACAAAGTAATTAGTACTCTCATTTATTACCTAGGACTCAACTTTTATATATATATATATATATATATATAGATTATTGCAGCCCCGTTAATATTTGATCATTCAATCAAGCCTTTGATAATCAAAGGATGTTTCCCCAAATTGGTTGCATATATGACCTTAAGGACCGGTGCCAACAGAATTGGGCTCAAAATTTATTTCTAGAACACCTTTTGGGTTGGGTCATTTATACCTTTCATATGAGATGTTGGGATTCACTATTAAGCCCAGTATATAGGATGCATTTAGCTATCGTTAATTGAACAATAACTCCATTTTTACAATCTATATTTGGAGCTTAAATAAAATCGATGACGATCATCTTGGATGGAGTGGTTACATGCTGCGTACCTGATTTTTTCCCAACTAAATTTAAATAAATATAGTTATTATTGATTGGAAATTATTTTATTTTTTCTTTACTGTTTTGGGTCGGATGTTTTAGTCAAAACAATTTTTTATATCGTATTTGATTGAATTGAATGTTCGATTTGTTTTAAATTTTAAATAAATTTTCAATGTATTTTCTAAATTAAATGTGATTTTTTTAAATTGTCATTATTTTTTAAATTTAGTCAATTATATTTAAACTACCTGATAATAACTATTGAACATTTTAAGGAAATAGTATCAAAGCTGAATGTAATATTAAATTTAGTATATTGTAAATTTTAATCTATTGAACATTATAATATAATATTTTTAATTATAAATTATTTATCAATATAACAAATTTACATGAAATTCCATCAAAAATTCGTTTTTTATACAATAATTTATAAATTATGTTTTAAGTGAAATTGGAGCATATATGAAATCTGAGGAAAACAATGAGAAAATCTTGAAAGAAAAATCCAAAATATTGAAACAAATATGAAAGATATCTTGAAAGAAAAACGAGTCGATATTATATATGGCTGAGAGGTTCCTCGTCGACCGGTGAATGCGCTAGTTGCCGGTAGCTATGGCTGCTTATCGCCGATGATGGGGGCTGCTCAGGTTGACAATGATTTGACTACAAATTGGTTGGTGGATGTGTCTGTTCAAATGATCGATAAAAAATAGAGGCATCAAACGAATAAATTAAGAGTGAAGGGTTAGGTTAAAGTGAAAAGAGGGTGTTATGGTAATTGTATAATTGGTATATTGCGACTGTTGCATTGCAGCTCCAAAACGTAGTTGTTGGAAAAACACGATACGAGGAAGTCTAAACGCTAATAATCAATTATTAATGAATGATATACAAACACTTAGATTTGATTATTTGCTTTATTATAACATAATAATCTTATAATTACCCTTTAATAATCAAAAGCAAAACACCCCAAGCCATTATCAAAAGGGTTCATTTTATTAAAAGTATATTGTTATTTAGTGATATTTTTTTTAAAGTCATACATTTAAATGACATATTAATAATATAAATAAATAAATTTTGTTACAATTAATTATTTTTTAATAAAAATAAAGGCGCTCTTTAAAAATCATGAAAAACACAGAAATATTTTCAAAATATTGTCATATAAAACTTCATAATGTTTTGTTGTAATTTAGTTATTATTGTACAGGCTATGGTTTTGTAAACTTATTTTTACAATCAAGTGTTTAATATAAAAATTTATAATCGAAAGTTTAATATAATTTTTTATAATTGTTTTTCAATTTTTATATACACATTATTCAAAATAAAAGACCAATATATTATTGAAAGATTAAATGTATAATTTAATACTAATTGATTAAATTTCACGAATTTTATTTGATATGATGTTATGGAAAAAAGTATAAGACATACCATGAGAAATTAATTAAATATTATCATGTATTGAAATTAATAGTATCAATTTGTTTTAAGGACATATGGGTAGTGGTAAATGGAACCTGGTTTGGCAATTGGGCTTGGAGAAGCAATCTGCTCAGTAACAAGTGTGAGTCATGGACTTAGAATCTGGAGAATAATGGTCCTTTCTCTTCTAGAGGTATGTCTTTTATAATCCAATCTGTTAGGAGAGACATTGATTTTGAGGGCAGTTACTTTTTGGAATTCTTGGGTACCATACAAAATAAATATATGTATTTGGAGGGCGTTTCATAATCAATTACGATAACCTATTGAGTCGGGGTGTTACAGGGTTTAGTCATGCTTGTATCTTTTGCAAAGATGAACCTGAAATCCTTATACATGTCCTGTTTAAGTGCCGCAAAATCAAAGTTGGAAAACTTTTTGGCTTAATGCAACCTTCAAGTGCCTTCGTCTGTTATTTGGGATTGCTTTTGGTTAGGAAATTTTGACAACCTTCTAACTCGTAGGATGAGGAATGTTTTTCAAGGTGTTTGTTTTCTTACGATTTGGTTCATTTGAAAAAGAGGAATCATTTCATCTTTGCCTCACCCGGATAATCAAGGAATTGTGCTAGAGGAAGATATATTCCTATATATTCAGGTTTGCTCTTTATTGTGGATTGAAAATAAAAGTTGCAATAGGTGGAGATGGTCTATGTGAGTTTCTTTGTCATGGCTGATTTATACTGGCTAGGATTTTGGTGTTATTCGCTTTAGACATTAATTTGGTTTTGTTATAATCTAACAGAAACTCAGATATTAGGAAATCACCAAGAGTTGTGAAAACCCTTTTGATGCATATATTTATCTCTACAAACTCATGCATTTGATCAATCTAGATGAACCTATTTATACACAAAAAATATCACTATTGATGTTGCTTGTACACTTGGTAAAAGAAGAAAATAATTCATCATCCATAATTATTGTCCTTTTATAACACTCCCCCTTGGATGATAATTTTAGTAAGAGTTCAACCACGAAATGCTGCCTCATTAAAAACCTTGCTAAAGAAAAACCCAGTGGGAAAAAAACTTTAGTCAAGGGAAAAAGAGTACAGCGATTGGTTGACTCCCCCTCATATTGCCATCTGAAAATTATCACATGTTTTGTACATGTCGCATTCCAATGTTGTGGACGTGTTTTCTGAAAATCGCTTTGGGAAGAGCCTTCGTGAAAAGATCAGCTGAGTTATTGCTTGATTGAATATATTTCATTTCAATCTGTTTGTCCTTTATAAGATCTTGCATGTATGAGAAAAATTTTGGTGGGATATGTTTGGTTCTGTCACTTTTGACATATCTTTCTTTCATTTGCGTCACGCAAGTCTTTGCTGGCTTCATGCAATGCGATAACTTCAGCATGATTTGAGGATGTTGCAACAAGTGTTTGTTTTTGAGATCTCCAGGAAATCGCAGTACCTCCATTTAAAAATACGTATCCTGTTTGAGATCTCGCTTTGTGAGGATCAGATAAATAACCTGCATCTGTATAACCAAGTAAACCTTCTTTGGAATTGTTAGAATAAAATAGTCCTAGATCAGTAGTTCCTCGAAGGTATCGAAAAATATGTTTGACTCCCGTCCAGTGTCGTTGTGTAGGAGCTGAACTAAATCTTGCTAAAAGATTTACTGCAAAAGAAATGTCAGGTCTTGTACAATTTGTAAGATACATTAAAGCTCCAATTGCACTAAGATATGGTACTTCTGGACCAAGCAATTCCTCATTTTCTTCACAAGGATGATATGGATTTTATTCAACGTTTAAGCGATCTAACCACCATAGGTGTGCTTAAAGAATTCGCTTTGTCAATATTGAAACACTTTAAGACCTTCTCCGTATAATTTGATTGATGCACAATTATACCATTATGTATATGTTCAATTTGTAAACCAAGACAATATTTGGTCTTCCAAGGTCTTTTATTTCGAATTCTTTCTTTAGAAAACACAATTACTTCTTCAATTTCCTCGTGTTTAGATCATCAACGTAGATTATTTCTAAAGATCTTTGAATACATTTCTTTGGGTTTTACTTTTAATGCTTCTGGCATTTTTAAATAAATCCTTCGAGGATTTTCATAAAATTGTATATGTCAAGTTAGTCTTATAAATAGACCATAACTATATTCATGACATATTGTATAATTATGTAACATACTTCTGTCCTTTAGCAATGTAATCATAATACATGCTTATTGCATTATAACTATGAGCTCATAGGATAAATCTCGAGACATGTTTCAAAAATTTTATATCCTTCAAGGAATCTCTGTATAAGTAGGACTTTTAGAATAAAATAATTTTAATAGACGCATATCAAATCTATCTTTTATTGATAGATTAATATATCTGTTATAACTGTATCCACCATAGGAGAATATTTCCTTAAATTTTGTGTGCATTATATATATGCATTAAATTAATCTCTATACATATATTTGTACAACTTTATGTGTACAGACTACTTTATGATATGTGTAAAAGTAGTAGAAATAGAGAGAAAATTTCATATTATTCGCACCATCATTGATACATCAATATATGGTATTTATACTACAAGTGAAGACCAAGTATAGTATGTTGGATATGTGTGGTCAAATCACTCAAATCATCTATACTATTTGCTTTACGTATAGATTTGGAAAATATGGACTTTTATGAAATTTTCATCCACAACTTTATGTGTACATCCTACACATCTAGTAGTCTCCTTTTCTCTAAGAGAACATGTCTGCAGACTATTATTCATAATCATCGTTTTTAAATATAGCGCTAATAGATAAATATCATTGACGTCGATTTTATTTCGATCGATTCCATATAGTTTTAGACATGATATAATTTTATCGAGATCTCCTTATTTTCATTCAGGCGCCTGAGGTTCTTCTAGAACCATCATGTCTATTATTATTATTATTTTTAGAATACTTATCTTTGGAATCGACTGCCTATCATGCTTCTGGCATGTCTTAGGCTCATTAATCAATAATAATCTTCATTTCTGAAAATATCAATATTTACTGAAGCATTAATAACCAAATATGCGACTTGGTTACTTTCTTTAAATCAGTAAATGTATCTCCCAACAGATTTGCCAAAAATATGTAAATGAATTATCCCAGTACTTTTTATTACGAGGTCCAATATGATAATTCATTACAGCTTATAAATTTGTTTATTCTCTCCCCCTGATGTTGGAAATATTGCCCTTTTAAAATGGCAACTAGCACAATGTGTCGTAATGACATCAACTGTTAGTGATTCATTTTATTTTTATAATAAAGGGGATTTCATACCCAACATAATTTCCCAACATTCTTTTGAGTACCCATCTTTATGTGGTTTGGTGGAGCAATTCAGAATATTTACTATTTAATAAAAAAATAGAGGTGATATATTTGATATCATTTCGTATGGGGAGAAAGTACGATAACTCGTTGGCTTAATGCGAATTGGTAATATCACAAATAAATATTAGAACCTTTGTATTCTATTTGGCGTACGAGATACGCTTAAGTTTATTCAAGCTAGTAGTATATAAGAAAGCTCGGCGTGAAAGAAATCAATACGACAAACCATCTAAACACATACACACATCCATGGAGCCAGGAAAACAACAAGAACAAAGTCGAGAAGATTTCGACCTAAATCTTTCTATGGAGTCTTTTAATAATCGAGAGGAAAGAAGGCAGAAAAGACGACTAGATCAGCCGGATCTTAGAGAACTCATAATGGTACCACGACAGGAACGCACTTATGTTAGAAGTAATGATCGGTTGGGGTTCTATCTGGACGATATTCATACCCATATGTTATATATTGATAGATTTATACGATGGCAGTCTTTTCTTATAAGGACTGTAACCCATAGCTGGGGATTCGCGGTCCCTCCTCCACCAAGTATGCCGCCATATCGTTATTGGATAGAAAGGAATGCAGTGCCAATGCAACCTCCTCAACCACCACAGCCTCAGGAGCTAGTGGAGTCCCAACAACCAGAAGTTAATTCTGCTCCCTCTCGAGATGTTTTTGAAAAGGGTCAGCCATCTAAAACTGACAAATGATTTTCATTTGTGAGTTTTATTGTTTTATGTGTTGTGGTTATTAATACTATGTTGTGGTCATTAATGTTATCTTATTATTGAGTTTATATTATTATTTTACGGGGCTGAATGGGTCATCGGGGAGATCTGTAAAATTTGCTTCTTTCTCTTTCTCTTTCCCTTTAATATCTATATATATAAACAATATTTGTAGTTATGGTTAATAATTTTATTGAGAGCAAAATAACATGTAAAATCATTGTATCAAGCTTTTAAATAATCTTCTGGTTATTCAATGATTACCCATATAAATTATTATTAGTATTTAACCGGGATGGTTCAACTGATCATGCTAAACTATAAAGTTATCATGGTACATGAACTTATGGTTTATGGTTACGTATAGTTTGATTTGTTGGTAAATGTTTCATAAAGTTTTCTCAAAATAATAAGATATATACATAGAAACATTTTACCTTTTGAGGAATCTTCTGGTCCTTCGATGAATGCCTTATGTGTACATTCAATATCATTTTGCATCATTGTTGTTCCTGGATGGTCTAATCTGTTATGTCATAAACTCAATGTTCCAATATCATAATATTTCCTTTTGATTACCATGTGTGATTCAATCATATTCATATATGTATAATATAAACTGAACCAAATGTTCGTATATTTTTAAGTATATGTTTTACATTCATGATACACATAAAAAAAAAAAAATCTTTATTCTCTATTACCATAGTTTGAGTTTTATACCAATTTTGGGCATATCGTTAAAACTCAACATATTTCTTTGCTTTATAATTAGTTTAATTTATCAGAAAGATCAGTAAAGTTGACTTCCTTTATTTTTCTTTTAAGAGAATCCTGATACAGCTTAGAGAAATGAGGCGATGTGCGACAAGTTCTTGGCCAATGGCCAATCATTCCATATCTAAAAACAAAGATCTTCAGGATCCTGGGAAGAACTAGCTTTACATTCATGATACTGGAAAATTCTACATAGCGATTAAATCTATAGTATCATAAATTAGCTTTCTGTTAAGCAATTTTGATTCATGTATCGATGTCCAAAAATCTATGTTTCCGGATACGATTATTTGTTTTATGAGCAATTTTCGCCTTTTGTCACATGGACATGCAATAAGCTTCTTAGAGATTTTTTTTTCTTTTTAAGGCTATATTTCTCTATGAGTTTCTTTATATCGACAATTCTTTTGTCGGTATCTCTAGCTGCTTTAGTGAGTGCTCTGATGAATTTCATTTTTCTGAAATCAAGATTCAAAAAAAAATCAGAGATATGAAGAAATTTTACGTAATATTAGCTTTCCAATCCCTAAAGAGGGTCTACCCAGCCATTTACGTCTAATAGTATCTTCTCAATATTTGCCATTGAGACTATCAAAAAGAATTTTTTTTTAAAACACCATAAAATCAACACTAATTTATTTCAATAAGAACTGCAATACAATAAAATGAGAGAATAAATGAAAACATAATCAGAAAAGGATACATCTCATCCCATGGTAGTTGGAACAAACAATAGAAGAGTGCCAAAATCAATACACTGATAAAAATTAAAAACGGGCTTAGCATCTTCATCCGCCTTCAACTAAGTAAAATTTTTTTTTTTTATTTTTAAAGGAAGGTAGGAGAATGTAGTTTGTGAAATAATGAGGTTTAGTATCGGATATTTATAGAAAAAAAATTCGACCATTAAACGGTCGAAAATATAACCGTTCAACGGTTATAAATCCGTTGTGGATTTTATAAAAAAAAGATTTGGAGGATAATGTCTCTTTAATATAAAAATG
The DNA here is from genome assembly GCA_020465985.1 of Centrapalus pauciflorus. Taxonomy (NCBI): domain Eukaryota; kingdom Viridiplantae; phylum Streptophyta; class Magnoliopsida; order Asterales; family Asteraceae; genus Centrapalus; species Centrapalus pauciflorus. The sequence continues at coordinate 804,517 of JAANYP010002881.1, forward strand.
ATGATTAGAAATGTAATTTAAGAAAAATGTTATTGACATAAAGGATGTGTATAAATAAGTTTAATGACGGATTAAATATAAGATATGTAAAAGAATCAATAATCATAATTGTTAGTATTCATAAATTAAATAAATGTCAGATTGTTAGATTGCGTAAATAAATGTTAGTAAACAGAAAATAAATGTTAGATTGCATAAATAAATGTTAGTTGCGGAAAGTAAATGTTAGTAACAATAAATAGATGTTAGTTAACATAAATAAGTAGGAGGCTTAGCCTTCCATAAATGTTAGTAATAAGAATAAGAATAAGAATAAATGTTAGTATATATAAATAAAAGTTTAGTAAACGTTAGTAGTCCTTGTATCCAATATGTAGTCATTTAGTTGTTAATTATGGTCTTTAACCATATATTTTGTTTTCAATTTATTTCATACCTTGAGTGAAGGTGATTCTTGATTTGGTTGAGATATTGAGCTCCTCGTGCTGATAACGTGTTATAATCTAACAGAAACTCAGATATTAGGAAATCACCAAGAGTTGTGAAAACCCTTTTGATGCATATATTTATCTCTACAAACTCATGCATTTGATCAATCTAGATGAACCTATTTATACACAAAAAATATCACTATTGATGTTGCTTGTACACTTGGTAAAAGAAGAAAATAATTCATCATCCATAATTATTGTCCTTTTATAACAGGTTTTGTTTTGTTTTGGATTGTAGACATGTTGGGAATTGTTGTTTGGGGGGCTACTGGCCAAACAACAAAATTTATTTTGGTGGTGGCTTCATTTTGGAGCTCCACGTTATAATTCGGTTGATGATTTATAAAAACTTCTTTAGCCTATCAAAACAATTTATATTATAACTTATAATAAAATAAATAATTAAATAATGGCGATTATGTTAAAGATATTGGTCAAAGTTATTATTTATTTAAGTTTTAGGATAAATAAATAGATGAAATAAATATAGTATTTTAAACAATTAAAGAAGACGTCTTTTGAGTTTTTGATTGGTTAAAAATAGCACTCTCGATGTTTTTTTTTTTTTTTTATTTAAAAAAGTCATGACTAAACTTCCAATAAAATATTTTCATTTTTAATATGGAAAGATTCAAAAGGAAAAAAGAATGTAGACTAATTTCTCCTCTCTATCTAAAACATGAACATTTATAGTAACTTTAAAAAAAAAAAAAAATCTTACCAACTTGAGAACATACTAAAATAATTGTTCATCACATGATGGTGTAGCTAGTAATATGTTATAGCATAATCACACAACAAAATGAATTAGGGCGAGGATTCGTCTGGTTCAGTTAATCAGTTTTATTTGGTACCATAAAGTTAAAATTCATTTCTATTACCACGGTCGTTCCTATCATTTTTGGGGTCCATGACAAAAACTTATAAATGGCGTCTAAACATGTATGTATATCTCACAATTAAAAATTAAAGGAAATAATCATGTAAATATGTATGTGAATATCACAATCAAATAACTAACAAAACAAATAAACTATTAGTATTACTCTAGGTATTAAAGTAATAAAAATTTTTGCGTCCATTAACTGTTGGGCCTTGATGCAGTAGCTCAGGTTGCACATTTCAATGGATCAGCCCTGTCTGCTGCATAATAATTAACATATAAATTTGATATAAACATATTCTTTAAACAGACACCTTTCCTTTCCTATACGAAATTTGATATTTATATTCTTACAGCCAAACAAATTTTGATGAATTTTTAGATACCTATCTTATATCACTACATCTTTTGATAGACCTGTCACCTATACCAAAAAAGACAAAACCTAGTCACACCAATAATTAATATTTAATAGTTTTAAATACATAAAACACCAACACGTTTATATTTTTATTCTATTTTCATCCTTTATGAGATTTTATTTTTATATCCTTTTTTATTTTCAAAAAGTTGATATTACAAAAAATCATCCAAACAAACAAAAGAGAAAACAATACAAAAACGGTTGGCCTTCAAGATGAAGGCATACAAGCAAAATAAAAGGTTAAGGAGCTAGCCCATTATATACATTAAACAGTAACCTCTAATATTTTCATTATGCTTCGAGGTTTCAAAATCCAATTGCTTCATGCTTCGGGCTCCGGCTTTAATCTTGCGTAAAATTAATATAATTTTGAGTTAAATGCTTAAAATTGCCTTTGTAAGGATTTATACAAATTTAAGCTATTTTTAAGTATTTAGCCATAAATTGAAATAAATATGATTTTTACACATTTAATCACATGTGTCAAAAAAATAAAAGATTGCTAGGAATGATTAAATTATTATAAACGATGAAAAATAAAAATGATTTTTCATTTTACACATTTAATCCATACTTAAATAACAAAATTTTTACTTATATTCTTTTTATTTTTCTGACATTGTTTCTCTACCATAAAGTTAGAATAAATGTATATTAATTTGAAAGGGATTAATAATTATTGGTAAAATACAAATGTATGTATTCTAATTGAGAAGTAATACACAATTACACATGTTTACTTCATGTTTCTAAAGGCCAATCTAATGGGTGTTTATTTTATTGATGGATTTAACAAGGGTTATGTTATATGTACACCTCCCGTAAGTAAATTGTACTAATCACACACCTTCATCTCTCACATTATTTTCGTTAATGACGTGAGACCTATTAATTAAACTTAATCATTCATCTCACATTAGGAAAGAGAGTGTTTAGATTTTAGAATCACCCATTTAACAATGTGTATATGTTTGGATACGAGTTGAAAGAAAAAAAACGAAAAAAAGGAGGAGAGAGAGAGAGAGAGAGAGAAAGAATAATACCAATAAGTGTAAATAGGTTTATGTTTTTTTTGAAGCATAACGATTACAATATATTTGATTTCGCTACCTAACCAAACAATCTTTTTAAAACCCAATTAACCGATTTCATAACTTTAAAATCCATCAAACAAACGCCTCCTAATGCATTCAATGAATGATGGACAAATGAAATGAGCATTTTCATATTCCTCATTTTTATTTTTGATTTGTTACATGTTACAATCAAATTCTTAGATAAATTTCTAGACATGTTATTTAGAAGTATGAATCATTTATTATTTTTAAATTTTATTAGATTGAAAAAGGAAATCTTATAAAAGGAAAAACACATGACCGAGTTGAATATAATAAAGGCAAATTAATGCCAAATTTACCAACCGAAGATAGAAATGGCATCTGGTCTCACCTTGCCTTTTGGAGGTCCTGCCTAATCTAAAAGCGACCACACCTTGTCTTACGCTATGAAAAAGAAAGGATAATTAAAGTGGTTTGCATAATCTTTTTCTTTTCAAAAAATCTTGTTAAAATATAATCTGAATCATGTGCTAGCTAGCTATATCATTTTTAATTTACGAATAATTAAATTGTTGTTATATTTATATGTTATCAAACATTAATTGATCTTTTCTAATTAAAGAATCTTTTAAGTAATAAATTAAAGAGATAATATTGTACGTATAAAGCAAAATTAACCATGCTCATTATTTCTATATACTTTGGAGGGAAAGTTTTCACTTTCACTGCTTAACGATTTAGGAAAAGAAATTCTAAACACACATCCTCTATCATGTATATATACATCAATCCCTATGGTTTTTTTTAAGTTATTACACAATCACCTGAGTATTTTACTACGATTTATGTCTCAATTAAGGCTTGAATCTACAATTATGCATAAGTAGAGAGCTTTTAATAGCTTTTGTTTTTAATAAGCTCTGCTAAAAAATAAAAGTTTTGTTTGAAAGGAAACATAGAGATTTCATTTTCTCAAAATTAAACTCTTTATAAAACGCTAGTAGAAGTAGCGTTTGAAAAACTCTAAAGCTTTAGTCAAACATATTTACTTTTTTACCTTCCTATTAATCATAAACTACCACATTTAATTAATATTAATGTACTTACGTAATTTAATACTAAAAGCTAAAGTTACAGCTAATTTTACGAAACACATATATAAAACCAAAAGCTCTAGCTCTTATAAAAAGCTTCAGCTATTAAAAGCATTACCTTTTTATAAAAACACAAAACTACAGCTAGTTTTGCCAAACATATCATTCTTTTTCCGTTCTCCTTCGATTTCTACCATATTTATTCTCTAGATCCCCTTTTTGTGGCTGTGGAAAGGGAGTGTTTTAATTAATTTTACAGCCGTCTACAAGAATTATGATGACACACAAAAGGACGTACGATTGCATTTATGCAGAAAAACAGTATGAAAACAAGAAAAATTAAATGTGAAATAATAATATAATAGATTACTGAAGAAATTAAAAAATATATATAAATGAGATCGACAGTGAAAGGAAGATAAAAGAGAGTATTTATGTCTTGTAGATGTTGTTTGAGAGCGACTAGTGCCTGCATATTAAACTCTCAAACATGGCACTGAAAACCATGCATCAACTTAACTTATGATCGATGCCATTTATTATTATTATTATTAAGAGATCGATGAAGAAAGCAATTATGCAATGCATGCATGCTATATATATGTGCTTCCTGAGTTTCTTCTTTCTTCAGGATGCATCACGTGAAACTGAAATCACACCTCAATCATAATTGTTTTCTTCTTCTTAATAATTTGCTATAGCAAATTATTTACCAATAAATGCATATCTATATGCAATATTTACCCATCTATATAACAAAGAACCCGTTCTCTGATGAAAATCTCATTCTCTAGCGAACCTCCCTGCTCTGATCATATTCAAAAACTAAAATGAAACCTAGATAAACGAAATCAAACGTAAAATTGGACCTAAAAATGCAACTCGTGAACACAAAACGAAATCAATTCACTCGGCACAAATGAAGTTAAAATTCAAGATTAATGAGCAAAAGTCAATCGAATATACATATATAAAATAAACAACATTGATTACAAACAGGAGATGGAGTAATCGGAATTGCCGGAGGTAGAGGAAAAGAAAGGAGGTGTTGGTTAGACGTAACTGAAAAAAATAGTTAAGAGTTTTAATAAAAAAAAGTCACCAACTTCGGCGTTTTTTATACAAAAATTCAATTTAAGTACATAGGCATGTAAGTCAAGTTTGTCATGTGAACGTCACGTGTATGTCACGTAAGCATAACAACCTATTATAGCCGGTAATGACTAAATTTCATAAGATTTTACCGGTAATATGTTTTTTGTGTAATAAAAAATGGTTAGAAATTTTAATCACAAAAATGATCAAACTTCAGGGTTTTTTTTTTTCCGTAAATTTTCCTATTTAAAACTAAACTAATACTTAACAAATTTTCATTATTTTATTATTAAATTGAAGTTACCTTGGTATATATTTATATATTGTCGTTTTCTTTCAATACATTATCCGTTTAAATATACGATATATAGGGTTTATTACTTTATTTGAGATTAAAATAACTCCCTCTGTTTTCGCAATATATGTTAATTAAATAAATAGGGAAACCTATTTTTAATATAATTTACCTTCTATCTATATATTTATACATCTATATATATTAATAAAAGAAAACAATTCAGAACACATGTCGATTCCTAGCTCATCGCATTAAACTTTTATTTTTTCGTCTTTTTTTCCATAATTAAATATTTCATTTACTAGTTTATCTATTATTAATAAAAGAAAATTCTATTTTAAAAACTTTCCTATTTAATTCATGAAATGCAATAAAGGAAACACATTAAAATTTTAAATAATTCAATATTAATTTTAAAATTATTTTTAGTAGAAAAAAATATTTATAAGTAAATTTGTATTTAATTTTAGGGTTTATTACGAAAAAAATCAACAAGTTTTCACGGTTTTTGTGTTTTAGTTACTCAACGTTATTTTGTTTTCAAAAAATCTTCAAGTTAAATTTTTTTATTGGTTTTGTGAAATGTACTTGGAAAAGGAATTTGATTAATAATTTTCCTATGACAAAATTACCGTCAAAAAACAATTATCCTAACAATATAAAGTTATAATAGTAATAGTAAAAATACATTTTTTTTTTCTTTATCTAAGCTATTCAAGAACATAAAAACTTCATTTTCTTTCATTTCTAATAAAAAAAATCACAAATAAAAATAGGATGATTTCGAATACACATCATTTTCTATGCTAATTACACACCACCCCCCTTAATATGGAATAAATGGTTAAGTTTAATCAGTGGGATCCACATTATTAAAGAAAATAATGTGTGAAAATTAGATGTGTGATTAGTAAAAGTTAATTACGAAAGATGTGTGTATGGCACGGCCCATAAAAATATCATCTCCTTTCCTTTTTTTTACATCACTTTATTTTCTTTCCTGCTTCCTTCTAAATTTGAGAACACAATGTTAAAGTTTAAAGTATATGAATTTAGTTACGAACAAATCAAGACATAAAGTTAATTTAAATATGATTACTTATAAGGAAGCAATCTTAAAAACTAGAAATAAAGACAATGCACAAGACAATGATCGATCTAGAGGCTCTGATGAATCCATGCCCGGTGATGAGGGAGGACAAAATGGGCCTCCGCCCAGGGCCCCAAAATTCAGAGGGCCACAACTTTTTTTTAGAGTATGTTTATATGTAATGTTTGTGAATCCAAAACGCAATAAGTCACAACACAAACCCAAAGCCCAATAAGTCACTATCAGTTGTATCTTTTTATTTTTTCAACATTATTCTAATAGTTTTATAAACTTTTATGTCTTTTAGGATGAGAAAACACAAGTCTGGGTATGAAAAACGTAAAAAGAAAAAACGAATTGAAGAGCTTGTTAAGTCTCAAAGTGGGGCTCTTGATAAGTTTTTTAAAAATAAGACTAATGTTGAATATGCTAATATTAATTTTTAGTTTATAGGGTCTTTTTTATAATTATTGCACAGGGCCTCCGAAATCTAAGAGACGGCGATGATGAATCATTACAAACTAGGCATACTATAGAGGGGATGCCTATATATGCCCAACAGGTCAAAAACATAATGTGATGAGAAGACATTTACTTTCCTTGAGACAACCTTGATCCATCTAAACAGAGGATTATATATATAGTACGTGACTTCATTCGGAAGTAATTTGCTGTCCACCAAAGTATATAGAGATTTCCTCGAGAATTTCCCATCGTTTCAAACCCAAATTCATTCTTATGATACTATATAGTGTATGCATACAAGATGTATTGGGGCTAATCCTTTTCTTTACAGTCTTATCCTTTATGATAAGAAAGCGCTCTTAGTCCCTGCTGGAGGAAATAGGATAAAAGCTTTGTAAAAGATTGGTTAGCATGCTAAGATCATCCAACGCCCTCTTCCTTAATTCTTTATGCCACGACCGTCGCTTCCATATCGACATCTAAGAGATGAAGCCTAGGAAATGACTCTCGAAGGGCTAAGACTAACATCCCCCGCCCATTTATCTTTCAAGTTTAATAGAGGACTCATTTCCAAACTTTTCTACCGAAGAACTAGCAAACTATATATATCCATCTGTTGTCCACCCACATTTTAAACCCATCATCATATCCTCTCCATAGATTGCCTTAATGATCCTAACTTAAAAGGATTCATGATTTTCTTTCAACCATTACCACCATTTTCCTAACAAACCAAGGTTTTTAGCCTTCAAACTTCTGTCGTGACACCATTTCAACCGTCTGATCAAATCAAAAACCGATTTCAATCATTCAAAATAACAAAAATCATACACTACAAGAAAAGTGTCATTTAGTGACATATGGTTTTAGTGACACAAAAAAAAGTGTCACTATATCTTACTTTTAGTGACACTTATGAAAACGAGTAGGTATAGAGCAATCTTTTACCCACACTTATTCTAAATTAGTGACACAAACACATACATTATTAGTCACTATATATCTATATTCACTCCACTTTTACCCACTCTTTTTGTTGTGTAGGTAAATGATTTTGATACCTATAGTGACACTTTTTTGATACCTATAGGTATCAAAATCATTTACCTACACAACAAAAAGAGTGGGTAAAACTGGAGTGAGTATAGATATATAGTGACTAATAATGTATGTGTTTGTGTCACTAATTTAGAATAAGTGTAGGTAAAAGATTGCTCTATACCTACTCTTTTTCATAAGTGTCACTAAAAGTAAGATATAGTGACACTTTTCTTGTGTCACTAAATGACACTTTTCTTGTAGTGATATCTATGCTTACGCAGCGGATTTGTAACCATTCAAAATCAGAAAAAAATTGGTTACATTACATCTAAACCGTAAAAAAATATCGGGATAAGATCCCAATAGTTGGAAAAACAAGGAAAAAAATGCAAAAAAAAACTATAGATCACATTGAGATAATATATTTAACAAACATTGAGATATTACATCAACAAACTTTCAGAAAATAGCAGTTCTTGATATGCATCGATCCTGGAAATATTAATCTTAAAAAAAAAAAAAAACAGAAAAATAAGGGTGCTGGCAAATATTATAAATATTAAAACAAATCTACACAAATAATTAAATAACATCAAATAAAGTATTAAGATAACTACTAAAAAATGCATAAATAATCAAAGTAAAGTTCATAATTTTAGTTAAACAACCCTGTAAAAAAAGTTGGATCTCATCAATTCATAATTAACAAAATGAACATAATTAATAACGAAAGAATGAAAAAATAAATCTATAAAAAAAGAAAGAAAAAACCTACCGATTAATAAAGCCATGCATAAAAATATCAAATATAATTATTGCTAAAAATACAGAAATATTCAGAAATGAACCTACAAATTGATAACCCTTGCAGAAAAATAAACATAATTCCTACTGAAAAAATGTAGAAATAAATTTATAAAATGCAAAAATAAATCTATGGATCAATGCAGAGAAAATTAAAATTTTCTAGCAAATATACACATTAAAGAACCTGCAAATAAGGATATAAAAAGATATAAGACAATTATTATTTAAATTGTTGGCTAAAAAGATATAAGACAATTGTCATGTAAAAGATATAAGACAATTATTATTTAAATTGGCTAAAAAAATCATAAAAGATAGGGAATTAGGGATCATATTTGGTGTTCACTTATTAGCCATCCTACTTGCCTACAAACGGAAAAAAAACCATCAATTCATTAAAATAAATTAATTTTTCAGTCGGAAATACTTCTATTTATTTATTTGTCGAAAAAAATACGGGACAAGACAAAGACATCCATACACATAGTTTGAGAATTCACAGTTTTTACAAATAAATGAAATATTTAGAAAAATAGAAAATGCCAATCTTATATATACCAATTCATACACGCACTCGAACATAAAAAAGAAAAAACAAAACAAAACCTATATATTTTATTTACAAAGAAATGCAAATCTTGATTACAATCTTTTGGTGCAATTTCAAGACGTGTCAATTATTTAAGATAGTAACAATTTTTGAATTTTTTTATCACTTATAGCAATATTATTTATTTTTTATCACTAATAGTTTCTACTTTTGTATTTTTTTCATATGAATAATATCAATTTTTGAATTTTGTATCATTAATAGTAATCACTTTTGTATTTTTTTATCATTTATAGCAACAACTTTTTAAACTTTTGCTATAAATGATAAAAATATAAAAGTTGATGTTATTAATGATAAAAAAATAAATAATGTTGTTATAAATGCTAAAATTGTACAAAGTTGTTTCTATTTTTAGCAATGAGCTCTTTCAAGATATATATTTTTTACTCTATTTGTAGGCTTAATGCACAATATCATATATTGAGAGTAACTAATTTTTCAAGGTTAAACACATGTAACCACCTTCGTTCGACCAATTATTTTCTTCCTGAAACTATATATCAAATAGATGCATAATATATATAAAGGTATCGTTGAAAGAATATGTTATATCAAAAAGAATTAAAAATGACTCAAAAAATAGTTTCTCTAAAGATCGAGGAGTAATTACTCGTGTTCATTTATGTATGAATGGCTAGTTAATTTTGCCATTGGGTCAAGAAGTTGTTTTTCAATATATATTCGGGTTTAAAAGTCCATATATAAGGCGTTAAATTTTATATGGATTTTATTTTGAAAAATTAACGAAATTAATGCTTTAATTTATATGTTTAAATTGTATTTTTTGCGAATATCATAAGTAGTTACAATAATCAGTGGCGTAGCCACCTTAGGAAGTGTGGGCCATGGCCCCCATCCCCACCTCCTTTTCATACACACACATATATCTATATTTATACTATATATTATAAGAAAACCACTTCAAGGTTTTGGACTACTGGATGAAAAAAAATCAATATTTCAGATTAATGACAACTCGTAATCATTTATGAAATGTCTTTTATACCCTTAATTAAAATCAATAATTATATCTATGCCATTTTTTAAATTCATTTTCTAAATTTACTACCTTAACTTAATTACATTAAATTTTGATTTTAATGTTTTCATTGATGAATTAATATTAAATTAATATTTACCTAAAATAAATATGTGTCATTATTATCCTTAATGATCTATTTATACTATATATTATAAGAAAACCACGTGGAGTTTCTGGACCATTGGATGGAAAGAAATCAATGTTCCAGATTAATGACAACTCATAATCATTTAAGAAATATCTTTTATACCTTTAATTAAAATCAATAATTATATTTATGCCATTTTTTAAATTCATTTTCCAAATTTACTACCTTAACTTAATTACATTAAATTTTGATTTTAATGTTTTCATTAATGAACTAATATTTACCTAAATTAAATATGTCATTATTATCCTTAATGATCATAGTTAATTTCAAATGTAAAAATTAGGATTTAAATGTAGAAGTGTAGTAAATAAAGTTAAAATTTTTTGTTAATTATTTTGCTAACAAGATTTAAATTTTAATTGATAAACTTCAATTGTGAATATGATAAATTTTGATTGTTGATTTTCAGATATTCTATTTTTATATTTTATCATTTTCAAAATATATACACATCCACATACTTGAAGTTTTTTGTTTTCTTACATTGATATTTCTTATTTGAAGTTAATAAAAATTAAAAGAGACATTTTTTGCAAACACATATTATCTGTTTTTAATAATACATATAATAATATTTTTTTATTTAATATCAAACAACTAAGTATTTTTTTATCTTTAATTTAACTAGCTTTTAAATTTTTTTTATTTTAATTATATATAAATTTTATAATAATTTATTAAAATATAAATTAATATGTATTTTATAAATCAAATCATGTAATACATAGGTTGATTAACCGATATATTATAGTAAAACAAAACAATTCATTTCATATGTCATTTCTACAATACAAGAAAATTTTATTTTTCCACCTTTTTTTCTAAATTTAACACATTAACTTAATTGCATTAAATTTTGACTTTATTTTTTTCATTAATTAATTAGTAAAAAAATTAGATTTTGTAACATTTAAAATTAATGTTTACCTAAAATAAATATCTATCATTATTATCCATAATCCAATTATAAAAATTTGAATTAGTTGTGGAAATTATTATTATGTATAATAAAGGAAAACATCAAATGTCACGTGTCACCTCTACGTTCACCAAAAATATAATTAGAACTTATAAAAAATAAATACAATTTAATATTTTTTTAAAAAGATAATTATACTCTAATTTTTAATTTGTAAATAATTAAAAATAAACACAATTATTATTTTTGTATGTTTTTATTTTTACTCATATACATTTTATATAAATAAATTTAATTAAAAATATCCACGTAATACGTGGGTTATAAACAATAATAATTGTATATTTTTTTTTCTTTTTACAAATTGATATATATTGCATAGATTAAGGATGCGTTTAATTTACAGATTTTTCTCTGGGATTTGCATTCCGTTGAATGTTTTGCACTATACAACATTTTTATTTGTCAATGTTTTGTTAACGAATCTGCGTTATTTTTTAGAATAAATTTGCTGATATAAATAATGCAAGGCAATTGAGATTTAAAATCTCAAGGGATGTTAAGTTTTTAAATAACAAATAATGAAATGATTTAAGAAATGATGGGTTTTTAAATCCGTGAACCTAACATAGGTTTTAAATGCAAAGGATGCCCATGAAATTCGCGAGTCAAACGTCCCATGACATTATTTTAAATGATTTTAAGATTTTCTAAAAAACAAAATTATAACAATCTTTTTGTTACATTTTTTAGGTTTTTCAAAACCTATTGATTTATAATTACTTATTTGGCATCCCTGATGGCTGATAGTAGAATCCTGGCCAATAATTAGAAAAAATGAACACGTACACCTGTCAATCCTACTTTTTTCTTCCAGTTTTATGATCTCCAAACACGTACCACCACATTTGCTCACTTTTTTTTTTGTCTATATATATCTTGACCAATATATATAAACTGTTTGTTTGAGTGTTTTTGATTGATTGCTTTCTGTCAATTTGTCCATTATGTTTATATCAAATTTGATCTAGGTGGTTTATGTGTGTATGGAGATGTACGTTACTTGCATAGGATGGCGCGCGTTGTTTTGTGTTGGGTTTTCTTGTTTCGATCTATGGCTTTTCTGCATCTTGTTGAAAAGTTTTGGGTCCTGTAAATATTCACTCTAGCTATACTATGACATTTAAGTGTGAGGTCACGAACTGGACTTCCGTTTGAGACACGTTGGAATTTAGGTGGTGGAAGTAGTTTCTGAAATTCCCACTTGGGGCAAAGAAGCAGGAGGTTAGATTGCCGTTTAAAAAAAGATGTTGATCTTTCACAACGACTGTTAATTTCATTGATCTGATCCACCATCCACTAGAATTTTCAACTGCTCCCTCCACACATTGGAAAATCCAAACACTACTATACATACCATCCATCTATCTTTAATTTCATCACTTAAAAGACAAAAAAGCCTCACAATCCACGTGTACTTAATTGATTGATTAACAAAGCCTCTAATTACCTATAACAATGCAAAATTATTTAAGTATTTGCTTTTCATCTTGATTCAATTTTTACCAAACAATTTAATATTATTATTAATTATTTTTATTTGAGTACAAATATATACACAAAAAGGGTTGCTGTTCGCATTTCGCATCCTTTTTACTAATTGCTCCCCTTAATTAGGCCCGTCACATAATAGCATTTTTAAATATTTTATTATTATATAATTAATTATAAGAAAATGTCAAATCAACGGATGCAGGAACAACACCTCACGATGTATGAATAGAATGTTGTATACAAAAATTAAATCCTCTTAAAAATAACCTACTACAGTTACATCTGTCCTTTTGGTTTTATTTGTTAGTTAACAAGCTAGCTAACAATAAAAAATAAAAATAATTGGTTGCTTAAAATGAAAAAAATATGAAATGTTGGCTTGCCCAAGCTTTACAAGAAGTACCCTACATACCTAGCTCATTAGATCTCTTTACCTTACATCCAGGACCAATTTGTCGGTGAAATTAAAACGTACTGGTCCCAAAATCCATATAACGTAAAATAATCCTAGATGTACCATTACTGTGTCCAAAATCTATACATACATACATACATACGTACATATACATTACATATATGTGTATATATATACATATATTCTTTTTCTAAGGGAGAAACTAGCAAGCAAAGGCACCAATGAAATCGATCACATGAAAACAAATACACTTTAGAGAAATAAAATATTGCCAAAAAAACAAAGGAATTGAAAAGGGAATGATGAGTTTGCCTGAAGTGAAAATAGTAGCTAGTTACTAATCTCCTTCGCCTTCAGTTACTGCAGACGACATCTCGTCGGCTGTAGTGGCTGTTGCACTCGCGGCTTGGAACCGTTGTTTGCAAGAATGACAAGTGATCTCTAAGATTGTAGCACTGATTTTCTTCATAGCTTGTTCTCGAAGAGCATTAGCCCTTTCCAGCTCTGCTTGAGCTTGTTTCCTAATCCTCTTGGCATTAGCAAACTCCAATTCCGCAGTTTCTATCTGCCTCTTTGCTTGTTGCCTAGCTTCTTCTGCAAACTCCTTCTCCGTCATCGCCATTTTCAATTTGTCCTCCGCCTTGTGGAAGCTGTTTCCGCTGCCAATAGATAGCTTCAAATTGGTTTGATTGTTGTTGTTTTGTTCGTATAACGATGACGATGGTAAGAGTTGAAGTTCCAGGTTGTTTTGTGAATCTTGTTGAGTTTGTGAAAATAGAGTAGCCTCCGTTGGAGGTGCAATTTGTGGTATTCGTTGCAATGATGGGATGGTACTAAAATTGGTGTCGCTTGATGGACTTGTACTCGATGCGGTTCGAGATGAACATGCCTGTTGGTGTTGGAACGGTGCAGGTAGGTCAGGGTGCAGACGCCGGACGGTACAGGCATCTTGATGCTCGATAAAACTTTCAACTCTACAACGACAATAATTAATCGAGTTAAAACAAAACAATAATAATAATAATAATAAAGCATGGAATCATTAAAAAGTTGACAAAAAATTTAAATACATAATGATGAATCTTGGGAGACAAAGATCAAGTGCTATAAGACAAAATACATCTAATCAAATGGAGAAATCAAAGCTTTCATCTGTAGGGCTAGCAACAAGCAAACAATAAAATTATATATCCAAGAATCAAAGAAGATGGATTATATAGTAGTTTATACGAACTAAATCCAAATAACCTCAATTTAATCATAAGTTTTTTTATAGATTACGTCAAACAGTATCCTAATAAAAAAACGACTAAATGCGTAACTAATGAATATTATATATATTTGTTTTGCATTTGATTAAAGAAAAATAATGAGATCAAATATAAATCCTAGGAATTGATTCATGCGATTATTATATATTATAAAGAGTCAAATTACTAAAAAAATATTAACACTTACAGAGCTACAGGTTACAGAAACTCGAAAGAATTTACTATGCTAATTAATTACAACCAACACCAAGTCAACATTTTCAGAGAAAAATCATTAAGGAATTTTTGTTTCTTATCCGTTGTTGCTGAAACCCATGTAAAACAAGCACCATGCTAGCTAGGAAGAAATTAATTAATTAAAAATGGCATATAGGCATATATAGCTTCCGCCAGTTTTAATTAATGGGAAAAGATCAATCTTTGTTTTAGCTATGTAATTAAGATGCCAAAAGATGGAAAAGGAAATGTTAAGAAGAATATATAAGAGCTAGCAACAAATTAAAAACCTGGAAAAAACTCGGCCACAGTCACAAGAATGGCCTCTAGTGCCACAAGTTTTGAGATGAGCTTTATAATCAGATTGAACAGCATAACCCTTTGAGCACTTTTCACACACCCATTGTTTATCATTGCTGTGTTTCCTCCGAAAGTGTTTCTTGATGCCGACAAGATCACCAAGTGCGTGACAAGGGTCATGGTGCAAACAGCTGGGCTCCGGGCACACAAAAACCCTCTTTTTAACCTCAGGTGACTCTCTTTTCAACAGCTTCCATGGCACTTTATGCCGTCTCCGGTGCATCTGAAGATTCTGATCTCTTTGGAAGCCTTGATTACAGATCTCACACACGTATCTGTCTGACTCCAACAACGTCTTGGGTGATAAAGATACGACCTCCGCATCCGGATCTGCAATTTCATATCAAACTTATATAGTTAACCTAAGTTGATTAAATCTAGCTAGCTTAATTGATTGAAAACAATGAAAAATGGGTATAAAACTTAACCTGGAGTACCAGCAGGACGTCTTTTCCTTTTGTTGGAAAGTCCATTATCTGGCGAAAGAAATGGATCAGAAGAAGAAGATGGACCAGGGAGATGATGGTCGTTAACGTTGTTGTTTAACATATAGCTAGATTGATGTATCTGAAAACCTTAATTAAGTGGGGGTATGTAGTTGTTTGATTCAGCTTTATGAAATGTTGAGAAGACTGATCGAAGAAGCTAGCTGTGGGTGTGGGGGGGGGGGAGAGAGAGAGAGATAAATTATAATAGAAGAAGATAGATGGAAGAAAAGAAAAGAAAAGAAAAGGAGCTTGCTTTGAGAAAAATGAGCTTTCTTTTAAGCTTTAAAAGCTTTTAGCTTTTTCAATGAACTTTCTTTGCTTTACTCTCATTGACCCCGCACCTTGAGCAGGTAAGGTTGAGCCAAGTCTTGTATATAAAGCTTACAACGTACAGTACTGGAATTAATCAAGAAAAAAAAAATTAAAGGAGATTAATACACACACTAAAACACATACACACAGTTAGTGTGTGTGTATCAGTGTATATGTGTATGTGTATGTGTAAGTGTATGTGTGCCTGTGTGGGGTGAGATAGAGAATGAAAGAGATAGAGGTCCTTAAATCCAATCAAATGAATCGAAACTTGAGCCCACAAGTGAGAAACCCGACACATGAAACCAAAAAAACATCCCCACCACATATGAGAAAAAACAAACAAAACAGTCATTATAGTTTTTCTTTTCTTTTCTTTTTCTATTTATACATCATCGAGATGATATATAAAAAGAAAAATGTAATGTTTGCATGAATAAATGCAGGTCCAGAAACAAACTCCCCTTACACGTGACTTCCTGTGCTGCCTCACGTGACCTACTCTTTTTCTTACTGTAAAGTTGAAAAAGGTTTAAAAAAATAGTGATGGAAAGGTGATTCCATCGTCAAAAGTACCCCCCCTACTACTACTGTTACAAAGTAAAAAAATAATAATAATAAAATAAAACATGCATGATTATTAGTAACTAGCATATATATATATATAGTAGATGGCAGAGAAAACCAACCATTTAAACAAAAAGTAAATTAGTAGTAGAATTGAAAACGTACACATGCATGATGTTTACTGGGCCGGACACATGTTTTCAACTCGATCGATCATCCTTCATGAAAGGACCTCGATCAAGAACTTCGATTCATTTTAGTCATGTGATTTATATAGAAAACTGAATCACAATATCCATGCATATATGCACAGTACGTATTTTAGTGTGTTAGATATATAGGTAGAGGTTGTGCAATGATTGAAAATACATGAGTTTGGTACAATAGATGGATCCCAATTGACCACTTTTCTGGCAAGGGATATATGTGTGAAGGGGGGGATTAATAATTACACATTAACATGTAAATCCTTAGTGCCCATATACCTTAATTCTTTGCCTCCAATCTGATGCTTCAATTCCTAACGTGTTAATTTAACTTCAAACATATTTATGATCGACTTTGATTAATAATTTAATTAAGCCTATGAATACTACAAAAGATCTTCTGTCTATATGTGTGTGGATCAATGACGATCCTTTCTTATAATTATTGAATTGGAGAGAAAACTTTACGATGGATGAAAACTTCTCCTGTCATCGTGTCGCTCTTACATTCTTCAAAAAAATTTAGTTAAATATATTTATAAATATTACTAATATATTGAATTTAAAAACTATAAATCTATTTAAGATACTTCTCTATTTTATCAATTAAGTATTACTATGCAACACTTCAATTGATATTTACAATAAATAAATTTTTGAAAGAATGTTAGAACTTAGAACAAAATGTGACATGAGTATTTGGTTATAAAATTTTCCCCGTGAAGTTCACTAATTATAAAAAAGGATAATCAACCCATGCATATTGTAGGAGTGTCCAAAATCGGAAATCCGAGTTTTAGATATCCGAAATTTCGGATAGTGAATTTTTCTATTCAGATTCGGATATCAGATTAACTATTCGAATATCTGAAAATTCATATTTTTAATTTTTTTTTAAAAATTAAATCAAATATTTACATTTCTAAAATACAATATCAAAATACATATTAAAGATAAATATATCACAAACTAAATGTGTTATTTTACTCAAAACAACTAAAAAGATTACTAAACTAAAATATATAAAATATTAGTTTATAAATCTATAATATCAAGATAAATTTTAAAGCTATGCATTAGATTCATTAGAATAATAATAAACACTCAATATTATGTAAATAATGAATAGTAAAGATATATATATATTTTTTAAATTTTTGAATATTTCGGATTTCTGAAAATATGGATTTTACCATCCGAATCCGAAATTTCGGATAGTTTCGGATCAGACTTTCAGTCTTTTATTTCAGATGCTTGGAATCAGATTTTAATGAACACTCCTAGCATATAGTATCTATAGGCTTAGTTAAATTATTTAAATATCCTTGCGGTTTAAAAAAACACTTTAATTGACTTTAAAATATTCTAATACTAGTTTGTTAACCCATGTATTACATGGGGTATATTTTATGAATGGTTATTATCTTAAAACATATATAACTATTAAAAATATTATTAGAAAGACATCAAAAATATATTAATAATGAAATAATATAATTTGATTTACAATTGTTATTGAATTAATATAAAATATGCAATTGAAAATGATGATATGAAATCAAACAGCAATAGCCTTTGAAAAATTCAATGTATTTATTCACGTTCTTATTCTAATATAATTGGTTAATTTAATAAAAAAAAATGAATGTGAAAAAATTATTATGTAATTTTATGACGATACGTGATGATAAAGGCTTTTTAGTAATATACATAGATATAAATATTGGTTTTATTGTAAGATATTTCATCAAGAAATTATAGTTAATACAATTAATTTTGTTGATTAATTGAGTCTCATAAATTAGGAAACAAATCAAAAACAAATTCTATTTACTTTTTATTAAATTAAATTAATTATAATCATGTTTTAAATTAGGAAAAAGAGCGGGAAAACGAAAAAAATAATTACTTTCAAAAGTGACACATGTCAAAAATTATTTTATTTTATTAATATATATAGATTAAATTTATATATATTATTACAACCCACGATATTACAATAAACAAAAATAGTTATTATAAATCAATACAAATTTTGAAAAACTTTTTTTTATTTACATACATTCTTACAGCACACTATGTTACACCAAATAGAAATAATTACCATCGTAAATTAATCAACACAATTTTTTTGTAAAAAAATATTTTAAGTCAATTGATATAATTATATTCGTTGATAGACCTTAATTTTACCTAAAATAATTTATTTTAAATTGTTTTATATAATTTCAATAATTTTTTCATCATGAAAACTAATATATCTGTTAAACATGTTTTTAACAATTTATTTATAATAATTATAATATAACAAGCTTAATTTTTTTAGTTGATATAATATTAATAATTTCTTTTACCAATTTAAGATTTGTATATTATTATTTCTTTAAAAATATTTTTAAATTGATATATTTTAAAAAATAATTGTAACTAAATACACGTATGTAATTTACAACAATAAATATGTAAAAAAAATCTCAAAATTAACAAAAGCACGATGACAAAATTTTGACGCGCTTATAAACACATAAAAATATATATAGTTAAAAAATGTTAAAATTTATTAGTTGATATGTTATATTTATAGTTGTATAAAAGTAATATAAGAAAACTTTCACAATAAGGACGATACTAACATTTGGAGAGCGGGGCTTCTTTTTGAAAAAGGGGGAGAAAGGTTTAATAGGAACCTCCTGCCGACATCAATCCGATACCTTTTTTTTCTCGTTTTTTCATTTATTTTCTTGCTTTATTTCTCCTGCTCTTAAAAGGTGTGGATTAGCTGCTCCGACCTTGAATCGTATCTCGGCGGGTTAACGATGCCCCTGTCCAAGCCAAGGAACTTACGCCGAAGAGTCCTGATAAATGATGATTGAGACGAGATTCTGCATTTTTGAACCACGAAACACTCGGTTTTTGCCTCCTTCCCTAAAAAGAGACAGCGCGACTTCCCGGGTTTCAGATTAACGTAAGAGATCAGTGAACCCCTTCGGAAAGGAAGGAGCTCTAGCCTCTGTCCGGCCGATCATTCCGTTGGCATCTCGCATACCCCTCAATCAAGTATAGGGATTCCGGATAGAAGTTTTAAAACAAAAATCCGGTCTCTCGATACCGAGAGGGAGGTGAACAGAGGGAGTGGCTGCGCAAAATTGATATTTTTAAAAAACATACTTTTTTAATCATTTTTACGATTAAGTTTACAAACCTTTTTTTTATATATAACTTTAATTTTCTATTTTATTCAAAAAAGAAATTTGATTTTTTCCTAATATTGAATTATTCATATATGCGAATTAATAATTGTAAACAAATCAAAATATATATTTTTAAACAACAATAATTTTTCAGGGACTTAAATAGTCAAAAAAAGAAAAAAAGATTTTGAGGCTTAATAAAAAATAGAAAATCTTTTTTTTTTTTTTTGAGTTTTTTCAAGATTAATCTTAGAAACATAAAGATCGTATATAAACTTTATAAAACCAATGAACTCCTTCAATTGTAGTTAGACAATATGTTTAATTACTATTATCGCATTACGACAAATGTGTTGGTTATCTGTATTTATCTGGGATTACGTATACATTTAAAATTGTGTAATAATTTAAGCATGCATGAACAAATGTGTTGTCCATCTTCACATTTTAAAATGTGTGAAAGATTCACATTTAAAATCATGACTAAATTATTACTAAATCATATTTTTAAGCATGAAAATTTTGACAATTATTAAATCATACACTTTCAAGTGTGGATATTATTCTAAATCTTCCTATTTCTACACATTAAAATCTGTAAAAAAATTATATTTTTAGTTTTTTACGTTTATAATTGTGGACCTTTATAATCAGTTAACAGTGATAAAACTAAATTTCATTTACACACTTACAAGAGAATCAACAAAAAAAATTATGTGTTTAAATTTATCTGGACACCATTTTTTTCGTAGTGTGGGTGTGGAGTTTTAATCAAATTACCACATCCTATTTGAGACAAAAATTTATAATCAAAATATTTACAAATGAGTTTCTTAAAATGTGTTTCTCACATCTATAATAAAATACAAATTACGATAGAATTTACTAAAGTGTGATAGAGATGGAGAAACCCAATGAGCGATCACATTTTAAGCAATTAATTCCACAAACTATTTTTTGAATGATTAATTACTAAACTTTATAAATATAGGTGATTAAATCCCTTTAACTATTTTTTTGAAAACGAATAAATGAAATTTACAAAAATGAGTGACTAAATCTCTAAGCTATATTCGTGAAGAGTTAAATAATTCCAAAATTAATTTAAGGATTTAATCGTCCATCTTTATAAAGTTTAAGTGTATTAAAAAATAAGCAATTAAGTCATTGAACTTTCGGTGTACTCAAAAGTCGCCCAAGAGATTCAAGCAAACTTTTCCTTGGGTGTCATGGTGGTGCGAGATTATTTATTGTAACGAAACGAGCTCGGGCTAGTGTGGGCGCGATTGAGAGCTCAGTTGAGCTTGGGGAATGCGGCCGAGGTGGGAGCGCGACCGCGATCAGGGTCCAAAGGCATTTTGGCTATTTTCGACTTTTGGATCGGGTTTAGAGTATTGGGTGGAGGTCTGGGCTATTGTGTGGGACTTTCATGTGATATTAGTTGTTAGTTGTGTTGTTCATGGTCACAGCCTCATAGGTGGATTCGGGATCGGGACGGGGATAGGGCGAGGATCCAGTATATCTTGTATTAACAATCATGTGAGATACGAGTATTCTATGAGATGCATTTTATATTCCATATTAACTGTGTCTAGCATGATTAATGAGTTTTTCTCTGGACTTGGTTTTATCGTGTTATCGGGATTATCTAATTAATCATGCTAGTGTATATTGTGTTTTATATTTATGAGATCTTGTGGTATTGGGCTATTATGCTGCACCGGGATGTGCATCGGGATTACTGTGATAATTGTGATAAATCGTACGAGTGAGACAGGGTTCGGTTAAATCCTGACCCATATTGGGAACCCGGGAATGCTTTGTGCAATCACGGGGACCACATGCGTCGGAGGGAGATCCCACCGAGAATGCTATTACTCAGGGACGATCATCTACCTTGTGCATCTCAAGAACTCAGAGGAGTTATAGCCGGTCTGCAGCACCCAAGTAGGCTACACCTACAGTTTCTACGTGAGGATATTAGGTACCTGATTAGAGGTAGTTGTTTTTTGTGTACATGACATTTATATTGTGTTTCGGGGGTCTTAAAAAAAAGGTTTCAACCAATTAGATTAGCAAATAAGTTTACATGTTAATAAAATAATAGTTGGTTTAGATATTAAGAAGTTGGCTATAAAGCAAACTTATTTAAAATAAGAAAAACTACTAACATATATAAATAATAAATGAACACATCATGACAATATATTTAGGTTTTTTATGAGTTCTATATATTAAGACACTGTTTGTTTGGATAATTTCATATCTTAATTCATCTAAAATCTTGAAATCCAGATCTTAAGTGATTTAAAATTGTTTGTTACATCGCAGACTTAAGTGAATTTCAGATGTTAAATGATTATAGAGTGTTTGTTATATTTTACACTTAAGATTTTAAAAATACAAAAATTAGGTCTAAAAAAAAGAGGTAAACTTTCATATGAAATAAAAAATTTTCTTTCAAAATTAAATCAATATTTTATTTAATTAACATATAAAATTCAGTTTAATTAACAAAAACTAATTATTTAATTTAATAAAAAAAATGTTTTCAATTTATTTTAATTAAATGTTAAATTAATTAAATATGTTAGTTGTATAAATTAAGTAAATAAAATATACAAATTATTTAAAGCTTAAATTTTAATTAATAGTCTTAGAATTTTAGATTTCAGACTTTAAGATCATTTAATATTTCAGACATGATTTTATATTTCAGACTTAACATATTAAAATATAAACAACACAAATTTATGAGAAAAAATTGCGTATAAAATTATATTTTGAGATCGAAAATATGTTGTTTGAAATTTGTACTAATTAAGATAAATTATATAAAAATACAGATAAATATAAACTCACTATAACAATATATCCAGAAATATAGTAGACATTGGGATTGTTTTTCATGCTGCTTATGAGAGCTTAAACTTATAGTTTTTAAAGCTCCAATTGTTTTTATTCATAAGCTGCGTTTGTCCGACTTTTTTTTCATTGGTTTTTTATAACCATAAACTACTTCAATTAGATTGAACTTATGATAAATAAAATTACCAATACGATCATACTACGGACATATTATTGCATTTATTATATTTATTTATAACATTAAATATGTAGATAAAAGCACGCAACTCCCTTGTAAAAGGAGGTTTAATTGACACATTGATGGCATCCTCCCCTACCAATACCATGACATATCCACCTCTCTACCGACATCTATCTTTCTCATTTCATCGGCATATTTAACCAAACTAACCCTAGATTTAAAAGCTACAACTTATACACAAAGTACCTAACTATTATTAATATATGTACTTTTTATGGTGTGAAATTGAAAAATGTTAAATAAAGTAAAAGCACCCATATTTAAAAAAAAAAAAAAAAAAAAACCAATATGCCCACAACAAAATATAATTATGATATTATTTACGTATTACTAATTAGTAATTATTTATATACATAAAGTTAAGAATTTACTAAAATGTTTTTCTAAACACACATGATCGATGTTATTATTTAGGTGGGTGTTATTCAATATTTCAATCCATCTTATTTTATTTTTTTAATCATATGCCCTTATTTATATTTAAGTACTTAATTTTTATTTTTTATTAATATTATATATGTTAATATACGAACAATATGTATTTATACGTATTAAGCTTTCTTATATATAAATATGTTATGTATACATGTTTGTAGATGTATATACATAACTGGTTTATTAACCTGCACATTATGCAAATTTTTTTTTATAAATAATTGTTTATATAAATATATATATATATATATATATATATATATATATATATTTAGTTTAAAATTGTAAAAACTAATATCACTCTAGAATTTTATATATGAAATCATATACTTAAGTTAAAGGAAAATCTATATATAAATGAAAATGACATTAATATTTTTCAAGATTGACAATATTATATTTTTAACAAACACGAGTTGATAAAAAATTACATTTTAACCGTTATAAATAAAATATCCAAGATTCTAAGATAAAAACATGTTTTGAGATATTAATTATCTAATAAATAAATTAAATTTGAATTTAATTTGTTTTTTTTTAATTTGAAGACAACATGTTTGTTTCATGACACTCCTTTCTAAAAAGCCATTTTAAAAATTTATTTATTTATCAATTTATTAATAGTTTTTAAAAAAACTAATTCTTCTACCGAGACATAAAATGCGAGGTTTTATTTGTGTATAAACTCTATTTTTTTCTGCCCAAAATATAATCA
Organism: Centrapalus pauciflorus; assembly: GCA_020465985.1. Lineage (NCBI taxonomy): Eukaryota > Viridiplantae > Streptophyta > Magnoliopsida > Asterales > Asteraceae > Centrapalus > Centrapalus pauciflorus. The sequence goes on from JAANYP010002881.1 coordinate 828,827, forward strand.
AGTTTATCCACAAAATAAATTTCGTATTTTATGTATTAACAAAAAATAGTTCTGCTAAAAACTAACTATAACGATGTAAATTAATTAATTTTAACATTTTTTTGATAAATTGATAAAAATTTTAAATTGTTCTACTGTTCTCTACGAAAGTTAAGTTCTCATTTGAACATTTCTCTGTGTGTGTCTATATTATATATGTGTGTGCGCGCAATTAAATTGTGATATATTCATCAATTTTTAGATATTCGATGATATGTTTAATTAGGTATTTAATGTGATTTTTCTAGATTAATTGTATTTTATTTTTAAGTAAAAAAATACATAAAAACTTGGATCCATTAAATCTATTTTGCGTTTTACAAGTTAAATTGTATGCAAATTTTTATTAGATTGTTGCCATTTTAAAGAATTCAAATATCCAATTTTTGTTTTTATATATTATACATCTTCTAAATTTCGTTTAGAAAACAAAGTTGATTTAGTTTTTTATATATTAGATTTTTTAATTTGCTAATTGACATGTCAAAATTAGAAGATGTCCTTTGACATTAGAAAAGTTTGTTGAGTGAAAAATAATTATTCATTTATTGGTATTTATAAATATAAAATATATAGATTTAGGGATATAAATTATAGAAAGGTAACCCAACTTTTTGGTCCCCTATCGAAAAGTCTGGTTGAGTGTCTTTTAACATGTCTGGTATAACCAACTTAAACTTATTTTTTCTTATTTAACTTCTAAAATTATCCATAATTTTTATATATTATAATACATAAGAACTCTACAGATTTATTTACGGGTCTACCAAATTTATTTGATTTAACAACAAACTTTATAAAATAATTATCATTTGAAAAGATAGGTATGTTAATTTGCTAATTGGCAGAGATATTGTTGTTCTCTTTGGCACTTTGAACTTTGAAGTAGTTTTGATGAAACTTTGTCGTTAAAAAAAACCAAAATAAAGTGCATCTGAAAAATATTTATAAAAAATGTGATACTTTTATTTATCCACTTCAAATCACAGGAACCTAATTCTTCTACAAGCGTTCTTCCGTCAAGCACTCAAGCATCCTCTGCTCTAACCACCTACCTCTGCTAACAGCCATTCTGCCTTCCTGCACCACCACATCTGCTACGGTAGCATCTTTGTGACTCCTGCTTCCGCTGGCCAACGACTGTCCGACCGTCTTTGCGCCGCCGACAACCGCTGGACGTCTCTACGTCCCCACCGCTGTAGCACCTTCACAGGCATCTAGTGTAAAAGGGTAATCAAACCCTTTTATCCCTACTATTTAGTTTTATTTGCCACAAAAAAAAGGAATCAGTGAGTTCAAGACTTTGCAAGATAATCATAATCACCATGGTTAAATCATTGATTCCCCATTTTTCTGTACCGTTCAACCCAAACATAGACTACACTTTGCGTTTCTTGATTAATTTTGTTGGTTCATACTTTTTATAGTAAATTACAGAAATGGTCCCTGTGGTTTACATAAAACTTTGGATACAGTCCCTGTAGTTTCAATTTTGCATAAACGGTCTTTATCTTCACTGTTTACTTGCAAAATTGGTCCCTCTGCAGTTAACTTTAACCATGAAATGGTTAAATCTTTTATAATGACCATTTTACCCTTTTCTATAATAACATTTTGGTCCTTCAAGTTTGTTGTTCATTTTAGTTTTGGTCCCTCAAGTAAATTTTTTTATTTAACTCTATTTTACTAATTATTATTATTATTATTATTACTATTATTATTATTGTAACGATTATTATTATTATTATTATTATTATTATTATTATTATTATTATTATTATTATTATTATTGATTTAACTTTTTACATATTAATTTATTTGTTTATTAAGTTTTTTTATTTTAATTCACTTTTTAATCTAAATTATAAATTATTTATATCTTTTATTATAAACAATCGTATCAAAAATAGAATCCATTTATTTTATATTTTTCCCGAATGAAAAAAATACAAACATTTTATATTATAGTTTTCCAAACCAAAAAATTTTGAACCTTAAACTTTTATTAGTTTTTTCAAACAAAAAACTGTTACAAACCAAAATTTTGAACCTTAAACTTTCATTTTCTAAACGTAAAAAATATGAAAACCAAACCGTTTTTTTATTTTTATTTTTGCACTAAAACCCATTCTAATTTTTTGTTTTGAGAAACGAAAAGAAATACAAACCATTCTGTTGTTACTTTTTGCAAACGAAGAAAACTACGAATAATTCCAATTTCCAGTTTTTCCAAACAAAAAAAATTCATTTTTATTTTTCTAGTGTTTTGAATGAAACCATTCCCTTTTATTTTTTTCTCCGAACGGAAAAACTACCAACTATTATGTTTTTAAAGTTTTTTCTAAATACGAAATAGCGTGTAGTCTTTTTGTTCGGAAAAACTAATAAAACGGAATGGTTTGTATTTTTTATGATGGGAAAGAATTTAAAACGTAGTGGCTAGAATAATCTAAAAATAAAAAAAAATACAAACCATTCCATTATTTAGTTTTTTTAATGAAAAACAACAAACCCTTTTATTTAGTTTTTCCGAACAAAAAACTTTGAACCATTAATTTTTTTATTAATCTTTAGTTTTAACATTTTCATATCGTAAAAAATACAAATCATTCCGTTTTATTAGTTTTTCCGAACAAAAAGACTACACGTTATTTCGTATTTAGGAAAAATTTTAAAAACATAATAGTTGGTAGTTTTTCTGTTCGGAGAAAAATTAAAAGGGAATGGTTTCATTCAAAAAACTAGAAAAATAGAATGATTTTTTTTGTTTGGAAAAACTGGAAATTAGAATTATTCGTAGTTTTTTTCGTTTGCAAAAAGTAACAACAGAATGGTTTGTATTTCTTTTCGTTTCTCAAAACAAAAAATTAGAATGGGTTTTAGTGTAAAAATAAAACGGTTTGGTTTTCATATTTTTAAGTTTAGAAAATGAAAGTTTAAGGTTCAAAATTTTGGTTTGTAACATTTTTTTGTTTGAAAAAACTAATAAAAGTTTAAGGTTCAAAATTTTTTGGTTTGGAAAAGTATAATATAAAATGTTTGTAATTTTTTTCATTCGGGAAAAATATAAAATAAATGGATTCTGTTTTGATACAATTGTTTATAATAAAGAAATAAATAATTTATAATTTAGATTAAAAAAATGAATTAAAATAAAAAAACTTAATAAACAAATAAATTAATATGTAAAAAGTTAAATTAATAATAATAATAATAATAATAATAATAATAATAATAATAATAATAATAATAATAATCGTTACAATAATAATAATAATAATAATAATAATAATAATAATAATAATAATAATAATAATAATAATAATAATAATAATTAGTAAAATAGAGTTAAATAAAAAAATTTACTTGAGGGACCAAAACTAAAATGAACAACAAACTTGAATGACCAAAATGTTATTAAAGAAAAGGTTAAAATGGTCATTATAAAATATTAAACCATTTCATGGTTAAAGTTAACTGCAGAGGGACCAATTTTGCAAGTAAACAGTGAAGATAAGGACCGTTTATGCAAAATTGAAACTACAGGGACTGTATCCAAAATTTTATGTAAACCACAGGGACCATTTCTGTAATTTACTCTACTTTTTACTTTTTTAGTTACGATTCATTATTATTGTATTATTTTTAAAATAATTTTTCTTATTTTTTACAGAATTTCAAGATTCATTTATCATTATAAAAATTAATGTTTCATAATTAATTTTAAAACTACCATCTTTTAGAAAACAAAATTAAAATTTACAATGGTGAGGTAAAGAACTCCGAAGTATCATTACATCCATCAATTCTTATGATGTTATTTTTAATCCATGAATTACGTGTACATACATAAATTATTATAAAACTAGTTTATGAATCAACATGTTAATGAATAAATTTTAATATATAATTAGTTACTTAAAATCAAACGAAAATAAATATTAATTTTTAGAAAAAAATATAAGAAAAGTATAAATATTTATCATATGTGTTATTTATTTAATCTTTTTTAAATATATGTGGATAATAATTATTTTTTAATATTCATTTTAAGTTTTTTGTTTTTAAATTTATACACTGATTTAGTCAGTATAATTTGAAATTTCAGTTTTACATAAAAATATAATATTTATTTATAGTAATACACACACATATATATAATTCGAACTTTTAATTTTCTATAAAATATTATGTTTATATATATTTTATAAAAATAAATAAATAAAATGTTGTGAAATAGATTTCATTAATATTTTAGGATGTTTACTTTTTAAATGTTTAATATTATTTATATAATCTTTATAATTTTATATTCTTTATTATTATAATTTTATTTTTTTATATGCAATCTTATTTATTATATTATTTTATGTCAAATAGTGGATAGAGTAATTATTTATCAGGTTAACATATTATAAATAATGAATTCTATTTATCTTTTATTTTATTTTAAAAATAATAAAATGTATTCATCTTTCAAATAATTAATTGTATATATATATTTTTTTGTTTTATTTTAAAAATAATAACATGTATTTATCTTTTAAATGAAATATGGTGATAACAAATGACAATTTGTGTTCTCCTTTATTATATATATATATATATATATATATATATATATATATATATATATATATATATATATATATATATATATATATATATATATATAGATATAGATATAGATTTGTTTATTAATGTTTTATTATTTGCTTTTCAAACATTTAATGTATTTTGTAGAATTTATTTTTATTTATAATAAATTTATAATGAACACTTAAATTTATGGAACTTTTGGTTTTCATTAAATCTCGGTTTTGGTCTTCTTCGGTTCAATTTTGTATTTTCAATATAAAATTCGGCAAAACCAATAAAAGAGATCCATACAAAACCCAAACCAAACAGGTTCTACCCAGTTAGTTTCTTGGTTTTAATTTCATTAATTTTTCGGTTATGGTTTGTTTCGGTGTTTGACTCTGCACCCCTCTAAATAATATAGTATTTATATGATATATCGTATTATATTTTTACAAATTACTTTTTTACTTTTAAACATTTAGGTCGCGTTTAGTTCACGAAAATTAGTCAATTTTCAATTTTAGTTTTCAAGTTATAGTTTTTAGAAAAAAACAAGGGTTTCTACGAAAAGTGAAAACTTGTTTAGATGGTGAAGTTTTAGTTCTAAGAAAAATAAGAAAAGAGATTATAAAATAAGAAAAATAGGATAGATGATAGAAAAGTAAGAGAGAGAAACAGAATATTATAAAAAATATAGGGTAGAAAAGTAAGAGATATAATATGAAAAGTGGTATTTAAAAGGGTGAAATGAAAATTTATAAAATTATTGTTAAGTAAACAAGTTTTCATTTTCATTGAAAATTGAGATGGAAATTTTTATAATCTAAACACACCCTTAATATTTTTATAAGTTGTTTTCATTTATAATAGATTTTAAAATTACAAGCACATAACATAATTATTTAATTAAATATATAGATAAATATACATATGGGAAAATTTAGATTTAGATTTTTATTTGATTTATAATTTATATTTAAAACACATATAATATGACAAATAAATACATAAATCTTTTTTAATAAAAAATGTTATCAAATTTGAATATATGATTTTATCGCGCGTTTACTCAAACATTTAACATTTTTTTATATAATGTATGTTTATATTTATAAATTTTTAAAAACATAAAATAGTTTTATATTTCGTTATATAGTTTTAAATAGGATAATATTTAAATTTAGTTAATGCTTTATATGATAAACATATAAAAAATAAAATATTTTTAATCAATAAATTTTTAATTAAATATATAGATAAATATAGGTAAGATAAATTAATTTTAAATTATGATTCATATTAATCTATATAATAATATAATAAAAGATGACACAAATTGTCACATGTTATCACTGTACTTTTGTTTTATTTTTTAATAAATTAAAAGATAAAATATGTTTTACGTAAAATTAGAATTTCAGATTATATTGATTATATATATAAATTTAAAACTAAAAATTTAAAAGAATGTTTAAAAAAAAGTAACTATGTTAATGAATATTTAAGAATATAGATAAATAATATACATGATAATTAATGGAACTTTTGTTTTATTTCTTTATAAAAATTAATATTATATGGTTCAGTTTAAGTTTATATATATTTTATCTAACCACTTATTTATTAAAATTTATTCATGCAATACGTAGGTTTATAAACTAGTAAACATGTAAAGTATGCTGGATAAATAGATAAATAATTTTAAATCAGATAAACACATAAATTTTAATGTGTGGATAGTTCAGACATGACAACTATGGTTTACCTTTATTAAGAAATAAACAATATTGTTATTAGGGTAAATTACAAATTTCGTCTCTGTGGTTATAGGAAAATTACGGATAAGTTTCTTCTATAGAAGAAATTACAAATTCAATGTCTGTGGTTAACATTTTGTTACGGTTTTGGTCCTTTGACCGGTCATTATTTTTTAAATGACCATTTTACCCTTGACATAATTATAAAAATAGGTAATGAACTTTCTTTTTAATAAAAATAAATAAATAAATAAATCTAAACTCTATTTTATTTTAAATTATTAACAAAGATTTTTTTTTTCTCTAAAGAAACTATCTTTACCCCTCTCTCTCTTTCCGTTCGATCACCAGTACCCACCCTCCGGTCAGCCATCCTGCCGCCACCAGCTCACCACCAATTGCAATCAATCTCGAATAGTAAATTAAGAAAATCGAAAGAACGAAATATACCTGCGTATTCGGGGGCTAGATAGCCGAAAGTTCCGGCTAATCTTGTCACAAGAGAAGCTTTCCCGTCGGCAACTTTCGCCCGCATATCATCACCGAGAAGAATGTTGGACGGTTTAAGATCTCGGTGGATGAAACTTTGCTGTGCTAAACCATGTAAATACTCGACGCCTCTAGCAACGTCTAATGCGATTATCAATCTTTTCGTCCATTCGAGCGACTTCAAACCTTCTTCTTCCCGGTTAAATAAAAACCGACTAAGCGTCCCTTGAGGCATATACTCGTAAACAAGTAGCCGCTCGTTTCCATCTAAACAATACCCGAGAAGCGCCACCAAATGCCGATGTCAAACCTTGGTAAGAACAGCAATCTCTGATTTAAACTCATCAAGCCCCTTTTCGCTCATTACTCCCGACTCCATTCTCTTAACCGCGATCTTCGTTCCATCATGTAACTCGCCTTTATAAACCGTCCCAAACCCGCCTTTCCCGAGTATGTTATCTTGGCTGAAATTATTCGTAACGTTTTTCAAAACTTGAATCGAGATTATCATATTTCCAGCTTCGACGATATGAATATCGCTCGGTCCACTACTTGTGTTTTTCCTAAATAAATTTTAGGAAAAACTAATCGAGATTATCATATTTCCAGCAATCTCTGATCAAGGTTGGTGGTGGGCTGGTGGCGGCAGGATGGCTGACCGGAGGGTGGGTACTGGTGATCGAACGGAAAGAGAGAGAGGGGTAAAGATAGTTTCTTTAGAGGAAAAAAAATCTTTGTTAATAATTAAAATAAAATAGAGTTTTGAGTTTTTTTTATTATTTATTTTTATTAAAAAAAAAGTTCATTACCTATTTTTATAATTATGCCAAGGGTAAAATGATCATTTAAAAAATAATGACCGGTCAAAGGACCAAAACCGTAACAAAATGTTAACCACAGACATTGAATTTGTAATTTCTTCTATAGAATGACCTTATCCGTAATTTCCCTATAACCACAGGGACGAAATTTGTAATTTACCCTTGTTATTATCTTAATTTGTGTTTATTAAATACGTTCATGTATTACCAATAAACTAGTGTTTTGTAGAGTACCAGTATATGTGCATTATTTTAATAATCAATCATTGAAATTAATTTAAAAGAGCATAATGATTTAATCTATAAGAAAACTATAATATAAATGAAGCAAATAAAAATAATAAATAATGAGATAAACCTAACCCCTGGTTTAAAAGTTTGTTGTATGAATAAAACATAAATTAAAAAATTTAGTTATTCAAAGGCTGAAAAAGGATTTTTATAACATATAAATGCAGCTAGCAAATGTAATTTATTTAATAAGTTGAAAAGAAAAGGAGGATTGGGAGGAGGGAGGGGGCCATGATGGAGTTAGATTCGGAGGAAAGTTGCATCACAAGCAGAGGGACTGAGGGAGTAATCATTACATTTACACCCCCACAGTCTTCCTCCATTCTCACTCTCTCACATACATACATGCATACACACACATTATACGGCGCACATAAAGGTATCATCCTTAAAAGTAAATTTTTTTTAATAAACATGTTTTAATTAACATTACACAGATCATATGCAAATTTCATGCACATCCGAACACTCTAACTGCATGAAAACACGCATTACTTAAATACACGTTCACATACATTCAAATTTATATAAGTGTGTGTTCATATCATTTTTTAGGAGCTATGGGATGTGAATGTATGTGAAATTTACATATGATCTTCATAATTTTAATTAAAACATGTTTATGAAAAAAAAATTCAAAAAGTTTTTTTAATATATATATATATATATATATATATATATATATATATATATATATATATATATATATATATATATATATATATATATATATATATATATATATATATATATATATGGTTCGAGAGAGTACCACCCCTTATACAGCGCACCCAAAGGTACTATCTTTAAAAAAAATTTTAATTTTTTTTTCATAAAATGTTTTAATTAACATTATGAAGATCGTATGTAAATTCACATACATTCACATCTTCTAAAAAATGATGTGAACGCACACTTATATAATTTTGAATGTATTTGAACGTGCATTTATGTGATGCGTGTTTTCATGCACTTAGAGTGTTCGAATTTTCGTGAAATTTATGAATCATCTGTGTAACGTTAATTAAAACATGTTATTAAAAAAATTTTAAAAAAAAACTTTTAAGAGTGGTACATTCTGGTACGCTGCATAATGAGTGATACTCACTTGAACATATATATATATATATATATATATATATATATATATATATATATATATATATATATATATATATATATATAGATTTAGGTTCAAGTGAGTACCACCTCTAATGCAGCGCACCCGAAGGTACCACCCTTATAAGTAATTTTTGTGAAAAAAATTTTCATGAACATGTTCTAATTAACGTTACACAGATCATATGTGAATTTCACGCAAATCCGAACACTCTAAGTGCATGAAATCACGCATCACATAAATGCAAGTTCACATATACTCAAAATTATGTAAGTGTGCGTTCACATCATTTTTTAGGAGCTAGGAGATGTGAATGTATGTGAAATTTACATATGATCTGCATAATGTTAATTAAAACATGTTTATGAAAAAAAAATTAAAAAAAGTTTTTTTAAAGGTGGTACCTTCTGGTGCGCTGCATAAGGGGTGGTACTCTCTCGAACCATATTCTATATATATATATATATATATATATATATATATATATATATATATATATATATATATATATATATATATATATATATATATATATATATATATATATATATATATATATATATAGGGTCGAGATCCATGGAAAACTATATTAGACTGGAAAACTGGAAAACCATATCAAATGCACATGTTCATTATGATAAAATGTTAAATTTCATGTAAAATTATATTATACATATGTTCAAAATTGCATTATGATTAACTAATTCATATCATCTACATGTTCGTTAAGATAAAATGTTTAATTTCATTCAAAAATGCGTAATATACACATGTTCATGCATATTGCATATTTGAACATGTGCATATTATTATTTTGCATGAAATGGAACATTTTATCCTAATGAACATGTAAATTATGTGAACTAGTCAATAATAATGCACATTTGACCATATGTATATTGTAGTTAAGCATTAAATTTAACATTTTACCGTAATGAACATGTGCATTTAATATGATTTTCCAGTTTTCCAGTCAAAGATGGTTTTCCATAGATCTTGAACCTATATATATATATATATATATATATATATATATATATATATATATATATATATATATATATATATATATATATATATATATATATAGAGAGAGAGAGAGAGAGAGAGAGAGGGAGGTTCAATTGAGAACTTTTATGCATCGAGGTACAAAGGAACCCATATCAACCATTAGATAAAAAATTGTATGGATTAGATTAATGGCAAAAAGGTAAATAGTTGGACAATTTTATGCAACTTGTGCATTATAGGAACAAACAAGGAAGGGCATTTTAGGGAATGTGCATACCTCATTAAATTTAATATTTCAACAAATAATCAAATAATAAATGCCAAATAAATTCAATTGATACATTTCCAAATTTAATAAAAATTACACAAATTTAAAAAAAGATGATGGATATCGATGCATTTCATCGTTAATCTTGTTTATCTATGCACCATGTTAAAAAAAGACGCATTTAACAAAAAAAAAATACAAAAATTCATTTATGCATCGTGTTCAACTTGTTCATCATTCTTTGATGCATCGTGTTTGTCGTTCATATTCTTCATTGAGCTATGCATCATGTTCAACTTCTTCATCATTCATCTATGCATCGTCATTGTTCATCGTCCATTTATGCATCATCATTTTTCGTTGTTCATCGTTCATCATCCATCTATGCATTATCATTGTTCATCATCCATCTATGCATTATCATTATTCATCGTTTATCATACATCTATGCATCATGTTCTTCATAATTATCATCGGTTACCTCTCTTGTTCATGTTCATCATCATCGTTGTTCATCGTTATTCTTCGTCTTCGAATCATCTTCACTAAAAAAATCATGAAGAACACGATTAGAGAGAAGAGAGAGAGAGAGAGAGAGAGAGAGAGAGAGAGAGAGAGATGAGGAGGAAAATGAGGAATGTAGTTAATATGATATTTTAATTCAAAATGTAATCCTAATTATCATTTAATGATTTTTAGAAATAAATTAATTATCATGTCTTTAGTTTTCCCTAAATGCCCTTTGTGCACCCTTGGTGGATTATCCGATGCACAAAAGTGCCTCGAGGTGCCCCGATGCATAAAAGTTCTCAATTGAACCTCAATCTATATATATATATATATATATATATATATATATATATATATATATATATATATATATATATATATATATATATATATATATATATATATATATATATATATATATATATATATATGGTTGGGTTCCGTTAAGAACCTTCGTTACCGTGAGAACCACTATAACTTTTGTGCATTTGATGTATAAAATCATGCATTTAATGTTAAAATTTATACATTTGATATAAAAATTTACGCATATCATGATAAATTTGTCCACTTTATATACGAATTCATTCATTTTACAATATTTGTGCATTTAGTGTAAAATTTGATGAATTTAATTTTTAAAGGTTATTTTAATGTTAGATTATAATATTTATTAATATTGAAAACCAATAATGATTTTAAGTTATAAATATAATTTTTAAATTTGTGCATTTTGGAGGGTTCTCACGGAAATGAAGGGTTCTTATGTGATCCCAACTCTCTCTCTCTCTATATATATATATAGAATATGGTTCGAGAGAGTACCACCCTTATGCAGCGCACCAGAAGGTACCATCTTTAAAAAAACTTTTTTTAAATTTTTTTTTCATAAACATGTTTTAATTAACGTTATGAAGATCATATGTAAATTTCACATAAATTCACATCTCCTAGCTCCTAAAAAATGATGTGAACACACACTTACATAATTTTGAAGACATGTGAACGCGCATTTATGTGGTGCGTGTTTTCATGCACTTAGAGTGATCAGATTTGCGTGAAATTCACATATGATCTGTGTAATGTTAATTAGAACATATTCATGAAAAAAAAATTAAAAAAATTACTTTTAAGGGTGGTACCTTCTGGTGCGCTGCATTAGAGGTGGTACTCACTTGAACCTAAATCTATATATATATATATATATATATATATATATATATATATATATATATATATATATATATATATATATATATATATATATATATATATATATATAAGTTCAAGATATCTACACAGTACCATCTTTGATTGGAGTACTGAGATATCATATTAAGTATACATGTTTATTACGATAAAATGTTATATAATGCACAACTACTGTATACATATGTTCAAATGTAGACCGAAAACTCCAATTGGTTAAGTTCTTCAACTACTCTTCTTATAATACTTGTAGGCCATGCCCAATTACCCTTCATTTATCATTATTAAGTAGCCACCTTTCTTTCATACATGCGTTTTGGTTCCCTCTAGAACATATAATCGGAGAAAAATATATTTTATAGCAAGACCTATAAGAGAAGATTTGATGTTCCGAACCACCCCTTTAGCTTCTACCAAATCATTCACAATACAAATATAAGCTCCAGATATTTTCCAAAATTACTTGAACCGTTTATGGTGTAAGAGTTTTTGGTTTTAACATGTTCGTAATAATAAATTAACCCAACCTAAGCTTATACGTACTTTAAAAAACAGGTCAATTGCTAAAATCAGTAATAACTTTTTTTTATCTTTTATTATTTATGGTAATATTATTTATTTATTATCATTAATGATATCAACTTTGATATTTTTTATAATTAATAGTACGAATTAACTTGTATTTTATATCATTAATTACATTAACTTTTCTATATTTTTGTTCATTTATAGCAAAATAACTTTTTAAGTTTTTGCTATAAATGATAAAGAAAAATATAAGAGTTCCTCTTATAAATAATAATAAAAATAATATTGTTATAAATGTTATAAAAACATAAAGTTATTGTTATTTTTAACAATTGACTCTTTCAAAAATTGTATGTCAAAGTGGTCGAAGTGGACTAAGACCCCTAAATACGGAAATACCTCCAGTATGATAGCCATCTTTCATATTTTCCTTATGTTTAGTTAACATATTATCACCCGTTATATATAAATGTTAACGGGTTCAGTGTATGTTTGTTGTGCAATCTTAAACTGTACATATTGCATACAAAAGTTTGTTTGAATTTTATTTTTAACCAGAAGCTAAAAAAAATATTGATACAAACAAAGTATTAACACCCAAAGGCCAAGTAGCAATGCAGAGACACATGATGAGATCAGAGAATATATTTGTTATCTTTTGAAACGATTATAATTTTCTATACGAGGCATGCAAACTGCAGACAGAATAAAAAGTGAGATGTTTGGATCGAAAACCTTTGTCTATTTGGTACAATTGTGAGGCCGAGATTCAAAGTATAGCTTCGAATTCAACACAAATTTAAGAAAATTATTTTTACTTATGTTCTTTTGTGAAAAATCAAAGATTGTCGTGAATCAGTCACCCACTATCTAAGGAATAAGTAAAAAAGGAAAAGCACAGGCGTGTTGTAGCGATACCTGACAAGCCAAGTACTACTTACAAGAAGTCATCTGATAATAAAGCTACAACCTCTCAATTATTTATGTCTAAACGCGATGTTTGATTCCCAAAATGTTTGTTGAATGAAATCTGTCAAGAAAGAAATTTCGTAAGGGAATCTATTTGAATTCAAATACTGTCACTTGTTTGGGTGACAGGAATTGAATTCAATTCTTTATTGTTTTTTAGTTTGGTTTGTAAGTCTGTTAAAAATATTTTTATATTTTAAAATTATAAAGATATTTAAAAACTATGATGTTATTTTCTAATTTTTTTTAATCATTGAACCAATTTTTTCCTTCGTATATAAATTCATAAAACACGTCTTAAAATGATAACTTTAAACGTCAATGTTTACTACATAGACAAAATAGTATACTATGTGGTGTGACTGGTGCGATAAGTTTCGTGTAAAGGGAGGTTGGAATAAGATATGGTAGGATGGTTGGATGAAATATTTATTATTGTTCATCAGAGTTGTTTGAACCAAACACATTTAATAGCCATGTTCTATTTAAGGATCCCTTGCTTACAGATTGATTGTTTTGGATTATGGATGTTATTAATTACACTTTGTACTCCTGCATAACACGATTCAGGTGTGAATGAAAATCATATTTGAAGCGACATCGATCATATCTCAGTATTTGTCAATTCCCAAGTAAAGATTCCTTACGATCTTTTGAATTTCACTCCATATTTAATCCTTTTTGACTTTTATGTTTCACCGTTCATCAACTAGTACTAGATTTATTTTCTATACGCCCATGATCAAGTTTTTTTTTTTTTTTTTTTTAAATCGTTTCTACTACACGTACTTATTGGTTTAAACTTTAAATTATGACATGCATTCCGGAAGTGTACGTACGTCAATATATACCCGCCAATCCTTTTCTTAGAGAGCGCAAGAATTGTGGGATTATAGCATGCATGATGGACAGACTTCCCAAATTCCAATCGTTTTCCTAGTTAGACCACACACTTAATTAGGGATATAATTAACTGAAATATATTCTAAGATAGACCAAATAAAATGAAAGGTAGACATTTGTTTTGAGATAAAGTGAATATAAAAATTCAAATTACTTGCTAGTATCATATAACTTCTTTGTTGCACGTCTTTCTAGTATATCTTCACGTCGAGGGGATTCGATCGAGGTCAGGACAATCATCAATTGTCCTCTTAATTAGGGGCGTTTGGTTCGTGGATTTACTGAGATTCACTGGGATTTGCATTTAAAATCCTGTGTTTGGTTTGCAGATTTCAGTAATGATTTAAAATCTCAGGATTTCTTAAATCCCTTTATTCTTTGTTATTTGAAAACTCAGCCTCCCTCTTAGGATTTTAAATCTCAGTTACCTTACATTTTTTAGATTAATAAATATTTCCTTAAAGATAATGCAGAATCTTTAACAAAATTCTGACAAATGCAAATGCTACATTATATATGCAAATACTTTGACAAAATGCAAATCCCGGAGAAAAAGAACTGCGAACCAAACGCCCCCTTATTTCTCCTAATTAGTGTACTGATATTGACTGATGTGGATTTGAGGTCAAAAGCTCCGGCCTGCATGTATGTATGTATGTTTGCTAAACTCAAACAGTATCACCAGAAGGTTACCAAGTCGAATCATTAAACCCTCTATTGTTTTGCTTATCCAAGACACATCAAACTTCCAAATACATCGAAAGATTAGATGACTTATTTACCTTTGTATTTTGTTTTGTCTTACTATATATACCCAATTAATACCAATCGTCAATTAAACTATCTTAAGTTAATTAGCGCGCGCTGATCAATTAACATGCATGATCTTAATTCTAGAAAGAAAATCAACAAAAATACAATCTTGATATGTTAGAAGATATGGAGTAATTACTTGACGGTAAACCCTCACAGTCGCTTATTATTACTCTAAAACAATATAGAAATCATACAATAGCTAGCAATGAAAACTTATCTTGTAAAATGCAAAGCATGCATATATTCACATATTAGCTTTCAACTTAATGGAAAGATATAGATGTATACATATATCAGCCATTCCTTAATTAAAGATCGGAGTTGGTAACAATGGACAATCAAAGCATGTTCAAAAACAAAAAGAGGGAGACATAAACTGTTAAAGAGGCATGGATCATAAGTGAAATGAAACCAATCCATTCAACTTTTTTGGATCCAAGAGATGGTTCCAAGCAATAATTATCCTCTTGAAATAATGGGTATTGCTTAGAAATTAATTATTTTCTTTATGGGTCTATCTTCTTTCTCCTTTTAATCATTTCAGAAAAGCAAGAAAGATTTAAGAACAAAAAGGGGGAGGGATACAAACATTAGAAACATTTTTATGCATGTGCACCTCAATAATTCCATGATGGGTATAGTGCAAAGTGATGGCCCCTTTTTGTTGCAATTGATAGCTGTGGCATTTGTCTGGTTTATTTTTGTTGTCATCTATATGTGAGAGAGAGTCACCAACTAATTCATGTTGCTTTCTGTAACACTAGTTCAAAACTAAAAATTCCAATAGCATAAGTGAAACACTAGAATCCATGACATCTACCTCTTTCAAAGAAATTTTTTTTCATTTGTGTGTCTGTAGTTAATTAGACAAGATACATACATATATGTGTTTCTTAATTGGACTGATAATTGATCGATCATCATATCATTTTTGTGTAACTTGTATACAAATTATGTAAGGGATATCTATATTACTTTCAGTTGGACGTATTACACGTACTATATCTTTTAATTATCACAAGAACACATTAATCAAACCTCTGTGTTTTATCCAGATTTCCCCAAATTACGCCTTGTGCTATCTCACCTTCAAGCGAGTTAAGTGCAGACTCGAAACAAGGTTTATTATTTCTTAGTAACTAAGAATTCAAGCCCCACAACCACACTAAACTAACATGTCTAACTAGTCGCGCGTTACTTGCATGCTTGGATAGCCAATGAAGGTGCGTACAAAAACATGTGATTAACACACACACACACACACACACCTAAGGAACTAAGAAATGTGGTCCTCAAAATCACATTAAGACCATATTTGTTTACTACTTAGTGGAATCATTAAGAATTCATTTTACCTTTGTGAGCCCCATTAAAGAAGTAAACAAACAACCCTAAACCTATATGAGCCCCATTAAAGAAGTAAACAAACAACCATAAACCTATATGAGCCCCATTAAAGAAGTAAACAAACAACCCTAAACCTATTTGAGCCCCAAAATGGCTTGTCACTCTCGATTTTCCTTTCAAACTAGAAATATGTAGCTAAGAAACTCTCAAAATATGTGATAATTAAAAATGTGTATATATTATAAAGCAAACTAGTACTTAATTGGTTCAATTAAATTCTATATTTTTGATTGATCACACATATGCACAAAATTTTGACCCCAAAACAATGAATATATATGACACTTGAATAACGAATAACACTAGCTGGTCCTCACAAACACAGTGTTCGTTATGACTTGTGAGGTGGGTCTCACTGTTTGTTACATCCACATATGTATAACGATATATCAAAGTCCTAAGCATTTGATAAAAAAGCAGACTATGACATCTTATATATCTAGGAATTGAAAACATTAATTTCCTGATTACACATGCACGTTTGATTGAGCTAGCTGAGGTGAATCAATTATTTGAATGGTCTTAATTAACTAAACCAATTTAATTAAGTCAATCTAGCTAGCAATATATACTCCTAATTAACTACCATGCTTGATTTCATCGGCCATGTCTGTTGTCTTGTTTGAACTTGTTTAGTTAGAGATCGATTAATATATCAAGATCAAGCCTATACTTGGAAAATTTCAATCAAATGTTGAACATATTACACCATTATTAACAAATGTGTGTGCGAGAGTCTTTTAATTAAGTTTTTTTTGAACGACAAACTAACTTACTCCTACTTCTACCCCTTTGCCCTAAATGGAGACTTCAGAACTAATTACTTTCACCATCTAAATTCAATCTTGCATTCAACGTGAGTCGAACCCGTGCTCACTTGCATATCACTCATCATACCAGATGGGCTAAACTCAACTGATCGATGTGAGTCTTTTAAGAGTGAAAGGAAAATTAAAGAAAAGAAAATTAAGGGTAGCTAGTAGAACCAACGTACCCTACAGGTGAGGTGGCTCTCAGTGTCATCACATATAAGGCTTACCTATACCCTACAAAATATGTCATCTAACACCATATATACACGCACACAAAACTACGAGGAGTAGAGAATAATATATATATAGATATCTCGTCTGTTTGTATCAGATTGTTTCTTTGGAGCACTTGATGGATTTATATTTTTGTTTTTTACACAACAAAGAGAGAGGGCTGACAAGGAGAACATGGTGTCGGAGACTCGATCACTCCTCCATCAAAACCAATTTATTAATTAATAACTTGTATGTATGTATGTATGTATCATAATCATATCATATCATGGATATAGATGATTTTCCTCCTAGCTCCTTTTCTATCACTTTCATGCTCACTATATTCTCGAGACAACCCCCCGCCCCATTTATATTACAATACGTACTAACAAACAATTTAATGCCTACTCATATTCAAATAAATGTTAAGTCTCCATCTATCTGCCTACAAATTCAATTCCCCATCATGCATATATAATAATTTACCTAGCTCCAATTCTCCGTCATATATGTGTATATATACTAGAGGGTGTTTGAATTTGCGTTTGAAAAAGTGCTGTAGCGTTTTGTAAACTAATAATCAGATAATTGCTGTAACAAAAAGTGCTGCAGGAAATGTAGTGTTTGATTTAGCTTTTGCTGTTTGATATCATAATTATCAAAATAATCAGTTTTTAAAGTGTTTGGATTTGCGTTTTTATTTGTAAAATGACCAAATAATCACTTATTAAGCAAATAAGCTACAATTTTTAACTTATGAAAAAGTGTGGTAGGACAAACGCTAAACGCAAATAATCACTTATTAAGATATGCAATCCAAACACTTTAAACCAATTATTTGCGTTATTGTAACGTAATAAGCTAATAATCACGTTTATAACGCAAAACCAAACACCCTCTAAGCTAGCTTGTAGATATATAATCAACACACACACACGATATATATATATATATATATATATATAGGGAGGTTCAATGGAAAACCACAACGCACCTGAAAACTTGTGAAAACCGCACTGCACCACCACAAATGCATCAAATTCCCCGCGTGATGCATCAAAATTCTGCGTGATGCATCAAATTTTCCGCGCGATGCATCAAAATCCCGCGTGATGCATCACCTTATTTACGATCATGTCACCGCGTTTTTCATGTAATGCACCAAATCGGACGGTATGTGTAGGTTTCCATAGTTTTCAGGTGCATAGTGGTTTTCCATTGAACTCACCCCTATATATATATGGTCGAGATCAATGGAGTACCATGTTAAACTGGGGAACCGGAGTCCACCAATGTTTGGTTACAAGTATAGAAGGGTAATATAGTCAATTAAATTTTATTTTAATTAATAGATGATAATTAGTGATTTAGGAAATCCATTAATTATAGAGATTTGATATCCCTAATAGTCAATTAAATTTTATTTTAATTAATAGATGATAATTAGTGATTTAGGAAATCACTTAATTGTAGGGATTTGATATCCCTTACGTACAGTTACTATGTATTTACGTGAACATCGATTTCAATGGAGGGTTATCGCTGAAATGGGCAACAGAACTAATAACTGCAACTGGGAAATTATTGGAATTTAGAGAATATTTGATTCTCATTTTTGAAAATTTTCATACCCATTTTACCCCTCACGTTAAATGACATGAGATTCAATTTTCAGCAGAATTTTAGGTATTAATTACTAATTTTAATGCAAAATGATTGGCTGTGAACGGTACCCCGGTACCCCAGTCTAACATGGTACCCCATTGATCTTGAATCTATACTATCAATCGCTTGTAAATCGTAATGCATTAAGCACGAATTTGATGCATCACATGGGAATTGTGATGCATTTGTGGTGGTGCTTGGAATTCTTCGATGTTCTTCGATGCATTGAGGTTATCCATATATATATGTAGTGGTGGGTCAATGGAGAACCTTCATGCATCAAAGATTGAAGAACCTCCGTGCACCACCACAAATGCATCACAATCCCTGTGTGATGCATCATTGGGTTCAATGGAGAACCTTCATGCATCGAAGAACCTTGAAGAATCTCCATGCACCACCACAAATGCATCACAATTCCCCCGTGATGCATCATTATTTCCACGTGATGCATCGACTTCTAAGTGATGCATTACGACTTTCTAGCGATACAATGTGTTTCTCCAAGGTTATTCGAATAATAGAGGTTCTCCATTGAACTCACCCCTATATATATGCATAAAATAATATTATACATAAAATATTATTATAAAATAATATTATACATGAAATAAATTATAAAAGTTGTGAAATTTTTATTAAAGATTTTGAAAATTACAAGGTTTGATGTATACGTATATTTTCTTTAATTGGACAGCATATATATGTAGTGGTACTGGTGGCCGACTTTTGGTTCACATCTTCAATGGAAACAAGACCCATGCACACTTGAACAGTACCTCACATAAAGCAATTCTATGATGTCAATATCGTCTCAAGTCATTTATTGATAAATAAATAAATAAATAATCGCATCCGCTTTATTTTGATATATATATATATATACTAGATTATTAGCCTATGTAACACATGGGACATACGTAAGAAATATATATATTTCTAAATACGATAACTTAAAATATTATTATAAGAAATAATAAGGTAATAATATGTTGATATTAACTGACATAGATAAATAATTAAAATTATATTAAATATAAATTTGTTATTCTTATTATAATAAATATATATTGAAGATATGAAAATATATATTTGAAACAATGATTATATTACAATAAAAACTAAATCAATTTTGTAATGTTTTTGCTTTTAAATTTGAAAACAATATTTACAATATTATTGGAAAGTATTACTTTTATGAAAATTATTATAGTGTTGCTATTTTCATATTTAGATTTGTTTTCTAATGATAAAAAACTTAAAATCGTGCTTTATATAAAAAATTTTTTGATTCAATTGATTATGAATAAAAATTTAAATCGATTACGATTGTTAACATAATTTTAAAATAGATATTAATTTCCAAAATTTAAGAATCAGAACGAATATTAAATTGATACATTTAATATACGACTAAACATTTAATATTTTCTTTAAATTTTTTAAAAAACTAAAAAACTTACAAATCAAATAGATCATTTTAGATAAAACATTTTAGGAAAATTAGATGTTAAATTACGAAGCATTTAAAATCATTTAATTGTATAAGTTTCCATTAATATTTTAAAATTTCTAAAATAAATTAGATGAGTTAATTGAAAGAGATATATAAGGCAAAATGGACGGAAAAATGAAATTTTGGAGAGATGTGGAAGCGACATGTGGCAAAATCATTTTGCTTTATTAATATATATATATATATATATATATATATATATATATATATATATATATATATATATATATATATATATTGAGGTTCTATGGGGCACCATATGCATCGGGAACCAAATGGGAACCAAAAATGCATTGCTTGTTTACAAATGGTGCATTAAGGGCATTTTGAGAATGCTTAATAATATATTGTTAAATTATAATATTTAATTTAATATTTATCATTTATTTAGGAAACTAAATAAAATGATCAACCACATTTCCATAAATTCATCCTTTTTCTCTCTCTTTCCCTTTCTCTTTCATAGCTAGCTTCTCTCCATCTCTCCTTCTCTCAACCAGTTTTCACGACAATGATGAACACATTGAAGACGTTGATGAACACGTTTAAATTTCAGAGATGCATCACGAAATTAGCACGTTTAAATGTCGAAATGCATCACGATTTTGGTGATGCATAATGGTGGAACAAAGACGATGATGAATATGGCCGAAATGCATCACGATTTTGGTGATGCATAATGATGGAACAAAGACGAGGATGAATATGGTCGAAATGCATCATGTTTGAAATTGAATTGGATGAAGATGCATCGTGTTTGAAGACGAATCCAATAAATTGGATGAAGATGCATCATGTTTGTTTAGATTCGGATAGAATATTTTCTGAATTCAAACATCTTCCGATTTTGCCCTTCCGCGCACGAGAAGTTATGCACCCGTGCACCCATTTTCAAGTTAATTACCCTTTTGCCACTACAATCTGAACCATTAAAATTCAATATCTAACGGTGCATACAGGTTCCCAAAGTGTACAATGCATACAGGTGCCCCATAGAACCTGACCCTATATATATATATATATATATATATATATATATATATATATATATAAAATATATATAAAATATGGTTCGAGAGAAGGTACCATATTTAAAAAAACTTTTTAAATTTTTTTTTCATAAACATATTTTAATTAACATTATGAAGATCATATGTAAATTTCATATACATTCACATCTCCTTGCTCCTAAAAAATGATGTGAACACACACTTATATAATTTTGAATGTATGTGAACGCACATTTATGTGATGCGTGATTTCATACACTTAGAGTGTTCGGATTTGTGTGAAATTCACATATGATTTTCGTAATGTTAATTAGAAGATGTTCATGAAAAAAATTTCAAAAAATTTACTTTTAAGAGAGGTACCTTCTGGTGCGCTACATTAGAGGTGGTACTCACTTGAACCTAAATTTATATATATATATATATATATATATATATATATATATATATATATATATATAATATGGTTCGTGTGAGTACCTAAAAAATGCAGAGTACCATGAGTACCTGTGAACACACGGGTTTCAGATGTGAACTTGCTCCGAAAAAAAGTTTTTTTTTTAATTTTTTTTTCATATTCATTTGGATACAAATAATACAAGGCTATTCGTAAAATATTATATACATTTACACTTTCTATCATCTTAAAAGTCATGTGAACGTGAAAAAATTCATGTGAACATGCTTAGTTGTGAACACACACGTTTCACATAGTTCTAGTGTGTGTTTATTTGTGATTTTTTGCAAGTAGTCTTGTATTATTAATTTAAACATGATTATGAAAAAAAATTTCAAAAAAAAAGATTTTAAGCGAGGTACCTCCGGTACTCCGCAAAACTAGTGGTACTCATTTGAACCCAAATCTATATATATATATATATATATATATATATATATATATATATATATATATATATATATATATATATATATATATATATATATATAGAGGGAGGTTCAATGGAAAACCACCATGCATCGGAAAACTTGTGAAAACCGCACTGCACCACCACAAATGCATCAAATTCCCTGCGTGATGCATCAAATTTCCCGCGTGATGCATCAAAATCTCGCGTGATGCATCACCTTATTTACGATCATGCCACCGCGTTTTTCATAAAATGCACCCAATCTGACGGTATGCGTAGGTTTTCATAGTTTTCAAGTGCATAGTGGTTTTCCATTGTACCCACCCTATATATATATATATATATATATATATATATATATATATATATATATATATATATATATATATATATATATATATATATATATATATACCTTTTAATTTATGAGTATCATTATTAATTAATTAGTTGAAGGGTTTTATCAATACCAATGAAATTAAATCATATGATCATTCGTGTATTTTTAGATATTTAATTAGCGAGCTGACAGCTGAGCACGTTAATTAGACAAGAAAACGGTTCATCGATAGTAGATTGTTGTTAAGTTTTCTTCAACCATGCATCCTCGTCTTAATTTACGGAATACGGACAAAGAATTGCATCTTTTACATGTATTAGCTTTACGCAAGTCTTTTCATCTCCAAATTGATAAATATAGATGCTAAAATTTTAACTTTAAATAGGGTTAATATTGAAAAAACTCTATAAACTTTCATCATTTTTTACTATTAACTCCCTATATTTTTTTTTCCGATTGTTTAAGTCCCTAAACTATTTTTATATTATTTAAAAGTATATATTTTTTATCGGCTTCCGGATGAGTAGGTAAAACACAACCAATAAAGCAAAAAGTTTAGAACTTAATCGCTAAAACATGTAAAAATAGTGAGTTTTTTTAATAAGACAAAATTAGTTAAGGGACGTAAACAATCAGAAAAAAGTTTAGGGACTTAATCACAAAACTAAGAAAAGTTTATGGGGTTTTTCAATATTAACCCTTCTTAATACATCAATTTATTTGCGTGTACAATAACTTATATAATTAATTATATTATTATATATTTACGTGTACAATAACTTAATTAATCAATTTTTTTTTATGATTATTAAAACAAGTTAAAATTTTTAATTAGCGAGAACTTAATTTGCAATTATTATTTTTATAAAACTTGTTTAATAAATAAACAACATATATATTACTTTAAATAAGTGTTTAAACCAAATGATTATGGGTTTGAGTTTCAATTGAGACATTGATGGTAATGTAGGATTAGATGGTAGTGTACGTTAATCTTTCAAAAAAAAATGTAAAATATGATAATAATAATTAATAAATCGTTGGGTTCACATGGGAACCACTCTATTTCGTGAAACCACTTTAAAATTTATGCATCTAATTGATAAAATTATGCATTTGATACCAAAATTAATATATTTGATAAATTTATAGATTCATGTAAATATTTATAAATCTAATGATATATTTGTCCAATTTATGTACGAATTTATGCATTTGACAAAATTTATACATTTAACATTGAATATTGTGCATTTAGTGTGTAATTTAATGAATTTAAGTTTTAAAAGTAATTTTAATGTTAAATTATCATATTTATTAATGTTAACAACCAATAATGATTTTACGTTATACATTTAATTTTCAAATTTATGCATTTTGAAGTGGTTCTCACGTTTTCACGGAATTGAAGGGTTTACCGGAATCCAACTCTAATCAATATATTATAATAAAAGAGAACATCTTATTGACACATGTCACTCAATCAATGCATTACAATTTTATTTTCCCGCTCTTTTTCCTAATTTAGAACAATTCAATGATAAATTTAATTAATTAAAGAAATATATAAATAACCTTTTAGGCTTTCATCTTTCTTTCCTAATTTATATCCTTAAATTAATCACTTCAATTAATTATGTTAAAAACAATTAAAATAATAGGTTACTAATAACTAAAACATATATTTTTTTAAATTTGAAACATGCATATTATAATTGTATTTATTTTGTATAATTAATATCTTAAAACAAATATTTACTTATTAATATAACATAATTTTTTAATAAAATCATATTAAGTATAATATGTTGACAAATTAGATCGATTTTTTCTTTCTTATATTTCTTAAATTGTCATTCATAAATATTCTACAAAATTATTGGGTTTTAAAAGTTAAACTAATTTAGGAATTTTAAATCTACTTTTATTCTTAAAAT
Organism: Centrapalus pauciflorus; assembly: GCA_020465985.1. Taxonomy (NCBI): domain Eukaryota; kingdom Viridiplantae; phylum Streptophyta; class Magnoliopsida; order Asterales; family Asteraceae; genus Centrapalus; species Centrapalus pauciflorus. Next base: position 853,911 of record JAANYP010002881.1, read on the forward strand.
TTTTTGTATTATAGTTTCTAATTAGTAGCAATTATAATAAATTTTCAATTTATTTTTTTTATCAATTTTAAAAGATATGAATAAAAATATGAATTGTGAAAATATAATAATCTTTATATAAATTGTACATTCAATAATCTTATATTTAAATAAAATATAAAAATATTATTTTAAGTTTAACATCATAAATGTTATAAATTTTTTTATTAAGTTTTTATTGTACGATAAAAGTTTCAAAAAATATTTTATTTTAAATATTTATTAATTTAATTATAATGTTATAAATAGATATATTATTTAATAAAATTTATGTTTTTATTAAATCTACTTTTGGTTACATAGTATTGGGTTTTAAATAAGTATGTATTTAAAGTGAAAGTGAAACACTTTTAATTTATGATCATTTAAGAAAACTTATTTTACCTTTAATAAATTGTTTACCAACTGTATAAAATCAATAACAAATAATTATCATTTGAAAAAACCTATCATTTTAGTATTTTAAGATATTTTTATATTTATAATAAAACTTTAAGTTTAAATATTTAATGAAAGTCTTTGAAAAATACATTAACGAATACTGTTTTTGACATACTTTAAGCAATTGTCCATTCCATCATAAATAATAATTCAATGAATTCATGGTTGGAGGCATCATGTGTACTCCAAACCCATGGAGTTGTAACCTATGTAAGTTGGACTTAAATTTTGTTTCGAAGAATTTTAAGGCTCAACTAGTAAGACATTACTAAAGTGTTTTAAAACATCTAAAAGGACTTCAAATTATAAATGACATAATTTCTATTGTCAATATAACAATATATATATTCAAATTAGGGGTGTTATTACAGTTCGTTCAAGCAAATGGGTCAAGCGGTTTGACGACAAAAAATCATACATTTTATATAATATCGAAATTTTTTCAAGGAACAATTTTTTAATATATCGTTTCATAAATTTTCATTTTTAAAAAAAATTATGTTATATCTTAGTTTTTTACAATGAGTTCATTTAATTTTTCGGCCCGTTTTGTCAAAATTGTCACCTCTAATTCAAATCAAGATCCCAATACATATTTTATAATTACAGAATCAATATACACAAAGTACGTAGATAACCATGAACAACAAATTCCAATTAATACATATTTGATATAAAGAAATATGATAACCTAAAACATATTAAAAAATAGAGCAATCTCAAAATCGATGCCCAAAAACTAAGTCAAGAACAAATCTAATAAAAAACAGTGTTTTTCAAAGGTGAGAGCATTCTTCAAAACCCAAACGGATTTATAGAGAGCATTATTCATAAACCTAAACCGATCTAGAGATATAAAGAGTACAAATTGAGAAAGATTGTATACGGAGAGAGGGCAGTAAGATGGTAGATCGAGATCTGTGTGATTGTTGGAGGTTGATTGGCAAGATGATGGATGATGATTATCGATGTGTGACTAGCGAATTTAGCCAAGCTAGGAGAATCAAGGAGAGTGAGAGATGTGGGTACATATGTCTTTATATAAAAAATAAGTTTTATCTTTTAAAAATGTTATTAAGATGGCCTAATATAAAATTAATTATAGACCAAACGGACACGTTGTAGACCTGATTAACATAATCAAATCGATTTGTTAGATCACACAAAAAAAATAATCATATCTAGAGATCATAATTTTTTTGTGGTATACATAATTTATGATTTGTAAGTTTTTCCTTACATCGGTAGTTGGTTTTAATATTAGACAATATATGTTTATGTATAAACATATATAGTAACAGGAATTATTATTCTTCCTTTTATTTATTATGACGTTTAACCAAATATGTTCATAGTGCTCTGTATATATATATTCAATACAAAACGAGTTAATCGTTGTACTAGTTTTGAACAGTTTTTAATTATATTGTTTGCATAACTTAGTAAAGTTCACCAATAATTATCATGTTATCACGATCATTTGAAAATAAATAAATAAATAAATAAATAATATTATTAAAATCGTTTCCATGTAGATAGATAAATGAAAATGAGATGATAGAAAATTGGAACCCAACAACATGAATAGGTTCCATCCACAAACAAATCCACAAACAAATGATAGCGATGGTACAAATTGAAAAAATGTAGTCAGTCCACTCCAACACAAACATAATTAATTAATGCTATAATTAACGAATGAGCGTGTTAAGTCAATATACAACGTTACAAACTCATAACCCCCTTACTCCCTAGGCCTTAGTCTCATTTGAAGGCTTCTTAACCTGTCCTTAGATGTCTTTTTTTTTTTTTATGTCAAACTTACGAAAAACTCTTGATTATAAAATATATTCAGGGCCGGCCATGAGGGCATCCAAAAGGGACGACTGTCCAGTGCCCATAATTTCATAGGGCCCCTAATTACACAGGTTTTAAATATAAGTAAAGTATGATTGATTCTTTTAACCTATAGACGGAAAGGAAATAAAAAGTATGTACACACATACACACACATATACACACACACACACAAACACACACACACACACAGATATATATATATATATATATATATATATATATATATATATATATATATATATATATATATATATATATATATATATATATATATATATATATGTATATATATATAGATTGAGGTTCAATTGAGAACTTTTGTGCATCGGGGCACCTCGAGGCACTTTTGTGCATAAGATAATCTAACAAGGGTGCACAAAGGGCATTTAGGAAAAATTAAAGATATGGTAATTAATTTATTTTTAAAAATCATTAAAAGATACTTAGGAGTTACATTTTGAATTAAAATCTCATAGTAACTAAATTCCTCATTTTCCTCCTCATTTCTCTCTCTCTCTCTCTCTCCCCCTCTCATTTTCTCTCTAATCGTGTTCTTCATGATTTTGATGGTGATGATGATTTGAAGACGAATATTAACGATGAACAACGATGATGATGAACATGAACAAGAGATGCAACCGATGATGATTATGAAGAACACGATGCATAGATGGATGATGAACGATTAATAATGATGATGCATAGATGGATGATGAACAATGACTATGCATAGATGGATGATGAACGATGAACAACGAAAAATGATGATGCATAAATGGATGATGAACAATGACGATGCATAGATGAATGAACACGATGCATACATGAATGAAAAAATATGAACGACAAACACGATGCATAGATGAATGATGAACAAGTTGAACACGATGCATAATGAATTTGTGTATTTTTTTTGTTAAATGCATCTTTTTTGAACACGATCCATAAATAAACACGATTACGATGAAATGCATCGATCTCTTTCATCTTTTTTTGAATTTGTTTAATTTTTGTTAAATTTGGAAATGTATCAATTGAATTTATTTAGCATTTATTATTTGATTATTTGTTGAAATATTAAATTTAATGAGGTGTGCACATTCCCCAAAATGCCCTTCTTTGTTTTATTCTATAATGCACAAGATGCATCAAATTGTCCAACTATTTACCCTTTTGCCATTAATCTAATCCATACAATTTTTTGATCTAATGGATGATATGGGTTCTTTTGTACCTCGGTGCATAAAAGTTCTCAATTGAACCTCCCTACATATATATATATATATATATATATATATATATATATATATATATATATATATATATATATATATATATATATAGGGTTAGGTTCTATGGGGCACCTGTGTGCATCGTGCAACTTAGGAACCCATATATACCGTTAGATCTAGAAAATGAATGGCTAAGATTACAATGGCAAAAGGGTAATAAAGATGAAATTTGTGAACGCATTATGATGCACGATTAACATATTAGATGTGCATAAGGGTATTTTCGGGAAAAAATAATATATCAAGTCAACTCAAAATTAAATTTATATTGATTGAATATTTAATTCAATAATCAAGTATTAAATGCTAATAAATTTATAAAATGCACTTCTAAAATTAAAAAATTCCAATTGAACAAAAATCCAACATGATGCTTCATCATCTTCATCGACTGTGCATCTTCGTATTTATCTTTCCCGGGTTATGCATCATCGTGTTCATATGGAGCACCAGGTTATGCATCATCGTGTTCATACTGTGCATCTTCGTATTCGTCTTCTTCACATCATATACGTTCATAGGTTCATGAATTCAACGTGATGCATCATTTTCATCTTTATCTCATCATCGTCTTCTCAAACTCGTCGGTCGATTGTGTGTGTGAGAGAGAGAGAGAGAGAGAGAGAGAGAATAATATATGAAGAATGGTTAATGAGATTGATTTAGTTTCCTATTTTAATCCTAATCTATTAATTAAAAGAATAATTAATTTTTTCAAATAAAGTATTCCAATATTACCCTTATTGCATCATTTGTAAACAAGCAATGCATTTTTGGTTCCCATTTGGTTCCCGATGCATATGATATATATATATATATATATATATATATATATATATATATATATATATATATATATATATATATATATATATATATATATATATATGTGTGTGTGTGTGTGTGTGTGTGTGTGTGTATGTGTTTGTATGTATATTTATGTATGTGTAAGAGCCCTCTTATACGTTTTCGTCTGGGGTCCTAAAAATCAATCAAACGGTCTAGAATAGATTTCTTTTACCTCCTTGTTATTATCCAGCCCAGCTTCTGCAACCACACTACCACAGTGTTGCTGGCCCAGTCATAGTTGGATCCAAGCCCAGAACGTAGCAGGCTTAACCCACTCAACATCAGAAGCAGACGTGGGTCTTAACTTTCTCCCTTGCCCGATATTAACCATTTCTTTCACAAATATTTGCTTTATCCGCTACTTTCTTTTCTTTTCTTTTCTTTTTTGACCCACTGAATGAAAACCAACACCGTCTGGCGACTGGCCTGGCGAACACAACTTATGAGTAAGGATGTTCATAAAAATCTGAATCCGAACATCCGAAATAAATATCCAGAGCTTATGAGAGCTTAAAAATTCCATGTTCAACCTATATTAATAATTCCCTGCTGCGTTTCTCTCTTTTTTTTTTCCCAAGAATGTCATTCATTTGTATAATTGTATATTGTTACTACTTGTTTGGCAGCAGGTTGTAAGAGCCTATAAGAGTTTAAGCTTATAGTTTTTAAAAGCTCCATAAGTTCGTTTGAATGACTTTTTTTTTCAACAGCTTGTTAAAATCATAAGCTCTTAAATCATAACATTAATCACTTATCGAGATACATTTATCATGGCACGTGATTATTATTAAAACTCAATTGTTGTCTAAAAAACAAATTCTATTGGTCAATTTCAAAAACTATTTATTTATAAAAGGGAAAATGACATCAAATAGCTCTGAACTTTCGACTTTGTACACATTTATGTAGTGGTTTTTTTGTGCACATTTGATAGTCAAAGTTTCAAAATTGTTCCAATTTGGTAGTTGGCGTATCTTTTAACCGGTTGCTTCCGGTTTCGATGCCTACATGGACAATTTTTTGATGACGTAGCTACCCTTTTTTATATTATACCCGGTTTTATCTATGTGGCAACCCGTTTTTTCAAATCACCCAGGTTTATAACGCCGTATGAAATTAAGAAATCACCCGGGTTTATAACGTCGTTTTTTTAAAAAACCCGGTTATAAACCTGGGTGATTTTAAAAAACGGGTTGCCACGTAGATTAACCGTGTATAATATAAAAACGGGTAGCCACGTCATTAGAAAATTGTCCACGTATGCATCGAAAACGGAAGCAACCGGTTAAAAGGTACGCCAACTACCAAATTGGAACAATTTTGAAACTTTGACTACCAAATGTGCACAAAAAAAGTTCACTACACAAATGTGTACAAAGTCGAAAGTTCATAGCTATTTGATGTCATTTTCCCATTATAAAACAACAACTTTGCAAACTTTACTAACATGGATGAATGAATAATATATATAAAGATTTGGTAGAAGCAAAATACAATCTTGATGTGTTTTAGTGGTTTTTCTAATTATGTGGTCTCATTAAAAATCATAGAGGTCCTAACATGAATTATTTAATTTCTTTTTTAAATAATAAGATTACGTAACAACATATTTTAATATCTATTTTTTAAATAAGTAAAATATTTCATACTTAATAAATATATAATATATAAGATGTACAGACCAATTAAAACATCTTTATCCGACCTCATATTCAACCTATTTTCATCAAAACAAGATAAAAAACCTATCTTTCTACTTATCAACAAAACCAAACATACATGTATTCATACATAACTCGATCTTATTAATTGATTCTTGTTTAAAGATAACAATAACTTATTCAATTTTATATTAATCTGTTTAATTATATGATTACCAGCTTTTCGATGTATAAATAATCAACCTTTACTGATGCAGCGTAGCAAATAGAAAACCAAAGATAATCCGTTGATTCCACGAATACCCGGAAGATCTTAACCAAACTCACGTTGATTCACAGGAATACCGCGAATTTGGCCTTCAAAATTGGTTGACACAAAGAACACAAATTTGGAAGAAAAACTGAAGTTTCATAAAAATTGAAAAGTGATCATCCAAGTTCACACATTACAATATTAAAAAGAAACAGAAAAACATAAACGGGCCAAAATGATAATGGGCCAAACACACGGGCCAAAAAACTAAAGCCCAAACTGAAAGAGAAATAGAAAAATGCAAATTAAGTAGTCTTCGGGGCCTTTTTGGGCGAAAAGCAGGGCCCACGGCGGTTTGCCAGCACGTCGGGCCTGTCCATACGGTCGTTTTGATATATTATAAGCCCAAATCGGATACCCGAGGCCCAAGTTATGGTCATTTTAGTGAGTCAATGTGGTCATGGGCCTTCAAGTATTTTAAGATCCGATCTTCTGCATCATTTACTCTTTTTCTTTTTGCAAATCAAACATGTTATCTATTTAACGCACTTCAAATTTAATGATTTACGATATATTTGTAAATCCCATGATCAAATAATTATATAAAAATAATAATAAATCATATTCTGATAAATGAACACTACTTATACTATAACTAAATCTAACTCATCAAATAGTCTATTGTTAATTGTTTCATTACGAAAATTAAGTAATATAATGCTTAAATCCAATATTTATTTTTGGAGGATTTTTAATTGTAATATATACACACACATATTTAGGTTCAAGTGAGTATCAAATATTATGCAGCGCACCATAAGATACCACTTTTAAAAGTAAGTTTTGAAATTTTTTTATAAATATGCTTTAATTAACATTACAAAGATGATACATAAATTTCACGCACATTCACACATTCTAAGTAAATGAAATAATGCATCACATAAATCTATGTTCACATATATGCAAATTTATGTAAGGCTACAGGGAGTGGGCTTGGCATCTGAATGGTACCGTGCTCCGCATCAATGGCACACCGCGCCCTCCCCTTGGCAACGGCAAGCAATGCCTCGGCATCGGCATTTGGATGCCGAACTGTTTCAAGCATTTGATATATGTCTCTCTCTCTCTCTCTCTCTCTCTCTCTCTCTCTCTCTCTATATATATATATATATATATATATATATATATTCTTTATATATACATACATATTCTTTTATTTTCTAACTTAACATAACCAAAATATTTTCTAAATTTGTTCATTTCTATCATTTCAAATTAAAAATAAAACATCGAAGATATTTGAGGTGTTCAAAACATTGATCTCAACGTTGATCCGGTTAATGATTTTGAAAACGAATATTCGTTCCAAAACTTTGCGTAATTTAGTTTTCATTTTATTGTTTTTTATTTTAATGTTTAAGATGTGGAACGAGCGTTCTGTGTTCTTAAAAAGCGTTGACAAATATTAAATGTTTTTATCTTTAAGTTGAATATTTTAATATTTAATGTTATATCTAATTTTAGTATTATTAATTTAATGTTACTTTTTATTTCAATCTTTTTATTTTAAGTTTAAAATGAAAATAAAAGAAAATGAATGACATCCACACCCTCGGAATGACATCAAAATGGCAAAAAATGACAAAGCTGACGTGGTTGCAGTTTTGGGTGGCATCCACTCCCTTTAGCCTAAGTGTGTGTTCAAATCATTTTTAAGAAATTAGTAGATGTAAATGTATGTGAAATATACATATGATCTTTATAAAGTTAATTAAAACATGTTTATGAAAAAAAATTCAAAATTATTTTTAAAGTTGGTACCTTCTCTGGTGCGCTGCATAGTAAGTGATACTCTTATAAACCATATTCTATATATATTACAATTATTGGAGGATTTTTTGTTTTTTAATTTTTTTTATATAGACATAATTAAACCAATAGAATATTTATTTAAAGAACTATATTGTTTCAATATATATTTGTGTTTGATTTTTTACAAGTAGCCTTGTATTATTTATTTAAATATGATTATTGAAAAAAATTAAATATTTTTTAAGGTAAATTGGTATACTGGTATTTTATATACATATATATATATGGGCCATAAGCTCATTTGGATAAAGCATGACTCCAATTTGGGCTAATATCCGTACAATCCCAACGAAGGTTTAAATTAAGATTTGATTTCTTTTATAGTATGTTATATAGGCAGTCCGCAGTAGTACTTTTAACGCGGCCTTTAAAAGAATTCTAATAATCAAAAGCTAAAATATAGATTAAGGACAACATATTATAATAATTCCTCTTTCAAAAAAATCATTATTTCTTATCTTCTTATTTCAAAAATCTTCTCAAATTGCCGGGGCTGGCCCTGGGCAAGGACGTCCAAAAGGGGCAACCGCCCAGGGCCCAAGGTTTCATTGGGCTCCTCGTTTCTTGAGTTCTCAACGTAAATAATATATATACAGTCGATTTGTTTAACTTATGAACGGAAAGAAAACAAAAAATATGTTTATTTGTGTGTGTTTATGTATATGTGTATGTGTAGGGGCCCTTTTATACATTTTCATCCGGGGCTTCAAAATTCAATGAAACAGCTTTGCAAATCGCTATGCAAATTTTTTCTAATTCCGATAAATAAAATGCAACAACTCCGCCAATATATATATATATATATATATATATATATATATATATATATATATATATATATATATATATATATATATATATATATATATATATATATATATATATATATATATATCTTCTACGACACATTACCTCAACCATGCATTTTATTTCATTTAACATTCAAACTTTTTTATTTCTTTCTTTTAAACTCTTTATCTATTTCAATCACAAAGATTTTCATTATACCCATACTATACTCTATGTGGTTTCATTATCTCTATATATTTTTTTGTAAAATATGGTTCTGTATTTATCGTCCTAGCTATTTATAATTTAAGTTTGGTAAAAATTATTTTGCTAATTTGAGTTTAAATTTTTACAAAAATCGTCATTATTTTCACTGTTTACTTGCAAAAATGGTCTCTCTGTCATTAACTTTAACTAGGGATGAGCTTGGAACTAGTACCGTACCGACCCGTCCGAAATCCTGATTTCCCGACTTTCGAATTAGACGAACTTACGAGACCGAGAACCGTACCAAGTTGTGATATTCGGGATCGGTATTAGTACCGTATTTGGTACCGAAAACTGGTACTAGTCCCGTTTGGTACCATTGCTCGATATACAACATATAATGAATGACGTACAATGCTAAAAAAATTTGGTAACAATTCTTATACCAATTAGTAACAATTTTTATGGTTTTATAAATGTTAAAATAAAAAATAAAACACAAAAAACCGCAAAGGAAAAAATTAGCAACGGTTTTATCTAACTAATGAGGGTTTCAAAAGTGTTAAACGATTGTTTGTAAATAATGATTAATGAGAAATTGAAAACTTAAAATGGGTTTTGCATATAATTAGGAGTTAGAAATTATATGGACTAAATTAAAATTTTTAAAAATGACTATTTATATTCCAAATTCGATACCGGGAATTCCTGAATTAAACTAGTCCCGACTCCCGCTTTTTCGACTCTCGATTTAAGTCATATATGGATCCCAAGTACCGTACCATCTTTGGCTGATCGGTACCGGTATCCGAACGGGTTCGGTACGGTACCGGTACGAGATGGAAAAATGAGATTTTTGCTCATCCCTAAGTCAAACCAGGGTCGAGTTTTGTGTTCCACATCAAGAGTAAGTTTTTTTTTTTTTTTTTTTTTTTTTGCCAAACCTGTCAGTACATAGTAATTGAGTTGTGTATCTTGGGTTTCTAGATATGTGGTATGATTAGTTAGAGAATTCTATATTGACACCTAATTGAATTGTATATCTTTGGGGAGATTAATAGAGATAACAATGGCGAAGGGTATTACCGAGGACCCCTTTCTCCGTCTGCGTTTCCGACTTTGAAAACTGTCTCCATCCCCGACGGGTAATTATTTTGTATCCCCATCCCCAACCCTGATGAATATTCGGGAATTTTTACTGGCTTAAGTTTACGTTATGTATTTTACTAACCTTTAAAAGATGTTTATATAAAGGATAAAAATATAAAATGTTATTATTATATTTAGTAACTTTAGACACAAAATGACAAAATATATTATGCTTGTTATACTATTTTAAAATTTGTATAACCATATAACTTAAATTGTAGTTATACAAAATCTGAAAAAAAAAATTAATTGACATAAATTGTTAATTTTAAGACATAGATGGATAAAAGAAAAAAAAAAGAGAGAAATTAACATGAATATTTCCGTAACAAAGGCTTTGAATTTCTTTGAAAGCGAATTAGATTATACCTGGAGAATTAGAAAGAAAGGACTTTCTCACAAATTTAACTTATGTTTTATGGTTTGCCTTTGCCCTTCAAAGAGTATGCATTATGCAATAAAACAATTTCCTAAGAAATATCATTTATTCATTTCTTAATTTTTAATTTACGTTATCATACCACGTAACATAAAAAAAAATCAATCATTAAGACGCATTTGGGAAACAAATATCCATTGGTTTTTCTTATTAATATAACGTTATATCTTAGTTTAATCTTACACTTCCTTTTTTGGAAATATTAAATCAATATCATTATTCACGTAATATTTATTAAATATATCCATTTTTGAAGGAATATACAAGTATATATGTATGTCTCGTATGTTAACATTTTAATTAATAACTAGACGTTCCATTATTGCAACAAGACTTACACCTAACCTTATTTTAATCCACCATTTAGGTCTTTATATGAAAATTATGGAACAAGTCATTTTCACGTCGAAATTACAAATTCAGTATCCATGGTTGGTTATTTGTTATGGTTTTGGTCCTTTGACCGGTAATTTTTTTTAAATGACCATTTTACCCTTAAAAGTATTATAAAAATAGGTAATGAACTTTCTTTTTCATTAAAAATAAAAATCCAAAACCCATTTGTTTTTCATTTTAATTATTAAAATAGTTTAAAAAATCAAAATATCTTGTGTGTGTGTGAAACAGACCTCAAGCTCTGCCGATTTCATGGCAACGGGGATGTAAACGAGGACAAATCCAGCCATGGTGAAGGCTATGTTGCGCTTCCAGTGCTTTGGGCGGCAGTACGGAACATCCAAAATCAGATCTGGAGTGGTCGCCGAGAGCTTCACCGTCGTCTACTCCAGTTTCCTCCTCCGTCCTCCGATCACCATTAAAACATTCATCAAACTCTGAAATATGGAAGATCCAAGATCAGATCTAGAGGGCAGGCGTGAGGGCTATTTGAAGCGATGCATGCAACATGCTTATCAAGAAAGTCACAGCCAAGAAGAGGCGTTGTATTGATGAAGCAACCCTGTCAAGTGGAAGCTTTTGATTTATTTCTTTTTGTTTTAAACATTAATATTAAAAGTGATTAAATATACTTTTACATTTATTTTATTGAAAAATTAAAGTTTGTTGTATTTTATTATTATTTCTTAAAGGGTAAAATGATCATTTTTTAAAAAATAACCGGTCAAAGGACCAAAACCATAACAAATAGCCAACCACATGTACTAAAACTGTAATTTCGACGTAAAAAGTACTGAATCCTTAATTTACATACAACCACAGGGACGAAATTTGTAATTTACCCAAAAATATACTAAAGGTTGTAACTGATAAATAAACCAATTATATATTTTAAAAAAATTTGATAGAAATCGTTATTTTAAAGATAGTCCAGACTGTAATAAATTTATACTAAAATTAAATTAAAACAATATGACCGTGTATATCTATTTGAATTTTTGAAAAATAAAATGTAAATATCATAACAGAAAAACAAAAGAAGTATATATTATATAAAAGGTTTATTATGAAAAAAATCAACATGTTTTCACGTTTTTTACGTTTTCGTTCCTCCATTTTTTTTCATAAAAGTCTTCAAGTTAATTTTTTCTTTTTGGTTTAGTTAAATTTGGACATTAGAGCCCGTGTTACTAATTATAACCTGTATCCAATGTCCAAATTTAACTAAACCAAAATAAAAAAAATTAACTTGAGGACTTTATGGAAAAAAATAACACGGAGGGACGAAAACGTAAAAACATGTTACTTTTTCTATAATAAACCATTATATGAAAGAAAAATATCTAAGAAAATATTATTTTAAAAGAGTTCGGAGGGTAAGAAGTTTTATATCAGAGTTTAGATAAAAAAAATACGATTATAATGGATGCGTTTAAATTTTTATGAGACAAAATATATTAAAGGTGATAACTAGAAAAAAATACATAAAAATATAAAAACATTATAAAATATGATATTCTAAAAATAGATTGAACAGTAATAATTTTATATTGGAATATAGATAAAAACAATGTAAGTATAACTAAGTTTCCAATTTTTTTATAAAACATAATATGTTATAGTTAACAAAAAACAAACGAATTATATATTTTAGAGTAAATTACATAAATGGTCCCTGTGGTTTGCACCAAATTTTGGATCTGGTCCCTGAACTTTCATTTTTGCAAATTTGGTCATTATTTGCAAGGTTTGCTTTCAATTTCGACCCTCCACCTAACGGACGTTTGTAGCCTTCCGTTAAATGATAGCACATGCTTTATAGATGAGGGTATTTTGGTAATCCTATCCTTTCGCTCCTTGTATGTGATACACCACCAACTGCCCCAGGTACCTCCATCTCTCCACCACCATCCTCTCCTCCTTATACACCCTCACCTCCCTCACTTTCCTCAACTGTCACACACCAATCATCCACTTCCCCACCTCCCTCTCCACCAATCTCTAATCTTTCACCTCTGTAAACTCCCTACAAAGCTCATCGCGTCTTTCTTAGCTGCCTCCACAATCTGGCTACACTTCACATCTCCGGCGACATCAAAGCCTCCGGAATCCACATTATCACCTCCAATATGAAATCTTTAAACACTTTAATCCTCTCTGACAAACGTCTCGCTGGAAATCTTCCAAAAGATTGGAATTTAAACCTAACCCCATTGATTTATCCAAAAATAAACTGAAAGGAACCATACCCACATCATTAAACCTTTGAACCTTAAAGTTTTGAATTTTTCATCAAAAAATCTCATTGGAGTAATACCCACTTCGTTTGGTGACTTAATTTCTCTTAAAAAGCTCTCTTTATCGTCAAACTCGTTATCTGGACCGATACCCGGATCCATATCGGCCATTTCCGGGTTAGTATATTTGGATCTTGGGTCGAATCAGTTGGATGGATTAATCCCTGAGTTCATCTCAGATATGAAGGAATTAAAGTATTTGAATCTTCAAAACAAAAAATTCCATGGAGTTTTGCCGTTCAATACGTCGTTTATCAAGAGACTGGATGTGTTCAAGATTGATGGAAATGATGATTTGTGTTATAATCATTCAAGTATTTCAACGGGAGTGAACCTTGGGATTGCTCCTTGTGATAAACATGGAATGCCCATCTGTAATCTTACAAGGAGGAAAAGAGTAAGATTACCAAAATACCCTCATCCATAAAGCACGTGATATCATTTAACAGAATGCTACAAACGTCCGTTAGGGGGAGGGTTGAAATTGAAAGCAAACCTTGCAAATAATGACCAAATTTGCAAAAATGAAAGTTCAGGGACCAGATCCAAAATTTGGTGCAAACCACAGGGACCATTTATGTAATTTACTCTATATTTTACATAAAAAAGAGAGCAGACTGTCGGTCTGGTTATGTCATTGTTTTAGTAAAATTTTGAATGATGATAAATTTTATATTAGAAAGTAAATAAAAATAATATGATCATACTATTATATTTATAAAACATAATATATTAATAAGAAATCATAATTGTTGTATATTATATATAAAATAATAAAAATAAGTTAGTTGTTCACCTGTCAGCTAAGCGGCCTTCTCATTTTTTAAAGAGTATAGATGGTAATAAATTTTACATTAGAATATAAATATAAATAATATTATATTAAACTTTATACAATATAATATATTAAATGTTGTAATAAAACCAAATAAATATATTATATATAAAATAAAAAATAAGATAGTTATTTATAAATGACCCGTTTGACAGCTTTGGTTTTTTAGTTTAAATCTATAAATACTAATAAAAGAGTAACTATACTTATTTCTTACGCCATGTGTCATCACAATGAAACGACACGTGACATATATAATTTTTAAAAATAATAAAGAAATTTAAATTATATCTACCCAAATTTAATATAATTTACTTTTAAATTCAATCAAAGCAAATCAAACAAAATCTAATATTCTACTAACTTATCAATTATAATATAACATAATAAAAGTTTGAAAAAAAATAAAATAAAATAATTACTATTCATATATATTTAGAAATATATAAAATTAATAGATCATAACAAATAATAATATCATTCTTATATACTTTTGTTTAATAATAATATTTATATGTTTTACATTTTAATTTTTATATTTTATATATGTTAAAAATATTCTCATATTACGTGATTAAATAAACTAGTTGTATATATTTATTGTATAACTTATACACGTGTAATGCGAAGAAAAATAAAAATGAAAAGGCAGGTGGGGTGAGGGAAATGGATTTGATGTCAGGTCAGGTGGGTGAAAGTTGAAAGTGTAAGCAGCAACACAACAGAAAAGAGAGTTATCGGTTAGATTTTGGATATTCGTCTTTATGTATTTATTTATTATTAAAATAAAATGTGGTTTTTGATTTGCAAATTGCGATTTGTTGATGGAAGAAAAGAAGGAAAGGAACCCCAAACTCCATTTTAAGACCATCCCTTTCTCTTTCTTTACCTTTCTCTCTCCTCTCTCCTATCTCTTTCTTTCCTTTCTCCTTTCTCTCTCCTCTCTCTCTCTCTCTCTCTCTCTCTCTCTCTCCAGAAAAAAAAAGAGCTGTTTTACCCACACAAACACAAGTAAGTCTCTCTCTCTCTCTCTCTCTCTCTCTCTCTCTCTCTCTCATATACAAATTCTTATCTCTCTCTCTCTTTCTTTCCCTCCCTTCTCAATTCTAATCTCAAATATATTTTTTACTTTATTTATGCAACTCACAAAAATGGGTTCATGTTATTAACCCCCCATCTTTGAATTTTTCATATCAAGATTTGATTTTTTTTTTTTTCCTTTTTCTTGATCTGAGATCAAATGACTTTTTTCAGTCTGATTGTATTTTCGCTATTTGGATCCTCTTTTCTGCATTCTTAGTTGTTGTCATCTTTTACTTTCTACCTTTTGTTCACGGATCTGTTTGATTTATCACTCTTTTATCTTAGATCTACAAATGGAGCCCTAAAAATGTCTGAATACTAGCTTCGATCTGTTCTTGTTTGTTTGAATCGAATCTCTTCTGTTTTTTAAGGGGTTTAAATATATATATTCTTCAACTGTTTATTGATTTGCGATTGCACATCATCATGTTCAAATTAGATCTGAAAACATTTCATTTTTATGTTCCTACTTGGGTAAAGGGTTTGGATTTTGCCCTACCCAATGGCTGATTTTCATGGGATGATACTAAAATTTTGATAATGGTGTGTTTTTGTGTAGTATCCCTACCTGTCCATGGATGATGACGGATTGAATATGCGAAATTGGGGGTATTACGAGCCTTCATTCAAAGAACATCTGGGTTTGCAATTAATGTCTCCTTTGGGTGATCATAGAGACACAAAACCTTTCCTTTCTTCCCGTGAAAACCCCCCCGTCATGATCAACCCAAATGCCCCGGTGCCTGCTTACCCACGCAATTGTGTCCCCTCCGACCCATCTATACCGATGCATTATATGCGAGATAGCTGGATACAAAGAGAAAGACTTCTTCATATGCTCCCTGGAAACCCTAATTTTGCACCTCTTCCGGATACTTCAGCCTCTAATTCAATGCACATGATGCAGCAGATTGATTCCACCAAAGACACTGGAATCACCATAGACAACAATGCAACCATGATAAAGAGCGGTGGTGGTGGTGATGATGCTGGTGGTAGTGGCAGTGGCAGTGGTCCGTCGCTGAAGAAAAGATCAGGGGCAACGACCACTCCCAAAACCCCACGAGCAAAGAAGCCAAAGAAAGGCCCTGCCGCCCCGAAAGAAAATGGGAATCCTGGGCAACGATCTAAAGTTGTGAAGAGGAGTATGGACGTGGTAATAAACGGGATTGATATGGATATATCGGGTATTCCTATACCTGTTTGCTCGTGTACCGGAAATCCTCAGCAGTGCTACCGTTGGGGTTCAGGCGGGTGGCAATCGGCTTGTTGCACCACCACAATATCCATGTATCCGTTGCCAATGAGCACCAAACGTCGCGGAGCAAGGATTGCTGGAAGGAAGATGAGTCAGGGTGCATTCAAGAAGGTTTTGGAGAAGCTAGCATCGGAAGGTTACAACTTTGCTAATGCAATCGATTTGAGGGGTCATTGGGCAAAGCATGGTACGAACAAGTTTGTAACAATCAGATAGATGACTGGACCTCTGCGGCTCCACCCTCGTTTTAACTTGTATATACGTCTGTGGTCATTTGCAGAGGTATACTTGCTTGTGAAATTTCAGTTTTCCAGGAGCTTTAGACATTTGGGGTTCCATTTTTATTTCAATTTATGCTAAAAAGGATTTCTCTAAAACTCTAACTGTAGAATCATGGATTCAGTTTCCTTATCTAGTCTCTTTTGTTTATTGCATAATCCATATGGTAGCATATCTATTTTAACTTTGAGTGGTTCACCTAGAATTGAATGTCATATCGATGTAATCTGTGATCGTGCAAGGTGTTTTTAGTGCTGTGAATTCGCCAAATCTGTGTGTGGGCTTTCGTTTGTTCATAGACAAGCCCTTTGGTTTGAGGTCAAATCGTGTGACCAAGTGAATCTGAACACCATAGGCCAAGGGTTATAGGATGCAGTCATGCAACATTCAGGTTAATTATGGATGGGTCAAGATTTAATAAGATTCAGGCATGTGAAAATGAAAATCAAATTGATCTCAGAATTTTGAACTACTTTCATAAAAATAGAATTTCGACCAAAAACTTTATCAAGGTTTTGTTTGAAATCGGTTTTAAGATAATCCAAAAAATCCCACTCAAGTTATTGGCTAAAACAAGAGCAATCAAAAACGACTACCACTTGAGGTTAGCGACTTAGCGGGCGGGGACTATTGTCTCAGCCCCTTAACCCCGCACAACTCCCTTGATCCTCACCATCTGTCGGGTCGGGAATGTAGATCCAGGTAGACACTAAAATCATTTTTTTCGAACGAGGATTCTAAATGTTTTATGGCAGGATGGATAGGAAAAGAATAGAAAAAGAATCAGAGCCGGTCCTATCATTTTTTAGGCCCGGGGCATATACTTAAAAAGGGGCCCTATATATATAAGCAATATTCGTATAAAAAAATTACAATTAAATAATATGATTTTGTTACACTATTGTCAATGTCATGTCTTTAAAAACTTTACAATCTGTCATCGTGTAATAGTTCATTGTGCTTCTCTGAATTTTTCCTCAATCCAAAAACCGCAAAAAAAAAAAAATTTAATATTAACATCGTATGATTATAAATTGGGTAAAAATTGCATACAATATTAAATTATATATTTATTAGTAAATTGAAAAAAAAAAATTTAATTTTAAATAATTCATAATATAAATAGTAACATATGTGTCAAAAAAAAAATAACATCTATCTCATTAGTATTTTTAATAATCGTATAATAAATAACATAAACCACGTGATAAACAAAAATAAAAAAATCAAACTCATTGGAAAACAAAAGTATGAATATTGAATTTGATGGATTGTATATTGATATAAAGCAAATAGACGATATCTATATATGAAAATCCAAGTGATAGTGATGAGATATTAAAAAATAAAAAAAATGCACACAATGGGATTCGAACCCATGACATTAGAGATCTAAGATGAGATGACTACCAGCTGAACCAACACACTGTTTGTAATTTTTTTTCATGCAAAACATATAACCTAATACTGGACTGCTGGACTATATTAACATATTAAATTTTTTTTGGGCCCCTTAGACTGATTGGGCCCTGGGCGGTGGCCCAGGTGGACCAGGCCCAGGGCCGGCCCTGAAAAGAATAGAAATATATAAAAAAAATTTATACTTAGAAAATGGAAACACAACAATCATATAAATTGTTTTAATTTCGTTTCCTTAAATTTGTTTAATTTTTATTTACTTTTTAATTCTTCACCGTTTGACAGAGAATTGAAAAGTTTTTATTTTTACATTTTTTTTTTAAATAGTATCCCACAAAAAAATCAAGAAGAAAAAAAAAAAAATACAAAGCTTGATTCGTTTATTTCATTTTCTTTTCTTTCCATCAAAGATAGACATCCCCAACATGTAACGAGCACGCCAAACATGGCGTAACGGTGAATCCAACAACCAACTGTACCAAATTTGGTGAAGGGGTCAAGGGATCATGGCATATACCTAATTCGGTGAGTATTACTATTATGCATTCAAAGTATAGAAAATGACATTCTTTTTTATTCCTTTTCTGATTTGCATATTTTTATTTTAGATTTTGGTTTACTTATCTCATTTATTCAATATTTAAAACAAGAATATGAATTTTCTGACATATATTGTAGTATTAAAACAAGTTTGTTGAGTAATTAAGATCCAATTTTGTTACATATGCATATCCCCTACTTTGTTGTGATGACAGTGCTTATTATAGTGTAAAACTAGTTTATTAACTCGTGTATTACACAGACAACTTTAATAAATATTTTTTTTAACTATATAAACTTAAAATTAAAAAAACTTATATGTGCTCAATCCTTTAATACTAATGATATTTAATATCTTTTATTATAACTAATTGTAAGTATAAATTATTAGAACGGTTTAATGATCATTAATAAATTTTAAGTTTATTTTATTATTATTATTATTATTATTAAAATATCCTTGTTGAGATTTTAGTGAATGTAACATAATTTTATCTTTAAAGGAAATTGATTTAAAAATCTAAAATAAATCTAGATGCATGAATTAACACAAGTTAATAGTAGAGAATGGAAGATGATAAATAGCAAATTAGTTACTCTTTTAATAGTATTTATAGATATATAAATGAAAAAATTTTAATCAAAATTTGCTAATCAAAATTTTGGTACATAGTTTATATAATTATTGTTATTCAAGTGATCCGACACACATAAAATTTATTTGTCACGATATTAAGATTTGTATTTGATAATAACAAAAACAGAGCACAAAACATTTGAAAGAAATTTATTAATTTCCATCTTCAACATATACACTGTTTTAAAGGTGAAGGTGATGTTCAAAAAATTGGATCCAGATTCAGACAACAGACCTTTAGAAACTAATGAAATCGGGTGGTTCATGATATGTGTTACACTCGTCAACAAAAGGGTTTGTATTACTATAATTTCTTCTAGCTTCCATGGGAGAATAATCAGAATCTAAACTGATCAGCGGCACATCTACATCTACCTTCTTATTATCAGTTTCCTCAAACACCTCCCATTTATCTGTAATTATCGTCTTCAAACCATGTGTTTTCTTCTCCTCCACGATCACGTGTTTTTGCGTTTCAAAACCACCATTTATCATGTTTTCAAGATCTTCAATATCTGATTTGGATATCTGCTCCAGTTTGGGACATTCAGACGCGTTCATAACACCAATCTTTTTGCAAAACTCTAGATATTGACACAGTTTTTCCCCTTGAGCTCTTGCTTTTTCAATTATGGTTAATGTTATTTTGGCTTCTGTGATCATCCCAGCTGAATAAACCCTTTCAAGAATGCATGTGATCCCATTGCAGATATTGGCGTAAATATCATAACTCTCGACCACCAGGCAATCCATTGCTTCTAGAACAAGCATGTTTGACTTTGCTGTGTATCGTGGTTTGATCTGGAGCAAAATGTCAAGCAAACGTTGAAGTTTCTGTAGCCAAACAAGATCTTGGAGTATGAGACTCCTGTTGGTTCCATTCTCATCTTGCTGACATTGTTTTGAGTGATGTAATAAGAAGGCCGATTTCTGGTCAAGGAAAAGGTAATAAGCCCGGATAAACGCTTCAAAGCTCCATCTTTTCGCGCTACCTGAATAGCCGTGTTTGAAATCTGATAGGTCGAACGGCAAGCGTCCTATTGTTTGAACAGCAGGGACTTTGCAACAGAAAACTCCATGCGTTAGCATGAGGCCTTTCAAGGCCACCACCCAGCTGTGGGTCTTCGCCATTCTGTTGGAGATGGCCCACAACGTAGGACGGAGATACGTGTCAGAAACACGGATCCATGCAAAGACACATTGAGTGTTGCGGAAATCGATGTAGGATTCATCATGGCTGGTGGCCTTAATGACTGCTATCTCGATCTCAGGGTTCCGGAAAGCCGAGCGACGGGTTAGTCTCGCTTTGAGAAGACTTTTTTTGTCTTTAAGCGCTCCGGAAGCCCTCCTCAACAGCCTCATTTTCTGTTACAAATGTCCCTGCTGTTCTTTTTTATTTTTCTTGACACCCCTTTTTGTATCATTTTTTTTTTAATTAAATTTGTGTTTTTGTTTTATCAGTTTCGATTCAGAACCTCATTCCTGATTTTTCTATAGTTTCTAGGGTGGACATTGTTTTCGGTCTTTACGCATGAAAACTGTCCACACATATGCAGGCCTAATTTACGGTTTTCGTGTCGATCATGTGGTTTCAACAATCTATTACATCTACATTCTACAACTACAAGGGATGATTTTTATTTATTTGATCGGATCTCATGGATTTAGTCCTTAAAAATACGACACTTTTTGTTGAAAATTAGGACCCGACTTGACTATGGTTCTAACAAATTACTTATCACATGCACACTCTTATAAATCATATCACATTCCTCAAACTGATAAAGAATGATCTTAAAAAAACTTGTCGTTGATGGCATCATGTGTGGTCTAATTATGGTTCGATTGTCATCATTCCTCCTGAATCAGGTTAGTTATTCGGTTTGAAAATTTTCAACTAAAATTAATAAACCCTAACACTTATAAAATTCACGAATGATAACAATATAAACAGTTAACTTATTCACTAAAAAGTTAGTTAAAAAGTAACAAACTGTGTCTCAAACTCAAAAATAAGTTAGGTCAAAAATTTAGCCTACAAAGAACAACAAATTATAAACCAATCATTAAATACCCAAAAAAGTAGCAAATTAACAAACCAAACAACTAAATAATTCAAACTTAAAAGACTGGAATGATTATGAAAACAATAAAGCCGTTTGTATGTATATACCAATTAATATGTTATAAAAACACACAAAGCAAGAATCAATCGACTAACATGAAAACAATTAACTAAGGAATATTATAGAAATAAGTGTTATGATATACAGTGTGTGTTGGGGTTTATAAAAACAAATATATGAATTATAGAATCAGGGTTCATAACTTGTAATTTCTAAAACCGGAGGCTCATAAAACCAAAGTAAGGAATACTAAATTCTATAACGAAACACACCTTGACAACCTTGAAACATGTAGGATTCAAAAAATGAAAAAGAAGAATGGAAGAAATACCGATTAACATGAGGGGTGTGTTTATTTGCAATCAAGAGGCTTCGAAAATGGTTTGAAGTCTGAATTTAAGATCTTAATTTTA
Source organism: Centrapalus pauciflorus (assembly GCA_020465985.1). Taxonomy (NCBI): domain Eukaryota; kingdom Viridiplantae; phylum Streptophyta; class Magnoliopsida; order Asterales; family Asteraceae; genus Centrapalus; species Centrapalus pauciflorus. The sequence continues at coordinate 876,048 of JAANYP010002881.1, forward strand.
ATTTGTACCGTTTGTTTAAATTCAGACTTAACATGTTCTATCCTCTGAATTTTCTTTGAATTTTAAGAGAAAAAGAGTAGTCTGAATTAAATTTAACAGACTCTTGATTTCAGATCTTAAGACATTCTCTTAATTTCAGACGTGGTTTTAAAACTTTAGACATTTAATCTCTTAAAAAACAAAAAACACCGAGAAATGGCTAGCCACCAGACAAAGGAGAAGGCCGAAGGGTCAGGGGTTGGTATGACGGCACCAAACATCGGTGGAGAAGGCCAAAGGGGCTGCCGAAGAGTGGTGTCGACCGTTTGGTTCACACACTTGTTAGTCACTCAATCAATGGCTAATTTAATTGAGACTTGTTAAGCAACTGGACTATTTAGAGGGGCCTAAACAATTCAATTGTGTCACAATTTGATGGCAATGACAACCCCTTCTAATAACATTTCAAAAAATTTCCACTACACAGACCCACATGACTGGTGGCTTCACCACGAGTCCTCATCTAAATCTAGAGGGTGTTTGGATTTGCGTTTGAAAAAGTGTTGTAGCGTTTTGGAAACTAATAATCAGATAATAGCTGTAACAAAAAGTGTTGTAGGAAATCTAGTGTTTGGTTTAACTTCTGCTGTTTGCTATCATAAATATCAAATAATCAGTTTTTAAAGTGTTTGGATTTGCGTTTTTACATGTAAAATGACCAAATAATCACTTATTAAGCAAATAAGCTACATTTTTTTAACTTATGAAAAAGTGTGGTAAGATTAACCCTAAACGTAAATAATCACTTATTAACGTATGCAATCCAAACACTTTAAACTAATTATTTGCGTTATTGTAACATAATAAGCTGATAATCTGGTTCACAACGCAAAACCAAAACACCCTCGTAGTCTTGCTTTTTGCAGAGATTAAATATCCAGCCATTTTAATCAAATTTGAAAAGAAAGAATGATACAATGCAGTTGAAAAGGCATAATACCGTGATGTTAAAACTTACTTAACTTGGATCATAAACATCAATTTATTAAAGTCCAAATGATCGATGCTATTAAAATCCTTTCACCAAGATTCTATAAGAAACAGACATGTGGCATTGGTCATCTCCGAAGTATAAAGTCGGATACACCGCGTCATTTTTTAAGTTTGATGTTACAACATCCATCTAATTCTACTTTACTTATAAATTGTTGGTTGGTTATGCAATGCAAATTGAAATAAATTTATGGCAATATTCACTACATAGATATCATCGCAATTAAATACATGTCATTACGTTCATTTATAATACCATGATTTCACCCAAAAGATCTGTCATAAAGAATTCACAAAATGTTGACGTTTCAGATATGCAAACCATTAATGAAGGAAATGAGATTGAAAAAATGAATATATGATACACCCAATTATGTAAGAAGTTTCAATGGTTCAACAAACATTTTAAACACCCTGTATATGCCTCACAAAACCCCCTCTTTTATAACAATGAGACTCTCCACCCTACAACAGACCAAGAACCAGCTTGAACCACAGCCACAATCTCCGGTCGAATTAGAAGCAAGACTTCCACCCTACACTTCCCGACAAAGCCATTACAGCTCTCAAACCAAAATTATACTCTTTTCAAGTACTCAAGAATAAACCAGTGACCACTGCCGACAGATATCTGAAAACCCATCCAGACCTCATCAGGAGGAGCTTGCATTCTGATTTTTCTTTAACCATTGCCAATTGGACAGCAAATAACCAAAAGGAATTGAGGGCACAAAAATTTTTTTTTTTTTTTTGATCGCCAGTGTATGTATGATATATGTATAGCACAAACATCATGAGGCTGCTGATGCCTTCTCCAGCTTTTCTTTCTCGATTGCTGCTCTTCTCTGATCAGCATGCTGAGCAACTCCATTTGCCAGTGCCTGATAATGGAAGTCAAGCGTCTGCGAGAGATTCTGGAACCTTGTTGGATCTGATGCTTGCAAAACTATGGATTCATCACATAAAGAAAACCAAAAAATGTTAGCACACGAAACTAAAGGCTAAACAAAACCAAAGATGTAGCCAATAACAGTTCCATAGGTTGACACCAGAATCGGGGTTTATGAATTTTAGTAAAAGATAAATCATACTTTCACCTGAAATGTAAAAATGGTGTAGGAATTGGTTTCGATATCAAGGGCGTGAACTTTATGAAAGATGAGGCAAACCAGGAATAAGAACAGCTAGTCCATCAACTAAATATTTTCCTAATACCATGTGGCATGTGCATATGCAGCTTACCTTTCACAGTATCCACAAAGAGAACAAAGGGATCCACCTCATCAATAGGTGACTGCAACTCTTCATCATCACTGAAGTCATCATCAGAGTCATCATCGTAGTCATCAGTTGAGCGGAATGCCTTTGCCTGAAGATAGGTTTGTTAGATCATCAAGTAGTACATCCAACAATTATGCAACAGATGTAATCTACTTTATCTTACTGATGTCAAGAAACTTATCAGTAATAAAAGTAAAATTCCTCCCTAAATTGCCAAATAATGAAGTTCTTCAAACCTGTGCGGCCAGTTTTTGAAGTCTCAAGCTATCAGCTTCATCACCATCATCGTCATCTACTCCCATTTCCTTGTCAGATCCATCATCATCATCGTCATCCGTTTGCAAACCATCATTCATGTCATCATCGTCCTCAGCCTCTTCCTTCTCCGCTTCTGTGCATGTATTATAAGATATTCAAGTATACAACCATAAGGCACACACACACGTTCATGAAACAAGTATCCAGATGAAGCGAAAAGGAAACCTGCTACTTGATCCTTGTAGGCAACAAGCAGATCAAGTGTTGCCTTAAAAACACGCTCCAAGGCCTCTCCTGGTAACTGATTGGCAGGAAGTGAAAGCAGGGACGTCAAGCCCAAACAGCAAATTTTCTTATCATTTTCCCTGAAAAAAGCAAGACAACAATCAGGTGAAGCATTGACACTCTCCTATGGAGAAATACAGTAGATATCAGCATACACAGATGCTATCAAAAGAATATACAAAAAGCCTACAAAACATTTTTTAGGGATGATAAACACGGTTAGCTACCTCTTAAAATTAGCCCGCACACCATTCTTTTTAGTTTGTTGCAACATCTGAAACCAAAGGTTAAAAATCTCTGTGGCGACACCAAGCTTTTGCAATATGTCGAGTGTCAAAGACGGATTGTAGTATAAGGCATCGGCAATCTGCAAGACAATACAAACATCATCAAGAATCATCCCAAAACACAAATCAAACCCTGGAAATAATATAACCCCATTAATGAAAACCAAGTATTAACTAATTCTGTTGTTCACAACTATATCTAAAGACAAGAAAAGGCCTTTTACATCCACGCAACCCTCTATAAAAACCCAAAATTCTACAAGCATCTAACACAAAAGAGTCGCAAAAAATCCATCCACATCCAGAGCCTTAGGTTCAATTATTCAATTAGCTCAAAGGTCAACATATTCTAAATATCACATAATCTAGAACACATATATGCCTGTATAATGAAATATGTCAAACGCCAGAGACAAGCATGATTTAATCTGTAGTACATCAGCAATGCAGGTAAGCAATAACAACTACTAAGATTCTTCAAAAAACATAAAAACATATGATGAGGAGCATATATGGTACTGGAGAATTTAGTATCCCCATTGTGAGCGGACTAATTGTGACTTCGTGAGAATGAGAAAGCAATATGTTCCTGACCAAAGTAAAAGATCTTGTACGTCATTTTTACTACAGTAGATTTTTATCTACTTATCTTTCAACCGGTTTGAATAGCAGGATCAGATCAAATGTATCTGTAATTACATGCTCCTTACCATGCAAGTTAAATAGAAGACAATAAAAACATTAAGAACTTAAAAATAATACAAATATACAGCTCTTTATTTAACTTACAACTTGCATCAAAAGGCATTTCAAGTAGGGTCTTTCTGCTCGACGCAACCGTTCAACTGTGATTCTAATATATGGCTCCACCCAAGGGTCCACCTGGCCTCTGCAGTTCTGTAATACAACTGCTATAAGTTTTGGTGCAGGTTCAATGTCATTGTCTTCCAAGTTTTTGTCGTTCATTATCTGGCACAAAAGAGAAGCAATTGAAAGAAGGAAATTAATCAAGTTGTACATGGTTTTAAACACCGAGGCTTACAGATTGCTTTTATTTTCAAAATAAAAAGGTTCAACAAATACAAGCAACATACGTTGGAAAGCATAATCCACAAACTTTGTTGGTAGTCCGGCTCCTTGCATGTCAGATAGTGCACTGTACTCCTGGATATATAGTTGTCCAAAGGAACAAGGATATCTACAGAAAAGACGAAAAACAGAAAGAATGCATAATATGAGTATGCGGAGGTCTCCAACAAGGAAGAAGAACAAGGCAACTGAAAATAATATTAACATACTTGGAAAAAAATCAATAGCCCATTCAGCAAGAGCTTCCATCAATAATGGCCAAAGAGACCACATATCCATGGATATTATCGGAGAGAAAAAGGTCATGTATGATACAATTTCCAACACTTCTTCAAAGACCTCTGCAAAGAGATTAGTAATTGAGCTACAAGAAATGAAGAATATACTGTTCATGAATGAACCGTGGTACAAAGAAATAGATTGCTCAGTAGAAGAGTTATCTATCAAACCACCAAGTAATTACGGAGCAGAACTAATAACAAAGTAGGTATGAGTTACTTTGCACAGTGTGTATTTCTAACAAGTTGATATCAGCAGCATGAACCCCCAGAATTGCACTATGTTCAATCTAAGGAGATAATATAATCTACTAAACTAAAAAAGTTTTTTCAATTAGACATCAATAATAGACATGGTAAGTAGATTACGTAAATCAACAAGGTTTCAAAAGAGAAACACAGCAAACGTTGTTATATTTCTATGAAGAGCTGGCTCATTCAAAAGTTCCCTTGAATTTTCAACTTGAGATTACGTAAGTCAACAAAGTTCTCTCCTTATGATCGACATCTGTAATATAACAAATGGAAACAAATATACTTTTGTGTTAATGTGAAACACTTAGCAAAAATATTACCTTGTCCATCAGTTGTTAGCATCCGACGCATTATTGGAAGTAGAGTTGGCTCAACATGTGCAAAAAGGTGAGGAAGCCTGCTCACTGATTCAAGGATTGTGCTAATGGCACGTAAACAACCAACGGCTGCTAAAGCACCAGGATCATCAGCTTCATCATCAGCTTCAGCTGTGTTCATACACTTCCAAAATGCAGCAGCCTACATCAATAGAAGGTTAGAGTGCAGATAAAATTCAACATGTAGTATGCATTTTCAATTTTGAAAAATAAACCCATCACCAGGTTCTGGCATAACCCAACAGCATAGGGTGCCATCTCCTCTCCAAACTTGTCAACGATAGTCTCCAAGGTAAACACCAAATCCTCGTTTTCAACTTCATTCATAAGCTTGAAAAACTCTGAAAATAAACCATGTGTACAGGAAAAAAGCAAAATTTTGGAAATGAGATAATACAATACCAACAAACACATAATTGATATACATACCATCAAGTAGCTGTGGAAGAATTGGCCTGATTTCACCAAGATCTGTAAAGTAAGAATACATTGTGGTTCTTGTTAGGTTTTAGATTCTAAAAGGAGAGAAATACAACCAGAATATTTTACCTTTGCAGGCTTCAACGAAAGAACGCAATGCAAAAACAGAATCAACACGCACTGGAAGCTCTGGGTCACGCATCCCAGCAACAACACTTTGTAGTGCTTTGCGGAAATTATTTGGATCAGAGAAATTAATATGGGCATATTGTCCAGCAACCCATGCAGCCTGACAACAGAAGATCTTTTTAGAATAAAGTTCTAAATCAAGATGATGACAGAGCAGGATATGAAAAGTCGCAGTTTTGAAAAGGTTGTTGATAGTAAACTGCCCTCATACCATTTATCATTGAAGGAACTTTCAGAAATATACAACCGTTTTTTTTTTCTTTTTGGATACTGATAGCATCATATGAAAAAAGGAATTTCAATTTGAAGTTTTACCTTTGCTCTGATATGGCCTACTGGACTGTTGAACTCTGGAAAAACATGCTGCACTAACATGTGCTCGAGCTCGGATTTATATGGTTCAGTCTGTTTCAATTTATCACACAGTGTACCAATAGCAAGAAGTGCACCATCCTTTTGCCGGTAAGGCTTAATCTCGACAGGTGCCTCCTCGTATCTGAGTAATGGAAGACACAATATACACCTTACAAAAATTTAGAGACCGTCGGCCAGGAAACATGCTTAAATAGATTACTTAAAGAGACAAACCTCTTAAATATCTCCACAATGAATAGTATAAACTTCTGAAGGTTTTCTTTTCCACGTTTCCTCACCAACTCACTCACAAAGTCCATAGCTGCAGTCCTAGGACTGTACAGATCTTCAATGATATCTGCAGCAAAGAAAGATTGGCTAACATACAGGACCTAACCTATGCTTAGACAAAACACACTAGACTGACAAAAATCATTTATGGAAGACTTACCATAACCCTTCCTCACATATTCATGTGGATCTTCCTCCCACAGCTTTTGATCGTCGTCATTGAAGCACATAAGTGGAAATATTATCTCAAAAAGAACCACATCAAGTCTTGTTTGGAGCAGATTGTACGTAGTAGCCTTGGAAATACTGCATGCATATATGGACAGATTAGCATAATAGTTTCAGCAGAATAAGAGAAAACAGTGCATTAATGAGTGGCACGTTATACAGGGGATCAAAAAACACAGTACACATAGTAAATAATTATAGCCAACCAAAGTACCAAATGCATCTGTCATAGAGAAGTGATCAAGCAAACAATTCAGTAGGCTTATGAGTTATGATAGACCTTAGGAACTGCAAAATAAAAATTAACATGATAGCCCTTTTTAAAATATTGATAAAGAGAACTGACAATATTATATAATGTCACCTATGGTCAGTTTCCACAACTGCATTTCGTAAAGTATCAAGTGAGGCATGTGGCAAAAGGGCCTCCACAGGACCAGACCCAAGGTACAAGGTCAGGCACATGCCTCATTGCCTCATCAAAAGTGATACACATCAGTTACAAATATTTATAGATACATAAATATATGCAAGTCCATATATGAATCATCAAAATATCTGAATAAGCATATACACTTGATTGAAGTTGATGAAGCCTCATTAACATCAGAAAACCTGACAATATTCAGCTAATTACAAGCTCATACACATACTTATCAAAGAAAAGAGACAAGAGGTGCAGGGATTAAAAGACAGAGCAAACATGACAGGATAAACAAATAATACTGATGTCTGGAAAGGGCTTAATTTGATTGTTCCCGTCTTTCTTTCTCACAATTTGGCTAATACATTGGTAGAAATATGATTAATAGGCTCGAGTTCCAATTAATTCAAAAATCCAGGTAGAATTGCAACACTTCAGCAACCAATGCTTTTAACTTGACATAAACAAAAGGCTGAAGTAGCAGCACAGTGAGAACGAGCTATAATTACATGACTAGATCGATAAACCAAAATCACATGAAACATACCTGTTGCTCAAATATTGCAAAGTAAGGTTGGTAACTCTGTCAGGTAAATAGGCACCAACACGAATAGCATTCAACAAGTTCAGATGGCATTCCAAAATTTTCCCAGCATAGTTTTTTTGAAAGTGCTGTGCAAAAGCTCTGTTCTCTGGGTTTTGCAACTTCAAATCCCCAAACCTGTGGAAAACCAAAGTCAGTGGGATATTTATAGTCAAAAAAGTCAACCAATAATTCATAAACATTAAAACCATGACTCACCGAGTATAGAGGCGGTTTAATATATGGACTGTCCACTTCTTTACCTTCCACCATCCCCATGACTTTCGAAGCTCTGGATCAGCAGGTTGGCCCTCTAACGGAACAGGTCTCTCCAGTATGTTTAAGAAAAGAACCATCCAAGCATTGAACCCGCTCGGATCAAACAATTTCTTGGGAATCTCCAGCTGAAGCACATTTTTAAAACAAATCTGATTGTAAATAAGACTTACATGCCATTTTACGAATTAACAAGTTACTCATATCATGACTTCATGCAACGTTGGCCCTTCAGTGAGAATGTGTACTTGTAAATGTAAACATAACCAACAGAAACATTCTTCCCTTTGTTGACTCATTGAACTCAGGACTCCAAATAAGAACTTTTTGATGAAGACACTATATGAATTTTTCAATGCAATAACTTACATAGATGGAAGACCAGAATATTTTGCAGATGAGCTTAATCAAGTCCGCTACTTCTATTGATGGATTTCCTATCTGAACAAGCCTGCTAAAAATATTGAGCAAATGAGGAAATGTCTCCTCAACGACATGATGAACCGGAGTCCTCTCCTCATCTGACTTGAACCTATAAATAGCAAATTATAAGAAAATACATTGATCAAATTCCAAAGATTCACAGTAGGTTGCATTCGCTCAATAAATAAATATATTAACAGAAAATACCAGAACTAAAGGATGTATGTTGAATTCGTTCAATAAATAAATATCTAACTATATATGTGAGTGAGTGTGTGTGTTGAATCCTAATCAACTACAGACTGCCTTGTGTATCCAAAGAGAATAAAGTGATCGTCGGCTTCTTATCCCCATGAGATTAAAATTGTTAACTGGATTGATCGAACACAACATGGTTTAAAAAAAAAAAAAAGAAGAAGAAGAAGAAGGGGGAGAAAAGTAGACGGTGTAAATGCCTTGTTTAGTTACTTGGCTATAAGGGATCTACGATGATAACATACCCATATATCCTAATATCCTATATGTAAACATAACTAGGAGAAGAAACTCATAAAGAAACGAAACCTAGCAATTCCTAGTATGATATACCGTGATAATATAAGAAGCCGTAGTAACCACTTTATGGAGGATCTAGAGATGTTCAGAATATGAGGACATACAGGTAAATCATAGAACAAAGATAAACTAGGCTGCATTTTAAGCTGATCAAAGACCAGGACCTACTCATATTTTCTAGAAAGAATTCTTAGCACAAATAGAGCTCCAAAAACTTGCTGGCCCTGCAAATTAAGTGTCACCCAGTGCAAAAGGCCTGGCCATTGCTCAGGATAATCTGCATGTATAATTGTCTTGAGACACTCGCCCAACTGTGCCCTGTAAAAAGAATATGGGCGATTTATTTCATAGTGAATGAGAGACAAATGGCAAAATAAGTATTATCTAAAACAGCAGTTTACCTCAACAATGTAGGAACCTGTTCTACAAAACCAAGGATGTTCTGCCTCACCAGGTCTTTATCAGCTGGTGAAATCTTGGATTGTTCCTCTACAGTGACAAAGGTTGGATGAAAAAAATAGACAAGTTTGCAAGCTAAATATTCTACTGAAAAAGTTTAATATGCAAACTTGTTGGGTATGTCTCGTAATTTCAGGTGATCAATTGGCATTGAGCTGTATGGAATTAGTTTAATGTCCTCAAATTAAAAGCGTATTAGAAAGGTGGTGTACCTGGATCATGAGGTGACCAGTTTTCTGCTATAAAGTTCTTAAAATGAATACTTGCAACCTGCCGCACTGCCAAATCACAGTTTCCATCTACAATTATCTGCAGCAGCCTCACCAAATGCTGAGGGGTATACTGATACTGAAAAATAAAATTATTTCCACATCAACCTAGTAAACTCGCACGACATATAGAAAAAACTTAATTTACATAACTCCTTCCCCAGAACAGACAGTTCAAGATTAACACATAATTCGCATGATATGTGACCCGGTAAACGCAATTGCGATTTATGCAATGAATTAGATTACACGTGCACTACAAAATGAAAACTGACAAGACAATAAACGCTTGTAAATGATCTTCCAAATTAAGCATAATGAGTGAGAGTGAATATCATTTCCAATACAATTTCAATCAAAATGGAAAGTAAATGCCTTGTTGAGGCTCTCTTCAGCGGCTTTGCGTTCAGAAGGATTGGGACTAAGTGCTGCTTGGAGAACAACAGCAAGACTTGGAAGATCCATGTTCGTGTCGTTTGTATCAAAATAAAAATGAGGATTTTGGAAAATAATTGTAGAAGGAAGTGGTGACAGAATTCCTCTAGGGTTTAGAGAAATCTGCAAGGAGGAGGGATTCAATAGAAGATTTGTATACAAATCATTAGGGTTTAGTGAGACAACAGCAGACTATTTTGGTTGGTTAGCTACTATTGGTTGACGGCGTAGGAGCGTCATTTCACGCGCTCCTAAAAGATGTTCGTCGATATTTTATCTTTTTTACAATTTTTAGTACGAAAAAACCAACATGTTTTTTATGATTTAGTCATTTTTTGTTATTATTTTACCAATAAAATCCTTAAGTAATTTATTTGTTTGTGATTTTTGAAATTTTTCTTTATTTTGCCATAAAAGTCTTCAACTTTATGGACTTTTCGGAGAAAAATATTGAAAACATGATGTTTTTTGTGGAAAACGTCAGGGTTAATTATGAAAAAAAACAAACATTTTTCAAAAACCGGATAAAAACGATAACTTGAGAACTTTATTAGGAAAAAATAACACGGAGTGACTAAATCGCAAAAAAAACATGAAAACATGTTTTTTTTCATATTAAACCCATGAATAAATCAATCTATATTTATCTAAATATGTAGCAAAAAACCAAAAACACAATTTATTATTATAAAAATATAAACGAATAAAATTTATTATTTTGAAAAAATAAATACATTTTATTTCTTATAGTTTAATCTATAAATAATAAGAGATAAATACAAATTATTAATTTTAAATACACTATTATAATCTTTTTTATTTATAAATCCATATATGATATTTACTAATATAGTATGGTATCATAAATGATATACGAGATGAATCTATATATTCTGTTAAATTAGTAACATAATTGAACTGTCAATTGGCGTAGTTTTCATTTAACACGTGTAACTTCTAGTTTTTATGTTTGAATGATTAATTTCAATTAAAATATAGTTTTTATATTTTAGGGATTTCTTTTATCAACTATGGGTTAATAGAATCTTTTTTCAACGGTATACATAATAAAATTTTGATTTCTAAGAGTTTATATTAATAAAACTAAAGATTTATTGTATCCCAATTATATGTTGTTATTAACTATAAATAAAACTAAAGACTTTATCATGCTCTCTTCCATTTTTTATATCGAGAGATTCGAATTAAAAAAAAATAAAGACAAATTATTAGTTTGGAGACTTGAATTGTATATATACAATTCATAAAAAATATATATATACGATTCATAAAGAATTTATTATAATTTATATATATAATTCAAGTTGTATCAATGTATAAGTTTTGGTTGCTTCAAAGTCACTTGAACAATACAAACGGCATGACGAAAATGATGAGCTCGGTAACCCCTCCACTCCACCTTCCGAACATGAAACTTCTACATAGCAACCAAAAACAACATCGGGAACCAATTCCGATAGTCTATCTCGGTACCATACCAAAACCTCCGATAATTTTAAATTATTTTAGGTAAGTAGAATAATAAAGATTATTTATTTTTTTTAATTAATTTAATTAAATGGCATGTGTTACCAAAATAAGATTTATCTTATTTTAGGGAAAAAAAAACGGGAAAATTAATAAATTGGAGCTCTAAGGCAGCGCCGTGTGGCAAAAAACATTTTCTTTTATTATAAGATACTAGTTATTAACCCACGTATTACATGGATAGTTTATAAATAAATGTTTACTAAAAATCTACATAAAAATGTCAATTACATAAAAAAATGTTTATTTTTTTCTTAAAAAATACGAAAATAATATTATCTTTGGTTGTTAAAAATAATTAAAAATTTTCTATTTTTAAATTTGAAACACATGTCAAAACCCATCGATCGAACAATAAACCTGGACTCAAAACCTACCGATGACCAAAGGTTGCAAATAAGCCCAATGTGGTTTTTCTCCCTCATACCCAAAATCCTAAAACGAATAGCCAACCAAAAAACTAACAAGAACCTCCACCCTAAACTTGTCACCAGAGCAACCGAAATTCAAAATCAAAGCCGAGAATGACACTTCTCCCAACCGACAAGCCAAAATGTCAGCAAACTAACCCCAAATCACGGCCCAAAATGTCGATCACCAAAAACAATATTTTCCGACACAACAAAAACACCCGAAAATGATAACCCAACTCCAATCGGATTATGATTGTCATCCAAACGTACGTCTCCAAAGTGAACAGCTCAAAATTGAACCAACTTCTTCTTCAATCAACTGGAATGCCACAAAACCACAAACCTCGAATCCGAAACAGAAAACAGTACTCAGCCGAACAAAACGTAATCGAGAATTCGAGATACACCTAATTCTTGAACCTCTCTGCACTCTCAATCGAACACCACCGAAGACCCCAAATAAAGAAATTGCCATACAACCAAGATAGAATACAAAATTCCAAAGTCCACCTACTTCATCTCTTGATGTTTATAAAATAGTAAATGCTTTATATGTGGTAACATCGTTATAACTTTTTATATATATTCAATATCGATTTTCATTTTCCTTCTATAAATTATAAATAACAAAGTGACAACATTAATACTTTATCCAAATCATATGATGCCGGTTATGGTTCTGGTCAGTCCATTTCCATTACGTACGGTACGTTCAACTTCATGTTTTTCTCGGACGAATATGGTTTAAAAAAATACACAAACTGAATCAAAACCAAAAATTCATAACGTATAAGTTAATTGGGTATGGAATGAAATCATCGACTCACCTCACCTATCGTTTGATGAAACTTAGATCAACGTTATGCTATCAGCTATGTTAATCTTCCATTAAAAAAAAACAAATTTTGTTCTATTTGAGACTTTTGAGTATATGTGGTGAAAGACCGTATAGCATTAACAGTCGAAGATTGTATTCCATAGTACAACAAAACGCTTATATTGTATTATACATATATAAAAGTTCGACCAAAGTACTTGTGCATCTAATTAGAGTTCAAGATCACATTTAATCTAGGTTAAGTGTCATAACACCATGGACCATTGACCCTAAAAGTGGCAACTAAAACCTCAATTCAGGATGGCGGTTTGTCAAGATTTGAACCTGTGAAGTTGCTGAAGATTATTGAAGTCAGTCGGGTTCACGTTGTGGTGCAAATGAGGATAAACAGGTGGCATTCGCAGCAATGGTGTGATGGTCGTTGTATGGTCGTGATGCCTCTTGCGGACTGCTCTAATGGGTGGTTCTTGTGTGCTGTTTTGTTTGTGGAGTAGGGTGGATACTTCTGGTCTCTTGCGCTCTGAAAACCGATCATCCTGTATGAAAACGTACAGAAGTTAGAATGATATGGGATTAGCAAATAGCAAGAAACATGATTGAATCAGTCTTTAGAACTCATTTTGTCACAAAACTTGCATTGATGAGGTGGGAAGAGTGAGGGATAGGACACTGGACGGGTCTATCTTCATGGGAGGGTTCGGTTGGGTGTTGAATTGGCCAAAACTCAAACTCAGTTTTGAAATCAAACCCTGTGTTTTCCATCACCCCATTGTTTCTATTATCCCTAGCCTCATCTTTCAATTGAACAGCCACTGCCACCCCTTCATTCATCTCCTACAAGTAAACAAAAGCGTCAAATATACTTCCAAAGTCACCCCCAACTGAAAAATCCATTTCAAGAATTGAAAAATTAGACCATAACAGAATCCTAAACACACAAATGTAGTTCAAAAATTTAAAGGTAGGAAATTGAAGAATGCTAGACAAGTAAAGAGTCATTACCAAATGCATGATAAAGAAACAAAATTATAGATCATAATACAAAGCTTAAAGAAAAGAAAAAGGACTGAGCAAGATCCTCTTCCCATTCAGGTCATTTTAGACAGGTGAGGTGAGCAAACAAAGGGAGGCAGATCAAGAAGAATTGACTGCATTTTAGATTATAACAGAACCCCCACCACAAAACATCATAAAAACTGAACACACACAGACAGACATACAAGTGTGAGAAAATAGAAATGCAAGAAATGGGGAATGATATGGGAGAAGCTCATCCTCATCCTCAGATATAGAGAATTGAGTTATAGATGATGAGACAAGTCCAAAACATCACAAAGAGACATGATAAACACAGAAATAGGGGGTGCAAGAAAGCAGTGTGGGAGAAAAGACTTACAAGGTCATCCCCTAGTGGAAACCCCATATACAAAACCGACATTTTAGATGAACACACACACACACAGGTCCAAAAACACCACCCCACTTAAAATAGAATATAAACACAACACTAAAAGCAGACTAGCAGAGAGAGTGTGTGAGAGAGAGAGGGTTAAAAGAAAAAAAAAAAAGGAAGAACAGTGAAAGAGGAAAAAAGATTCCTCATCATCATTTTAGTCGTGACAATTCTTTCTTTAATTGGGTCCCTTCCATTCTTACGCACTGTCACTGTGTGCGTGTGCGCCATCTAAACAACACACACATCATCTGCTTTTGCACTTTTTTTAAAGCATTGCTTTAACAACAGTGGATTTTAGTTTGAAATCGGATACCAATTTCCCACTTTTCCCATCCCCTTAAGATTTGCAAAACTTCAGAAAATCATTAAAGCCAAATAGGGTAGGGGAGCAGCGCCCGAGAAAAGTGAGACAGGCAGAGGGTTGGTTGTTGCTTTAACTTTGGGCGTCGGCGTCGCCGTGTGGAGCAAAAATCGAGGGGTTGGCTGAAAACAGTATGATTCAAGGTTGAAATGAAGAAGATGCGATTGGGGATTGGGAAATTGTTAAAACATAAGAGGGATGGAGAAACATAATTGACAACAAACGGTCCCTTTGTTCAATCTCCCAGCCCCACATCTGAATAAAGTTGTCATCTTACAATGCCCCTTTCATTCATCTTCTACGACAAAACCAAAACCAAAAACTAAAACAATACAAAATATTATCTTTTGATTTCTTAAATATTAAATAATATAACTCAGTATTTTTTTCTAATTAAAAACTTGATTAAGGTGTTGTTGTTTGTTTTTTAAGATATTAAATATTCAAAATATAAAAATCACGTGTAAAATTAAGAGGTGACATATTAACAATCTAAAAGTAAGAAGCTTTTAATTTCAATTTAAACAATTATCTTACCCTTAAAAGCTTTTGGTTTCAATTTAAGGACCTTCTTATGAAAAAGATAGTCGCCACTGCCACAGAAGGAGCACATGCCAACCCAGATTGTTTAATGATATGGATCAATTACTAAATATAACTTCATCCTTAATTTGTTTATAGCATTTATAATTCATCATTTATTTTTATCATTAAAAAAACATTAACCTTTTATATATTTTTACTTTTTATGGCAAAAAAAAAAAAGTTACAAAAATTGTTGCTATAAAATATATGAAAGCTAATGTTATTAATGAGACAAAATACAAAATTTTGATGCCATAATTATAAAAAATATAAAAATTGATATATTAATGATAAAAATAAATAATATCCTGTAAATAATAAAAAAACAAAAAGTTATTGATATCTTAGCAATTGACCGTAATGATAAAATAAAGGGTAAATTACAAATTTCGTCCCTGTGGTTTATAGCAAATTACGGATCCCGTCCCTCTATAGAAGAAATTACAAATTCGATGTCTGTGGTTAACATTTTGTTACGGATTTAGTCCTTTGACCAGTTATTTTTTTAAATATGACAATTTTACCCTTCATTAAATGATAAAAATAAGTAATGAACTTTTATTTATTTTACAAAATTAAAAAACAAAAATAAAAAAATGATAAAAGCTCCATCTCTCTCTCTCTCAACAAATAAAACCATGAAGGTTTTACCATAAAGCTCCAAGGTCAAAACAA
The DNA here is from genome assembly GCA_020465985.1 of Centrapalus pauciflorus. Classification (NCBI taxonomy): domain Eukaryota; kingdom Viridiplantae; phylum Streptophyta; class Magnoliopsida; order Asterales; family Asteraceae; genus Centrapalus; species Centrapalus pauciflorus. The sequence goes on from JAANYP010002881.1 coordinate 891,972, forward strand.
TCTTTACAGTCATCAAAGCCTTGTTGATCGCGCTTGCGGTTGATGAGGCATAAGTAGTTCTTGCAAGTATATGTTGTCCAGACCACAGATGAGTCAGATGGTGTAGACCAGAAGCATTCCGGAATCGGGTAAGGTTCTATATACTCTGCTGGTGCAGCTGGGCGGCAGCGGCGGCGTGGGAGTGGCTCACAGCCTTTGAGTAGACGCTTCTGTGCTAAAAGCTCGTCATCTGGGCAGGAATCGTTAACGTTATAGGACATGTAGCGTTTAAGTTCATCACGGAAAAGTGTACATGAGCTTCCAACTGGAGGGTATAGTTTATCCGAGTCGAAATTTGAGTTCATTCCAAATGGGAGCTGTTTTGGTGATGTGAAAGAGAGGAATTCTGGTGGAAGGTCTGATGTATTCGTAACATCACCGATATGATCACTTGGCAGTTGAGTGGTGGTAGTAGTCAGGTCTACGGAGCACAAGGAGTAGAAAGTTGTCGAGATGAAAAACGTTAAGAGATTTGATGACAAAAGGAGGAAAAGATAGAGAAAGAAGCTCATGGATGGCGAACGTGTAAATGAAGGGTAAAATTGTCATATTTAAAAAAAGGGTTAATATTGAATAAACCCAATCAACTTTTCTCATTTTCTCAATTAAGTCCCTAAACTTTTTTTCCAATTGTTTAAGTCCCTAAAGTATGTTTGTCTTATTCAAAAGTATATATATTTGACCGGCTACCGGATTAGCCGGTAAAATCAACTGATAAAACAAACATGTTTAGGGACTTAATCGCTAAAATATGAAAAGATGGTGGGTTTTTTACAACATAAATAAAGTGAAAAAACTAATATAATTTGTTTGGTGACCCGTCAAACAGGTCAAATATACACTTTTGAATAAGACAAAAAAAGTTTAGGGACTTAAACAATAAGAAAAAAATTTTAGGGACTTAATCGCGAAACTGAAGAAAGTTAATGGGGTTTTTTCGATATTAACCCTTAAAAAAATAACTGATCAAAGGACTAAATCCGTAACAAAATGTTAACCACAGACATCGAATTTGTAATTTCTTCTATAAAGGGACGGGATCCGTAATTTGCTATAAACCACAGGGACGAAATTTGTAATTTACCCTAAAATAAATAATGTTCTTATACATATAAAAAAATGGTTTAATATGAGAAATAAAAGAGTAAATTACACAAATAGTCCCTATGGGTTGGGAGTTTTTGCTATTTTGGTCCCTCAAAGTTTTTTACACCAATAGTCCCAAAATCTCAACCTTTAACACAAATGGTCCCTCTGACTAACATCCGTTAACTTTGAACGTCAAAAAAAATGACATTTCCGTCTTTTTGTCATTCGGACCATTTGTGAAATTTTCTAATAAACTTTTAAAACATAAAAATCTTTTATAATTTATTTATTAAATTTTATTTTTTCTCATAATTAACCCTGACTTCTTCCACAAAAATCAACATGTTTTCACTATTTTTCTCTAAAAAGTCCACAAACTTGAGACTTTTTCGTAAAAATAAAGAAAAATTTCAAAAGTCACAAACAAATATATGACTAAGGAGTTTATTGGGTAAAAATTAACACGAAGGTACTAAAAAAATATGTTAATTTTTTCATATTAAACCCAAAAAAAAAAAAAACAAAAAGTTATTGTTATTTTTAGCAATCAACCTTTGCGTAACACTGAAATATCTCTTGAATTTCAAGTGGCATATATAAAAATAAAATAAAGGGTGTTGTCATTTGTCAAAGAGACCAATTGTCACAGATCATATGAGGTTTACATTATCAGATAGATAAACACAAGTCTGAACAGACTCGAATACAATTACCCCCTGAGCCTTCCTATCTATATATCTATCTAATCTCTAGATTAGATCAAAACCCAAAAGAAAAAAGGTTCATTCAATAAGGGATATAAAGAGGGCAACCGACATGCCCAGTACTAATGACATTATCTGTATCACACTAGCTTTCAACGAGGAGCTGCCGTTGTTCATTTCCACAATCACCCCTACCGCTATGTATATAAACCCACCTGCTGTGAATCCCTGTGCAATTCATAATCAATGAAGGCATCGACTTATTTCGATTTCATAATGCAAATTTCATCATGAAAGACAACTCAAAAACTATAAAAAGTTCATGGCCATTAGAAGTAGTGATTGGAAGGAACAAGTACCTCAATCAACGATGATTGCCCTGGATCTTGTCCCAAGGACAACGCCTGGACAATGGTCATGGTCAGAATCAAAATGAGAAGGAGGTGTTAATGTTTTATGGTTGTGCTAAAAGATGGGACATTATTTACGCAAAAGAGTAACTAACCAATGCAGTTCCTGCTAGTGCCACCAATGCAGAGAGAAAGTTGAAGAAGAGGGCTCTAAATACGCTGAAACCAGACCTCACCAAGATTCCAAAATCACCTATCTGTAAAAGCCAAGAAAAAGGCTCAGTAACACAACATCAGTGGTAAGCGGTAAATACCAAATAACATGCATATTTATACACAACATATACATACACTGTTCCAGATCTAGAGACAACGTTGATATTAATATATCCATTTACCACAACAGAAATAAAATATATATATTAATTGGATTTAAGTTTCTGAAGCTTTCAGAGACTAAAAAATGGAAGGAGGGATAGTACCTCTTGAGGAAGCTCATGCGCAAGTAGAAATAGTGTTCTTGACCAACCACCAACGGACCCATATAGGAGGAATGCACTTCCCAGAGCCATGCCGTCAGTGAAGTTATGCTGCAGTTCATCACATATGGTGCATCAAGTTTTTGGTAACTCAAGTTTTAATATGCATTGATGGTTTAGGACCACAAGACTAGCAAACATGTGTTCGAATAGATTACAGCCTCCTATGAGAAAGGCACAAGATGTGATACTAAAACAACAGACTTATCATATTTAATATATTCATATTAATAAGCCAAACAAGGCTCCATATTTGTTACATTGATTACTATTAGCAACATATCATTCTGCTTTCGTCGAAAGTTAAAGATATGGTATTGAAGCAACCATAATAATAATAGAACGTAATATGCACCAAGCATGTCCACTGAAGGAAAAATAGACAAAGAGGATTAGGAGCACATACAACACCATCAGAAAACAGATTCAGATAACCAAACACAAGACTTGATGATGGGACAGCTTCCTTCTCAATGATGGACTTCGTATCACTTTTGGGTCGCTTTTCAGCACCTGAACTGATCTTGTCTCCAACAGCCTCGGTACTGGTGTTCCTCTGCAAAGTAAATTTTAATAAGACAAAACAATTGACTTGGAAACTGGAGGGTACAATTCAAGAGTATGAAATATTTTCGATTATTGCTACAAATATTGATAAGGTGATTCTGTACATCCAAAACTTCACAAGGGTATAATATTTAATGCGGTTAGATTGCCAACATGTTGTCCTAATGTCATAAACAATCAAACAGGACTAGTCTAGTCGAACAGCTTTTACGGCAAACAATTCTTTAAAAACAAACATCTAACTTGTGACTGCAAAGCAGCTAAACCTCGGTGTCCAATCTAAGACGGTAAAACACAAGCTCAACAGTGCATTTTTCATGAGGTAACTATCAACTGATTAAGATGTGATGCACAATTCAGCTATACCTTGCGGAGAAGAGAAGATTCACTTTGTTTTTCTGTTACTAAAGATTCACCTGATCCTGTTTCTGATAACCTTTTGTCATCATCACCGTTGATATTCTGCAAGGGTTCACTCTTCTTATGGTGATGATGATGATGACCATGACCCCAAGAATTATTTCCGCTTGATTTATCTTCAACATACCTCACAACCTTTTCCACAAGAAGAAAGACAACAATTCCAACTGCAGTAAAAATTGAAGAAAAGTAAGGTGACATTTGGTTCACGGAATGACATTCGAAGGAATTGGAATTTAAATTTAGCTTGTTTTGAACTTTTGATAACAAAGATGAAGAGTTAAATTGTAGTTCTTTGTCATCAATTTCTTTGTTTATAGGAATTTAACATTCTTACCAACTCATACATGAATTAGATCCCAACCTACATTATCAACCAACACTAAAAACTATTTTATCCATCACCACCAAACATATTATAATTAAATTGTAAATTCCAATTCCTTCGAATTTCATTCCACGGACCGAACGCCAAGCATAATGCCATCAAACTCCAAGGAAACAGCAATAATGATATGACCGTACCTCCATCCATTTCAAGATATGATGAAAGCTAGCATGCATATAGAGAATAAACATGTATTCCAAGTATATCATCACTTACACAAAATGGATAATCCAATTGAGAGATCTTCAATAGAATGTGAATGTGAATGGGAATGATCGTGCCCGGAAGCAGTGTGCTCATGAGCATCATCCACATGGTTATCATGTGAATGAGAATGTCCACCACCTGAATATACGATAAACCATTTTAATTATAAATTATGTACATTAATCAATGGTGTAAGTGAGTTGAGCAACTCGTGACTAACTCAAGCTTGAGTCGTTAAAAGCTCAAAAAAAGTTTGAGTTAAACGAGCTCAAGCCAAGCTAAGGCTTCCCTTGGAGCTCATTTAAATATTTAATAAATGAGCTCAAGCTCAAGTCATTAAGCACGCGAGTAAACGAGTAACGAGCTTATATAGTGTATAAAATAAATATACATAGATATTATATATTTACATTTAATAAAAACATAATAAATTTGTAAAACAAAAAAATTTTAATGTATAATTAAATTAATAACATCATTTATACATGAGCCAAGCTCGAATTTAAGCACTTAAATGTTAAACAAGCCAAGCCCAAGCTTGAGCCCTCAAATTTTAATACGGACGCAAGCACGGCTCGCCTCGTTTACACCACTGCATCATTAATCAAGCATGGCGCAGCATAAGAATATATAAAGTGTTCAGATAAGGTGCAGCGTGATTTACAAAAATTGAAATTCGTGTTATGATCTTACCAAAGGCATGTGGCAATTGATGAAGAAAAGCATCACCAAGCATAGCTCCTGCCTATAAACGCCAAATGAAAAGAGAGACATGTATAGTTTAGCAACTCAAACACAAACGTACAAGTTGACATCCAAAACTATTTTTATGCTGGTACAAGTTATTTGAATTCCAAAGCACACAAAAATAATAGATGACAGATTGCAACATCATGATAGGAATATAGGTAAGGATCTAACCCCGAATACAGCCAGTGAATCAACAAATGCCTTTGATGGTTTTCCTTGAACTGCAAAATTTTACAGGAGTTGGGCTATTTTTTATTTAAAAACAAATCAAATTACAGGCGATTGAAGAAGTAAAAGAGTTGATTATTAAAGAACTCACAGAATATCAGAGGTAGTAGAATCAGACAAATTAGAGAAGCCAAGCTCACCAACAGTGAACACCCCATTGCATGAATCCAAAGGCCTAAAACAAGTATAAAAACAAAAGTTACCTAAGACTTCCAAGCATATATGAACTACCAACTCAGCAAATTACTTGCATCAGAACAAATTGTACAATAAAACTCTAAATTATTACACCCTCAAATCCACAACTGAGTCCAATGTGCAAGACAGGAAATATTGAAAGCATAACAAGACGATTATTCTTGAATAAGAGTACTTAGAAAATGCCAACATTTATCATTTCGTCTTCAAATTTACAGAAAGTCAATGAATTTTAGACGTCATAAAAATCAATGCAAAATTACCGAGTCCAGTTAGCTCTGAACTCCCGCCGTGATGATGATTGTGGCGGGACACGTATTCCAACCTAAGATCCTCCTCTTCCGCCAGTTCTTCAGGCAGCTTTTTTTCCCCAAGATTACGATAACCGTCATCATGATCATGATGATGGTGGTGGTGACGGCCATGCGAGTGGTCACAGTGATGATGATGAACATGAGATTCATGAACCGCCGGTTCAATAGAGTGCTGACACTGCTGCCCTAAACTGGATTCAAAATTAAACCCAACCGTCAAAACCAAGATTAGCAGTAAAATACAGATCTGGTTCCAACATCGAGGAACCAGCGTCATTTTCGGTTCGTTGAATTGAATTCTGCGTAGGGTTTTTTTAGGGTGGGTTTTTGAAATCAAAATAGAAGTTGCGTTTGGGATTTCAGGAAGAACGGCGTTTGCAGGTGCCTTCGATGGTGATGAAGCAAACAATGACGAAGAAGAGGATTATAATCCCAACGATGATGCCAAACGTTACAGCATCCATAGAAAAGGGTCACTGACGACCTCAACTGAAGGCATTGGCAACATCATTTTGGGAAGGCTCGAATCAGGACTCAGGAGAGAAATGACCACGTGTGTTCCACGCGCTCCAAGAAACTCCAAACTTATCTAAGCAGCCAAAGATTGAGATTTGGGTAAGGATGCATTTTATTTTTCTGGGCTGTAGTCGGTTACATATGGGCTGGGCTGGGCTGGAGGGCTTGTACAGCTGTACGTTATTTTTCTTTTACAATTATGCCTCATCCGATGGGGGACTCCTCGTCTTTGATATTACCTTATAGTTTACTAGGTTATTACCCATGTATTACATGAGTTAATTTCAGAGAATGATATTTATATATATATATATATTATAATAATTATATGAATAATAAAGTTTGCTTAATTTTAGTTAGTTAGTTATTAAATTAATCCATATTAGATTTACATAGATTTGATTTGATTTAAAGTTTAAAAATAAAATCAGTAAATGACGTGGCAAAAGGAGAGAGCGACATGTGGCAAATTAAATGAGAGCATGTCATGTGATATTTAGTTACTCTTTTAATAGTATATATAGAATAGATTATATGAGCCGGGTTATACACTGGTTGTTCATGGATGGATTACGAATCGAAAACAAATTTCGGATGATTAACCGGACATGTTGGTTTGAAGATCTCGTAAACCTAAACCAAAACCAAAATATCCAGCTAACTGGTTTTTTTGTTATAATTATTCTATTAACCAATTAACCGTTTTTAATTTAAAAACTCTCACGATTAACATTTAAAGACTTTTAAATGTTTACAATAGCAAGGTTATGAATTAAAATACAAATATACCAATAAATTATCGTTCAAAATATTGAGTATTGTTATTACAATCTAGTAAAAATGTAAGAATTGATTCGTATTTTTATCGCAATTGAAATGTAAACGCATAATATTAGATAATTTGGGTTACAAATTGATATAGATTGATCAGTGAGTACTAAAATCATATTACTATTGGTATAAATGTTAACAATAATATGCCTAACTAAATTATATAAGATTAATTTTATTTTCGGTATTTTGGTTAACCGTCCATCACTAAAAACATGAACGTAACTAAAACCTAAACCGATTTTTCTATTCGGTCAACCAAACAAAAATTATAAAAATATTGTTTCGGTTAACCTCAAAATCGAAACGGTTTGTCAGTTTTTCTTATCTTTATTTCAGTTTTGGAATTTTTTTAATACCCCTAATGATACCAATCCCGTCAAGTGGGAACCCAATCCCCCCCCCCCCCCCCCCCCCCCCCAGGTGAAAAAAGATGCAATTCTCTATTTTTATTTCTCTTATATTTAAATTGAAAAATATTATTGGGATACTATGATGGAAAGATATGTATACTATTAATTTCATTGGAATAGAGAGAAAAAAAATGATACGATGCTGGTGTAGTTTGAATCATGGTTATTAAGATCGCGATTAAGATCGTAGGATCGACTACCTTTTGATTTCAATCGGGATCGTTACTTAGCAGGAAGCTAATATGTTGTTGAGACAAGATTGGTAGGATAGAAAACAAACTACAGTCATATGTGTAAGAAAACAAAGTTAATCTATCATATTGGTACACTTTAAAAAATACGTTGATATTGTACGAACTTAACCCTAAAAAGAATTCAAAACAAAACTGAATCAACTAAGCTAATTATAAAAATAATTCTTTTTGGAATTCTTTAAGACAAAACTTTACATAACATTGCTTCAATTTTTTAGATTATCACTATAATTTGTACGATAATGTTCATTAAGCAATATATAATATTATATCAACCTTAATAATCAACTCACTTTAATTGGTACAATAATATTCGTTTTGACATATATTCTCGTTTTTATTATTTATTTATATTATCTTTTCCATGCAATTAAACTGTTGAGTGGGATTGAGTTTTTGAGTGTTGGAGTGTGACAATTACTTTGTATAACAGTTTTTTTCATCGTATATTTATATTTTAAATATAAAATACTACCGACTTTCCAGCAAAGTAGCTACCCGAGTCCTTGACTAATAAAATATGTTTTATAATATGTATACATATATGTGTGTCTGTTAGGTGTGTGTATTCCTGAGAAATATTGAATTAAAAAGTATATATGTTGAATCAATTTTCATTGTTCAACAAAAAATATTAAATTTTGTCTTTGATTCAATACATGTTAAATCATCGAATAAAACGTTGATTCAACATATATGTTTTCTTATTCAACATTTATCACACTTCTCACCGATTTTTAATTTCTAACTAGGGATGAGCTTGATACTAGAACAGTAGGCAGTACCGACCCGTCTTGACTCCTAATTTCCTAACTCCCAAAATAGACGAAAATACGAGACCGAGTACACCAAGTTGTGAAATTCGGGATCGGTACTAGTACCGTATTCGGTACTGGGAAATCAATACTATAACCTGTTTAGTACTATTGTTCGATGTATAACTTATAATGCATGACGTACAAGGTCAACAAAATTTGGTAACAGTTTTATACCAATTGGTGATAATTTTTATACAAATGTTGAATATTAAAGTTAAAACACAAAAAACAAAAGTTAGCAACCATTTTATACTAACTAACGACAATTTCATAAGTGCTGAAAAAATTGTTTGCCAAAAATGATGAATGGAAAATCGGGGTTTAAAATCAGTTTTGTATATAATTAGGATTTAAAAATGATATGGAACAAATTAGGAATTTAAAAAGTATGACTATTTATACACTCAATTCGGTACTAGGAATTGCCGAATTAAACTAGTCATGCCTTCCAATTTAAGCCACATATAGGTCAGGAGTACCGTACCATTTTCGACTAATTGGTACCAGTACGGGACGAGAAAAATGAGATTTTTGCTCTTCCCTATTTCTCACAAGAGTCATGTCACATACATACATATATACATAAATACATATATAGAACATGGTTCGAGAAAGCATAACTCATTATGATGTGCACCAGTAGATACCACATTTATAAAAGCTTTAAATTTTTTTTTCCCATAAACGCGTTTTAGTTAACATTATAAAGATGATACGTAAATTTCATATACTTTCGCATCTTCTAACTCTTTAAAAATGATATGAACATACACTTACATAAATTAAGAAATTCATGTATGAAAATTTTCTTTAACTGCTCAATAATGTCGTAGAGAGTTTTGCATAATTTTAGGAATGATTTTCAAAATTTTCATCTCACTTTTAAAATAAAAATAAAAATTTGTTTATTTAACAAAAATTTCATAAAATTTTAATTTCACTTTTTAAAATACTACTTTTCATATTCTCTCTTACTTTTCTATTACTTACCCCATATTTTTCTATAATACTCTATACCTCCCTTTTACTTTTCTATCACTTATACTATTTTTCTTATATTATAACCATTCGTCTTATTTTTCTTAAAACTAAAATTTCACCATCATCTAAAAAAAAGTTTTCATTTATTATAGAATTCTTTGTTTTTTTTTTCCTGAAAACTAAAACTTGAAAATTAAAATTGAAAAATGACTATTTTCGTTAACTAAACGCAATATTATTGTTTTGATTAGAGACAAAGAATATATAATGGTGTGGATTATAGGATAATTAATGAAATTAAACGGATTAAACTATAAACAGTATATTAAAATACGAACATCATGCATGTTAACCATTAAATAGGATTAAGAGTGTGTTTGGATTTGCGTTTGAAAAAGTGTTGTAGCGTTTTGGAAACTAATAATTAGATAATAGCTGTAACAAAAAGTGCTGCAGGAAATGTAGTGTTTGGTTTAGCTTCTGCTGTTTGCTATCATAATTATTAAATAATCAGTTTTTAAAGTGTTTGGATTTGCGTTTTTACTTGTAAAATGACCAAATAATCACTTATGAAGCAAATAAGCTACAATTTTTAACTTATGAAAAAGTGTGGTAAGATTAACGCTAAACGCAAATAATCACTTATTAACGTATGCAATCCAAACACTTTAAACTAATTATTTGTGTTATTGTAACGCAATAAGCTGATAATCTGGTTCATAACGCAAAACCAAACACCCTCTAAAGCCCTTTATATATAGAAGGTTGTAGATGCATGGCTTAATTAATCAGAAAAGTACCATTTAGTTAAATAATAAATATTGTATTTGTGTAAATATAAAAAATATTAGATGTTGCCATGGCCAATTGCTTGCGATTTTAATTAATGAGATAGAAAACCAAGAATTAATTAATGGAATGTGTTGTTTTCATGACAAACTCATTTTCTAGCTAGTTCTTGCCTACTTAATTTCACTTGACCATATAATATTTATGTATGATAGGAAGAATTAACAGGGGACCATTAAGAGATTATCAATTTTCAATTAGTACGTAAAGATCAATTACATTATTATATGCATTTTTACAAGCTAATAAAAGCGAACGAATGAAATAGCTAGATCGAAATTGTTGTGTGTCCGTTAAAATAATGAAACTTTAATGAATGACCCATAAAAGTTTATATATGGACGGATGGACCTTGCTTTTATATATGGTTCGAAAGAATACCATCCTTATGCAGCGCACTAGAATGTACCACCTTTAAAAAACTTTTTAAAATTTTTTTTTCATAAACATGTTTTAATTAACCTTATGAAGATCGGTCATATGTAAATTTCACATACATTTACATCTCCTAACTCCTAAAAAAAGATGTGAACGTACACTTACGTAATTTGCATATATGTGAACGCGCATGTATGTAATGCGTGATTTCATGCACTTAAATTGTTCGAATTTGCGTGAAATTCATATATCATCTGTGTAATGTTAATTAAAACATGTTTATGAAAAAAAATTTCAAAAAAATAATTTTACGAGTGGTATTTTCGGGTGCGCTGTGTAATGGTGATACTCACTTGAACATATATATATATATATATATATATATATATATATATATATATATATATATATATATATATATATATATATTGAGTTTCAATGAGAAACCTTGATGCATTGGAAACCACTGAGAACCAAAATGCATAAAGGATCATATTGGAATAGTTAATATAAATCTACTTTAATTAAGAGATTTAATTTAATTAATTTTATTCTCATTATATTAAAAAACTAAATCAATTTAACCAATCTTCAAATTATCCTCCCACTTTCTCTCACTCACCCTCATCTCTCTCCCCCTCTCTTTCTCTCTAGGCTGGCGACCGGCCATCACTCCACCGCCATTTCTCTCGGACGCCACCGCACCACCTCTCCTCTCGGCCGGCCACTCCAGCACTCCACAGTCATCTCTCTCGGCCGGCCACCACTCCACCATTCCTCTTGGACGCCACCACACGATGAACACGAAGATGATGATTCCTTGATGATGAACGATGAACACGATGAATAGCAGTCGGATCACGATGCATTCCAATGAAGATGATGATGATTCCACAATGATGATGATGGAATGATCTCGTTTGAAGGTATGGTCGGTTTTTCCCGCATTTTGTTAATAAAAAACTTTGAAAAATTAATCGTGTTTATCCGTGTGTGTGTGTGTATAATTGAAATTTTGGGATTCCTTTTCTTTTGACGTAAAATATTTAATGTATGTTTAATATTTGGTATTTGAGATGTTTAAAAGTTTTGTATTATCGTTTGATAACTGGTTGTTTGTAGTTTGTTTTACATATTGAATATTTTAATTCTTAATTTGGTTTATAAACCAAACCAAACCGAATTCGAATTCGGTTTACGTAGCTTTGAATTTGGTTTTGATTTAGGATAAAAGAAATTTCAAATCGAGAAAACCAAACTAAAGAAATCAACGAACTCATAAACCAAAGTCTTGATTACCCCTGTCAACAACCGTACATTAATTTAACTGTAGTTGTAAATTGCAACAGGTGAAATAGACACTAAATTAAGATTTTCGACTATATATATACAAAATTAACACCAAGTCTTAAAGACGTACATAAATTGAAATTTGAAGTTGGCATGATGTAGCTACCATATGCGTGCATATAATGCCACCCAACTTGCCATTTAACAAACTCATGCATGTTTCATAAGTGAGAACGACACCATTAATTGATTGATTAAATTTCTGGGTTACATCAATAAACGACCTCCCATTGGCCAAATTTGTGTAATTTTATATATATTTAATTAGCGAATCAAAATCAAGATTAGCGACCTTAAACTATATATATTATATATATATGGTTACTGTCACACAACTTGGCATTCGTCAACTCGCTTCCTGTGGCTGCAATGCACATTCATACCTATCAACTCCTAACTAATTTCCAACATATTAATTATCCATGCATTACCTAATATTATATATCTTTAATAAAGTCATTCGTGGTGGTAGATCGATGTAGATTATGTGGGTGTTTGGACAAGATTATTACCTTATTACGTTACAATAACACAAATAATTGGTTTAAATTAAGTGTTCAAATGATTATTTGTGTTTAGAGTTAATCATACCACACTTTTTCATAATTTAAAAAAAAATAGCTTATTTGCTTAATCTTTATGAGTTAAAACACAAGTCCAAATATTTTAAAAGTTGAGTATTTGATAATTACGATAACAAACGTCAGAAACTAAACCAAATACTACATTTTTTGCAGCACTTGTTGTTACAGCTATTATCTAACGGTACAACACTTTTTAAACGTAAATCCAAACACCCTCTATAACATCTATAAATTTATCTATATAAATACTATTAAAAGGTTTTAAAAAAACTGTCACTTGTCATCTTCACTTTTAATTTGACACTTGCCATTTTTTTATTTAATTTATCACTTGTTATTTTTTCAATTTGTCATGTCATTTATTAAAACTACTAATAATATCAAATCTAATCTAATTTAATATTCAATCCCATTAAAAATCTAATTAACAATTAACTAACTAAAATCTCATTAAACTAAAATTTAAAAATTGTTTTTATATATTAATAAATATTTATTTTTAAATCAACCTATGTAATAAGTGTGTATTAACCTAGTTCATATTAATTATATGTATGGTTAGGATATATATGGATTAAATTAGCGTCAATTTGTCTTGAAAATAATATCTGTTAACAATAAAATTGAAAATATATTTTACATGCAGCATCAACCATGCTCAAAAGTATAATTTAAGAGACAATGAGAAATTGAATAATAGTTTTAAAACAAAATTATTATAAAATAATCTTTTATTTACTATTAACATAAAAATGAGTCCAATGTATTAATATTGGCCACTGATAAATCGAACAAATGATTCTTCGTTAATTTTGTTTTCAAGTTATTAATTTTCACATATTGTTTTGTTTCTTTTTCTAAAATGATCATTGTCCCTAATAAATTGAAGCTTATAAAGTACAACCGAAATCTTAAACTAGATATTCTATGCCAGATACATATTTTTTTAAAATTAGATATCCTATCATATATATATTTTATACTTCGTTTTTTGTATATTTGTAGCATATATTGTATTTTCTCACCACACTCAAATAAACTTAAAGATTATGAATAACATTGCAACTAATTAATTAGCAAAATTTATCTGTATAAATACTATTAAAAAATGAGTCCAGTGTATTCATATTGGAACTGATAGATCGAACAAATGATTCTTCATTAATTTTGTTTTCAAGTTATTACTTTTCACATATTAATTTTGTTTTCAAGTTATTACTTTGTTTAGTTATTATTTATTATATGTTTACATATTATACTATAAATTTATTTGTTGTATTTGAGATCATTAATTTATAATATATTTTTTATTAGTTATTACTGGGTGCAGCAATTTTGACCCAACGGGTCAAACGGACCGGACGGTTAAATTGAACCATCATAAAAAAACTAAGTTGGAACACAACTTTTGTTTAAAAAAATAAAAAATTTATAGAACGATTTATTAAACACACTGTTCTTTGAAAAAAGTTCTAAATTATATATAATTTATGACTTTTGGTCGTCAACACGTTTGATCCTTTTGCTTAAACGGGCCAAAGTTGTCGCCGCACTTATTACTCTGTTACAAGAAATAAATATCTTATATAAGCTTACCTAAATGTCAATTAAATATCAAATATGTATCATTGACGGAATTAAATTTCAATAATCTACATGAAATATGATTGAAATATTAAATTTAAATAAAACATTATATATTAATCTATACATTTTTATAGGTGTTTGGTTTTGATTATTAATAAATATTATTAGATTATTGTTTTACAACAACGTAAATACTTAAATTAATGTGGATGTACTTGTTTTGCGTCTTGGATTAATTCTACATAATCTTTCCACAGTTTCAAATAGAAGCGTACGTAGCTATATATTATTCATTTGTAAATTTACAAACATACTCTCTTGATTCTTAATCCAAAGAGACTTTTTACATTCATTTTCACAACAGTCTCACGGCTTGTTTCTCTCATTATCACAGCCCCGCATCGTCAAGCCACCAGTCACGGACTCAGCCATAGCCACCGGTGACGATGTAGTCACAACCATTGTCGATGAAGCAGCCATGAATACTTAAAAGTTAGCAAAAAACGAAAAATGTAAAAGTATAACTTCATTAAAGAAAATCAGAACAAAAAATTGGTTTTTATGTTGAGATATATATATGACCGTTGATGATAGTGGTGGTTTATTTTGGTTTAGTGAAGGTTTCTCCTAACGAGGTTTTGGTGCGAAGGTACGATTAACGAGCATTTCTATTTGAAAACTGGTTGAAAAGAAAATGGGCGGGGTGATGATGGTAGGGAATGTTATTATTTATTACGAGTTGTTTACTTGTTTCTGTGAATCTCTTTGTTTTTTATGTGCATTTCTTCGATTCTTCTTGTCTTTTTCCATGGTGATCGAACACTAAGGTCCTTTTATCCTGCTAAATTGAATTTAAATGAATTGGAACTCAAATTATAATATATATTATGTTTATAGGTTGTGGTATGGAATGATGTTTAAGCTTGAGATATGTAATGTATGAGTTATATAATGTTAGGAATCTTAATTCCACTACAATTAACATTGATGAATTCTTAATCCATTGAATTTGATGAAATGTAAACAAAAATATTATATTATAAATATACAAATTAAATTAGAATCTTTTATTATTATATACAGTGGCGTACCCAAGTGTGGACTTAGGGGGGCCATGGCCTACCCTCAATTTTTTTACGATATTATATTTAAGGTTTATTATATAAGAATATTATTATATTCTTAAACAAATACAAAGTAACTAGTAAATGCAAAGTATACATACATACATATATATCATATTCACTTATTTATTACTTGATATAGCATAAGAACTTATTTAGGATATGACCGAATTGATACGTTGATTTTTTATTTTTTTTATGATTTATCAATACATATTATTGAATTATGAATTCATTATTAGATTGTTGATTACCTATTAGTTTATATCTCAAATGTTAATTCGTTTCATTTAAAGACAACTGATAGACTTTAATTTATTATCAAACTTTTAATTTTAGAATTATAGTTTTTAAACCATTATAAATACGAATGTATATACTTATAAAGTCTTAAATCATTTTTATATAGTTAGTTCGATTGATTTTAAATTTGTATATATAGTAAAATATTTTTATAAATTTTTTGTTTGTATTTGACTATTTGTTTGGCCACCCTAAGAAAAAAATCATGGTCACGCCACTGATTATATACATGATTTTTTTTAAATAAGAATCATATGTTTAAAACATATAACAAAGTAGTTAAGAATTTTCAACACTGATTTTTCTAAAATCTATTATCTTATTAATTATTAACTATTATCTTATTATTAAGTTTTTAAAAGGTTGCGTTGTTTTTCAAATACAATCCAAACAAAGAGCGGATGTAAGTTTAAGTGATGGTAATAACGCGCGTGTGTAGGGAAGGGTATATATAATGAAGTGGTGACACACACAGTCACACACACACACACACACACGCATGATTTGAGAAATTTGTCACTTACGCCCTAAAAAACCCAATGGTCTCTCAACAACACAACAAAGATTGGAGGCCTCTGATTGGAGGGGAGCATCTATCTATATCTATATATGTTTCACTCACCATCACCAGTTATTTTAAAATAAAAACCCACTTGCACTTTTTATTACTTATTTTATTTCTTTATTATAACAAACACAAATCAATCTCGAGTCAACAATAACAAACGCTAAAAATCAAAACCTATTACATTAATTACCAATTAATTAAACTAATCTCCCATTGCCTCAATGTAACATCTATTTTATTTATATTGGCGGCAGATCCTCTCTCTCTCTCTCTCTCTCTCTCACACACACACACACACACACACACACACACATATATATATATATATATATATATATATATATATATATATATATATATATATTTAGGTTCAAGTGAGTACCGCCCATTATGCAGCGCACCAGAAGGTACCACCCTTAAAAGTAATTTTTTTAACATTTTTTTCATGAACATGTTTTAATTAACATTATGAAGATCATATGTGAATTTCACGCAAATCCGAACACTCTAAGTGCATGAAAACACACATAACATAAATGTGCGTTCACATGTATTCAAAATTATGTAAGTGTGTTTTAACATCACTTTTTTGGAGTTAGGAGATGTGAATGTATGTGAAATTTACATATGATATTCATAATGTTAATTAAAACATGTTTATGAAAAAAATGTTAAAAAAGTTTTTTTAATGGTGGTATCTTCTGGTGCGCTGCATAATGGGTGATACTCTCTCGAACCATATTATATATATATATATATATATATATATATATATATATATATATATATATATATATATATATAGCTTGCATAGACATCACCCTGCACGTCATTGAATATATACTTTCTATACTTCCAACTTGCTCTTCAATTCAATTCGTCTATAAAATAATTAAAAATAAAAAAAATAATAAATTGAAGTAAAAGAATTAGTTAAGATCTCTCTCTATCTATGTCTATATATCTCTTTGGATATTCTCTTTCGGAGAGGGTTTCTTCTCTGCTCTCCCTACCTATACCTACCTTCTTCAACTACAACTTCACTTCACCACCAACGCCTTCAATTCAATTCCTGATCCAATTGAATACAATGCGAGGAGAAGTCAGTTCTCTCTCTCTCTCTCTCTCTCTCTCTCTCTCTCTCTCTCTCTCTCTCATATATATAGATAAGATCCACTTAATTTCTTGAGTTAATTATATACATGTTTATGTCGTTGTATTGAAGGTTATGTGGCCAAGATTGGTAGCTAGTAAGCTACTAAGAAAAACATTGGGATCCAATAACTTCGTCGCTGACTTCCCCGGAAACTCCTATTCTTTTCTTGATCTTCCAACATTGGATCTTCAACCACTCCCTAATAATCCTAACATCATCTTCACTGATCATCATCATACGCAAAACTTCAAGTAAGATCGATGCATCCATCATGCATGTATATCATCATATATCACTTACAATATAATTATATTACATGCATCCATTAATTAATTAAGTTTGTGTACGTTCTTTAATTTGAAGGGTCTTCGTTAGTACATGGAACGTTGGCGGTGTTGCACCTACCGAAGATTTGAATATCGATGATTTGTTGGATACATGCAACACTGCATGCGATATTTATGTACTTGGGTGAGCTAGATTTTCTTAATTAATTAAATGATCGAAAAACATTTAGTTAATTTGAATTCAAATTTTCTTTCGACTTTCCCATTCTAATTAAATCAAAACATCCATCTTTTCATGATTTGAAAGGGCCGGCCTGAATACGTCTTAATTAATTAATTAAAAGCGTTCATTAATTATCATGCAACTAATTAATTGATTAAGAAAGTTAATTTCTGCATATATGCATGTTGTTGTCTTCTAGGTTTCAGGAAGTGGTTCCCTTAAGAGCTTCCAATGTTCTTGGCTCCGATAAGAAGAAAGTGTCGATGAAATGGAACTCTTTGATCAGAAAAGCTCTAAACAAGAAATCAGACAACCGATACTACAATAACAATAACTTGAGTAAGAAGCAACGAGATTCCTTGCTAATTGCAACAAAAGGCAACAAATCAAATATTGAGAGCAACATGATTCAACCATATTTCCGGTGTCTCATAAGCAAACAAATGGTTGGCATAATGATATCGGTTTGGGTTCGCAGTGATCTTCATCCATTTTTCCAAAACCCAAATGTCTCTTGCGTAGGCTGTGGCATCATGGGATGTCTTGGAAACAAGGTCATTTTTCTTAATTTCTTCAATATTATATATCAATTCATTAGTATCAGTCTAGTAATTAAGTACAATATTAAACATATTTACCATCCAAATTGGGCCAATTAAAGATTGATAATTAACATATATAAACCACAGTTAGGGAAAAATAAAACCTTTTCATCCTTATATGTAGTTAATTATATATATACACACACCCTAAACTTGCATTTTTCTAATTATTTCTTTTTTACCGTTACATAATCATATTCACCATGCCATGCACGTACGTACTAGGGTTTTTATTTCTATTTTTGACGATGACAAAGTTAATTAAATAACTAATAAAAATAATCGACATACTTGAATCGATCGATCTCTATACGTAATTCTTTCATTTTAGTCTTTCGTGAATATATATACACAATATACATGTGACGTAATAACAAGGTTCGTCCATCTCGATCATGGTGCACCAGCGGTGACCAGTCGTGGGCCGTCTCATACGGATAACCTTACTATATACCCTCATCTATCTCAATTATATCCAGGGCTCCGTTTCGGTTCGATTTCAGTTCCACGAGACAAGCTTCTGCTTTGTATGTAGTCATCTAGCATCAGGAGGTAGAGAAGGAGATGAGAAAAACAGAAACTCAAATGTCGCAGAGATATTATCTCGAACAAGTTTTCCCACTGCCATGGGGCCTTCACTCGACTTGCCTGAAAAGATTCTAGACCATGAGTACGTTTTTCGATCAATTTCTTTTTCGTTTAAAGTTATATAATTAAGGATATATGGTTTGTTTGTTAAGAAAAACCGTTTCGAAAAGTTAATTACAAGCTAGTACGTTGCTTTCAATTATAATAATTTTCTTGACATGCACCTGCCAATCATGTTTGCCTGTAAATGTATTTTAAAAACCAATTTGTCGGATTAATTTACTCAAAATGATTTCCATTAATTTATAAATGTGACATAAATAAATTAAAAATCAATTAACGATCGAGACCTGAATTTATTGAAGTTTGATGTTTTGTGTCGTCTTTATCGAATACCGTCGGCAGAAGATATAAAACAACCTTTACAAGAGTTAAAGTGCCCACTTTTTTTAAAGAGTATTCTTTAAATATACAAACAGAGGAAGAAACAAAAGTATCTTAGTAATTTTGAATGTTCATATAAAAAAGCTAAGAAATTTGTTTTTAATTTATATATATAATCTAAATATATAAATGTCTTGCTTTTCCTTCATAATCTATCTATCTATATCTATTAATAAAGTAAAATAATTTTGTCACATGTTACTCTCTCATGATATCTCAGTTTCGTTTTCTCGCCTATTTTATTACCATAAATTCTATTCTAATGTTAAGGAAAGTCAATAACTCTAATTATGTTTTATAAACTATTTATGATATTTTATTTTCATATTAATTAAAATATTTAATAAATCTATATATATAGTTAAAAATCTATGGATTAACATTCAATTTCAGTCAGTAAAATTTTTATTTACTTGTATATTATATATTTTAATTTTATAGCTTATATCATTTAGATAATTTATTTATTGAGTTTTAATATTAGCATTTGATTATCAAAAATTTATAATTGTAATACAATAATTTAATTTTATATGTATTTTAAAAAATATTATTTTTATAAATATATCTCATGTAATACATGAACAAATAATTATATAATAAGGGAGAACACAAAATGTCACGTGTCAGCTCATCATTTCATAACAAAAAGATAAATACAACTTATTAGCATTTGATTATTAAAAATTTATGATTGTAATATACAAAAAAAATATTATTTTATAAATATATCCCATGTAATACATGGGCAAATAACTATAATTTAATATTAGAAATCCTTAACTGGTCGATCTTGACTTCGTTACAGTTGATTAATTACTGGACATGCAACATGATTGATTGGAATCAAATCTAATACTCTAAATTAAAGATCCTAAAATAACAAGTTATAATCTTTTTAAGATGGGAGCTTAGTTTTTTTTTTTTTTTTTTTAATAATATAAAATTACTCTAAAGTTCACTCGCATCAAGTGACAACTCTCCTGATCAACACCGACCCATTTTTTGGCTAAGAAAGTGATATGATTAGTTTTTGGTTCAAGATAATATTTTGATTCTATTAAAAACGTAAATAGATTGTTGCTTGACACTTAACTAAACTGCTAATTGACGTAACGTTCATTTGACACGTGTAATTTATAATTTTTTATTTAAGTATTTATTTTAATTAACTAATTATGTTTTAGGATACTGTTACCAACTCTAGTTAATATAATCCCTTTTTAATAGTTAATGTAGGACACCTGGTCGAAAAATGAAAATTCTGATTTTTAAGGTTGTGTTTAGTAACGAAAATTAATCATTTTTCAATTTCAATTCAGTTTTCAATTTATAGTTTTTCAAGAAAAAAACAAGGGCTTTAATAAAAAAAGTAAAAACTTGTTTAGATGATTAAATTATAGTTTTAAGAAAAATGAGATATGTGAGTATAAAATAAGAAAAACAGGATGGGTGATCCGTGATAGAATGAAATAAAGTATTAAAAATTAATATATGTTAGGTAATAGAAAAGTAAGAGAGAGAGTATGAAAAATGGTATTATAAAAAGCGAAATGAAAATTTAAGGGTTAATTTGTATTAATTATTAATAAAACTAAGGATTTTATCGGATCTCAATTATATATTGTTATTAATTATAAATAAAGCTAACGATTTTATAATGTTTTCCCCGTTTACCATTTAGAGGTTTCTTAAATTATTTTTATAACTATTCAATTCTATAATCTTTAACTTTTATATTGAGTCACATCTCTTTCGTAACATTTATAGTTTGTGACGTTTGTTATCAAATACTATAATTATTATAAAAATTTTAGTTTATTTAAAAAGTTATTAATAAAATAAACTTGTATATTATACGAGTAAATAAACTAGTAATATATTAATTAATGCTGAATTTAAGTAACCGAAAACAATTGAGTTAGTTTTAGCTACAATCAGTGTACCAATGAATAAAAAAATAAAACATAACAGACAATTCAATAAATTAAATAACTAACCAAAATTTTAAATTTGATGAATGATCGACGTTTTATGTTTAAGAATCATCATAACTTCACTTGATCATTAATGTAATAATTATATATACAATCATTAACTTTAGTGTCTTTCAATATATATTTAATTATAGAAAAGCTAATCGATCATTGGTTAGAGTTGCATATGCTCAATCAATGCTAAATTAAATAACCAATTCAGCCCAAGCTCATCGATCATTGGTTAGTGTCATATACAAAATCAGTAAATTAATTAGTAATATTTTAAATAATACGTGATTAATGCCAAATAAACAATATCTAGCTATAATTATAATTGTTTCCTTGGTTTGTTTTAATAGTTATTTTCAAATCACGTCTTTGAATTGAATATGTTTGTTTAATAAATTATAAAAAAAAAATGCCATGTTAAGGGTTATTTTCTTTGTATGGATATGATGGACAAGTGGTTTGACAAAAATGCCAAAGTTATTGGTGGTCAATTATATGTTAAATTAATTAATTAATATTAAACCGCCCAAAAGAGATGATTAGACGATGCCTTGATTTGCTTCTTTTCCTTGGAATCTTCTGCTTATAAAATGTTTGTAATTATATATATATATATATATATATATATATATATATATATATATATATATATATATATATATATATATATATATATATATATATATAGAGAGAGAGAGAGAGAGGTTCAATGGAAAACCACCATGCACCTGAAAACTTGTAAAAATCGCACTGCACCACCACAAATGCATTAAATTCCCCGCGTGATGCATCAAATTTCTCGTGTGATGCATCAAAATCCCGTGTGATGCATCACCTTATTATATATATATATATATATATATATATATATATATATATATATATATATATATATATATATAGGGTTGGGTTCCGGTAAGAACACTCGTTACCGTGAGAACGTGAGAACCACCCAAAATGCATAAATTTGTACATCAAATGCACAAATTTAAAAATTAAAAGTTTTACTTAAAGCCATTGTTAGTCTTAAATATTAATAAATATCATAATCTAACACTAAAATTACATTCAAAAATTAGATTCATTAAATTATAAATTAAATGCACAAATTTGAACATCAAATGCACAAATTTGATTAAATGCACAGTTCGTACATAAAATGGATAAATTATAGCATGAGATGCGTAAATTTTTACATGAAATGCATAAATTTATCGAAAACATTTAATTTTAGTATCAAATGCACAATTTTATATAGTGGATGCACAAATTTTAGAGTGGTTCTCACGTTCTCACGAAATAGAGAGGTTCTCATGTAAACCCAATCCTATATATATATATATATATATATATATATATATATATATATATATATATATATATATATATATATATATATATATATATATATATATCACTTGAACCTAAATCTATATGTGTGTGTTATATTATGAATTGATAATTATGAAGCGCGTACGTTGTTGTTCTTTAATTAATTAAGGTCTAACATGAACTTAACCATTGGGTACTTCTTTTTGGATGTTGATATTTTAAAATCACGTAGGGACGGGTCTAGATCGATATCATGTTTACGATCAATTATTTGTTCATTTTAGTGTTGTAATGTTTAGTTACTAATTTTGGTATGATGACAGTCGGGTTGTGTTGCTTGGGGACCTAAATTACCGAATTTCCTTGCCAGAGAAGGAGACGAGGTTACTAGTAAACAGAAAGGATTGGAATACGCTTCTTGAGAACGACCAGGTAACAGAAATATTTGAAATTAATTAGCTCGATCATATGTATATAAAATAAAATAAAGGTTAAACGTACAATTAATCTGAAGCAAGTTGAATGGGTAATATTTAATGAAAATGAATGTTTGGATTAAATAATGAAGCTTCGAATGGAACTGATGGATGGTGAAACATTTGAAGATTGGCATGAAGGAACAATTAAGTTTGGTCCAACCTACAAATACATTCCCAATTCTGATGAATACTATGGTTGTGCTCATCTTCCTACCAAACCCAAAAAGAAACGTGCTCCTGCTTGGTACGCTACCTAATCCATCTGCTGATATATATCTTCATCGAACCATTTCTTAACCACGTTTATATATATATCGATCCTGCGCTGGCTTTGCAATTTTGCATAAATTAAGGGTTTGATGCATATATATGCATGCTAAACGTTTTCGAGTGAAGAAATGATATGATATGATGTTGGTTACTTGTACGTAGGTGTGACAGGATTATTTGGACGGGGGAGGGATTGAAGCAGCTTCTATACACAAGAAGTGAAACCCGATTGTCAGATCACAGGCCCGTGAAGGCCATGTTCTCTACCGAAGTAAAGGTTTCACGAATCAAGTATCAAAGCTTTTGTTTATCCGAGAGGTTTGGACATCCAACCAAAAATACTTGTTTAGACTTCCAATCTGATTCTGATGATGAGTACTCGAGTAATTCTATTTCTGGCCGGTTAAGCTTTCATGTTAAAAATAAAATGACCCCATAAATTGAAGCTAGGTACTTAAACCAATTCACATGCTGTTTAATTTGTGCAAAATTAAGCTATGGAAAAAAAGAGTATAAATTAATATGGATTTGCTATACGTTTCAACTACGTACGCTGATTGTTGTTCTTTTTTTTTTTTCTGCCCAAAAATGTCGACGTCAACATTGGATGTATATAAATACAAATGTAAGAGACAATAGCAAATATTTTTGTAACATAATTTATCGAGATTTGTTGTTTCTGTTCACCAACTTTGATTCCAGAATCATTTTAATTAGTTGGCTTCATGTTTTTACTCTTTTTTTTTTTATAAATATATGAGTGGGTCTTTTTAAGGATGAAAGATTCTCGTGTAAGCATTCATTCATTCAAGTTTATAAGACGGTGCATTACATGCATTGTGATTTTTCAAATTTCTCTGATAAACACTTTATTATTCATTGAACCCCACTAAATATATGAGTACCCTGAATAATCAAGAGCACCGAACGTACCCCATGATCATTCGTAGCTTTTTTTTTTTTACATAAACAATTATAAATCAATATTATAAAACTTTTTATCAAAAGAATTATACATTTATACATTAATACTCGAAAAATAAATCTTGTGAATGGTTGAAAAAACCATGTGAATGATGATTAATTTGGATGACCATTCACAAAATTTTTAAAGACGTACATTTGGTGAATGTATCTGAAATTTACGTATCATATGTATAACATTAATTTAAACATGATTATAAAAAAAATTGAATTATTTTAAGGTCGGTACTTTCAAGTGCACGATGCACTTGTACCACTTTTAAATGTATAACGCATCGTTAGAAAAAATATAATGCATCACGTGAAGAGGATTGTGCATCACAAGGAAAGATTTGTGCATCACACTCACTTAATTCATTTTTTATCGATTGTTCAATTGAAGTCGGTCCATCTTTTTTATACATCTTCAAATAAATAATATAACTACTTATTTAGCTGAATCGAGCCTGAAACCTTTAATTTCATAAAGTAACACTTTAACCATCAACCTACAAGTCATTTTGTTATTAAATCTATTGACTTATGTCGTTTAATAACAAACTCTTTAAAATATTAATTTTAACAAAGTCGAATCCAAGATCTCTAATTTCATGGATGCGCTAGTAAGTTACTTTACCAAACACCAAATTTTATTCGCCGATTTTTTTACGATGCCCTAGTAAATTAATATATTAAAAAAGTAATTTTGGCATTATAAGAAGTAATCACTAGTAAATTAATGTATTAAAAAGTAATTTTGTTACTAAAAGAAGTAAACCAATAAAATTGATAATATAAGTGTTTGTAGCTTAACAAATAAAACATTGTATTTATTGAACAAGAGGTTGTGGGTTTGATCCCCAGAACACCAAATTCTATCTTAGTTTTTTACAATTGGTCTATTTAACTCTTCGGCTCGTTGGGTCAATATTGTCATCCCTGGATGCAATATGTTTTCCTTTGTGATGCATTGTGGATTTCCAAGTTTTTCTGATGCATAACAATTTTTCAGTGAACCTCCCTCCCTCTCTCTCTCTATATATGTATACACACACAGAGAGAAGTTGGATATTATTAAAATCAAGCTTACGGAAGCTCGATGAACATTGCAACTCACAGGAATGTACAATCGTAGTTTTCAAAAATACCCCATCATATCCGTGCTTACTTGACAAGGGCATTACTATACCAACCTAATCAAGCGAAGCAGAAGCAGTCATTCTTCTAATAAACAAGGCTAGGGGTCCCTAGTGCAAGATTCGCCATTCGGTTCATAGAATATGGATTGGTTTGATATCCAATTTGGTAAGCTCAAAACCATATTATGCCACAACTTACTTGTATATTCTTCCCATAAAGCAACTATGCCAGAAAAACTCCTCAAATCATGCTCCACACTCTTGCCATGAGTAGCATTTTTAAAGATCGCCTCCGCTAGATGTTGATCCTTCAATAGCTCAAGCTTTAATAGGCAAATCTTCTCTCGCTGTGATGTAGAAATTGGCACCACATTGATGGTTTCCATTTTGAATTCTGATCTCTGCAACTGGGGAGCCTTCCAATCATAAAACTGAACCACCTGTTGTTCCACATCCAAAAGCCAATTATTAAACCATATGAATACTCAAATTTTGCATTGTTTTTGGAAAGATGGAGTACGTTTCGGGAACTGGGTGGTATATATGAGTTGTGGCCATAAAAGTCAGTTCATCAAACCAACAACTCAAACTCGAGCAGAAACTTCTAAGGTACACTTTAATATGAATGAATAGATACCTGAAGCAGGTGTAATATGTTGGTGAATTCCTTGTCAAATAATTCATTTCCTCGTGCAACACGTAATGGTTCGAGCAGTATATCAGAGATGTCTGAGGATGAACGTATATTGGCATGGAAACTTGCATCCGTAGGATAGAGTTCGTATCCTAGAACATGTAGTCTTGCACATCGTATGTCAAATCCAGATTGGTAAGTCAAAGATTGTTCAGGGGGAAACCAGTACATGTTCTGTGAGGCTGGCAATGGTAGGTACCGATTCGAACCAGTGTCAGAACAGTTAATTGTACACTTAGTTAGTAATGAGATGAGTTTAGAATCTTCATCATGAGACTTATCCCGGCTAAACCACAATGTAAGAGTGAGTCTTTCTCCATCTGTAATCTGCAATCAACATAGATTACAAAAGGTTTTGCAGATCCGGAATGATGTTCAATTTATGGAACGGAGAAGATAGAAGTGGGAGTACCTCTTCAACAGAATGAACATTCCGGCTGTCAGCAGTGTAAATCAGAACATCCTGAAAAAATACAACCATAAGCAGAAAGATATCAGTGATAAACAGGCAAGACTACAGGCAAGACTACCAGAAAATAGCCATAATTGACCATAATAACAAGCAGGTATGATTATATGTACACATAAATATGGAGCAAAATAATAATAAAAAACCGGGAGTGTGAATGGGAAAGGTTAAACTTACACCAGCCATGGGGATGAAAGTCATAGGTTCGCCATCCTGGAAGTGAAAGAGACCACCACCAAAATCGATACCATAACTATTCAAATAACAAACTGCCTTAAACATAGAGGAAATAAAGTTCAGAGAGTAACCAAGACAAAAACATCAAGGCATCACAAAGCCGCATCAGGAAGCCAAATATCAAAATCAGTGTGAAGAACACCATACAATCAAAGAATAAAATTTTTAGTCAACAAATGACATAAGTATTAAAAGTTCTGAAGGGCATGCATGTGGAAATGGGCAAAGTACATACCGCATAGTCACGTTGCTTGAGATATGGCCTGTTATCATCACTATGCCAGCCGATGCTTGCACCTTTGCTCCAGCTGAAATTTGAAGGATATTCAGAAGTGAAAGAAAGTGTCCAGACTATATTGTTAGAACCTCGTAATTTCTTTACTTTGTAGGCTCATTACACTTATTTTAATATTCTTCTCAATTATTCCACTCAAGTCAACAACATTGTAAAAATGATAAGTCTATAATTTGTTTACTCATCTACATCATGAATATTTTACTAGTTTCAACTGTTTCATGATAATAGAGTTAATCAATTATTTTCATTTTGTATGCACCTCCAACACCTGCACAAATGGCTTATGCATGTGATTTCCCTTAAGGATTATGATAGTCCCTGATCAAACATCTTCTTTCTTGTATGGTACTATGGTTATAAAATACCACATATATTCATGTGGCAAACAGCTGTTTTGTCTGACAAATAAATCCTAATGCTATAACATGACAAATAAACAAACAAATAAAGCTCAAGAACAGCAACACAGAACCATCAAACATTCAAACCTGATCAAACCAGTGAATTCGATAAAAAGCTCATATTCACAATCAAAAAATTCTTCCACTCTCTCTTTCAGCTTTTCTGCCAATGACCAAACAAAAATTTAATTGGTACAGTTACCACGAAATACTGTAACATAAATTACGTCTGGACAATATGGAAAACCATGAATCATTTAATTACCTCGAATCGGAATGAAGGGGAAAATCAAATGAGGAGAGTTAGTGGCAATGAGATGAGAAAGCGTAGTGGAGAACACATTCTCTCTGTAACCGATTGTACTGCAGCTCTTGTGTATGAATTCAAGTTCCTATAAGTTGTTAAATTTGTATAAAAAACCCTAATAGAGAATTCATAAACACGCACAGGAAACGATAGTGAATGGTGACGAACCTTGCAGATATCAGGGGAGAGAAATTCGTGGAGGATGAGACGCGGATGCTCGGAGCCCGCCATGGATAAATGCACCGCCGCCGGAAGAATGAATCGTCTGGCGGGTATAGCTTCACGCAGCATTTCGAAATTAGAGCAAAGGAAAAGAAAAAACGGAGGAAAAAGAAAAAGAGGAAAATTAATATGATCGTAAGAAAACACAAATTAAAGATGCATGTATTTAGATATGTTAGGTGATGTTCTTTTACATAAGTGACAGGTACTTGAAAGCTGATTGCAGTGCTGATTGATAAGTGATTGACGCTGATTACTGATTACTAAATTAATAAGTCTGTTCTTTTGTATGTTGATCCCGTATTAAAATTTTTAATTTTTAAAATATCAGTTCAAATTAATAAATAATATAAACATAAAATATTATTATTAGTTCAAAATAAATGTACATCAATTATATGCATACGCTATAATGTAAACATTGCAAAAAAAATCATTGTTAATCCAAAATTCATAATATTCAACTACATCATCCACTACAAAAATACTTGAACACAAAGAATAATCAATATTTAACATGTATTTGACTTTAACTAATCAAGTATTATATTACATAAAAAGTAACCTAAAATTTGAAACCAATAGTCTTTTGTTGTAGAAATTCTCAAAACCCTAATGGACTAAATTAGCAAAAGTGAGAAACACAGCAAGAATTTACAAATTAATGATCAGGTCATCATCATACACAAATACAGCATTACGTTTTAATCATCTTCAAAAACATTTTATTTGGGATTCCAAGCAATGGAACTTATAATCTCTAAATAGAACTTTGAATTCAAGCATTCCTTAGAAGTATTAACACAATCTTCGTTTCAACTTCACTACCAGTAGAGAACCATCAAAATCAATAAAACCTAAAACCATAGTTAGTGTTTTGGATGCAAGCATTTCTCACAGCGACTAAAAAAATAGTTGAAGGCAAAACATAATCATCTTCTGGACTCTGGACTTCACCTTAACATCCCGATATGCCACGATATGAATTACATAGTCTCAGATGCAAAAAGGATTTCGATTTCATACCAGGAATTTGTGCGTGAGGGGCGTTATCTATGACAGATCACCGGCGGTCTCTGGTGGCGGCGCTGAGTTTGGCCGAGGCGGTCTCTGTCGGCGGCGGCTGTGGCGGTCTAGGGCGGCAGAGTTTGGCCGAAGAAGGTGAGGGGAAGAGGGTCGGGGGTCTGCGTGACTGCGTGGCCGCGTGGGGGATGAAGGAGGAGTGAAAATCAGTGGTAAGTGGTAGAAATTAAAGGCCAGTGACATTTTACCTATTCCTTTTTGTTAAATACTGGTAAAAGAAACAATCTCTTTGTAAATATATTTTGTTTATTTATTTTTTCATCTTTCTTTATCATTATTACCTAAACTAGTTTATGACCCACGTATTACGTGGATATTTTTAATTAAATTTATTTATATAAAATGTATATGAGTAAAAATAAAAACATACAAAAATAATAATTGTGTTTATTTTTTTATTATTTACAGATTAAAAAATAGAGTATATTTATCTTTTTTAAAAATATTAAATTGTATTTATATTTTATTTTTTATAAGTAGTAATTATCTTTTTGGTGAACGTAGAGGTGACACGTGACATTTGATGTTTTCTTTTATTATACATAATAATAATAATAATTTACACAACTAATTCAAATTTTTACATTTGGATCTAATTATGATTATTATGGATAATAATGATAGATATTTGTTTTAGGTAAACATTAATTTTAAATGTTACAAAAACTAATTTATTATTAATTAATTAATGAAAAAAATAAAATCAAAATTTAATGCAATTAAGTTAAGGTGTTAAAGTTGTAAAAAGAGGTGGAAAAATAAATTTTTCTTGTATTGTAAAAGTGACATATGACATAAATTGTTTTGTTTTGTTTTATTATAATATATAGGTTAATCAACCCATGTATTACATGGGTTGATTTAGAAAATACATATTTTTTATATTTTAATAAATTATTATAAAATTTATATATAATTAAAAAAACTGAAAGCTAGTTAAATTAAAGATAAAAAAAATATTTAGTTGTTTGATATTAAATAAAAATATATTATTATATTGAACAACAGATAATATGTGTTTGAAAAAAATGTTTCTTTTAATTTTTATTAACTTCAAATATGAAATATCAATGTAAAAAACAAAAAACTTCAATTATGTGTATATATTTTGAAAATGATAAAATATAAAAATAGAATATCTGAAAATCAACAATCAAAATTTATCATATTCACAATTGAAGTTTTATCAATTAAATTTTAAATCTTGTTAGCAAAATAATTAACAAAAATTTTTAACTTTATTTACTACTTCTACATTTAAATCCAAATTTTTATATTTGAATTTAACTATGATCATTAAGGATAATAATGACACATATTTATTTTAGGTAAATATTAATTTAATAGTAATTCATTAATGAAAAAATTAAAATCAAAATTTAATGTAATGTGATGTAATTAAGTTAAGGTAGTAAATTTGGAAAATGAATTAAAACAATGGCATAAGTATAATTATTGATTTTAGTTAAGGGTATAAGAGACATTTCATAAATAATTATGAGTTGTCATTGATCTGGACCATTGATTTCTTTCCATCCAATGGTCAAGAAACTCCAAGTGGTTTTCTTATTATATATAGTATAGATAATAATTATTATTAATTTTTAAAATTTAAATTCATTTATAATTATTTATTACTAGTTTATTTACCCGCATAATACACAAATATTTATAATACATTGTTTTTTATATATAATATATAATACTCTAAAACGTAAAGTCAAATATATTTTTTAAACAAAAATATATACAAGAATAATAATATTTTTTAGGGTTAATATTGAAAAAACCTCACGGACTTCCATGCAATTATCGATTAAGTCACTGATTTTTTTTCTGAGTATTTAAGTCTCTAAACAAAGTTTGTCTTATTCAAAACTATATATTTTTAACCTGATACCTGCTTAACAGGTAAAAGAATTAGTTTATCGAATAATGTATTACTAAAAAAACCAACTTTCTTTTCCAATTTTCACGATTAAGCAACTGTACTTTCTTTTTTTCTCGTTTAGGTCACTGTACTGTTTACCGGTTGGTTGTCTGCTAAACAGGTCAAATATATAGTTTTGAATAAGACAAAAATTGTCTATGGACTTAAACACTTGAAAAAAAAAAAGTATACTGACTTAATCGATATATTCATGAAAGTTCGTAGGGTTTTTTCAATATTAACTCTATTTTTTATCATGACCTATTACTCTTTTATATTTATAAATGTATATATATGAATAGTAACTGCTTTTTTATATTATTTAAAATTTTTATTATATTGTCATTAATAAGTTATTAGAGTATTAGATTTTATTGAATTTGATTCGATTTGAATTATTAGGTTTGGATAGATATAGTTTAAATATTATTTGTTATTTTAAAAAACCCTTAATGCCATTTGTCAACTAATCGTGATGCCACGGGACTTCATGATAAATGAGTATTTACTCTTTTAATAGTATTTATTTATAAATTATGATTTTACTTGCATGGACATATTTCTCTTCAATAATTAAATAATAATAATAAATTTTTATATGATCATATGAAGTGTCGTTCGCAATCAAGAGTTCAAGTGTAGGGGTCAAACAACTCTGATAAAAAAATTTACATGTTATATATATAATCAAAATTTTTTGACCCCGATGCATCGCCCTCTCAACCTCCCTACTCTCACCTCTCATGTATTTTTCTACTCTTGCATGTCTGTCTTTCCTAGTTTGTTTATTTTATATACGAGTGTCTTTCCCAAATTAGATTTTGACTAGTTGATTTATTTTATATACGAGAATATTGACTAAATGACTAATTTATGATATAATTTATTTTATATATGACTAATTAATATAATTTATAAATTATAACTCTCATTTATTTATTTTATATTTGACTAACTGATTATATAATTTATATTTTTAGTTGTTTATTTATTCATAGTTTGTTTTATTGTTACTTGTTTTGTGTTTATAAATGGTCCCCGTATAGGTAAAAAGACGAAACTATCCATCATATTTAACCTTCATTTAACGACAATTAGTTTGAGAGACTGTTTTGTAGCAACTTTTTATTTTTTAGGACTATCCATGTACTTACTTTGAGCTAGGGATTATTTTCATAAGCAGAGCCAAACCACACCACAGGGACGATTTATGTAATTTACTCTAAATCTCAAGGGTGTATTTGGCAACTCAACCAAAGGTGAAGGTTTTGTTTGTGGTATTCTTGTCTTGTCTAACCAAACGGTTGATATATGGAAAGGAACCCAAGAAAAGAGGGCTGAGGCTGTCATCGATCACCTGGAGGAGTTCAGCGATAATCAGAGGGCTTCAAACCAAGATTGTCTTCATATACCTTATTGTGAATCTTTGTGTGATCGATCTGCCGCGGTTTTTATTTTATTCATTGCTGATATCAATCAAGTACAAAGAACTGAGCGATTTGATTTGGAAGTTTATAAAAATCAGAATTGCTAGGGTTCTTGCAGTTCATTCCTTATATTGAACTCTTTCTTTCGGTATCTCCCATTTTCCCTAATCCTTTATTCCATATTATTTGCAATATTAGATGATTAGGTGACGTTAGTCAAGATTTCGGCATCTGCAATCTGAAATTCGCAAGAAACATCGATCGTCTTTATCTTATCTTACGAACTTTAATGTTTTCTTTTTTATACTTTCAATTATAATTTCCTCTGGATTTCTAATATTGCAAATTCGGAGGTGATATGAGTAGGTATTACCTGTTAAACTGCTTTGTCGACTAAATTTGCCTTGTCATCCTGATTTGGCAAACATTCTTCCTTTTAATCGTGTTTGCCAGAATGACAGTAAAGCACTCATTAGATCACTAACCGTTTCGTTATTTGAAGGCACATAGATAATTGTATGTGAAAACTAAAAAGTATATCTGTAGCTTTGTTTATTCTACATGATGTATGGTGATATGATCAATGTTGCTTGTAGAACTTTTCTTAAATTCATTTTTGTGCTATAATGCGTGGCTTATCCATTTGACAGGTCTAGTGTTTTTTGGGTACCTTTGAAGTTAAAAGAATCAACAGGCACAATGGGAAGACATGATTTCGATGTAAGCAACTCTTGTTCATTTTATCATTCTCACATTTTGGTGTTTGTTTTAGTTAAGTTGATCTTTGATTACATTTTTGTAGGAATATGACGAGTATGTAGATGAAGGTGAAGACCAAGAAGAGGATGTTGAAGAAGAGGATCACCTGCCTACTCAAGAAGATTTAAAATATCTTCACTTGAGGCAGAAGCTAAAGGAAGATATCAGAAAGAAGAGGAAGAATGATTTAAGTTTTGGCTCTGCGAATTCACTGGAGAAAAATAATAAAATGCCATATGACAAGTGAGTAACATCCTTGTTTTTACTTTCCAGATAATATTTGCATTCTTATTTATCACTTGTCTGTCTTAAAACGGATAACAATAATATGTTCTCAGCAATAGTTCTTAGAACTTTCATTTTAGGCTTGCTATTTGTGATGCAAACTTTTTAGGTTTCTTTCACTGATGATGATGTGTCGTTTGTACTGATATAAGTTGTATGATACAAATGGTTTAGAGATTACTTATATTGGCCTCTCACTCACTCACACACACACTCTCTCTTTCAATTGTTTGCACAGCTGACCCTTGTTTGCTAATATGTTTATACACATATTTTTTGTAATCTAGACATGGCTGTGATCACTCAGGATTTTCAATCTATGAGATGTAGTAGAAGAAGTTGCTCCTGAGGTTTTTCATTTGATGAGTAGACGAGAAGTTTTGTATGTTGAGTGTTGGGAGGCTGTGGAAACGCAGGCAATGGGAAGTTGATTAGCAGAGTCAATTAGAGAAAGAAAGGGATGGAAACATGGGGATGGTGCCAGAATGAGCCAGATGAAGGAAAACTAAGGCAGATCTCAGTGATAGACTAGATGAAGCAGAGTCAAGGGAATAATAGTGTTGAAGAACTCTAAAGAAATAAATGTGATGCTGAGGCTACTGTGGTTTTAGAAGTTGAAATCCCAAACTTGTTTAAGGCATATGGTGAGGCACATGTTTTGATGCAAATCCTTGGTAACCAAAATCAATTCTAAAACTCATACATAGGTATTTGCAATATATGAAAGTGATTCACAAATGGCTAAAAGACAAATGCTTGCCAACTACATTTGTGTTATATATTTTTCATTTTCCTTGAAGGCATAGAAATGAAGAACAGAAATGTGAGCATCTCTTGATGCTATTATTTTTTGACTTGCTGAAACTTGCAATTGTTTTGATGTTGGTGTTTTTAGATTTACTGTACTGGGAGTCTGTATTTATTTCATTATTTACTTTATATTTGGGCTGGTTTCCATGAGTCCACGTGTAAGATTACTGCTAAGCTCTCCATATGGGAGTCTTTGTGTTTATTTCATTATTGACTTTATATTTGGGCTGGTTTCCATGAGTCCACGTGTAAGATTACTGCTAAGCTCTCCATATGCTTATGCATATGCGCGTTTGTGTTTATGTACTGGCCTCAGTCCTCATGAATTTGAAGTAAGTTAAATACTTAAGGTATTGTATAAGGTTGAGCTGCTATAACCTTTGGTTCTTGTTCTGCAACTTATGAATGACCAAAAGACGTTCATATACGGCATCATGACTATTTGTTCATATGACTGTTCTGCTCGTCAAACTTGTTTTGTTGTATATTTGGTTAAAGCATAATAAGTTAAATCAAGGTACATCCTCATAAGAATTGTGGTGTTCTCAAATGTGAATACGAATACTCTATACTCTCTTTTTCACATTTACTAATATTATATGTTTCAGCTTTGGATCCTTCTTTGGGCCTTCACAACCAGTTATTGCTCAAAGAGTAATTCAAGAAAGCAAGTCAATTTTAGAGAATCCACAATTGGCAGCAAGGGTTTTAAAAGCTAAAGATGTGGTATGTGTTCTTATTCTTCTTCCCATCCTTTTTCCTAATAATCAAATATGCTTGAGCTTGATTTTATCTGAAGTCATTGATATTGATGCCACTAAAACGTGATGCTTACTTTTATTGCTCCTTGTGAAGCTCATGATCAAGAAAGAAATTCCAAGAGCTACTGCTTTGTTTTTTTAGAATTAAGAAGTATAGTACTCAAGGAGAAATGATTTCCATAAAAACAGTGAGACTTTGGTCCAATATCTAATTTAGTCCCCGGTTCCTTGAAGCTTTTGCCTTGCTTGTTCATTCCTTTCATATATATATATATAAAGAGAGAGAGAGAGAGAGGATGACTGGTTAATGTCTTATAATGATAATAAAATCCTGGTTATAGTTGGAAATTACATGTTTTAGTATTGGAGGTGCCAAATTAAATGTTTCTACAATTAACACTGTCAGTCTAGGCCTTCCCCTACCTCCAATCTTACCACCCAAATCCCGTACTACATGCTTACCACTTTCCCACCCATTATAGTGTATTTTGTTTACATGGACGGATGGATTAAAAGCATTTATACTGCAATTTGATATTTTGATTAAATGCTCATGACTGGCTTCTGCAGCAAAACAAGGGTGGTGCTTCTACTTCAGTGGTATCCAAACCTCATTCTCGTGAGCAGCCTCGAGAAGTGATAAATTTGGTAGTTTTTGGCAATACCTTTTAATTCATTGATTCTTATTCTTTGATGCGCTGATGTTGTCTTTCTTCTCTTTAGGCAAAACCTAAAGCAAAAATCCAGATGCTTAGGGATACAAGAGATTACTCATTTCTTTTATCCGAAGATGCTGATCTTCCAGCTCCAACAAAGAATCCTAATATAAGCATGCCTGCTTTTAGGCGTGGTATGCAGCTCATCCTGATTGTTAAGTTTTGTTTACAGAGAAGTAAAATTTATAAGAATATTTATACCTAGTTTTTATATGTTGAAGAGGTGCATCCATCTCAAAGAAAACCAAATGATGCTGGCAGAAAAGTTATCAATGGGGGGGTGGAGAGGAAACCGTTGCCTAAAGTTAGCCAAGTAAGAGTCAAGGCAGGTTTGTCAAGTCAGAAATCTACTGCTTCTGCCAAGTCGAATTGCACATCACTACAGCCTAGGAAACACCTTGGTAGAAATGACGGAAATGGTCCAACTTGGCCTTCAGCATCAAAAGATTTGGCGTTAAAGGCACCAGTGGCTGGCATTAAAAAGTTAGTTTCTACGTCAGCCACTAAAGGTTCCGGGCTTAGTGAGCAGAAGCCCGTTCAGTCTAAGCCGTTGCCACCTGTTCTTAGAAAACCTGAGGCACAGAAAAGGGATGATAGAGAACCTAGCAAGGCAAGTATCAGAGCAAAGAAGCCTATGTTATCATCTAAGCCTCAGGTATATCTGCTCTTGTGGAGCAGGCTGATTCCTTTTGTATTGTTTCTTTTATACATGTTTACAAATCATGTGAAATGTTGGCACTGTAAAATGTCATCTGATTTGGTTGTAAATTTGACAGATAAAGCAACAACCAGCAAAACATCCACCTTCTGTGCAGCAAAAGGAGCAGCTAAAGAAAAGGCCTGTGCCAGCATATTCAGATGAAGAAGATGGTGATAGAGCCATTAGTATGATTAGGAGCATGTTTAGGTAATTATTTGTCTTTTAAGTCATCTGATAACCATTTCAGTTAAAAAAGGTGGGCCACAAAAAACTCCATGGGGCCATGGGGGTGGTTGAGTGGTGACAGGCCTGTATTTTTTTTTTGTAAGGTTAGGCCCCAAGGAGTTGAAGCCTGTGGGAATCAAACTCAAGACCTCCTTTGGAGAATTCTAAGCCTCAACCACAAAGCCACCATAATGTTGTGAAATGTGACAGGCCTGGATACTAAGGCTCTCTTTTGGAGAGGTATCCCAGGTTTGAGGCGCAGCAGCTTCAATTTCCTGGAGGCCTCCTGCACTGTCCTTGGATAGGTGGTTTGCATTTGCAAGTTATCCATGCGTTGCACTTTGCAGGCTATCCATGGGATCTGGCCAAGTCATCAAAGTTGGTTACAAAGTACATTCATTTATCTAAGACATGCATGATCATAAAAATTGGTTCCTGTTTTGCAGATATAATCCCAGCAGATATCGTGGTGTTGAGGATGATGATAGTGACATGGAGGCTGGTTTTGATGACATCATGATGGAGGAGAATCACAGGTCAGAATTGATGTTATTCTTTGGATTTAGTGCTCACGTGGTGATCTTATTGTACGGGTCTATGTGGTTGGTAATATTAGAGGGCACTGCATGCACACATATCTTATATCTATTGACTAATTTTTTATTGATCAAGACAAGCTCCCTTGTCCATCTTATATCTTCATCATCTGCTCACAAATTGCATGTTTGGTGAGGAACGTCGGGGTCCTATATTATTTTATATACTACGTATGTGTATATATGCACATAGCCATGAACGCATATCTTTATATACTACGTATGTGTATATACTTATATAATTTGCCACTCAGTCATCTATAAATGTTCGCTTAGGCGGCATTTGGTTCGTAGAATGTTTACTCCAGGAATGAAATTCTGGAAGGAATGAAATATGTCTGAATCCAAATATTGTAGCTTGTTTGGTTGGCAGGAAAGAAATTAAATTCAGATTTAATCCCTTTACTGTTTTTTGATTGGTTTATAATTTTGTCAAAGAAATTGATAAAACAAATTATTTTCTTCACAATGTTTACTACATAAGCAAAATAGTATCTGATGTGGTGGGGTTAAGGTCGGCTAGGTGGCATGGGTAGGGTTGGATTAGGTAGGATGAGTTAAAAGCAGTGTTATAATATGATATGATACTATGATAGGATGATATTAAGTAGGGTGTGTGTGTGAAATGTAAGGTAGGAAGGGATGTAATAGGTTTGATAGCGAGTAGATTAGTGGTAACTAGGGGTATTCATGGATGGTTAACCGAAACCGAAACTGCATTTCGGATGGTTAACCGAAGATATCGGTTTGAGGATTTCGTGAACCTAAACCTAAACCGAAAAAACCGGTTTCGGTTAATCAATTAACCATTTTTATCTAATAAATTATTTTTTAAAATAAAAAAACTCTAATACTTAGTTTTTAAAAGCTTCAAAAGTCCAAGATAAATAAATGCGAGAAATAAGGCTCAAATCATTTGATAAAGATCTTGAAACTATTGAACAATTTTACTATAATCTAATAGAAACAAAAAAGAAAATTTATAATTTTTTTCTAAATTAATTATTCTAATGTTGTTATTTGTTGTTAGGATATAAGAATAATGTGAACTAATAAATGAGTTAAAATTATATATTATTGTTGAGATAAATGTTAATATTTATAGGCATATATGGTAAACTATATAAAATTTAAAAAATTTTGGTTTTTCGGTTAATCGTCCGTCTCCAAAATTGTGAACCTAAACCGAAACCGAAGGTTTTTCCGGTTCGGTTAACCAAACCGAAAATAATAGAAAATTCGGTTCGGTTTACCTCAAAATCGGGACGGTTTTTCGTATCGGTTTTCGGTTTCGGAATATTTTGAGCATCTCTAGACGGGTAACTGGTAAGGTACGCTAGAGAGTGAAGTTGGGGTAGGGATAAGGTATGGTATGGTGGGTATATAAGAGTGGAAAGGGATGTAATAAGTTTGGTGGGTGAATAGGTTGGTGGTAGGGTGGGGTTGGATGGGTAGGTGGGGTAGAGTGAAGTGAGGTAGGGTATAATGGGTGTGATATAATGGTGAGAAGAGATGTGGTAAATTTGATGGGTAGGGTAAGGTGGTGGGCATATGGATGGAT
Organism: Centrapalus pauciflorus; assembly: GCA_020465985.1. NCBI lineage: Eukaryota > Viridiplantae > Streptophyta > Magnoliopsida > Asterales > Asteraceae > Centrapalus > Centrapalus pauciflorus. Next base: position 931,273 of record JAANYP010002881.1, read on the forward strand.
GGGTGGTACAATATGATAGGTGTAATATAACTATATAAGGGTGGGAAGAGATGTGGTAAGTTTGGTATGATGGGCAGTGTGGGTGGGGTAGATAAGGTATAAGTAGGGTATGTGGAGTTGGGTTTAGTCGGGTTGATATGGTAGGAATGAGTGAATAAAGATATTTCATGGCCGGGAATGTGGAATGTTCATTCATTGATATCTTCAATGGAATACACATTCCTTTAGTAGAGGGAATGCTTTGCTAGAAAGAGAATTTATTATTCCATTGAATTTGAGAGCCAAACATGCTTTAGGGGTTGAAATGTTCATTATTTTTCCATGAGAATCTGTGAACCAAACGCCCCCTTAAATGTTGTTAATTTCCATTGCAATAATGTTGAGGTACAACATGTAGGGATTTGCCAATTCTCTGAATTATTTCATATTGCAACTCTTGTTTAAGCCTAGTAATTTCCATACTCCAGATATAATATAATATTTTATTGCGTAGTTAAATGCTGTTACCCATTCCTTGTGCATGGAGAATTTATTTGTTGCAAAGTCATAAAAAAAACTCATTTAACATCGTAAATTTAAATGTTATTCAGTGCAAGAATTGCTGCCAAGGAAGATGAAGAAGAGTTTCGGAAGATTGAAGAAGAAGAAAGGAGGGAACGAATGAGAAAAGCGGCAAAGAAGCGAAAACTCAACCAACGATGATAACAGTATATGCAAGGCCAAGCGTTTCTTTGCTTCATACTTATCATGTCTGAATCTGATGATGCTGTTGAACTCACCATAGGAACACATCTAAATTTATAGCCAAAGCCCAAAAGGCTAGTACCTTCTCAAACAATCATATTAAGTATTGATTAACGTCTGAATGTAGAGTTTTTGTATATGTATTTATTAACTTGTATATTCAGGTTCTTCATTTATATTAATTATAGTCTTTGGAACCATAAAGCAAAACGAGATTTGACAGGTGTAGTTTGGTTTCTGTTTGCAAAGCCAAATATTCAAAATCAGTTGTGTTGGATTTTTCTACCAGGTGCCAGGTGTGTTTTAATTTGGAGCTTTGATTCAACAAATACTATGAAATTCAACTTGATAAGTAACTTGCAATTGGCTTTTATAATACACATTCAAACCGCAGAAAGGAACGAACCACCAGCTTGTTTTGATCCCATTCAGCTACTTTTATTTGGTTCAGAAATATTACCTTGTAGATTATTTATTAATAGCCTGCCTAATCCAAACCCATCTTCACCGTCGCCGCTCCCATAAACAGTTAAGCTTTTCATGAAACTTAATAACAAATTTGAATATTATTATTTAAATTTAAATTTTACATGTTAATTAATTATACCGTGAATTGGAAAAAAATTTAAAATTTTTAAATCTAATGTATGTGATAATGTATTGTGAAAGTTTGAGAAAATTCTTTTTTAACATTTCTAACAAATTTTATACACACACATACATATATGGTGCAACATAGCACCTCGTGATGCAACATATGAGATTATCTAACGAATGATAGTTTAAGAAAAAAACTTCCTAGTCAAATAAATTTAAATTTTATATTATTGACTATTTCATATGATAAATACTAAATACCTTTATAAATTTATTATCTGATTCATAAAAGTTCACCGAGGTTCCCCGATACATTAAAGTTCTCATTGAATCTCAATTTATATATATTTATAGGGTTGGGTTCCGGTAAAAACCTCTCAATTCCGTGAGAACATGATTCAAAATGCACAAATATAAAAATCAAATTTATAACTAAAAACCATTATTGGTCTTCAATATTAATAAATATCACAATCTAACATTAAAATTAACTTTAAAAATTTAAATTTATTAAATTATACACTAAATGCATAAATTTAAACGTTAAATGCACAAATTTTGTCAAATACACAAATTCGTATATAAAGTGGATAAATTTATCATGAGATCGTAAATGTTTACATGAAATTCATAAATTTATCAAATGCATGATTTTGTACATTAATGGGGCGTTTGGTTTGTTGGAGTCTGAGGAATCTGGCAGAAAAAGAATGAATTTTCCATTCTGATGGGTTGTTTGGTAGTCCAAAGGAATGGAATGATCATTCCACATTTTAAAAAAAATCCTCCCTTTTGAAGGAATGACCATTTCATAGCAAAATGGAAGGAATTTAAATCTCATTCCTTCAAAGCAATCCTTTTATCAACAGGTTTTCTAATTTTCAACAAACTATAGTATTTGGATCCAGACAGATTCCATTCTTTCCAGAATTCCATTCCTTTGACAGATTCAATTTCATTTCGTCAGATTTCAGCGAACCAAACGCCCCCTAAATGCATAAATTTTAAGATGGTTCTCAAGGAATCGAGGGGTTTTTTTTTACCGGAACCCAACTCTATATGTGTGTGTATAAAATCTATGAAGTCTCATATTAGATTGGAGTCATAGAGTTTCATATTAAAAATGTATATGTTCATTGCGATAAAATTTTAAATTTATTGTAAAATAACAATATACACATGTTTAAAAATGCATTATTGTATAGTATTTACGTGTTCATTATTGCATAATTTTTATTTCATTTAAAAAAACAATATGCACGTGAACAAGTGTATATCAAACAAACCCCTATCTTCTCTCTCAATTAATTGTTTATTATCCTAGAAAACTATTAGTATATTAAAAATGTACGCAGGTTGATCATTATGATTTTGTTCCAGTACAATTGAACAGTTTATATAACATAATCAAATTAACAAATATTATTACATTCGATTGCTTTGTATCGTTACATTCGAAATTAAAAAATAATTAATTAAATAAAATGAATGAATTAATGAATAAACTATCATAAAGTGCATGTCCCCATTAGAAGAACAGTACGTCGGTCCAAACCATTTAAGCATACGTACATGCATGCATGCAGGCTGCAGCTAGGGAAGAGCACTCTCCGAATTACTCCTTCTTCACCCGACAATGGCCTGATCTCACTCATCTTCACCATGGCTGCTGCAAAATCCGACTTGAACTTGGAAGGATTGTTGCTATACTCCGAAACAATGCTATCTGTAGATCCACCACTGTAAAGCACTTGATCCGTTTCAAGAAGACCCTTATTTTGCATCAAATTCTTGAAGTAGTTGTTGTCAAACGAATTGGGTGTCACCAAATCTAGCGGCGCAAGATTTTCGTTACCCTCGTTTACAGGGCAACGTCTTCTACGGGCCGGTGCTTGCAAAGCCAGCATCAATGTCCGATCCGTTGCTGTATATCCTGTCCCGGAACAAGAAGCATTGAGCTTGCCCGATAGTATGAGCTCCTGAATGCATTTAATTCCATCATCAAATATTTAGTAATTAAATCTCATCATATATGTGTATATGCTATGATATTTAAAATTAATTGATAAGTAATTAATTAAGTATACCTGATAATGCAACCATGTCTCTGGCACTAAGTCCAATATTATCTTTAATTGAAGATGGAAATAAGAGAATCAAGAGGAGCTTTGAAACTAGGAAGACTGGTCTCTGCTAGGGATAAGCTAGCGGTGGTTGAATCTCTTCTTCCGAGCTTTACAGACCAAGACGGACCACCAACCATTTCTGATGCATCACGGGCTGCCACTGTGAGTATATCGGCACAGGATACAACTCCAGGACATAGCTTCTCAACCTCAGACTTTGCAGCCTGTATCACCTCATAACCTCTGACGGAACCCTTGTTAGGCAAGGCGTTCTTTTCGCTCTAACGATGGAAGGAGCGTCGTCTAGCAATTAAGATGGATGCATCACAACCCTGGACAAAGCAGTCATGGAAGTGGAGGCGAAGGAGGGAGGCTGCCATGCGACGTTCACGAGATATGGCTGTTCGGATGGTGGTCCTGATTGTAGCTAGGGAGTGCATTGGGACAGGTATTTTCGTAGAAAGTGGGAGATAGTTGTGCTGTGGAAGGTTTAATTTTAGTGACCGAAAGAAAGATCGAGCAAGAAGAAGAAGGTGACTGCAAAATGACCCATCGATCAATATATATAAATTTATATAAAGAATTGAAGTGTAGATGAATTGAAGTTTATGGTTTGTGAAGAATGAATATATTGGAAACGAAAGGCGGAATTGGCAATATATATATATATATAGTAAGGTTTGTACAGTAGAAATTAACGCGTACGTCAGCTGTCTTCGTTTGATCCATGTATCCTTCTGACCTTCCTCGAATGGGGCCAACTTGTTCACATGGAACATATATATATATATATATATATATATATATATATATATATATATATATATATAATTAATTAACTAATTAATTAACGATGAAGTAGTCTGATTAAAATATTAAATCGTTGATCTTTTCGTCACTGGTTTATAATTAAGTTATTATATCAAGTATTCATGGATTGGTCAAATCGAATTGCGATATCTTTTTCATTCGCAGATCAAACATTAATTATTTAATTAAAAAGATTACATTTTATGGTTGATATTGTTTTATTCAAAACGTGTTAAACCAGGAGTGGCTTTTAGGGTGTGCGAAAGGCTCGATCGCACAGGGCCCTCAATTTGGTAGGGCCTCACGGTTATAATAAAGACCTAAATTTAGACCAATAAAAATTTTCTGTATTTGACATGTATACATTATGCATCGGTGCGTTAAAATAGAATTCATGTCAGATACAATTTGATTCGTATTATTTATTTTAATTTCTCACTAACCAGATTTTTTTGTTATTCACGAACCCGACTTTACCTATTAAAATTGAATCTCAAAATGGCCAATTTACTATTTAAAATACTTAAGGGACTATGTTGTAATCACAAGCACAGGGCCTCTAAAATCCATGAGACGACCCTGTGTTAAACCAATACAATAATTACATTATCTAATGATTTAACATTGAAAAAAACCAATATTTTTTCATTATTTTAGAAATTACTTACTGTTTACGTCGTTTATCAGTTTGTGACTTGCTAAACAAATCAAACATATAGTTTTGAATAATGTAAAAAATGTCAATGGCAATCGACAAAAAAGTATAGAGACTAATTAAGCATATAAATTAAAAACTTAATTTTTTTTAACATGAACCCAAATTTAAATGAAGGTAAAAAAGTTCAAAGGACTAGTATAAAAAGGGATTATTAAGTTTTGAAAAAGTCAAAACAACTTTGGTTTACTTTTGTTGATGAGCTTCCCTGCATCTTCTACCTGCAAATGCGAAGTGCAAAATGCAAATAAACAAAGTCAAAACAACTTTGGTTTACTTTAGTAACTATATGAAATTTTTGTGTATAACAATATTGTTATGGACAAATCATCTTTCTTTTCAAAATAAAAACAATGTATATGCCTTTGGTGTAACGACAATAGGCAAGTGTCGTCTCCAATATCTTATTGGTAGAATGGTATTCGATTTCATTCTATGTTAGCAACTCTTAGGAGGTGTATGAAATCCAGAGAATGGACAAATGAGGTTTACAAGTTATTTTATTATGTGATGAGAGAATTGATATAAATTGAAAGGAATAGAGAATTGAGTTTAATAAAAAAAAATTCATTTATCTTCTTTTCACATCAACCTGAAGAAAATAAAAATATAGAAAGAGAATTAAATTTTTACAGTACTATCTCTTTTTTATGTCAACCTCATTTATATGTAAATTTGTCATTGGTTGAAAAAACATTGTAAGCATAAATCGTAAGAAATGAAATCACGTAAATTGATGAGTACTTTTAAACAATAATAGTTATATATAATTATAGATTGACATAGAAAATAAAGAAAACGTACAAACCATTTATTCTTTTTTATGTTTTTTTATTTTGTTCATGTTGATAAAGAAATGAGAAAATTAATAAAATATACTAATCTCAATTCTCCATTCATTTTCATTAAAAATCAAAACTCTTGTCATATGTGAAAAAGTTACAAACTTGAACGATTTCATTCTTGTGACACAGGCAAAATTTTTTTATTCAATTTTACCATCTTTTATAGTTATTTTTATCAAATTTTAATGGCTTTCCTTTTTATTACTTTTAAAAATATCTTTATTTCATAGATTTATATCTAAAATATAATTTTTTCATACACATACACACACATATATAGAATCATTTTTAGTCATTATAAATAAATTTGATTAAAGTAATAGGACATAGGTATAGTGTTGAACAACTTTATTAATATAATTATTTTCTATGCTTTCTTTATTTTACTTAGAATTTATTTATTTATTATATGAACTTCTTTAATATTAAAATAACTATGTATCTTAATTTATTATTATTTTTCAATTTATCACAATAATAAATGTTGTTACTTTAAAATTAATTTAAATAAATTTCTTTTAATACTAAGGATGGTATTTGAATAATATTTTATATTTGACCTTTTAGGCTTTTATTTTATTCCTTTTTAGTTTTATTTTAAAAAATTATGTATGTCTTATTTGAATTTGACATTTTCGATATTATTCATATTTTTCTACAAGTATTGTAATATTTTCTTAGCCCCTACAATAAATTTTTTTTTTCTCATTTGTGTTTTAGTTAAACAAATAATTTTAACAATCTTTTCCTATCATGAAACGGTGTATTTCATTTATTCATATTTTGGATTCTGAAAGTAAATTAATTTAATAAAAAAAAGGTTTTAAAACCGTCAAAACACATGGGTAATAAGCAACTTTCACAAAACCAGAAAATAAAATTTATAATCGGACTTTAATAAGCAACTTTCACAAAACCAGAATAAAAACCGTAAAAACATATTGATTTTTTTCATAATATAGCATTCATTTTATTTTGGTAATCATTAATTTCGTAGTTGACAAGATTAAGATATTATCTAGGATCGTTTTTTGTCATCTCAAAATCAAGATCATACGATTGAATAATGATCATTCACAAATCACTAGTTTTTTTAATAGTAGTATCATAGTTTATAATTTTATATCATAAACTACTTATATAATACTTTAACTAAATATTCAAACTTGACAATAGAAAGAAATAGATAAACGTATGTAAACCCACTAAAATCATGTTAAACAATCTAAATTGAGTCCAAATGTAGGATGAGATCATGCTACATAAAACGATCTTACAATTCCGTAAAAGATATATACAACAATATGAACCTTTTCGAATGTAAAATTTGGCTGTTTTACAATCCTATGAATGATCCTACCATTAACGATCATAAATTGAACTGATTTTACTATGATCCGGATCAAAATTTAAAGGTAGTGTTGTACGAACCTAATAACTATGATTAATTTATTAGAGTTAATTACAAAAATGGTCCCTGTGGTTTGTCCTGAAATTTGAATTTGGTCCCTGAACTTTCAATTTTGCAGAAACGGTCCTTATTTTCATAGTTTGTTTGCAATTTTGGTCCCTCAACCTATTAACTTTTCTAATATGACCAAATTACCCTTATTTTGATGCAAACTATAGGGACCATTTCTACAATTAATTTTTTAACTATTTTTTATTCTTAATTAAATAAATATTTTTTAGTGTTACTTAAATTTATTAAACTATAAAAAATAGAAAAGAATTATTTAACTATTTATGTTGGTTCATAGATGATTTAGATATTTTTAGTCTTAATTAATTTTAATTTACAATAATCAAAGTGTAAACCAAGCAAATTTATAATCGAAAAAATCATTTATGTTTAGAAATTATTTTTTAAAGGTTTTAAAGAAATTTTTTCTCTATAATTATTTATACTGGTTCATACATTTATAATAAAAAATATTTATGTTAATCAAACCACAAAGACCATTTATATAGTTGACTCTACTTTATTTTTAGTGTTAATTAACTTTAATAAATTATAAAAAAAATTATTTATGAAACAACAGTTTAATTAAAGTTAAAAATGTTAAAGAACTTAAATAAATAAAAATTTAACGTTTAATTTGACCGAGTAAAAAAAAACTTCCAAATGATCTAAGACAACTCAAATTTTTTTATTTAACGTATCAATTATTTTATCGTTCTAATTTTTAATTACACCAAAAACGATTTAAAATTTTAGGTCCATACAACATCTTTGGGATTCATGATTAACAGCTTTAATAATCAAACTTTGGTTTGTCAGACCTTTACATAAAAATTGAGAAATATAATCAGGTTTTCAATCTTCTTTCGTCTTTCAATTTGAGTTTTCATTTTAATCCGATTAAATCGACACCTTAAAAATTTAAACCATTTAGATTTATCAATTTACCATTATCACCTTGCTTTGATACAAATGTGAACGGATTATAAAATAGAATCTTTGGCCGATTTTATTTAAGAAGAAAGTAAAATATATTTGACCAACAAACATATTTTTATTATAAATTTATGAACCAACATAAATAATTATAGAGTCAAATATTTTTATAATATTTTATATACGAAACCTCTAGAAAATATTTTCTAAATATGAATGATTTTTTCGATTATAAATTTTGATTGGTTTACACTTTGATTATAGTAAATTAAAATTAATTAAGACTAAAAATATCTAAATCATTTATGAAACAACATAAATAATTAAATAATTCTTTTCTATTTTTATAGTTTATTAAATTTAAGTAACACTAAAAAATAATTTATTTAATTAAGAATAAAAAAGAGTTAAAAAATTAATTGTAGAAATGGTCCCTATAGTTTGCATCAAAATAAGGGTAATTTGGTCATATTTAAAAAGTTAATAGGTTGAGGGACCAAAATTGCAAACAAACTATGAAAATAAGGACCGTTTCTGCAAAATTGAAAGTTCAGGGACCAAATCCAAATTTTTGAACAAACCACAGTGACCATTTTTGTAATTAACTCAATTTATTATTAAAAATAAAATTGGCATTGTCCGACGGTTCAAGAGGTCCCGGTTCACGTAAGCCGCTTGTTTAAGAGAAATACACGAGTTAGAAAACCCTCCATGAGTTGCAGAGACAGCAAGCATTTGGCATCACAATATTAGGGTTCTTCGAGAGACATCAGTTGACGTTGTAGCTTCAGATACATCAATAGTCATAATCAGCCATGTCACTTGGTTCACAAACGCCTGATATACTTGGGGATCGTCAATCTGGTCAAGATGTTAGAACCCAAAATAGTAAGATTTTTTGTTCTAAAACCCTAATTGCGCAACGTGCAGCAGAAATGTGCTCCGATAATCAATTTGTTTTGAATTTATTGGTGCAGTTACTGCTTGTCAATCTGTTTCGAATATAGTGAAAACTTCACTTGGTCCTGTTGGACTTGACAAGGTATGCAATATAACATCTTTGTTCTCTCCTTTGCTTCAGGAGTTACTTTTTAATATAAAAAAGGTTCGATTTCTGTAGATTTCTGTTCCCTGGATCAGATTTGTGTCTGTATATAAATGTCTTGTAGGTAGTTGTAGCCATTCTGATTTTGTATGAGTCAGGAGTTGTGTTCTTGGGCAATGAGCTTTACATAGAGTTGCGGGAATTATGCTTTCAATTGGGAAATTCATCACTTTAGTATGTATTAGTTGGATAGCTTTAAGTATGCACAAGGTTCGGATACCACAATGGGGCTCTTTTTTTATTTGAACGAGTATTGGCTGTTGTCTCAAGATTAGGGTGCTAATTTTGTTACTTCTAAATCATCACGTTCTCATATCAAGGTTCTTAGCTGGAATGATGATGAAACCATAGTTGGGGTAGCTAGAACATTTGATGCGATGGTCACTTCAAATAATTGGCTTCAGAAAAGTGGTGGTTGATGAGGCTGAGAGACTGTATACATAGTTCCAGATTTGAAGTGTAATATACAGCAAATTAAGTAGCCTTTCCATTTACAGACTGATTGCTTAGGACTAAGAATCTTTTTACTAAAGGATGAAAGATGGATTTAGTTAAAACTTTTTCTAGTGACTAGTGAGCTGAATTGTGCCTGCGAAGAAATTAACTGAAATAGCCAGGTATTTTTTATACTGTCAATAGGCCCTTATTATTTAATAATGAATGTAGAATCCGTTTTGTCTTAATAAAAAAGTTTGTCATTCATTAATTTATTGGTTTAAACTTGACTGCCATTGCCATGGCCATCGCACTTGCATTTGTATTCTTTTAGTTCCAAATACCGCATCTACCATCAAAATTAAATCCCCTGAGTGTAGTTCATGTGAGTTTGTCTCCCAGATGTTGGTCGACGATATTGGGGATGTAACTATCACGAATGATGGTGCTACAATTCTCAAGATGTTAGACGTTGAGCATCCAGCTGCCAAGGTGTGACCTGTTGAATTTTATATTTTGGTGTTTTTGCTTTATTTATTGGCTTATTGCTGTTTGTCTGTTTAATGTTTTGGATTTCTTGTATTTATATAGGTTCTTGTCGAATTGGCTGAGCTTCAAGATAGGGAAGTCGGAGACGGCACTACTTCTGTGGTCATTATTGCAGCTGAGTTACTCAAGGTATTATTTTTTCGTGCATCTTGTTTGGACCAGTATGTGAATATGTGATTCTCGAGACATAATTATGTCAAATAGGTCTAATTCCATTTGGAGAATGTTGATGTATAATTTTGATACTCTGCAGAGAGCAAATGATCTTGTCAAAAATAAGATTCACCCTACATCTGTAATAAGTGGATACAGAGTGAGTGTTATTCTACCATCACTCTCGCGCTTACTTTTTGTTTAAATGTTTTGTAGCATTTTGGCTTAAGGTCTAATGATTTGAATGTTCTTGCCAATATTTTCTTATTTACGGATACTTTCTTATGTTGGCAGCTTGCAATGAGAGAAGCATGCAAATATGTTGAAGAGAAGCTGGCAGTTAAGGTAATGGTTATATACATATAATGTAATATGGGAATATGCCAGAAGTTACTTTCTACCAGAACCAAATTTTCTGATTCATTTGGAATGGTTCAGACGTTCAGTATTAGTTAATGGAACGTTCTTCTTTTCTTTTAGGTTGACAAGCTTGGAAAGGATTCTCTTATGAACTGTGCGAAGACAAGCATGTCCTCTAAGTTGTTAGCGAGTGACTCTGACTTCTTTGCAAATTTGGTATGTTTTTTGTTTTTTTTTTTCAAACTGAAATCTTTTGGTTTACTCTCCAGTCTCCATATGTCAACTAATAATAGACTAGCGGGTTGTTTGTTTACTTCTAAATGGAATCATGAAGAGGCTTGTTCAAAGGTTAAACCACCTCTTAATGATTTTATTAAGCAGTAAACAAGGTCTACCTTACCCATCCCAAACAGTAAGGTACAAAAATGCAGTTATAATAGCAGCCCAACAAGACTAAATAAGTGATGACTGCACTCTTGCTCTTGCAATAAAAATGTTTTTGAATTTACTTTCAGGGCTTTGCTTATGTATTTTAGCTAGATTTTTACTGCTTCTTTCTTCTCGGTTTCACATTTATAGGCTGAAGGTGTTAACTCGTAGAAGGGAATCTGTATTCTGTGGTGAAATGTGTAATCATGTTGCTTCTATTTTTCCATCTCTTTTTTATGTTGAAGAAATAACGTGCACTGGTTTTCATTAGGTTGTTGAAGCAGTACAAGCCGTTAAAATGACCAATGCACGGGGTGAGATCAAATATCCAATCAAGGTTAGTTCTTGCCAATGTCGTAAATGTTTTTTTTTGTTTGTTTTTGTAATGCTTGTTGTGCAGATCTATAGGAGAGTTAACCTATCATGCTTGTTGTAATTAGTACCACATTTGTGTTAGATTCACATTTGAAACACAAGTATCTTCGTTCCTGTAGTTGCCTGCAAGTTTCTGAATTTTTTCTTAATATGCGAATTGACTTGATCAATCCCATTGTTGCTCCTTAGGGAATTAATATTCTTAAAGCTCATGGAAAGAGTGCCAAAGAAAGCTATTTGTTGAAAGGTTATGCTCTAAATACCGGTCGTGCGGCACAAGGGATGCCAATGAGAGTTGCTCCTGCAAGGATCGCCTGTCTTGATTTTAATCTTCAAAAGACAAAAATGCAATTGGGGGTTCAGGTTTTAGTCACTGACCCACGGGAGTTAGAGAAGATCCGTCAAAGGTAATTCAACTTATTAGTTCATGCATGAGGTTTGTCCTGTTAAGAAATTTTTTGTTTTTATTATGTTGGAATGTAGAGGTGATGGTGTGATGTGATATATAAACTTACTGTACATATCTTCCTATGAATTTTACAGAGAAGCTGATATGACAAAAGAACGTATTGAAAAGCTTCTAAAGGCTGGTGCTAATGTTGTTCTAACTACAAAGGGAATTGATGACATGGCACTCAAGGTAGGTTGCTCGACTTTTGGATGATATAGTTTTGTTAATATTAGTGCTTTTTGATGCAGCATACAATATATCTTTCTCTATATTTTGTCGAGACTCAAAACTTGCACAGGACATTCAGTCATGTTTATTAGACATATCTAGAAATATGTGAAGTTCTAAATATTTTTTTCTTGCTTCAACACAGTATTTTGTGGAGGCTGGTGCGATTGCTGTTAGACGAGTGCGGAAGGAGGATTTACGACATGTTGCCAAGGCAACAGGTGCAACTGCGGTAAGGTTCTCAGCTTATTAGATGCTTTGATATATGTTTACTCTTTTACTTCTAAGTGTCTTTAGCTTATTATGAACTCTTTGAAACCGAGTCTTGCGTTTGACAGGTTTCAACATTTGCTGATATGGAAGGAGAGGAAACATTCGATTCATCATTCCTTGGATATGCAGATGAAGTAGTGGAGGAGCGCATAGCAGATGATGATGTTATCCTGATAAAGGGAACTAAAACAACAAGTGCAGTACGTGATCTCAATTTATTTCTGTTGTTGAATAGTAAAATTAGAAAAAAGTCCTGTGATGTATAAGACACATTGTGAATGGGTCATTCATTCACATAGTCATTCATACATTCACATGATTGTTTTTTTTTTTCGTTTGGTAAACTTGATAAAAATTTACGTAAATTTTTTTTTAAAATTTTTGTTTGCTACTTTTGGCATCCTGCAAAAAGTGGTACTTCCTGGAACCCTATCGTCTCTCTATATATTGCTAAAGTGACATCCAGGGATTATAAATAGGATGTGTTTTGATCCTTAAAACGTGGTTTAAATGAATCCAATAGGTGTCCCTGATACTCAGAGGTGCTAATGACTTCATGCTGGATGAGATGGATAGGGCTTTGCATGATGCTTTATCTATCGTCAAGAGGACTCTGGAATCCAATACAGTAAGAACCCCTAATTCTTATTTTAAAAAAATTCCAATTTTTTTTTTCCTCTTTTGATATCTTCATTTGAGATCAAGCATATCATTCTTTCATTAATGTTGTGCTCATTAGACTAGTTTAGGCGCACATTGATATGAGCATTATTGTGATCAGGTGGTTGCAGGTGGAGGTGCAGTTGAGGCTGCATTATCTGTGTATTTGGAGTACCTTGCTACAACATTAGGATCTCGGGAGCAGCTTGCTATCGCAGAGTTTGCCGAGTCCTTGTTGATAATTCCAAAGGTTCTTGCCGTTAACGCTGCAAAGGATGCAACTGATTTGGTCGCAAAACTGCGTGCTTATCACCATACTGCACAAACTAAGGCAGATAAGAAACATCTATCTAGGTAAGATTCTGCTTTTGTTACTCGATTATAGCTCTCATAGTTCCATTTCGTTTGTGGAAAGTGTTTATTAATAGCTATCATCAACTACATGACTGGTTTTATTTGTTTTGTCTTTGGAATTGACAACCTATAGTTGGATTGTTTTCCTAAATGAATTCTCCTGTTAGACACTTTTTTTACTGACTGTAACTTTCAAGTACCACCTCTTGTACTATAATATATCACTCTCTCACACACATAAAGGGCTGTGATCATGGGAGAACCCCAAAACGATTGGAACCAAACTTGTGCACATAACATAACATGAAGGTGCACTCTGATGATTCCATTAAAGTTGTAGTTCTTACAAATTGCCACTACATTTTTCAGCCATCTGATGGCTCCGATTGGATTTCACATAATTCACATTTTATATTATGTCGTTGAGATATTTGAAGTCCATGGATAATTTCACCGACATACTAATCTGGTGTTTGACTTCAATTTGCAGCATGGGTCTGGACCTGGTAAAGGGTACCGTTCGTAACAACTTAGAAGCTGGTGTAATAGAACCTGCAATGAGCAAGGTGAAGATACTACAGGTAAATTAATTTTGTCCTGTACATAATAAAATCCTAGATAATAATACTTGAGGCCTAAAGAAAAATCCTTCCACGTCAACAGTTTGCAACTGAAGCAGCTATAACAATACTTCGAATCGATGATATGATCAGACTTGTGAAGGACGAGAGTCAAGATGGTCAAGATTAGTTCCTTTTTCTTGGATCGATCGTACTTTCTTTTTGTTGTTTATCTGTGGTAAGTTTTGGTGAGATGGATGTTTGTGATGTTAAAAGCTAGATATACATCATCAGTATGTAGCTTTGGCCTTTGGTTTGTGTTTTCTGTGGATGGTACTTGAGAAATATTTTTTTACTCAATCCTACTACACAGTAAACATTTCATTCACAAGAAAATGTGGTCATTGGTTTGCACTCTTTAAACCCATTAAAAAAAAATATCAAACTTCTCCTAGAAGTATTTGGAATTTTGGATGGTTACTTAAACGTCTAGATAGATTCTAATTAATTTCTTTAATAAATTTGGTTGACACGTATTTTTTATGTGGTTTATATTCATTCTCTCTTAACAAAATGTTGATAGCAGTCACACTTGAGATTTTAACATATATAATTCATGCTTCATTTGAATAATGATGCCGTTTACTATTAAAAAGTAATTTAATGCAAACCGGGCATTAATTTATAGTGAATAGTGACACTTAATAATTATATATATTCAAATGTCTTAATTTATGTATTGTATTTTTATATAAACATTTGATAATTATATTTTAAATTGTACTTTTCACTTGTAGAAGTCATACTTTTATTTTTAATAGTTATACTGAATTATGTGCAAAGAAACTGTCATCCTTTCAAGCATCGACATCATGAGATTACCCATGTCATAAAATATTGTCGTCACAGAATTTATTTCTAAGGCCACAGGAGTGGGGCTCGGCACCCCTCGGTACCGAGCTCGGCAATGTTGGAACACCGTGCCGTCGCCTCGGCAACGGCATCAACACCCTCGGCAACGGCATTGAAATGCCGAGCTCTTTCCTCCATTTTCGACCGTTGTATATATATATATATATATATATACACATAATTTTTTAAAATACACCCACATTCAAAATTTAAAAAAAAAATTCTCACAACTCTCAACCTCCATTCTCATCTCTCTCAAGAATTCAAATGGCATCCGGTTCCGGTTCCGGTTCGACGTTAGTCATTTGACCGGAAAACAACTCGAGCTCGTGATGTAACGAAAGGAAGAGATAGAAAAAAAATGGTTAATGTAGTTTAAGTATTTTAATGTTTTTTTAAGTATTTTTAAGTATGTTTTTTTTTTAGTTTTAATGTCTTAATTATGTTAAATTTTAATATTATTAATGAAATGTTTTATGTTATGTTTAATTTTAATATTATTAATTAAATGTTATTTTTTATTTCAATAATTTTTTATAAGTTTTAAATGCAAAAAAAAATTAAAACGAATGGCATCCACACCCTCGGGATGGCATCAAAATGGCAAAGAATGGCAAAACTGACGTGGCGCTGACGTGGTGACAATTTTGGATGGCATCGGTGGCATCCACTCCCTGTGGCCTAAGACAATAACATTTATTAAACTATATTATATGTATATATAATATATATTCATAAAATCGTAAATCCCATCGAAATTTTCCCCATGATCATGTGATCATCCCATTCCCATCCACCCTGAACAACAAACAACTTCTACCTCTCTATTCACATAAAAATAAACCAAAAAAAATACAAATGATCAACAAAATAAGAAAATTATAAAAAGAAAAAGATAATCATACTAATATCAAGAGAACCAAACTACAACCCTCCTTAAATAGACACCGACCCTGTCTGGCGGTTTCTCTTCCCATGGTGGTGGCTGTGGCCACGGCCGCCTCCAAATGTCACGGGATCAAATCTCCTTAACCTCTCAGCTTCCTTAGGGTTAATCACACACTCAGAGGGTGGTCTCTTGTACCTAGTTTTGTCGTAGCAATATGAATACTGCATGTGTTTTTTTCTAAAGCTCTCCATTTTCACCCTTTGTGAGGACGTGATGCCGGTTGGGATGGAGTTAGGGTTTGTTGTGGTTTCGCATTTGAACGACGAGAGCTCGATGGGGTTCACCGTGCATCCATGCAAGACGAAGTTTGAGAACTGAGCAACATAAGGGGCGTATTTGTAATTTACCTTATATTTGCCTCCATTTGTAGCCCACTCAGAAGCATCCCATATGGTAGCATACAAATTCATTGGCTTTGAAGGGAAGTCTCCGCCCATTGAATCCATTCTTTTAATCTCTCTTATGGCAACATCATCAACATAAAATCTGAACCATAAAACTAATACATCAAAATAACGTCCGACACTAATACATCAAACTATACATAACAGGGTTCATTATGAGAAACCAAAACATGTTTTCATAGTTTTTGCGTTTTCTCCTTCAATGTTGTTTTTTTCCAGAAAATTCTCAAGTTAATTTTTCTTTTCTAGTTTTGTGAAATTTGACTATTAGAGCCCGGTTATTGGTAAACCGGGTTTTTTTTTAAACTGAAATCAGGGTTCTAATAGCCAAATTTCACAGAACCAGAATAAAAAAAATTAACTTGAGTAAAATAACATGGAGGGACGAAAACGCAAAAAATATGAAAACATGTTGGTTGTTTTTCATAATATTAACAAGGCACGCTACACATCATCGCCCAAAAGTCAAATATGTACTTCGCATGTTTTGAATAATTGCACAAAGTGGCAACGGCCATTAAACATAACATCAAACTTGCTCATCAGTTGGACAATATAGACAACATGATCTATTTATCCAATCTCTATTTCCGAGTTAATAGATCCTTACATCCATAAATTCCCAACAATTGTTAAAATGAAAAAGAAAGATGATATAGAAAAGTAGCATCATAGGTTACAATACTGCATGTTGGCTGACACACATGAACATGTGTAGCTAGACACATATACATTCAAACATGGTTTTCAGTACTCTACTTATACATGTTTTTTTGTTGATCGTGTGTGTGCCTAAAGGCTCTAATAGGGTTTCTAGATTCTCACCATATTTAAGGTTCTCAAAAAAACTCATCATATATATATATAAAAGTTAGGGAATAATGAAAGATTGAAATGAAGATTTAGCAAGTAGGCAGTAGCAGGTGATGTTATGATTGAAGAAGGCAGAGAGATGTCACTGTATGTACATATAAAAGCTAACAACTGCATGCATGCTCCTTACTATTTTATAAATTTATTACCACATACAAATACAGTGTACCATAAAAACCATTATACCTACACCTTTTAATGGTAAAAACTCATACTATTATGGACCATTTCACCATGCATGGACCCCCACATACCAACCCATCATAAATATAATCATCATATGTTCACTTCTATCTAAAACACATATCATATACATGACATGTCACCATTAAAACAAACGAATTATATTTGTTAATCATTTTCTTATATGTTAAGAAATGGTATAATTATAGAATTAATACAATGATCTCCTTCACGGAAACTATATTATTTTTATGACTAGTACGAAAAATGTGGTGTCATGTCAACATTCTTTATAAGTTTTTTTTTTTTCCAAAGTAAGGCCCATGACAATTTGGAAATGTTTGCAGAAACTGATTTCCTTTTTTTGGGCCCCCTTTTCAGTAAAATTATAACCTAAAATTACCTTTAAGTCCCCACACTCATCATTGCAAATTCTTTATATACAACCTACTTATTATATATAGCATTGCTTTCATTTCACAAAATTAAAGTATAACCACCATTCAATTTAGTTCCCAATAATTTATGGGTATCATATCTTCTTTGCGTATTAGTTCAAGCAAAATGAACTACATGAGTCCGTAGGCAGCGTATTTAAAACGGATTGTTGAAAACTTACATGATGTGGGTAGGAGTCCAAAGGATGCTATACTGATGAAAATCATCAGTAGGGTCGAACCAAAGACCATATCTCTCTTCTCTCCCAACATTTGTGCTTCCATTGCCATAAATATTGGTCTGAATCCTCCATTCTTTACCTCTGATATTACCCAAGAACTCGAAATCTATTTCATCATGCATCTTTTTAAATATATCTCCATTGGACATCTGTGAAAATTTACCAAAAGGTGTGAAAATCTTGATTTATTTGTGTATACTCACATGTGAACAATAAGATGAAACTAAAATGAGGATTTTTTTTTTCTTTCTTTTATTTCACTAATGCAGAAAGCCCTGATTCTGGCTTTGATATAACTCTACATGGTTTCAGTAAGACTTTTTCTTTTATGAGGAAAAAGAGAAATGTAGTTGGATTTTCAACCAAGATTGAAGGCTGCACAATACAACCTACATGGCTACATTTGACTATTTGTAACGGCTACATAATGCACTTTGGAAAAATTGAAACATAGTGTGGACTCGGTCAGCATAATTAATATATATTTATGATGGTTGATAATAGAAAAATAAATACTCCCTGTATCCCAAAACAAAACGTCACTTCTTTTTTTTTTTCCTTATTGTTGCTGAAATTCCTAATATGTCCCTTTAACAATATGGAAATAAAACAAACAAATACACCTGTTTTGGTCAGCCTTAATTCCCTAAACATTGAACAATGGTATAAACGTAAAATTTAAAAAAAAAAACATAAAACATAAAAGGTCCCAAAATCAAGATTTGTAAAACGTAAAACTTACGAGCTCGATTCAATGCTTATAAAAAAATGCTGCATTCTCACATGAAATCTTAAATTTTCACGAAATAGGAAATCATTGTGCCAAACATATAGGTTACGTTGATGCATAACTAAGAATAATGCGATTTTCGAGAGATGCAAAAAATCTAAATCGGGTTAGAACAAACAAGAGCAATGGGTTTATACATGTAGTTCCAAGCTAAGATATTTGAAAAGAAGAAACATGTGGAAAAAAAATAATTTAAAATGAGAGAATAACACATTAAAAGTAGAGATGTTGGATTTATTAATAGCATTGAGTGTGAATAAAGAAAAAAAAAAGGAACGGTTATCAAGAAATGAGGAACAATAGTATATCCGTATATTTTATTATCTTTGATCAAATTTCAATGACTAAAAGGCAAAACACTAATCCAAGATGCAAGCAAGCAAATCCCTTTTTTAGTCTCTCTTCATTCATTCATTTATTAAACTAATCTAATCTAATGTTTATAAAGATTGTAACTTTTCATTTTACATATTCAATACCTTTTTTAAAATTGAATTATTATGGGCTTATGGCTTGGCTTCGTTTCAAACAACCTTTGTTTTGTGTTCCGTGAATGGCAAATTGCATATTTATACAACCTCATTTCACATCTTTAATAATTATGTAACCAACTTTTAATTTGTTATCAAAACATATAATATTGTATGCAAACTTGTATAATAAATTGGTTGATAAAATATTATGAAAATTTGTAAAAATACTAAGATATTGCGCTTATAGGAACCTTAACAATCAAAAGTTGGTTGCATAATTAGCATGGAAAACCACTTCGTTATAAATATGATACTTAGTTGCATAAACATGCAATTTCATCGAAATCATCAATCAATTTATAGAAGTTTGAATCCACCAAACATTAAAATATAATCTTTTAAATTATAAGTCAACAATATCAAGATTTTACACAGTTCAGTGACATTGTTGGGTCGTTTGATGAAATATAAATAACTAAATTGTAATTTTCTAAATTTTAAATAGATGCACGTTATTTTTTTTTTTTTGGTTCTTCCTAAATAAATACAAAATTTCCTTGCTATTGAATAGTTTTGGGTGAATATTATTGCATTTAGTTTGGAAATTTTTAAAAAGAAAATCCGATTTTATGTTAAAAAATGTTGCAAATTCTTTCCATAAAAAATCAAATGCATACATCGATCAGATATGAAAAACAGGTAGGGCGCCTTCTTGGGTGCGCGAATAATAAAATTGAAAAATATTAAATATATAAACATGTACACATAAAAAACCATTTTGGTCCAACATTTTTTCTATTTATAATAACTAAAAATATTAGAGTCTGAAAACTTCCATTGAAATGAACATAGAAAATCAGTCCATCAACAGAAGAAAAAAAAAAGAAGAAGAAAAAAAAAACTCACATAAAATGCAACAACAACACCAGCTGTATAATCAGCAGGAAGCTTAATGGAGGCACTGAAGAATCCATGAAGGTAGAGGTCTTGTGACACAAATCCAGAACCTGCGTATGTATACATACATATATAAACACAATAATATGTATATGTATATATAAGAGGAAGAGGAAGAGGAAGAGGAAGAGGAAAAGGTGATGAATAAGAAAGAACCTGTTGTTTTATCTAGAGATAAATGAACAGATTTTCCATCGTTTAAAAGGATTAGATTATTGTCCCCAAATAAGTGTGAATATCCTTCATCAAAAGATAAAACCGGCAGATTCATTGAAAACCCATCTCCGAAAACAAATACAGAGCATAGTAGAAGAAACATCAAATGGAATTTCTCCATTTTAATGCATACGCAAAAGGGTTTTTGAGTTGCGAAGAAGGAGGGAGGGAGGGAGAGAGTGTGTGGAAGAGGAGTGGGGGGTTTTATCGGTGCTCAGAGGTGTGTGAGCTGTTTATCATTTGGACGCATTTTACTTTCCTTTTCCCTTTTTTATTTTTCTTAATAACCGACTTAATCCGCTCACAATCGTATTATTAAATCTAGATTTGGCAGTGGATCTTGAGCTTTTTTATTCCCAAGTTCTTTGCAAAGAAAATAATTATTATTATGAGCGCAAAAACTAAAAATAAAATTAATTATTACTATTAACCGTTTAGATTAAGGGTATGTTTGGCAAAACTAGCTGTAGCTTTGTGTTTTTTATAGAGGTAGAACTTTTAGTAGCTAAATCTTTTGAGAGCTGAAACTTTTTAAAAGAGCTAGAGCTTTTAGTTTTATAAATGTGTTTGGTAAAACTAGTTGTAGCTGTAGTTTATAGTATTAAATTACTTAAAAGGGCATTAATATTAATCAAAGGTGGTAGTTTATGATTAATAGAATGGTAAAAAAGTAAATATGTTTGTCTAAAAGCTCCGGAGCTTTTCAAAAGCTACTTCTACTAGCTTTTTAAAAAAGAGCTTATTTTTGAGAAAATGAAAGCTCTATGTATCCTTCCAAACAAAATTTTTATTTTTTATTAGAGCTTATTCAAAATAAAAGCTTCTAAAAGCTCTTAGAAGCTCTTTACCAAACATAACCTAAATGCAATAAGTTGGTTAGCTATCGTTTCCTCCGTTGTCCTTTATTTTAAAATTGTTTTAACAGTAACAAAGTTATACATGTTTTAATTAAATTAAAACAGAAAACACAATTAACCAATTTCTTCATTAAAACTTACAATTATAATTACAAATCCTTAACTTATTTGTTTATCAAGTCTATCAAATGAATTTGTAAATAAGTGAATGTATATAAACATTCACATATATAAACATTCACAAGAATGTTTCATTTGTTCATATAATTATTTGATAAACTTATAAAACCGAAAATCATTCGAATATAATATGTGTGTGTAATTTCCATTGAACCCCCTCTATATATGTATATATGAATGTGAAAAACAAGTTAAAATCAACTATATTTAAAAATATGTTTAATTATAAATTTGAAACACAAGATAAATTGAAAGAAAATAATCGCATAGGGAAAAAGTATTTAAGCTTTTTGTTAAATGCAAAATGAATTAGGTTGATTTTTAAGTATATTATTACTCTATTATTTTTAATTTTCAGCACAAAAGATACAAAAACAATTTTGAGTTATGATTATGATCTTCATAACTTCAATTTTTGTCAATGTCATTTACGTAGTTAGAAACCTTTTAACTTCTAAAAAACTAACGAATAGCAACGACAAGTTGTCAATATTGAACGACTGAAATTAAATGATGATTGCAACATATGTAATATGAGACTCAAACAGTCGACGCTAAATTAGCAACAAAATTATCAATTGGTAGTCGACATATGCTTTCGCTTGGCATTTTATCATTAGAATGGACATAAATCAATTTAAATCAGTTTTGACTTAAAAGCATAACCAAATCCAAGTATTTCAATCACCATTTGGATTGTATCATTTGGTTTAATGTTAGATGAAACTTCTATCACATTTCTAATGATTTATAGCTTGTTAATTTCGGTTGTTAATTAGATATTAACTTATATCTATGTTTGAAATTAATTACAGTTTAATTTCGATTTGAAGGTGTTTATTGGTGGATGTAGATTTATTATTAAGTTAAACGAAAGTAATTAACGATTTATTTTTTAGTTGGATACACAAACAATTTATTAATGACGGACATAGCTAGGCAGAAAATAATAATAACTATATATATATATATATATATATATATATATATATATATATATATATATATAACTTCTTCTATATATGTATCAACCAATATAAGTTGATGTGTAGTCCATTAACCTATTGAAGATGCATCTAGCTTTTATATGTCATAAAACAGAAGCACACTTGTCCATTTAGATTCATGATCGATCATCCCTCTTTTCGTTTGCATGTATACTAGCTAGTAGTTACTATACTACATTATGATACTTAGTTCTCTCTCACACACACACACACGAAGGTTTAATGAAAAGCCGAAATGCATTAGAAAATCTTGAAGAATTATAAATTTATTTCGTAGCGTAAATTTTTATGATTTTTTATTTGTGCAAACGGCGATTTTTTTAACGTGCAATTAAAACATTACTAAAATAATTTACTCAAAAATTTTTGTAACCTTCAATCAAATAAATAAATTTGTATTATAATTATTCATAATTTAATGTAACAAATAAAAAAGAATAATGAATTAATAACATAAAGCCGAAAATTGAATATTCAATAAACCATTATTATTTATAATTTTGGCTTATTTCACCAAACTCAATACCATTATTTTCTCAAGATTTATGAAATTTCAATTAATATTATCGGTTGTTAACCCAACCAGACCAATCTAATTAATAAAATTATAAAATCGAAAATAAGTCTCAAATTTGTGTTATCGGCAACCGGAAATCTAGAGTCCGCCGCTGATATATACTAAGTCATTGTGTTTTACTATTCGATTCATCGACCTAAATCATTATTATGGTTAATCACTAAATTATCATTAAAATATAAATAAAATTACCACTAAATACATTTAAAAAAAACATGTACGAGATGAACTTTAAGCGTAAAAGAGAAAATTTTAATGATAAATGGCAATATAATAATATGAGATAAACCCGTTTAAAAATTATAAGGTCAAATAAATTAAGATTAAAGAATGTCGGGTATATTACGAGGAAAAAGACTAATAAAAAGCAATAATCATACATCCATGAGGTGCAAACAATGATTACACTACACTTTTGCGCCAAAAAAGGACTTTTCCTTTGTGTCTAAAATTTTTCACATTTTGTTCTTCAATAAATGTATAGATATGCTTTAATTAAGTTTTAACCTAATAATTACATTTAAATATTAATCATGTCTATATGATCATTAAAATACACTAATTAAAATCTGTTTACCTTAATCACATATACTATATATGTTATTTAAATAAGATTTAATATAAAAAAAAAAAACTCAATCAACTTTTCTTATTTTCTCAATTAAGACCCTAATTTTTTTTTTCAATTAATTTGTCCCTAAACTATATTCGTCTTATTCAAAAGTATATATTTTTTACTGGCTACCGGATTAGCCGTTAAAACAGTACTGATATAATAAAAAGTTTAAGGACTTATCGCTAAAATATGAAAAGATTATGGGTTTTTTGTTAGTCTGTTAGTTTGTTAATTTTACATATCACAAAGTAGTTAGTTAGTTAATTCTGTTATTTCTAGTTGGTGTATATATATGTATTTGTTAATTCTCATTTGTACTGAAATTTTCACCTTCTCTCAATAGAAAAGAAGTTCTTTTCTCTAATATGGTATCAGACTGATCCATTCTTCTTCATCGTTCCAATTCCGATTCCGCTTCGTCATCTCACTTCAAATCGCTCAATCATGAGTGAATCAGAAAACAATTCCTCAAATACAATCAATCGTGATTGCTCAAACCCTTATTATCTTGGATCTTCAGATAATCCTGGTTCAATTTTAGTTTCAAATGTTTTCAACGGCACTGGCTTCATGGCTTGGAAACGATCAATGACCATCGCCTTAACAGCAAAGAACAAATACGGCTTTGTTGATGGTACCATTTCTAAGCCATCTTCAACTTCTGAAAATTATTCCTCCTGGTTTCGTGTCAATTCAATGGTCATAAGCTGGATTCTCAATTCACTTCAGAAAAATATTGCTGATAGTGTTTTGTTTTTTCAATCTGCTTATGAAATCTGGAATGAATTAAACCAGAGGTACGCTCAATCAGACGGAGCTTTGATCTATCAAATTCAACAACAACTCTACTCTATTTCTCAAAATTCTGATGATTTCTCAACATATTTCACCAAATTATCAAAGATTTGGGATGAATTGAGAATTGTACAGGATTTGCCAAACTGTTCATGTGGAGCAAGTGTTCAAATCACCAAGTATCTTGAAGATCAACGTCTCATTCAACTTCTCATGGGATTACATGATTCATACAAAGCTATTAGAGCTCAAATTCTCATGATGAAACCATTACCTTCTGTTTCAAATGCATATTCCATTATCCTCCAGGAAGAACGTCAACGAGAAATCACTATTCCTCATTTTGTTCTCGGCAATGAAAACATAGCAATGCAAGTCTCTTCTTCTGATAATAAAAAGCATCTTCTCTGTAATCATTGTAAGAAGCCTGGTCATACAAAAGCTCAATGCTACCGTCTTCACGGATTTCCTGCAAATTTCAAGTTCACAAAGTCCAAACGCAATGAAACTCAACCTTCTGCACAATCCGTGGTTTCTACACCTTCAATTTCTCAAGAACAGTTTCAACAACTTGTTGAACTCATCAATAACAATAAGTCAAACGTTTCTTCTCCAATCAGTCATGTAAATTCGATAATTACTGATGGAGCAATGATGAATGAAGGTAACCTCTTCTCATTTAAACATTTTGTGGCCAGTACTGATATACATTCTGTTTCATTACAAAATCATCATTCCTGGATCATTGATTCACGAGCTACTGATCACATGTGCTCTAATAAGGATTCATTTTCTTTTCTTACTGAATTCATTCAGCCTCGTTCAATTGGTCTGCCTAATGGACAAAACAGTTTTGTTTCATTCTTTGGTGATGTCAAACTTCACAATTCCATCATATTACATAATGTTTTGTCCGTTCCATGCTTCAAGTACAACCTCCTGTCTGTTTCTAAACTTGTAGCACAACTGAATACTTTTATCATTCTCACTGATAAAGAGTGTCTCATGCAGGACCCTTTGTCAAAGAATAAACTCTCTCTTGGCATTATTGGAAAACGCATAAATGACTTGTATGTGTTTGATCAACAAGAAACTAGCAACAGCCTTTCATTTCAGTTTGATTTCTCAGCTTTACAATTCTGTAATAACTCTTCTGTAATGAATTCTTTGCATTCTTGTATAGAACCTCATACTTCAATGACTAAGGCTATGATTTGGCATAAACGGTTTGGACATTTACCCCTACATAAACTCAAGAAATTGTGTTTACTATCCTCAAATGTTCATGATCATGGGGTCGACACTTGTTTGATATGTTCTCAAGCTAAACAGCACAAACTTCCTTTCCCAAAAAGTCATACCAATTCTCAACAGATTTTTGATCTTATCCATGTTGACATTTGGGGTCCTTATCGACACATTACTTTTGATGGTCATAAGTACTTCATTACTATAGTAGATGATTTCAGTCGGTTTACATGGGTACATTTGCTTCCCCACAAAAGTTATGCTATGTCCATCATAAAAGGTTTTGTTAACCTTGTCAAAACCCAATTTGGCACCTTGGTCAAAGTTATTAGAAGTGACAATGCTTATGAACTTGGTTCTAGCAAAGAAGGTATAGATTTCTTTACTGAAGCAGGCATCATACATCAGAAATCTATAGCTTATCGACCTCAACAGAATGGCATTGTTGAGAGGAAACACAAACACTTATTGGAGATTGCTAGATCCCTTTACTTTCAGGCTGGGCTTGGTCATGCTTTCTGGGGAGAATGTATCAAAACTGCTACTCACTTGATGAACAGAATGCCAACTAAGCCTCTCAATTTTCAAACTCCATATACTGCTCTATATAAAGAAAATCCAGATTTCTCTTATTTAAGAGCATTTGGCTGTTTGTGTTATGCTTCTCCTGCTCATTCTTCAGGTGATAAGTTCATGCCTAGAGCCAACAAATGTATTTTTATGGGTTATCCATATGGTCAAAAGGCATACAAATTATTGAATCTGGACACTAATCAGTTTTTTGTATCAAGAGATGTCAAGTTTTTTTGAAGATGTTTTTCCTTTACATCTTGCATCATCTACTGGACAGTCCACAACTTCTGATAATTCATACATACCTATATCAGTTTCTGATAATTCATCTGATAATGCTCATACTCAAGTGCCTAATGTACAACAACCTGTTTCTACTATTCCCACTGTTCAACACTCTGTACCTGCTGCTTCTTTAAGACGTTCAACAAGGAATTCCAATCCTCCTAGACATCTAAATGATTATGTCTGTAATCATTTAGATAGTAATGATTTTCCTTGCCTTCATACACTGACAAATTTATGCATTGGGCCTCCTTCTACTTATCAAAATAGTTCAAAGTTTGCTTTTCATGTTCATCTTGAACAACATGAGCCAGCATTTTACAGTGAGGCAAAAGGTCATCCAGAGTGGGAAAATGCCATGCAAAGTGAGTTTCAAGCTCTAGAAGCTAATCACACATGGGACATTGTTAAACTTCCCAAAGGAAAAAGGCCTATTTCATGTCGATGGGTATACAAAATAAAATACAAGTCTGATGGTTCAATTGAACGGTACAAGGCACGGTTGGTTGCAAAAGGATTTACTCAGAAACAAGGAATTGATTATCATGAAACGTTTTCTCCTGTTGTAAAATTTGCTACTGTTCGAGCTCTTGTTTCTCTGGCTGTGAAAAGAGGATGGAATGTTCATCAATTTGATGTTAATAATGCTTTTTTACATGGTGACTTGCATGAAGAAGTATATATGAAAATTCCTCCTGGTCTACCTGTTGCATCATCAGCTTATGTTTGTCGCCTAAGAAAGTCATTATATGGGCTAAAACAAGCATCACGTCAATGGTATGCTAAACTTTCTGTTGCCCTACAGTCAAGAGGATTTAAACGTTCTCTAAATGATCATTCATTGTTCATAAAACATATTGATGGGCACATTGTCATAGTTGTAATCTACGTTGATGACATTTTAGTAACAGGAGACAGTCATGAAGAAATATCTATCCTAAAGCAGTTTCTGGATGATCAGTTCAAGATTAAAGATTTGGGGTTCATCCACCTGTTTTTAGGCTTAGAGTTCAATAGCATATCAGGGGGCATGGTTGTTAATCAGCATAAGTTTGTTATGGAGTTGTTGCAAACCTATGACATGACTGCCTGTGATGTTGTTTCTACTCCTTTACCAGCTAATCTGAAGTTATTATCAATCATGGACAATCCGTTGGCTGAACCCACTAGTTATCGCCAATTAGTTGGGAAATTAAACTTCTTAGTACATACACGGCCAGATTTGTCATTTGCTGTTCAGTATCTTAGTCAGTTCAATAAAACTCCTTGTGAGGCTCATTATAATGCTGCTCTTCATGTTTTAAAATATCTTAAAGGGACAGTTTCTCAAGGTATATTCTTGAACAACAAATCAAGCTTTGATCTTCAAGCTTATTGTGATAGTGATTGGGCAGCTTGTCCAATTACTAGACGGTCCGTCAGTGGTTTCTTTATTCTGTTTGGAGGATCACCATTATCATGGAAGTCTAAAAAGCAGGTCACAGTCTCTCTATCATCAGCTGAAGCTGAATACAGGTCTATGAGACGTGTTTGTTCAGAAATTGCTTGGTTAAGTCGACTACTACACGAGTTACAGATTCTGAATATCACACCAATTCCTTTGCGGTGTGATAATCAAGCAGCTATCTACATAGCCAAAAATCCAGTTTTTCATGAGAGAACAAAGCACATCGAATTAGATTGTCATTTTGTACGGGAACAATTACAAAATGGTCTAATCACTTTGTCTCATGTTCCAACTGCAGAACAGCTTGCTGATGTGTTTACAAAGAATCTTCCTACGGCTAAGCATAAAGAAGCAGTGTCCAAGCTGGGTTTATTGCCATATCCACCAGCTTGAGGGGGGGTGTTAGTCTGTTAGTTTGTTAATTTTACATATCACAAAGTAGTTAGTTAGTTAATTCTGTTATTTCTAGTTGGTGTATATATATGTATTTGTTAATTCTCATTTGTACTGAAATTTTCACCTTCTCTCAATAGAAAAGAAGTTCTTTTCTCTAATATTTTTACCAAATTAATCAAGTAAAAAATATAATATAACTTGTTTGGTAACTGGTCAAACAAGTCAAATATACACTTTTAAATAAGATAAAAATAATTTAAGGACTTAAAAAATAAGAAAAAAAAGTTTAGGAATTTAATCACGAAAATATAAAAAAAAATTAATAAGGTTTTTTTTTTAAAATATTAATCCTTTGAATGATGATTAGTAAATTAGAAATGAATAAAGGATTAAATTTTAACTAAAAACTTATCTGAAAGAGAAATGAATTTTAACAATTATTTTTGAAATAATCATATATGCACAAGACGTACACTAACCGTATCGAAACAATGACGTACTTTATATAATCGATAATTATAAATTTGATTTTAGCTCCTCATTTGATTGAATTAAAGTGTGAGTGACGCCTTCTAATATATCAAGTTTTACAAGAGAACTGGAACACCAAATAACTTATGATTGAGAATTAGGGTGACAAGATTTTGGTGACTAATGGACCATCGATCTGCTGGTCACATAGCGAAAAACGAATTCACATTCAGTCATTAGAGTTGCAGTTGCTTAAACGTCACTCTCAACATCCATAAGAAATCTTTTAATTGGACATTTGAGTCCAAGTTACATAGATTCGTATTAATTAAGTTCACCAACGGCGTAAAATCATATAAACTTTAATTTTATATATTTTACTTGATACTGAAATTAGATGTCATCTAATTTATGATGTCCAAATACTGTTTATCACAAATTTTTTTTTACCATATTATATATCGATTTATACCTCTTGTGATAACCAAAACGTATATTTATTACTTAATTTTTATTTCAAAACAACAAAAATCATGACACGTCACGACACTGCATATAAACTATTTTATCAAGTAATTATCAAATGCTCTTGTGCATATATCTTAAAATTTATCATTTGTCTTTATAATAAAATTATGAGCAATAATTGTGATATTCCAAGTTTAAAAATGATGCATATGAAATTTCTCAAAACAAGATTAGTACGCCTATATATAATTCATCCACAGCCCAATTACAAATCAGTGAATCACATACATAGTTAGAATCATGTGCTGCTTGATTTGCATGGCGTGGTTTATTCATCTTGCTTGCACAATATGATTCTATGATCTATGGAGTGGATTGTTCTTCTTGTCCGGTTCTTGTCGTAGGTTGCACTGTATGTTTCTAGAATATGAAAACGATTGTTTCATGAAGATGAAGATGATCGATCGATCGATTGATCGTCTGATGCAAAAATGATGAAAATGAAGATTGTCTGATATGATGGTTTTATGAAGACGAAGATAAACATTTATGTGAATGGTCATTCATACTAAGGTTCAGAATCGAGATCTTACCTAGAATCGTTTTTGTTTTACAAGATTGGGATCGCAAGATCCAAATACAAAATCACTAGTTTTAATTTATTTCTAGGTTCTATAAATTGTGGTCTTATATTATAAATTAATTATCTAACACTTTAACAAAAGACTTATACAACGAATAAAAAAACAACGTACATTCGTGTTTAAAATATTTATGGTTATCCAATAAAAGTCAACCAATCACACATCATATAACTAAGTCACCATCCTAATTGATAAAATGGTTGGATCTATGTAAAATGTTGGATAGGATCGGTAAACGATCCCATAGAAACCTGGTTAAAAGGGTCTGCACCGAGTAAAATGTAGGATTGGATTGGTGACCGATTCTACGAATGATCCCACGATCCTACGTCCGATCTTGTTAAAAGACGATCCTATACCGATCCTACTCGAAATCATTTGGTAGAATCGTAGGATCGACCGATTCTACGATCTTACTCGCGATCTTAAAAACCATGATTCACACATGATATTTTTTTCATCATTCACAAAATTTATGATGCTCATTTTCATAAAAAGTCTTATAATGTTATTTTATACATGTCTATGCAAAAAAAATAATAATATATGTGAATGATTATTTACAGGGTACGCTGGTGAACTTGATTATATATATGGGTAAGGTTCAATTGAGAACCTTTATACATCGAAGAATTTGGAGAACAACAATGCATCGCTAGAAAATTGTAATGCATCACGTGAAAGTCGATGCATCACACGAGAATTTGTTGCATCACGCTGAAATAATAATACATCACCCGGAAATTGTGATGCATTTTGGTGATGCATGGAGATTATTCGATGTATTGAGATTATCCATTGAACCTCTCTCTCTCTCTCTCTCTCTCTATATATATATATATATATATATATATATATATATATATATATATATATATATATATATATATATATATATATATATATATATATATATATATATATGTATGTATATATATATAATTAGTATTTACATATTTGAACTTTTTAGTTTATATATTTTATATAATCAATCATATACTAAAAATGTACTCATAACGTGCAGATAAATCAATTAAGATATTAATATTTGGTTTTGAAATGAGAATTGATTTGTACACAATAATTTTTTTTTTTGCTACACACAACATTAACAATTATATATTACATTAGGTAATTTATAAAGTTATAAAACATTGATCGTTGTAGGTGGAAAAAGCTTATCTTATAAAATCATCTTGTTTTTTTAAAAGGGTGCTTCTACCCTATCATTATTATTATATTATTATAACTAGATTAATACCCATGTATTACATGGATTGATGTAAAAGATTTGTTATGAATTAAATATTAATAAAGAGGTGGGATCCCTTAAAAACCTTCAAAAAAAATTTAAAATTAAGATACAATAAAAACCAATAAAAAGATGACATACATGCAAAATCATTGAGTCAATGATAAAAAACGATGACTCTAAGTTAATGCTTAAGTCAAAAAAACGACTAAAATATGATTCAAAATATTTGAAATTTTGATTTAATGGTAAAAAATGATAACTCTAAGCCAATCTTTTAACAAAAGTTTATTGTAAAACAAAAGTTTTTATTTTACCGATTTTTTAGATTATTTACTCTTTAGACATTTAAACATGAAGTTTATTATTTTATTTTAATTTTAATAAAATTTATTTTAGCTTTTAATCTTGAAAACTTTTAAATTTATTAATTGTAGTTTGGATTATTTTAGGTAACAAAAATAATAAGTTTCAACAATAAAGTTTAAATTAAATCAATTAAATGATAAGAATGTTACTTAAATTAATGTTAATTTTTATTTTTGGAAAAAAAGCGGAAAAATGAAAAGGTGGAGTAGTAGAAAGGTGACACGTGGCAGAAGTTGTTCTCAATTATTATAATATATATAGATATAGATTCAATTTTTTTATAATTAATTAGCCAATAAAAAAATATCAAATTTTACTATTTTATTTTTAATGGTTAACCTAAGCCTTTTCTTACCTTATAGTAACCTTTTTAAAATGAATGAACAAAGCAAAGGGTTAGTGAGTAGGTGACGTCACAGTCATCCTCACACTCTGACTCTCGGACTCCATTGATTTTTCTTAACGTTAAGTGGGCAGGGTCTGCCGGTCTGGGACTAGTAGCCCGTTACTACACTTGGGTCCCATTTATTTTCCAATTTATTAAACACATTATCCCGCGATTTTCGCGATACGAAACCAACCCACTTAACGCCGTCCATTCCTCAAATCTCATTCCTTGCCTTTTCAGTTTTCAGCACGGGAACAATTCAACGTCCGTTGACAACCCCACCTTCTATGCAACGTTATATATTATATATAAATAACTAAAATAAGTAAGCTGCTACATGGCTTGTCAGTTTGAACTGCCTGTTCTTTGGTTTACTTTTCATTGAACTATAAACGGGTTCTTTGAAAAAAACATTTATATTCAAATATAGATAAAAACAATACGGTAATGATATATTCGAGTTTATAAAATATAATATCAAAGGGTATAACAGAAAAATAAAACAACTATATATTATATATAAAATAAAAAATAGGTCAGTTGCATTCCTGTCTGCTTAATAATAATTCAAATGACAATAAATATTATCGAAATGTAGATAAAAATAATACGATCAAATTAATTCAAATGACAATAAATATTCACGTACATTCACACATTGTAAGTGTGTTAAATCATGCATCATATAAATGTACGTTCACATATATGCAAATTTATGTAAATGTATGTTTACATCATTTTTAAGGAGGTAGGAGATGTGAATGTATGTGAAATTTACATATCATTTTTATAATGTTAGTTAAAACATGTTTACGAAAATAAATTTAAAAAAATGTTTTTAAAAGATGATACATTCTGATGTGCTGCATAAGGAGTGGTACTCTCTGCCTCTCTCGAACCGTATTCTCACACACACACACACACACACACACACACACATATATATATATATATATATATATATATATATATATATATATATATATATATATATATATATATATAAAACATAATTTATTATTACTTACTAGAGCATCATTATTTAAAGTAAAATAATAGCTTTTTTTTACATAAAAATAACATATACTTAACAATAACATCATGACACACTCTTCGCAACAATCTATCATTCTCCACTAATAATCACCATTGATTATGCTATTTTCTAATGATATATTTTTTAAGAAAAACAAATCTTATTACAAAAAGGCTACATACCCCATACAATTAAGCACCTAACATAATAACTCTTACAAAAACTTCCGAGGACCAATGGGGTTTAGCCCATTTAGTAAGAGGAGATATAAGTGTGGGGTCACATGCTCGACTCCCGTCGAATGCAAGTTGGAATTTACACTTGAAGCAAAGGAATAGTTTAATAGTAGGAATAAGTTATTTGCCGTTAAAAAAAAAAAAAAAATTTTCAAGGACAACCAACTAATTCTCCCAATAACATATCCATTTTTTTTCTCATGTTTTTATCCACACAAGCCCATGTTTTGAATCTTAGAAAACATTTCTTTATTCAGCAGTACCTCTCTCTCTGAAAATTCACGTGCCCTTAATATTCATCGAGAAGCTTTCATAGAATGACGCTTGACAGTCTTTTAACCGAAAAGGACTTCGCCTTGTATAATTCTCAACTCCAAATATATTATTTTTTTGATCAAGCTTTGAACTTTGAATTTTCTCGCTTATGATCGACTTCTCTACCTCTGTTGATGTTTCTCCACTCCTAATTTCCTTTCCATCCTTCATCATTAATAAAGGTTTACTAATGACACTTTAACATTCCCAGTGACACTATTTTATCACTTTTTTCATATTAATGTGTTGATTAAAAGTTTGACTCACAAAATAAAATCCGAATGAATTGAAATTTATAGGGATGGTGTATGAGAAATTAGGGATGGTCAGGGGCGGACCCAAGTAGAATCGAGGGGTGGCACGTGCCACCGGTCCTTCCGCTAATAACTTTATTTTGTAATGTAATTTTTTATGATTTTTTGAACGTGCAACCGATGGTTTTTAAATGTGCAACCGTGCTTTTTAAATATTAAAACATTATTAGAATAATTTAATCACAACTTATTATAATCTTCGATCAAATAAATAAATTTGTAGTATAATTATTTATAATTTAATGTAAGAAATAAAAAATCAATGAATTAATAATATAACAATGTGTAACATCCGTTATTTTAGGTACCCTTTTTATTATTTAAAATTTCCTAAATTAATACTTAATTAAATAGTATCTTTTGAAGTAAATATCTTCTAGGGCTATGAAACAACTAAATAAATAATTGGTATGCTTTAGAGGATTGTACCCTACGATTTCAATTGTTGTAAATGCCTCCAACCATTTTAGGAAGGAAATTGTGACTAAATAGAAGCAAAAAGGTATAACTTAAACCTTGGTGGCCAAGTTAAAAGAGACAATGAAATTAGAGGACTTTATTGCAAAAAAAAAAAAATAAAAAAAAATAAATAAATAAATAAAAATAATAAATAAATAAAATCAGATTTTTTTTTATATAAGAAAAGACATGATAGGTCTAGAAATTTCATCCCCATTTTATATATACGCTTTCTCCTCTTCCTCTACCCACGATTTTGGAACTTGCTTTATGCATTCAAGAAGAGTTTCATCACCAAATTGAATCTGTGAAGTCAAAAGAGAAACCATTGTGGTAAGTAGCTTCTTCACTCATCTTCTTTTATGAAGCATCATCTCCTTCCTCATCTTGAGCTTAACTCATCAATGGAAGATTGGGGGTTTAGCAATTAAAAAGAAATATGAGAAACTTGATGATCTAG
This sequence comes from Centrapalus pauciflorus, assembly GCA_020465985.1. Lineage (NCBI taxonomy): Eukaryota > Viridiplantae > Streptophyta > Magnoliopsida > Asterales > Asteraceae > Centrapalus > Centrapalus pauciflorus. The sequence goes on from JAANYP010002881.1 coordinate 966,269, forward strand.
TATGAAGAAAATAGGTTATAAGCATGCTTAAACATTTTTTTTAACTTGATTTCTAAAGCATCTCATGGTTATGTTGGTATCAAAACCCAAGAACTTAAATGGGAAGTATTGATGATCTAACCTAGACATTTAGAAATCAATAGTTGGATTCAATGATGTTAAAATGTTTTAAAGATGTTTAGAATGTGTATTTGAAGCATATTAGAAAGGATTCAAGTTGTATAAGTTGCATATGAGGAGTATAAGCAAGAATGGGAAAATGCAGCCATGAAAAACGTCCTGTGTGGGGCTGCAGACCAGTGGTCGCGCCGCGACCCTCCTCTGGTCAGGGCGTGACCATCAACCTGAAATGGAAAAGTCGTTTTGAGCATTGGTCGGTTTGGCTTGGGTCTTATACGTGTTTTGCACTTCTAAATTAAGGGTTTAAAGTATTGTAAAGCCAAATTAGGATTAAGGAACTTATAAGTCTTTCAAATGATGTTTGAAGCTTTCTTGAAGGAACCGAAAATGTGTGGTTATGCCACACAAATTGTTGAGTTGGTTTTTTATGCCTTAGAATCACCAATCACATGCTAAAACATGATAATTGATCATTTTAACCATTAAACCGTAATTGAGAGATATTCTAAGGAACATGGACCATGATTACAAGTTCATGAAAATGAATAAAAGCCATGATAAGGAGTTATTCTTGACTTTTAACGTGCTTGATGATTGTATGCTATGTCTAGGTATCTCTTAGCTAACTTCGGCTACCGTTGAAGCTTGGGGCGAGACTTTACTAACTTTTGGCCACATATTGTGTTGGCTTATATTTCAACAGTGAGTGCTAGTGTTAATATGTACTCTTATGACATAACACTTGCTTCCTTCATATGCTTATGTTGTTCATTCTTTGGCATTGTATCTCATTTCTTGTTCATGATATTTATACTTATGCTCTACTTTACTTGACTTATATGGATAGTCTTCACATGTACATGATTATTACATTATTTATGATATAGTACATTACTGTGTGTAATGTACATTATAGTCATACTACTGATAACCTCGGAGTATGATGCCGTACTTCATTGATTGGCGTGAGTACGATGCCGGGTACTGCGGGCCCCGATGATTTTTGGTGCTACACATTCCCTGGATGTACTCATAGTGTGTAGTGTTGTCGTGACACTATCAAGAGTCTCCCTCTTGATATGTCCCATCTTCTTTTTGATATCTGATATATAATAATGTTATCAATTTGATGATTCACGCCCTGCAGGTTTATTTACCGAATCACTATTGACTGTGGTGCATTATTGACCTAGTCACTCACTAAGCATTTTGCCTAACCATTTAGTTGATTTACATTTTCAGGAATAGAAGGTAAAGGGAAGGAGAAGGTTGAATCGTGCAAGGGTTGAAGTAAAGGACTGTGATCGGTAGACTCTTTTGGTACAAATACTTATGTTTTATTTTGGGAAGGGAGTAGATCACCATTTTGTTATATTTCATCATGAATTTATTAGTTAAGCTTGATGAATGGTGATGTATTTTATTCCATTTGGTGTAGTGTACTTGAATATGGTGGTCATAGAATTCTGCATTTTGGGCGATGGTCACATTATGTATTGTTAGATAGATCCATGGGCGTATAAGCGCTTAAACCTTTGATTCGTTTTGGAGAACTTGTAATTGGGGATTTGATATATTTGAAATATATTTTGAAGTTTGTTAGGAACAGGAAATACAGGTTGGTTTATTGACATTACGAATGGGTCATGCCGAATTTTCGTTAGAATTATTATAAAATTTCTATTACTATTATTATTTAAAGTTATGGTGTTACACAATGAAAATTAAATACCAAATAAGTCATTATTATTTATTATTTTGGTTCATTTCATCAAACTAACAATACCATTATTTTTATTCAATCCCAAAATTTTTGAAATTTCAATCAATATTATCGGCTGTTAACCTGATCCGACCAATCTGATTACTAAAATTATAAAATCGGAAACACGAATTAAATTTGTGTCACCGACGACCGAAAATTCTGGGTCCGCCACTGGGAATGGTGTACATGGGAGGTTTTGTTGGTTGATATATTTGATGCAATATTATAGCACCGAATCATGTGCATCTTAGTAGGCTATGGGGATTGGGGATGCTTTGAAAGGCTAGAGCACGCATGTGATTCAACGCTTCTATGCATATTATCCAAAGTCCAAATGCTCCTCCATATATATTACGAACGACAATTCAAAAATTGAGAAAGAGTCACGTTATGCAAATCGGTTCTAGGGAGTCTGCCTCTTTATTACTTCTCTATTTTTAAAGCTCCGGTTAAAGTTATTGAATCATTGGAAACCTTGAGAAGAAGATTTGTGTGGGGAGCAAATTCGAACGGCAATTCAATGATTTGTTGGGTTGATTGGCAAAAGACATTAGCTCCAAAAGCTTTGGGTGGTTTGGGTATTGGATCTCTCAAAGCAGCAAATATATCCTTGTTATGCAAGTGGTGGTGGAGATTTAAAGTTGAGAAGGAGGCATTGTGGTCAAGAGTGATATCGGCTATACATGGAAAACATGGGAGATTTGATTATGATATGGCAGACTTGAAACGCAACGGAGTCTGGCTCAACATCTTCAAAACAGGTCAATCTCTTTCATCTTTAGATATTAATTTAGATGAATTCTTTATCAGGGAAGTAGGAAATGGTGCTCATTCCTATTTTTGGACGGATAGATGGTTGGGATCCAAACCATTCTGTCAATTATTCCCCGATCTTTTTCATCTTTCTCCTCGTAAGAATGATACTATCGCGCAATGGGGATGCATATCTAATGATGGTTCAATATCATGGAATTGGCCCAATTATTTCTCAGTTCTAACAGGGGTTGCTGCTGCTCAATTTGAGCAACTTAAAGTTTTTATTCATGCATTTAAATTCTCTACTGCTATGGATTATTGGAGATGGGATGGGGATCTTTCAGGTGTTTATGTTGTTAAAACATTCACGGGCATTATTGAAGGAATCATAATCAATTCCATTAATGGTGAAACTTTTTGGAATAGTTGGCTTCCTACAAAGGTTAATTGTTTCATGTGGAGATTATTATTACATAGACTTCCTACAAAACCCAATTTGATGTCTAGAGGAATTGCTTTGTCTAACTCTTTTTGTCCAGCATGTGGGGATGCTCCTGAAACAATAGATCATTTATTCTATTTATGTCCTCAATCTGAGAAAGTTTGGAAATGGCTTATGTCTTGGTGTGGGGTAGTTGTTCTTAGACATCCTTCGGTGGAATTATTCATTAATTCATTCATCAACATTGCGAAGTCCAAGTTTGAGAAAAAGTTCCTTGGAGCATTGGTTGGATGTACGCTGTGGAATATTTGGAAGTCAAGGAACAATGTGGTGTTCAATGGGGCTCGATTTAATCCCTATTCGGTGGCGGATGAGGTGCAAGTAAAAAGTTTTATTTGGGTCAAATACAGAGCCAAGAAGTATTCAATTGATTGGAATTTATGGTGTTGTAATCCCATGTCTTTGGTGTATTTGTAATGTTCGGTATGATGTACACTTTGTATATTGGTGGTTTCTAGCTCCTGGCTAGTTTATATTAATACTAATTATATATGGGTGTTAGGATGGGGTGATGACAATGCCGAAGTTCTATCCTTGCATTCATTTTTTGCTGTTCGAAAAAATATATTGATTATTGAAAGTTACATATATATAACTTTCTTCAAGTGTTTTTTTTTCTTTCTAAAAGCTTTGATATTATATATCTCCAACAAAACCTCCCATACATATATAACTATATACATATAAAGCATCAAAACAGGAATCTCCGAAAGGAAGGAAGGAAGTCTAGATCAAGGAAAAAAAAGGGAACCAGATAAACGCTCCAGCCTCCAGAGAGATGTACATAATTAAACCCAAAAGAAGAATTCACCAAATGACCAACTCCAATTACATTTTAGAATTCCACATCAATGTAGAGATGAATTTATATAGATTCTAAAGCTACCAAGGAGTAGATCTCCATGATGCCCAACTCCAAAACCTTTTTTTGGTTCTATGTTCAATTCAAATTAAAGATTTCTTTTAAATCGTAGGAATTGAAACACGTTTTGAATTAATACCTTCGACTTTAATTTTCCTTCAAAGAAACATAACAAACCCGGCCGAATACTCCAATCTCATAAAAGACCAAATGGTCATAAAGTTATTATAATATAAAGATAAAATAGTAAAATAAACAAGGAGAGTAAAGATTAAAGAAAGGGTTTGGGGAGACAAAGGGATCCAAATTTAGATCCCTAGGAGTTGGAGGTGGCGGGGGAGACAGAGAGAATAGGTGGCCGTGGGTGAGAGTGACTCCGTCCATTCGCAGCTCTTGAGGTTGTACCACGCTGTACCATCCTCTAATGCATCACACATGCACGTGAATCCCAAACTTCAACACATGGGAACATCCCTATGCTCTCTCTCTCTCTCTCTCTCTCTCTCTCTCTCATATAGTTAAATACCTAAATATGCATACCTTTAAATTTCAGCATTTTTTTTCTCCGTTTTTATATTTTTATAAAAGGGTTTATTAAAAAAAAAAACAATATTTTTCATGGTTTTTGCGTTTTAATGACACAAAAAATGTCATTATATCTTACTTTTAATGTCACTCATGAAAAAGAGTAGGTATAGAGTGACACAAAAATACTTAAGGCCTATACCACATACATTTTTTAGTCACTATAAATATATACTCACTCCACCACTCTTTTTGTTGTGTATGTAAAGTTTTTTTTTTTGACACCTATAATAACACTTTTTTGACGTGTGTCACCAAATGACATGTTGTTTATAGTGCGGTAAACCACTAGAATATATATGAATATTTTTTTGTTGTTTGTTTGTTAGCATTTGTGGATTCAAACTAGCTGGATGCTTGGATACATTTATGTGCTGTTTGGATTGCATGAATTTAAATGATGAATTCTAAAATGATAGGATTTTAAAATGGGGCCGGACGGCGGATTATGAAAGATGAAAAAGTAAGGAATATGAAATACTAAAAATCTATTTTTTTACCCCTACATAACATGTGATGATTTTTAAATCTAAATCCTAAATGAGTTATTTAAATCATTTAAACCAAATGACACATTTACAAAACACCAAGGATGTACAACATAACATGGATTTAAAAAGAAAAAAGGAAATTACCATGTTATCCTCTGATGTTTCAAGTTGCATGCATCATAAATTAGTCACAAAAAGGCAATAAGAAAAAGCCAAAGCATGCAAAAAGTGATCATGAAGGCCGGCTATATATATGTGGTTGAAGTTTAAAATGAAGCTACCATGCATTATATATATCATTGAATTCAACCATATATAGTTTGAAGGGAAACATGATGTCAATTAGTGTGACATTTTACGTGACATTCACATTCAGGGGATGTGGATTGGTGCCCTTTCCATCATATCTATATATTTCCTTTTCCCAACATTCATTAAAAGGATATTTGGTTTTGCGTTATGATACAGATTTTTTTTAATTATTACGTTATAATAACGTAAAAATCGGTTTATAGTGTTTGAATTACATACATTAATAAGTGATTACTTGCATTTAGAGTTAATCCTATATTACTTTTTCATAAGTTAAAAAATGTGGTTTATTTGCTTAATAAGTGATTATTTGAACATTTTACAAATTAAAATGTAAATCCAAACACTTTAAAAACTGACTATTTGATAATTGTGATAACAAGCAGCAGAAACTAAATAATGCAAACACTACATTTCTGGCAGCACTTTTTGTTACATCTATTATTTGATTATTAGTTTTCAAAACGTCGCAATACTTTTTCGAAGGCAATCCAAACCATATGTTGTTTTACAAAAATGGTATATTCATTTGAACCCACCACAAATCTAAAGAAACATTGTAAATTATGTTTGGTAAAAGTAATAAAAAAATAAATGAACAATTTTCTTAACCACTTGGACATTTATCATCATACACACCTTTTTATTATTTTATAGGGTAAATATTCTATATGCACATCCTCTCAATTACTAATCACACACCTCATTCTTAATGCGAGATGAGATTGATTTTTAACCATTGGGTCTCACGTCATTAACAAAAATCATGTGAGTAAGTGGGTGTATGATTAACTTATTACTATTCAATGTCTTCACGTTTAACGTCCATCTTCACAAGTACGAAGTTTTGATTCATTTTCGCCAAAACTTTACATATGCCATTTTTTCTCCAAAGCTACAAACATTGGTGTATTAAATGCATGACTTAATCATGTTTTTCATAACTAATCCCTATTTCATATTTTGTTGGTGATTTATCGCCAATATTATTTAAGTGTAATGGGATGAATTTGTTTGACCAAAATAATCTTATTACATAAGGTACAAGTTGGGTTGGTCCGGAGTGCACACTTGTTCAATATTGTTTAAGGTTAATTACCCGCCGTTTTGGTCATTTGAGGGGTACACGAAAATCAGTAACATACTCCATATTCTTTGTTCGTTATTTCTCTGAGTTTTATCCGATTGAGATTTCGATCGTACCGTCGAAATACTTCAATCTGAAAGTCTATCACGACTCTCAGATTATCTTAGTATTTTTGCAACCTGTATATTCTACATATTTGTATCCCCTTTTTCCACTCGACACAATAACGTCTACATACACATGCAAGCAACACATTATTCTCTGATGATGATGTGTATATACACCAACATGATTTGATTAGTCGTTTATTGTCCTCACGAACTAAATCTAGCACTGCAACATGAGGTATAATCGTCAAAAACACGTCTAAAAATCACATCCAACAATCAAGTAAGAAGTATAATGGTAGTGAAAGAGAACATATCCTTTTAGGGAGTTTGTCACCATAGGACGTATGTGTGTTTTTTGTAAAATTGATACATTTATAGTAAAAGTAGTAATGAGATATAGAGTCTAGTGGTCTACTATTAAAATACACAGTCCAAATAATATCAAAGTGAGTCTTCTGGCCCAAATAGAAGAGAACATTCAATTAAATCTTTATGGTTTCTACCTTCTATAGGGGCTAACATAACTTTCTTACTTCTTGAAAGACATAACTGAAAAACTTAATCTACGTCTAACTTTATAATGTTTTAGAATTTAGGTTGCAACTTTGTCAAATGTGTCGATATTGTACATGAACTCTTTTTTAAACATTTGTACATGAGTTTTAGTTTTCATTTTATTATGATACAGTTTTACATAGAGTTCAATTTTTCATAACATATAGAGTCTGATTTTTCATATTTAGCGAGCCTGATTATATGTAAAAATTTATCACAGGTTTAAGAAAAATTCATGTATCATATCAATACATTTGAAAAAACATAATGGTATTGTACGATATAAATTCAATGTTTTAAGATATACACTTCACATAAATTATACATTCACGATCAACTAAGTTACATCCTTCCATTCGAATTTAGTAACATAAATAACACGACAACAAGGTAGATTAAATTTGATGAAGACAATACTAATCATCTTAACCATCCAAAATGTGATTTCTCTCTTCAAGGCTCGTAATATAAAATAAAATTTTTGACAATAATTGTAACATAGAATGCTTATGCCGAGAAAGGATTATAAAATTTAAATTTGATAAAAAAAAGCATTTCGTTGAACGATTAAGAAAGTAAAAATCGAATTTCATTATTTTTTTAATTGACAAAAAATATATAATGATCATTTTCTTGACCTAAAAATTAAATTTTGTATATTTTATCAGCAAATATAACATTTGATGATTATTTCTTGATCTAAAAGTTTATTACTATAAATTCTTTCTTTTTTTTGACAACGGGTAAAAAGAAAATGAAAATAGGGAAAGTTGGCAAAAGGATAAAGATCAGGGGTTTGAAGGGTAAAATGAAAGTAAGCACGGGCGATTGTTATTTGTTTAATTTCCAGCTACTAGTGCACGTGGCAGCTAAAATTCAGCACAAGAGAAATAACTTCACCAAGATGCAGCAACAACACTCACAACCACCACTGCAATTCGCCGGAAATCCCATCTCTTCTCCACCGGATTCGCAAGGTTCTACGACGGACGCTCCTCCCAAACAGGTAGCCTTAGCTATGGATCGTTTGGCCCACGCTGCTCGACTCATCGCTGATATTAGGCTCGGCGCCGATCGCCTCCTCGAAGCCCTATTTATTGCCGGACAGCAGCCTCACCCCTCCAGCTCCAATAAACCCTTGCATATGATCCTTCAAGAAGGAGCTTCCATGCGACAGTACCTCCAGGATCTTCGAACCATTGGTATAACTAATTTTACATCTCCTCAATTAGGGTTTTTATTTCAATGACTAACGTAGAACCTCCGCTCCCATGTTTATTTTGGTTTGTTATGTTATCCTTAGACTCGAAATCGATTGAACTTTAAATTGTGGTGATGCCTAAACTAGCTCCTTCGGACACAACTCTAATCACCTGCAGAGCAAAGAGAATGAGACCCTTGAGTCAGTCTCCTCAATGGAATTATTCTAAGCAGCAAGTAAAAATGTTAATGCCAATAGATGGGATCCTATTTATCGGTTGTTGTAATACATCTTTGGCATACATTATTTCCTGACTCTTTGTAGTGATGTCCTGAGGTTAGGACTTAGGAGGCCTTACCTAGATAAACGTTTAGACAATACAAACGTATTTATGGTAGACAAGGTTGAAAAGCTAAAAAGGCTGGTACTCCGAATTTTCAGGCAATTAGACCAAGGCACTTCAAAATGGATATGAACTCTTTATATGTGGACGCATAATTGAAATTTTCAATCAGACATATAAATATGTAATGAATCCGTAAGGTACTTGTATTCGTAACAAAATTCACTTGTGTATTGCATTTTTCAAAACTGCTAGGTTTGATATCAAGGGTCATAGTGTATAGCTTTTATTGCTTGGAAATGTGTATCACATGCATCTCTATGGAAGTGAAATCGTAAAAATAAATATCGGACCTAAGGTTTTAAATTTTGGTTTCTTTAGTTTATTCTAATTTCAGATATATATAAGGGATAAATAGTGATTGGTTTTTATATTATGTGAGTCAAATTTGCTAGTGCTTCTGCAGAAATTAGTATTGGGATTGCGAATGTAACCTTACTCTTATAAGCATCTATAGAGCCATAGAGGTGACATAATTGTTTTGGTTACTAGTGAACACACTGGGTTCAGTGTTGATCGTTGAGTTTATACATCAACCTTTATAACGAGTTTGGTAAAAAGTGAACTAGAAAACTTCTTGTCAATTGAAAGAGACATAACAGTGCACTACTTTGGTGGAATGCCAGTTGTGATAGGACCTGTGCTGAGGAAGACATGTATTTGTGGAAAGCTGTTACGAATGTGCAAGGGTTATTCTAGAAAGGGTAAATTATGGAATGGGTAGTTAAGTTAGTTAGAGGGAAGGAGGAATAAATAGAATAGGAGAGGCATGTTAGGGGTGTTACGAATTTTGATCAATTGATTTGGCTCTTTGCGTTATGTTTTGAGAGAGGCTCTCAAGTCTTAACCATTTGGTTTTGAGAGAGGGAGATTCCCTGCAACAATCATTTGATTGTGATTCTATCTTCTTTTATAACATATCATTGTTTAGTTTTGAGTAATCTTTTCCTATCAGTTCTTCCATTGCTGTTTCTATTCAATTCACGCTTCCTATCAGAAGCAATATATTATATTTCAAGAATCATTTACTATTATCTAGGGGAAAGTTTCTGAATTATTTAAGCCGCCTACTGAGTGTGCCACTTCTCAACAGGAAGGCAATTGGAAGATTCTGGAGTCCTCAATGAATCACTTAGGTCAAGAAGTAATTCTTGGGGTCTCCACATGCCTTTAGTTTGTCCAGATGGTGCTGTCGTTGCATACGCTTGGAAACGTCAGCTTGCTGGTCAGGCCGGAGCATCTGCTGTTGATAGGACCAGGTGCGCCTAGACTTCTTGGATATCTTTTATGTTTTCTTTTTCTAATATCTTGTTACTCCTTAGCAGCTTTACTTTCTGAGTCAATTCTTAAAACAGTTTATTCTGTTCTTTTCTGTTCCCTAATCTAATTGGATAGTTTCTATGAAGATAATGGTACTAGAACCCTCTGATGAGAATGTGATGGTGAATAGATAACTATTGTAATTGTATATATTTTTTGTTTTGTAGATAGTTTTGACCTTGTTTCGTTGGCAAATAGCTTGATACGTTTTGTGATTCTGAAAAGTGTAATATAACAGTTCTCTAAGGTATAAAAAGAATTTGAATTGCAATAGTTAGCATGCAAATGTTGTAATTTTTCACGGTTTGTGTCATCAAGAGAATTCTAATTCATATCTATGCAGTGAGGTCTAACTTTGTAACCAATTAGAAGTAGGTGAAGACTTTTGACTTTCTGAGATGGCATATTTCATGACATTACTGGAAACAAAATCAAGTATAAGCAACACTGAAACTCATAGAGATAGATGGTCTCTATGTGTGTTTCACATATTTGGGGACTTGCCTTACATAGAATGTAAACTCTTGGGCGAGACAATATACTATCATCATATCATAGAAGTATAGAACTTCTGTGGATATGAATGATGGTTGATGGAGGTAAATATTTGATCAACAAGAGAAAACTAGTAAACTTGTTATATCACGGATCCATGCCAATTCCTGTTGTCCCTGCTGTGATTGTGGATGGACAGAAATGCACTTGAATAATCTGTTCATTAGTCCAAATTACTAAAGATATCTTTTAAACAATGTAATTAAAGTGGAAACCTTTTTTTTAATCAAAGGAGCTTTATCAAGTATGAGCAGACCGAGCACAGAGTCATGACACTCCAGTACAATAAGTACATATACAGTCACGGATGGAGATAACTCAGCTAGAAAGCCACAAATCATGTTAATGTTTGTGGCTGTTTGTTTAAGTTTTGTATGGTTGTGATCGTGTTTGTTTATGTAACCTTGTTTTTAGTATGAAACTGCTGGTTCTTGATGAAGGATAACATTGGGATTTGTTATTATCTTCACTGTTGAAAAGTGCACAATTAAGATGTCATTTTTTATAAAGTCTGTTTAGTATTACATTTTCCCCCCTTCATTCCGAGGCTGGTTATTTCTTGATTGGTCTGTTGCTTGAGCAAGGATCAAGGGAAGGTTTTTTATTTTGAGTTGAAAGGGGTACCTATTCGCATCTGACTGGGTTTCATTCATTCAGAAGTACTCCATTCTGAATGATGCTTATGAGTCGTGCCATCTAATTTTATAGGTTGGCTCTGAAGGCATTTACTGATCAGAAGCGAAGGTTTTTTCCTCATCTTGATGAGGATCCTGGGGATAAACCCGTCACAAAGAAGCATCGTGGGAGCCATACTTCAACTGTTAGTCAACAAGAAGAGTTCTGTGACTTGAGAACCGTGTTAGATGTTTTAACGGAACTAGAGAAAGAAGTTCCAGCCGTCAAATCTTCTACTTATCAACGATTGGATTGGTTAAAGCGAGCATCATTACTCCCTGGTTCATCCGGTGAGACTTTGGAAAATATGGATGAACCACCAAAAGATCAGAATTTTCTCAGTTCCAGGGACATCAGACCAGAATCAGAGGATGCCGTTGTGCCTGATCAGATTGCTGTGATTGAGTTGTTACTCCCTTCTGTATTTAGAGCAGTAATATCTTTGCATCCAACTGGTTCACTTGATCCTGATGCAGTAGCTTTCTTCTCACCGGATGAGGTATACCTATTATGGCCTTGCCATCTTAAATACACATTCTCATGCTTAGCTTTTCAAGATCTATCATAGATAAGGTTCAATGTTGCTTTGGGACTGCTTATAGTTTGTTATGGTGCTGTCATCCTTCAAAGAATGTTAAATGTTTACTCCCGTGCGTCTTTAGAATCAACTTGATGGAATATCAGCAAAGATGTTGGAGGAATTGCCGAAAGCTACACATTTTTCTTTTATGTTGCATCCTGTAGATGACCCAAGTACGATGATAGCAACCAACATAACCACTTAATACATAATCTACTAAGAGGGTGTTTGGATTTGCGGTTGAAAAAGTGTTGTAGCGTTTTGAAAACTAATAATCAAATAATAGTTGTAACATAAAGTGATGCCGGAAATTTAGTGTTTGGTTTAACTTCTGCTCTTTGCTATCACAATTATCAAAATAATCAGTTTTTAAAGTATTTGAATTTGCGTTTTAACTTGTAAGATGACCAAATGATCACTTATTAAGCAAATAAGTTACATTTTCTACATTATGAAAAAGTATGGTAGGATTAATTCTAAACGTAAATAATCATTTATTATTTGAATGCAATACAAACACTTTAAACCAACTATTTACGTTATTTTGTAACGTAATAATCTCAATCATAACGCAAAACCAAACACCCTCTAAATTACAAATTTTTGGTGTGTTATTACCCACTTTCTTGTATGATACATGTCCCCATAAAATTTCAACTTTCACATGCCAATACAGACTACAATACAAAAGGACGTGTGTTTTGATCCCAACTTTTGACATACATTCGATAAAAGAACAATGCACTTGTAGTATAATAATGTTAATGAAGTCCGCATAATGACTGACTCACTAATCTGCTCAACCCCATTATTAGTCCATATGATGGAACTATGAAACCCTTTGTTTTAAGTTTCCTAGCCACTTGTACTAGTATAATAATGTGAATCAGTTCTATTGTGTTAATTCAGTTTAGTTATTCTTACACTTAAACAATTGCTGATGGTCTTTTTGAACTTTCTTTCTCAGGGTGGTAGCTATGTGCATGCCAGGGGACTTTCTGCTTTCCATGTATTCAGGAGCATCACGGTAAAAGATCTCCGAACATTTGCACACTTGAAATTCTGATACGGAAAACTTCACCCATATGATGTGTGTTGCAAAATGGGATTGAAATGCTGCTTTTAAAAACTTCCCTTGCCGACCCTTGAAAAGCGGGGAAGTTTTACTGCAGCCACTCTGAGTTGGAAGCCACTGTGCACTGTATTGATAAATGTTCTTTTTGTTCCAAATGGCAGGAACATGCTGCCATGGCTCCACAACATTTTATAGGTGTTAATGCTGAGAAGGCACTATATTCTCTACTGGTATCTTCTTCAGTCATGTCAGCGAAGATCAAAATATGTTTATACCATAATATTCAGCTGCCAACTAAACTTTTTCACACATGTTATTGCAGCATTGGATCTGCAGCTATCAAACTCTCTTCACTAAAGTCTGCAGGTAGGTGGTCTTCTTTCAGCAGTGAAAGATATGTACTAAATAAATGGAGATGGATTGTTCAAAATAGTGTTATTTGGTGCAGTAAATGCGGGAAGCTGCTGTCAATGGACAAAGAATTGGCGTTGCTGTTACCCCCTGTTCAACGTCCATACCGAAACGTGTATGTGGGCAAACAAAATCTGTCAATTAAGGATCAACGCAGCATCAAGGATATCCCTGCCTATCACATCGGTTGTTTTCCCCAAGAAGCATAGCTTAGATCAGATGCAGTTATATTGTAGATATTTAAAAAGAAAACAAAAGAAAAAAAGAAAAACGAAAAAGCTTCTCTTTTTGTCTGTCTTAATTTAGTTTTAGTTTTGATTGCTAGTTTAGCCATATAAATTTCCTTCACCTATGGCTGTAGGTGAAATTTTGTTATCGTTCATCCGCAACTAGCCTTTTGTTTTTAGTTTTTACATGTTGCTTATAGTGGTGGTTAGTGCTAATCAGCTTTTTATAACCTTTGGTCATTGCAACTACACCATTTTATATTTAACGATGTGACAGGATTGTGGTGGTGATTGCGTTTTTAGGATTTTATAATAATAGATGGGCATCTTCTGCAAGGCTGCTGTAGGATTTAGGGAGGGCTGGTATGGTGGTATCTATTTTGCCTCTTGCCAAAAAAAAAAAAGAAATTGTCATAAAATCTTTATGAAAGTGATCATTTTGTGCAAAAAGAGACAAATTAGATAAGTGGCACATTGTCTTGATGAGAAACATGAAGGCTTTTTTTTTTTTCTACGTTGACAAAGAGTTTGAAGCATGTCATTTTCAAAGAATAAAGTTTAAGATGCAACAACCTTTTATAGAACAAACCTTGTAAACTTTTAATTCCCAAATTTAGCAACCTTTTGTATTCTAATCTTGTTTCCTAGGATCGTTACCTTGCTACATAAAAACACTGTCTTGACGAAACAAAACTCCCAACATTCCAATTTCATCCTATGCTCCAAATCTTCAACGTTAGCTATCGGCACAAGCTTTCCTATTGCCTCATTTCTTTTTGGTGTTTTATTCTCTTCGGCAATCTCAAATTTTAACTGATGAAAGCAAGAGATCCTTTTGCACTCCCAACTCTTTATTTGTATGTGTTTTTCAAGGCTAATTACAATGTACCTCTTGCAAATTTTTTATTTCCATTCATATTATGGCGAATGATCGTTTGAGTTATCGGATGTCAGCATTGCCAGTGACTATATTCACACATTTGTTAGTGGTATCGATTGCCACCCTTGTGTTGGTTTGGCTCATAAAGTTTAGGGAAGGATTTGCTTTCGCATCACAAACCAAGATGAAGATTTTCAATGTATGTTCTTTACCGTTACCATCAATCAAATCAACTACCAAGAAGAGTGTGTAATTACGAGGAGAAAAAACGGTTTTAAGGAGTTGATGTGTTTAAAGTTGTGTTTAATTATAGTTTATATCATTTCTTGTCTTGTTTTGTTTTGATTTGCAGCTGCATCCACTTGTCATGGTACTAGGATTCATTATTTTTACAGGGGAAGGTGAATTATGAAAATTATATCTATTTTAGACTTGTAAGCTACAAGTGAATGAACGGACAACACTTTTTTACTCATACATATGTTGTTTTCAGTGAATTAAAACGATCTCATGCATGCAGCTATCATCACATACAAGGCGATCCCGGCAACCAGACAATGCCTTAAAAAAATTCATTTCATATTGCATATAACAGCACTTGCTACTGGAATTTTGGGCATTTATGCAGTTTTCAAGTTTCATGATGAACAAAATATCCCACATATGTACACCTTACATTCATGGATCGGTTTGTCAACAATCTGCTTATTCGGGCTTCAGGCAATTTTTCTCTACTTTATTCCCCAATATAGCTTATAATCTACCGATGTGTTTGTATATACTAACAGAACTTTATCGATGCTAGTTACTACTTGGTGTCTTCACTTTTTTGTTCCCGGGCGCAAAGACATCAACACGGGAAAGAATCGCTCCATGGCATGTTCTTGTTGGTGTAGTCGTATTATTCATGGCAATAGTGACTGCTGAGACTGGATTAACTGAGAAGTTTATTTTCCTACGCTTACGACAAGGTTATGAAGCACTCATAGTCAATTTTATTGGATTGTTACTGCTGTTATTCGGGATAACTGTTGGTCTTACCATTGTCCTTCCAACAAGAAGGAAATAGCCATTGTTCCCTTCATTGCTTGAACTTGTTATAATTGTGGTTCGTTTAAAGAAATGTTAAGGTATCCGATATGAGATAATTGTTTTTCTCAACATGGAATGAAAAAAAATCTTTTGTCAACCTTTGAATCGTAATTCAAAATTAATTAAACAAACATTTAATCTGCACCTACGAATCACACCAATTGTTTCTTTGTGTTCTCCATCCTCTGCAGTAAACCAATAATCTCTGTTTGCATCCTCATCTTCATCTTGTGATACTCGTGATGTGCATCTTCCAAAACCTTAAACTCCTCGACTTTCTTCTTCTTTCGTTTCTCGGTCTCAGTCAGACTTAATTCTCAATATACTCTTCATCCAACTTCTAGATATTAATCTTGATCATCTGTTTATGCCATCTGCTTCTTTTCTTGCTTCATCGGCCTTGTTCTGGAACATTCTGTTGCTTCCGCTTCTTTTATCCTCACGAGGCTCTCCACGCTGTCAAACCCGTCTTTTCGGTTGACTTTACTGATCGTTCATCCTTGATCATCACATTGTTACTATTGATCATGTGAGAGTGAGGTTTGATGACGTTTTAAGGAAGATCAACGCAGTATCGATCCTTTCTACCGACTAACATTATGGAGTTGTAGAAAGTTGGCATAGTATGATGTTTCAATGGTGGAAGTGGAACAACGGTTGATGGCAAACTAGATGTCAGAAATTCAGACACGGCATCTGTGTCTTATACACATCATAACAACAATTCTAAGTAAGTTCTTTTCTTTTCTTTCTTCGTCTTATAATCATCCATAAGAAGTTACAAAACATTAGCATATAGAAAATAGAAAGGGACAAGAACTTGTTAAAAAAATAGGTATGAGAGTTACAGTTGAAAAACTGAACGATGAAGCTGCATATGTCCGAAGGAAACATTGTTTTGTTATCAGGTTTAGATATCATTTCAAGGACTTTTGAGGAAAGATTCTTTCTTTTGGAATCGGAACTCCTTTGAAAGATCTTCAAGATCTTTTTTGATGGTCCAACAATTTAAAATTTTGATAACAAATAATAAATATACATACATATCCTTAAATAATAATCCATTAGTTTATTGACCTGTGGATATTTTTAATAAATATAAATAAACTAAAAATTAAAACATAAAAATATTAATTATTTTAAAAAAATATAATAATAGTAATATTGACATTACTATCATTTTTTAGTTCTATAAATTAATATGAGTAGTAGTTAACCATTTTTTTTTTAAACTTAAATGTTTTAATTGGTATACTTAGATATTTTAATTTATATATAACATAATGTATATATATTTTATTATAAAAAATAAAAAATGAATGGAATATGATTAAAGTATATCTTTTGAACACTTTAATAATATATATATATATATATATATGAAATACTTAAATAATTTTACAAAAATTAAATGAATAAATTTAATCATTCAAAAAATATTTACGGACTTAATTAGTTTGTTTAAATGTGCATTATTTTCTCAAAACTTGTTAGCTATTTTATATTTTTAAATTTATCTTAAACTTTGTTAGTTATTCTTACTTATTTGATGCCACGTGAGCAGTAAATAAATTGTTTTTTGAATTTTAATGGTTGGAAACATGTCACGTCAACATAAAATCAAATTTTTCTCATTTTGAATGATTAAGATCAATTTGTGATCCGATCAAACGATTATAACAAATGAAACATTATAAAAATTTTTAAAGTCATTCTATGTTTGTTCAGAATGTTCACAACGAATAAAGTGTTCACAAAAAATCTTTTGTCTATATATATATAATGATTGTGTTAGTGTGATGATTGTTGATTGCATGATCGACGTTGTAATATGGCCGTTTATAAATAGATATTGCAACAATATATATATATATATATATATATATATATATATATACAATATATATGTAATGTATGGAAGTGGTAGCGGTGGTGATAGTGGTAGTGGTAGGAAACTAGGAACTAATTGCAGGAATCACATATACAACGAAAGCTAAAAGTTCGACAATGACCGCGTATGGCACCTTCGGCTTTGCAAATAATGTTACAGTTGCTGCTAGAGAAACATGCTCCCTTGTACGTCCTGCTTGAGTACCGCCCACATGATGATGATGATGATGATAATGATGATGATGCTGATGCTGCTGATGCACCCACTCCCACTCTACATCTATTTTCTTCTCCAATTATACCTGCCACGCACATGCACATGCACATGCACATGCACATGCACATGCACCACATCCATCATATATATTATATATATCATCCATCAATTAACAAATTATTTATTAGGAATTAATTAAAAAGATTGCAAAGTAAGTAATTAAGATAAGAGAAAAGAGAAACCAGATGCAATGAGGATTGCAACAAGAATAACTGAGACCAGACGTAAACGAATTGAATACATTATATATACTTGTATTGTTTGCGCGTTGATTGATTCTTGCTTGCTGATCCATTTGTTTTCTTTTTATAGCTATATAATATATCACATCTTAATTAATATCTTGTATAGTAGCATTCATGCATGGTCATCATGATCATGAAAAGTTTGTGTTTTAAAGTTTTTGACGGAATAATGAATGGTTTCATGTACATAACGTGCACCCAAATTAAATCCCAATTCCATCATCATCCAACTCTCCTACTCACTCCAAAATGCATGTGTTACGTTAGTTAGTTAACGAATTATTTATATATAAAACACAGATTTAATAATATTAATTTCGTCCTCGTCTTCATCTTTTTTTTTATTCTTGTGGTTTATTACTTTTCATGTAAAATTACAATTATTACAGAAAAAAAAACATGTTATCCTTGATTAATTAATTACTAGGTATTATACACTTCATGTACGTTTTAATGGTTTGTCAACCATGACTAATGGAGTGTCGGCCATAGTATACATGGGACCAATGAACATGTATATTTAAATTAAAATATCACTTATAATCCTAAAATGTCAAATAAAATAAAAAGTTATAAAAAACTGCATTTGATTAAGATATATCATCATTAGATGGAATGATGGCCGCATCTGTGGACTGTGGTTATCAATTGGTCTCTCTTCTTCTTCAGAAGTAATTGTTATTTAAGCTGAAATTTGGATCGTGTCAAAATGTTATTGGATAAATTAGAATTAAGACATATTGAGTATTTGGGTTTCATTAAATAATAAGTATTTTGGTTTTAAAATTAAAAGTTTGTTTGGTTATGTTTTTTTTTTTTTAAATTACTTATTTAGCCCTTCTATTTTAAAATTATTTGATTAAATTGAGGTTATAAATTTTTTAAGTTGCACATCTAAAATTTACCAATAATGGTATAATTTGTACATTTATAAAATCATCAGTTGCATATAAAAATTTTACACTACGAAAACGATGTTATTAGGAAGGTATTCGTTGTACGTGCTGCCCTCCTCGAGTCCCCGTAAATTAAGTTTGCCGATATGTTTCAGCCAACTCTTTTTTCTTACTCCTTGCTTTTGTGGCCTTTTGCATTGGAACAAAGTTTCATGGGTTTTAGTTGTGATTTTGTTGTCCATTGTCTGAATGGTTCCTAGTTTTGTATTTGGTGTGCCAATTCTGCATTTTGCATAATGAGAGATATTGTTAATATACTTTCTTTCTTGTTTCTGCTAATAAAATGTTGGCCTTTTATATAATTAAAAAAAAAAAAAAAGGAAATAGAGAGAATAGAAAGGGTAATTTAGTAAAAATAAAATGGAGCCCAAATCAGACACCCACTGTTCATTTTACATGCACCTATTTTACATCTTAATTATTCATCTTTTTCTCTCTTTCATTTCATCACAAACCAACTCCAACAGAAACACTACTATTTTTTGTGTTTATTTTTGGACCAACCCCTCTTTTACTACTACTTACACCGGCCATACACATCATACCCAATTTTAATATTTAAATTATATTAAAATAATATGAAATGTTAAATCAATAAGAGGGTATGAAAAGATCACGTCATGAGAAGGTAATAGAATTGATCTTTCTTGAAAATCTTATTTTGATCCAGTTAGGTTTTGAATTATTGCAATTTGCTTAAATATATAATTTAAACTTCAAAGATTATAAGCTATCCAGACAAATAAAATGAAGTTAATTAGGAGACTACTAAAAGCTAGTTACCATTTTTCACATTTAATTACAATCAACAATAATCGATATTTTTTCCTTTTACTCTTCCAAATGAAATTTTAGGTAAAAGTTTATTCTATATATGTAATAAATGAGAGAACATTTGACGACTATGTGTCTTCGTGTTGCTTCCTGCTTACACAAAAAAAAAAAACCAATGCATACAAATTAGTGTTTCAGAAATAATAAATAAACACAATTAATTATTTTTTAAGTTTGAAAATTAAATGAAAAATCTAATCTTAACACAATATCATCAATCTAAAATAAATCAATTTTAATCAATTAATTATTTTTTAAGTTTGAAAATTAAATGAAAAATCTAATCTTAACACAATATCATCAATCTAAAATAAATCAAATTTAATCTAATTTATCTTATCTTATATTTATTTAGAGTTCAGTTTTATTTAAATCTAATTAAACTAAATCTTATCTTCTTTATACATATCTATATATCTAACTAAAAACATTATTTTATATGTTTATAAATTTATAAATTTCTCAAAAAATAAATACACATTGTATAAAAATACTAGTATTAACTTATGTATTATACGAATCATTATATAAAAGAATTTTCTTCAAAGCAATACTAACTTTCAAATTAAATTTTTAGTATTAAATTAGATATATTAAAATTTTTAATACCTACAACATCTAACTTTTTTTTTTATTGTAATTAGTTTTAATTATATATGTTATTCAAATTGGAAAGATTGTCATTAATAACATTTATATTTAATATATTGCTTTAAAATACAAAGCAATACTTAAGCTGCAATAAGTATTACAATATTATTATTGCTTTCGTCGATATTATTATTACAAATATTATATCGTTTGTTAAAATGTTTTTTAGATCGTTGTCGCGATGTATATAATCTTATCTTTAAAAGTTTGATTTAAAAAATTAATTTAATCTTTAATTAACACATATCAATAAATAGCATATGCAATGTCAAGACCTCCCCTTCCGGGGCAGCCCTCAGAGTCTAGGTCCCACATCATGCAATACGATATCAACCATACTAAGATAGGGTAATTATAATGCGGAAAATTAAATTACATGTACATACAGATTAGGATTTAAGTTACATATTTCATAGTAAAGTTATAAAAGGGTAACATCTAATCTAGTCATTACATCATAGAATCATATTAAATCTACCCAAAATCCACAACAATTGCTGTCTTCCAATCAGTACCGAAAGGATTTGTTGTGTAGTGGTCTATGATACTTCTGTCTTGATCGTTAATTGACCTAAGAGCTAGGTCCAGCAGGTGACTTTCCTTTGCTTTTACCTGTAAAATTATAATGCAGCAACTGTAAGCAATGCTTAGTGAGTTTATAGATTTTCAATATTAACATGCGTGTCAAGCGGATCATCAGTCTAGCGTGATATGTCTTGGCTGCCGCTACAGCCCTCATGATTGAGATATAGAATCATAGAATTGGATGATGTTCAGGCCACACTCACGCTTAAATCGTGGGGATCAGCCACATACTGGGCTAGCTACCAGTAAGTCAATATGGCGGAACATCGGAGGTCATTACCAAGTCCATAAGAACTGGTGAAATAGCCAGATCTAGAACAATAGACCATCAAGGCTAATCAAGCTGAATAAATCTATCAAGTGTCTGATCAAATAATGAAAGCTTAAGTCATAGAGGTCATGATAGCAATGAATCATAAAGCAATGTCTGAAGAAGTCTTAAATGCAATATGAAATGATAATCAAATAGCTATCATGATCCACTGGGCAACACCAAACCATAGTGTGCACAGGTCTCAATCCAGCTGATACAATGAATGTCAATAAATTTAACATCAACAATATATCTCAACCGGAATTTAAACATGTTCAATCTGAATATCTATAACTCACTGTTCTGGGTCTTTATCAAACAGATATAAAAATCTGCCACCTGAGTTATCTCAGGATTTTATCTTTAATCTTTTGTCTTTCAGATCTCTGGCAATTTCTGTCCAAATCAATGATCCGCTTTTGATCTCTTTATTCTTTAAATCTTTGTTCAGAATATACTGAACCTGTTCAAATCATTCATATCATGTCATTATCATGGAATTTCATCATCTTTTGGTCATTAAAATCTTTAATTCTATCTGATTCTGATAACTGATAATCTTATCAATCTTTATTTATTTATATTCTCTGTTTCATTAAATCCTCAAAAACTTTCTATATATATATATATATATATATATATATATATATATATATATATATATATATATATATATATATATATATATATATATATATATATATATATATATATATATATAACTAAAAGCATATGCATAAAAATCATTTATTTAATTGAAATATCAAAATACATAAAATTGGGTTTCGGATCACTCAATTTCGGATCCACCCGGATTGGGGACCCGGATTCGGATCATCCGGATCCGGACCAAACCATCATCCGGATTTGGACATAGGACCGAAATTGGTGTCATCCGAATTGAGCATAAATCCGAATTAGGATCAAAATCGAAATGGGCACCGAATTCGGATCATTCAGAATCCGAATCATGATGGGATCCGAATTGAGCATCCGAAAATAGACCAATCATCCGAATTCGGGTTCAACCGAATTCGGATCCTAAACTTCATAATTTTCCAGAATTTGTTCTTCATGTTCTCTATATTCATACGGATTTTTGTCAAATTTCATTAAAACTCATTTATATCGACATGCAATGTATTATAATGTTGTAATATCATTGTTTGATTGATTTTATACTAATTTCCCTATTAATAACATCATTATTTGATCAAGATCATCCAAAAATAATCATTTTTGTCAAGAACACAATTTTGTCAAAAAATTCCGATTTGTTGCTATTTTTGGACAATCCAACCCACGATTTTAGTTTCTATCACTTTAATATACATAATTTCGTCATTATCTACTAAAATCATAGACATGCAACAACAATTTCATAATTTAAATTCTTTGGTTTCGGTTTTACACAAAACCGAACCAACATACATATATTTCGTATTTAAAAGAAATTATTACCTAAACTCTTGCTATTTGATGATTGTTGTACTTTCTTTGATCTTGATTCTTCTATTGAATATAATTTAATGAACAATTTTGGATGAATTAGTGAGGTTAGCCGATTGTTTTAGTGAGAGAGTAGAGAGAGAGAGTTAATTGTGTTTAATGATCTTAAATGATCATTTTTAAGGTTTATATATTAACTTTGGTTATATTTGCTATTTAACCCACTAAACTTTTGTATTTTACTTATATTTCTTTAATCATCTTTAATAATTTATAATCCAAATATCATTTATATTATGTTTAAATTAAATTTTCATTAATCAAATAAAATTTACAAAATAAATAATGTAATAAAATTTACATTATTGTCTCAAAATCAGATATTATAACTGAATCAAAAGTTAGGTTGATACAGAATGGGCTCCACCACGCACAAACTTCGTCCCCGAAGTTAGCTATGTTCGAACAGATTGGGATAAGTAGCTTTCATAACATCTCTCGATTCCCAAGACTGATGCGAACCTTTGTGGTGTTTCCACTGAACGAGCACCATCTGTATATCTTTATTTCGAAGCTTTTTGGTCTTCGAGTCCAGAATACACTCCGGCTCTTCAACCACTCTAAGTTTCTCATCAATTTGCAAGTTAACGTGTGGTATCTGAACTTCTCTTTCATCGGCTAAACTCTTTCTCAGATGACTGACATGGAATACAGGATGTATGCCAGATAAGTCCGCTGGTAGTTCAAGACGATAAGACTGATTTCCTATCTTTTCTACAATCTTGAACGGACCAATGAATCTCGGAGCTAGCTTGTTTCTTTTAATGAACCGTACCACATTCTTCATTGGAGATACTTTCAGCATCACCCAATCGTTAGCCGCAAAACTTATTGATCTATGACGATTATCATAATATGACTTCTGCCTGCTCTGAGCTTCAAGAATATTTCTTCTAACAAGTTGAATCTGTAACACCCCAAATAATTTGGAGGCAATTATATTCCTAATAATGTTGAGTTGACATAATTATTAAAATTACTATTATTAATTGGAGGTAATAATAATATTGACTAAAGCGGTAACAAACTTTATTGAATAATTAAACTTGTGAACCTAAGAGCAATATTATGAAATAATTGCCAAGTATGTTATTATTGGGACTTGATTAATACAATGTTGGCTAGCTAATGAATTAACAAAATTGGGTAATATACTTTTGGATTTATAACTTTTATAACCATTACCTCAAGTAATTGTTATAAATAAAAGTGTAATTGTGTGTGTAAGATAGATGTAATGTTGGGGGTGTAATTTGTCATAAAGATATAAGTGAGGGGTGGTGTTTGGCAATGAAACCAAACTTCTCTCCCTCCCCCTTTTTGTTGAACCGTCCAACACACACAAACACATAGTTTGTGTGTGTTTTGTTCTTGCAAAAGAGAAAAGATGGAAAATCTAGGGTTTTTGGAATTTGATGAGCTAAGGTGGAGATTGAAGCTCAAAAACTCATGTTTGGTATCTTCATTAAAGGTATATCATCTTCTTCATTCTCTTCTTCATCTTCCCTCTATTTCTCCATTTTTGGAGATGAAAACCCTAAATGGGTTAATGTTGAAAGGTTTGATAATGGCTTTAATATTTTAGTATGTTGTTATATGACCAAAATGGAGCCATAATATGTAATTACATTGGTAGTTTGAGTTAGTTTTGGTTGGAACCCAATCTAGGGCTCAAATGAGCTTTAATGGGTTATGGATTTGAGTTTTATGTTTTAGTAAGTGAATGATGTTCAACATTGAATCATATATGTTGATATGGAATCAAAATGGAATTAAGTAGAAGCTCATATGGAGCTTTGAAGAGGTGATTTGGGTTTTAACCCACTTATTAACTCAAAAGAGTTCTTATGGACTAATTGGCAATCTTTTATGATTTAAATGTGTGAAAGGGTATAAAATGGTCTAAATATGTTAGATTAATGATTCCATGTATTGGTTGGGGTTAAACTCGGGCAAAGGCTCAAGATTGGTGTTTGGAGCCAAAACCGCACGCCAAGTGTTCGGTGAAATACCACAATGAGTTCTTAACCATTGTTGGGTTGAATTGAATGATTAAATATAAATTGAATGTCTAAACATAGCCCAAATATGTTATATATAACAATGGAATTAAATAGAAGCTAGTAGGAACTCATTTGAAGTTTTGAAAGCTTAGTTTGGGTTTTGGTCATTTAGAACTCACTTGGAGTTCGTATGAACTCCATGAAGTAATAGCATGCTATGTTATAGTATAATATGTTTGGAAAGTGTTCAATTGTGTTATTAAAGTGTTTGCATGAGTTGGGAAACACAAAGTATGTGCAAGAACTCAATTTGGTGTTTTAAGTCGAAACCGCACGCCAAGTGTTCGGTGAAATGCCCCAATGAGTTCCTAATCATTGTCGAGATGAATTTAAATGTTTGAATATATTATGAATACCTAATAATAGCCTAAATATGTCAAATATTGCTATGGAATTGATTAGAACTGAAAATGAGCTCAAATGGAGCTTAATGTTGTCGGTTGGAGCTTTCGGTCATTTTCGGACTCGTTCGGAGTCCGTATGAGCTCCATTGAATCATGGAATGTTATGAAATCATTTTAATATGATTAGAGGTGTCTAAGTGACCTTAATATGCTATTAATGTTGTTGGTAAAGTACATCCAAAGTTACGAAAACGTTTATGGGAGTTTTGGGGGTTTGGTGTGCATTTTTGACTCAAAAATGAGCTGAGAGCTGTCCAGGAGGTGGGTAGCGGCGCGACTAACTCCTTGGTCGCGCCATGACCATGTTTCTGGCCCAAAAATGGATTTTGCTTGGGTGGGGGTCGATGCTTGGGTCTTATACGTTCGTTGCACCTCTAAATTAGGTGTTTAAAGGGTTTGAGGGCCTTTGATCCATTCCGGAACTCCTAAGGCCTCATATGAACTTAGTACTTTCGGTTTGATAACCCAATACCCTTAGCCCACTCTTAGGGGCTTATCTTGTGTTCGGGGGCTTACGTATATGCGTTATGAATGCTTCTAGGTAATTTGAGTCGAAAGGAGCTTGATTGCAAGTTTTAGCCATTCTCCGGGCTATTGTGGCTTTATTGAAAGGCTTTGGAATCTTCTTAACCAATCACTGTGAGTTCTAGGACTAATGTAGATGAATGATTACATGTTAATTGTTGTTTGTGCCATCGTTGATAACATGCTACTTGATCATGCATATTCACATGTTATAGATGGATTCATTGTAGCCTTATTGAACATGCTGTCATGCATCATGAATTGAAAAGTGAATTGTCATGCTAGTTGATATTGTTGTGGATTGGTTTGTCGTGCATCTCATATAGTATGCTTAACTACTTATTTGTATGGATAACAATGATTGAAAGATGGCAATTCGTGTTGGTTAACCTAGTAGGTTGGACTATTCACTTTTGTGATTGATTAATAATAGCTGGGATATATGCATGGTCCTTTAAGTTGTATATTGGGTCGCATTCGTGGAAATCTAATTGATTATGATTTGGCATAAAGGACTATTCAACCGGTAGGCTTATTAGTAATGTTAAACGACCCCGTTGATATGTTAGAACCATTGTTGCGGAATGATTAGTAGAACCACATAGATGGTTTCTTTAATTGGTCTTATGGACCATTATAAACTCTCATGAGTCATATTGAACCCTAAATTGTTGTGGATTGCGTTTTGGACCCCTTTGGATATCCATGAAATATTTCTGGCCCCTTTGGATGCCAGATGCCGACATACTTGCACCGTCGGAAGTCCCGTACTTGCTAGGGACAGTCCCGTACTTGCTAGGGACAGTCCCGTACTTGCTAGGGACAGCCTCGTACTTGCTAGAGGCAATACCACTCCCGACTTTGACAGGGAACCCTAGACGACCATGGAGTATGTGGTATTTGGATTTGGATGGGATTATCTCGTGTGAGGACAGCAACGGGCCGCCTGCGGGCGATGATTTTGACACGTTGGGCTGCAAGCATGAGTTATATCCTAGTGGCGGTGTTGACATCATGTGAGGACGGCAACGGGCCGCCTTCGTGGCGATGATTATGACACGTTGGGCCGCAAGCATGTTTGTTCACACCTTTGAATTGGAGTTATTAGTAGTACGTACTGTGGTAATGTAACGTGCCGATTTGGTAAGGCATCTTTGCAAAAGCGTTACAACGTGCTACTATGACACGCGTTGGAATCCCCACTTTGGCTCGACTATGTCTAGCGGTGTAGTGGATTCCAAGAGTTGAGTTGGTCCTCACCTTGACTCGGCTAGGCCGGGCGGTGACGGTGGAATATGTGACATTGATAAATATCGTGAATGCTAATAGTCCTTAGTGAGATGAGTCATCTTGTTGAGAATTCGAATAGGTAAATAATTGGTGTGGGACACCGATAGTCCTCAACGAGGATGAGGTGATCCCATTCTATCTTGGCATTGGCCATCCTTGGCCCCTATATCTTTAGTTGATTGAAATTATGTGTTGGATATACATGGTTAGCATGTTAATTGTTATTTATATTAATCCTGGAATTCACTAAACAACTTTTGTTGTTTACCCCTTTAGTTGTTAACCTTTTGCAGGTTTGAGCTATCGAGCGGGAAGAGTATATTCTTCCTCGTTATTCAAAGTGTAGACTCGAGACTAACGGTATGCTTTGGTGATTGTGTTGGGTTTGGGTTAGTCGACCTCTTGGCCTTGACTATTCGTTTGCAGGATCATGACCTGTAACCTTGTAGATTCAATAGTTGTTTATTCGGATGCATCACTTATGATGCATTAATTGTAAAAGTTTTAATTCTACCCTAATTTCGCAAGTACTGATGTATAAATAATTGTTAATTACACTAAAATATGTATTATTGTTGTATGGGTGTTTCAGAATCTTCTCGTGAGTCAACTGTAGAAGGGCAGGTCCTGCTATTGGCGATTCACCTGTTTCGCGCCAACAGGTGGGAGTTCTGCACTTTCTTCCATATAAAGCTTCAAAAGGAGCCATCTTGATCGTTGAATGATAACTGTTATTATACGAGAATTCGACCAAAGGCAAGTGGTCATCCCAGTTACCACCTAGATCAAGAACGCAGGCACGAAGCATATCTTCCAAAGTTAGGATAGTACGCTCACTCTGGCCATCTGCACTTGGATGATAAGCAGTACTCATAGAAATTCGAGTACCCACCCCATCTTGTAGAGCTTGCCAGAATCTGGATGTGAAACGACCATCACGATCAGATACGATAGACTTTGGCACACCGTGTCGAAAAATGATTTCAGTGATGTACATCTGTGCCAATCTATCGAGGGAATATGTTTCTTTCATCGGTATGAAGTGAGCTGACTTCGTTAATCGATCCACGACTACCCAGATGGAGTCGTGCTGTCTCTTGGTTTTAGGCAGCTTCGTGATGAAATCCATAGTTATATGCTCCCACTTCCACTCAGGAACTGGCAGTGGTTGCATATCCCCAAAGGGTTTCTGGTGTTCTGCCTTAACCATCTGGCATACTCTACAGCTTTCAACATATAGACCGATGTCTTTCTTCATTCCTGGCCACCAATAATCAGCTTTCAGATCGAAATACATCTTTGAGCTGCCAGGATGAACAGATAATTTGGACTTGTGAGCTTCCGAGAGAAGAGTGCTACGGATTAATCTTTGTATCTATTAAATTTTAGTTTATATACATTTTATTTAAATAATTATTATTATAAATATCCATATAATACATGGAAAATAAATTAGTATATGTTATTATGTCAGGAATTATTAAGAATAGACCTATTTTATATGTAATATTATGGGTTAAAAGCTTAGCTAAGGCTTATAGAAGTATCATACATGATTACATATTTATTATAAATAAACTTTATGATAAAGTAAGTTACAATATCTGATGAGTGTTAGAATATTTGACACGTAAAGTCATATAAAGGTTGGAAGTTTACCACAAAGTCAATGTCGTTTTGATTTCGTTAGATATTTTTGTAGATTTAGTGTATCTAAACGTACAATTACAATACTCTTTGTCCTTGGTCAATCTTTCTACTTTTTTCGGTTGAAAATCTATATAACACAAGACAAGCAATTTGATACATGTATCATCACAACTCATCCAAAAAGATACAATTACAATACTCTTTGTCCTTGGTCAATCTTTCTACTTTTTTCGGTTGAAAATCTATATAACACAAGACAAGCAATTTGATACATGTATCATCACAACTCATCCAAAAAGATAATTACATATTATTATACTATTTATCAACCCATGCATTACGTGGATATTTTATAAATAATTTATTAAAAATCTACCCAAACGTAAATTACATACAAATATTTGTGTAATATAATTCATTATTTCTAATATCAATAAATACTAATAAATATAAAAGATAATCTATATAATAAAATAGAACACAATTTAACATATGTATCACCACATTACACGAAAAAGATAATTACAATTTATTATATCTAAAATAAAAGATAAATATAATTCATCATTTTTAATTACAATAAAAACTAATAAATACAAACGAATAAATAAAATATATTATTTCTTATATATCTAAATACTAATAAATAGATAAGATTTAAATTTGTATTCCAATTTATATTAATTCTTATATCTTATATATAGTTATCTATATTTAAAAAATATATTATTTGTTTATAAACTTATTAATCTACATATCAATCTATAATATTAAATGAGTAACCAGCATGACATGTGTCATGCACTCCTTTGATTTGTCACATGTCACTCTTTTTTTTGTCACTTCATTTACTAACTTTTCATTAAAATTTTAAAGCAAATCACATATATCTAAATCTAATAATAATTAATAGAATGATGAATGAGTTTGATAAGTTATATTTTGTAAATTAACGAAAATGCTATAATCACATTAAAACTTCGTCAATTATGCTAAAATTATTTTTTAACCTAACTTTTTGTTAACAATCCCAACAAAATTTTGCAAATACATTTATTACGTAATAAAAATGGTTCATTACGTTTTCATGAAATTTTACATTTTCTTCTATCAATGTTATTTTTTTAGAAAATTTTAAGTTAAAAAAAATTCTGTTTTTATGAAATTTGAGTATTAGAATATGGTTATAATTAGTAAATCGGGTTTTTAAAAACTGAAAAATCAAGCTTTAATATCTAAAATTTATCAAATTATAAATAAAAAAAATTAACTTTAGGATTTTGTTTATAGCTAGAAAAAATTAACATTAAAGGCCGAAAACAACAAAAACATGAAAAAAAATTTAAAATAAACTTTAACAAAAATATGTTATTTTACCATGGATGCGTGACAAGACTTAAAAGAGGTGATCCTCAAATCTTTTTTTTCTGTGCAAATCTTTTCTAAAAGATTATGATGTTTGATATAGACGCATAGACACCGTAATAATTGTAACAGTTTAACAATATCTATTTATGAGTTCATTATTAATTGAAATTGAAAGGTTAAAAATCATTCATCATAATTGTAACAGTTTAACAATATCTATTTATGAGTTCATTAATTATTAATTGAAATTGAAAGGTTAAAAATCATTCATCATAATTGTAACAGTTTAACAATATCTATTTATGAGTTCATTATTAATTGAAATTGAAAGGTTAAAACTTGTTTATCATTATGATTAAATGAAATAATTATCCAAATATATTGTTTATAAATTTCAAGAATGCATCTTTATAAAAGGTTTTTTCTTCAGACATAGCCATTGTGGGGTTGTCATATTTTTCGAAATTTCTTTCTCTTGTGGATTTTTCTGCAGAGAAAGGGAGTTTCTGTACCTGATCATTTCTTTAATTTTCAAGTGTGATTTTTGGAGTTTTCTTGACGGAAAAAAAAAACACAAATGTTGGAAATTAAAACCACCATTGACTAGCGTCTGGCTTTAAAAAGTGAAGAAGAAAGGGAGTTCTCATAAAAAGATTAGAGTATGCCATTGTCCTCCATTGAAGTGGCAAGAAGAACAAGTAGGAATGGAAGTCAAGAGAAAAGAGGCGTCGATGGCAGTGCGTTTGAATGAGAAACAATTGAAGCTCACATCTTACAGCATGATTCCAACAACAAATCAAGGAAAATTGTTAGCATTTTGGTGCATTGCTTATGGGTTTGTGGCGATTTATGTTTATAAGTTGGTCCATGGCATACATCAACAGAGATTTGAAGAGGGTTTGGTGAGTATGTGTGATCAACCCGCCAGAATGTTGCAACATCAATTTAGGGTTATTAAAAACGCCGGGTAATATTAATACTAATCATGATTAAATTAGGTATATAATATGCATGCTTTTTTACTAATAACTTGTTTTCCTTGTTGTATCATGTATGTTTAACTATAATCCAAGACAGATATGTTGATGGGTCCATCGTAAAAAGTGTTGTAGGGCAGCAGCTTCCAAGCCAAGGGGTAGAAGTTTACCATAAATTGATGACTGATACTCAAGAAGATGCTGATGTGTCACATTCAGTTTCACACACACGACTGACTATGCTTGACGTGGGTGATCCGTTTGGGAAGCACCCGATGAGTTGTAGGTGAGTCATAAGTCTATGTCATCTTTCAGTTTCACTCACTCGGTTTAATCAACTCAACTCTTGATGGTGTTAAGGTTAATTTGATGCAGTTATCTTGATAAACCACCCAAATCCGACACTGCATTCTTGATTGCAATTTTAGTCTATGTCATCTTTGTATTATGTGGTTACATCTTGTATATGGGAGCAATTCGTATTGCTCGGGTTGAGGACGACTTGTACGAAATGCAGCAATTACAAAAGCGATCAGAAGCTGTCCATGTTGCTAAATCTCAGGTTCATTCATAAATGATTTAATATCTATAACACAAAGTTACCATTTTATTTCTTGTTTAAGTTTAACTAATAAGTAGCTAGGATCAATCATCATCTTTTTGGTTTTGAATGCCAGTTTCTTGCTGCCGTTTCACATGAAATCAGAACCCCCATGAACGGCTTCCTCGGTACCTGAATTCTTTTTACCAGTCTCTGCATGTGTACACAGTACGCTATATTAATCACTTCAAATGTGGGTTTGCAGGGATGCTTGCGTTGCTTCAAGATACCAACTTAAGCTCCATTCAAAGGGACTACGCTCAAACTGCATTTGCTTGTGGATGGGACTTGATCACAGGAATAGACGATGTGCTCGACACAACCAAAATCGAATCCGGCAAGTTGGAGCTGGAGTCGGTACCATTTGACATCCGCTTGATGCTAGACGATATCCTCTCTTTATTTTCATACAAGTCTAGGGGTAAAGGGATCGAGGTATAGCTAATCTATATTAATATCTTGTTATCATGGTTCCGTGAGATCTGAATCTGATAATGGTATTGTTTACTTTGTTCGGGGAATCGTAGTTGGCTGTTTATGTATCTGATAAAGTTCCGGAAATTGTTATGGGGGATCCAAGAAGATTCCGACAAGTGATGGTGAATCTTGTGGAAAACTCGGTTAAGGTAAATAAGCGTATCTTTTGATCTAGAGCTTCTACTTCAACTTCTTCAAGAAAAGCTGAAAAGGTATATAATTACTGACAATCTGTTTTCGGGCAGTTCACTCAACAAGGCCATGTATTTGTTCAAGTTCATCATGCTGAGCATTTGAAAGCTGCCTATGATGCAAAAGCTGAATCTTTCATGAACAGAGCATCCCGAGGAAGGAGGGCTGTAGCTGTATCGAGTCGGTCCCTGTTCAAAACCTTAAGTGGTCATGAAGCAGCCGATGACCGAAACAGTTGGGACATGTTTAAGCATTTAGTAGCCGAAGAAGATGAGTTCCCATTTCGAGTGGTAACTACTGAGAACGTTAATCTACTGGTGTCTGTTGAAGATACAGGAATCGGGATACCATTACACGCACAAGATAGTGTTTTCATGCCATTCATGCAAGCTGAGAGTTCGAATTCTAGATGCTATGGAGGAGTGGGTTTAGGATTGAGTATTAGCAAGCGTTTGGTTGAGCTCATGGGTGGTCAAATGAGCTTCGTTAGCCGCCCTCAAATTGGAAGTACAATTTCTTTCACGGTCACATTGAATAAATGTGATAAAACCTCTGCCTCTGATCTTCCTAGTGACTTTGAGGGTTTGATGGTGACTGTGGTTGATCGAAAACTGGTCAGGGCTGCTGTGACGCGATACCATCTACAGAGACTAGGATTGATCGTTAAGATTGTTGATAGCATACAAATGGTGGTTTCACTGAGATCCCAGTTAGTACTTGTCTCTTTATCCCAGTTAGTACTTGTTTCATTGGGATCCCAGTTGATCGAATTGGCTGACATGATTTGTTACTTGTTATTTGTGACAGAAATGAAAGGCCACCAGACCTGCTTCTAGTCGAAAAAGATATGTGGTTATCTAACGAAGATATGAGCAACATACAACTTTTGAACTCAACGACAAACAGGCCCCTATTAAATTTGCCTAAAATGATCCTTCTTGCAACATTTATAACAAGTCCCGAGTTTGACAAAGCTATAGCAGCCGGGTTCGTGGACACGGTGATGATGAAACCTCTAAGAGCGAGCATGGTGGCAGCATGCCTACAGCAGGTTCTGGGAACTGGAAAGAAAGCAGAACCATGTACCAAAGGATCTTTACATCTTGGGAGCAGTTTGCTTTGTGGGAAGAAAATATTGGTGGTTGACGATAACCAAGTGGACCGTAGAGTTGCTGCTGAGGCCCTCAAGAAATTTGGGGCTGAGGTCGAGTGTGCCGATTGTGGTACGGCGGCCCTTGCCTTGCTTCAATTGCCGCATGGTTTTGATGGCTGCTTCATGGATCTCTTGATGCCAGAAATGGATGGGTACGTGGTAGAGTAATTTCTTCTTTTATCCTTCCTTTTTATGAAGTGATTGTAGGGTATTATTTGTTACAATACTTTGACCCCGTTTCAGTTATGAGGTGACAAGTCGTGTACGGATGATGGAGAGCAAGGCAAACGAGGAACGGATGACAATAGGCAACAAGACCGGTAAATGGGATTTGCCGATACTAGCCATGACAGCGGATGTCGTTTACACCACTTTGGAAGAGTGCCAGAATTGTGGAATGGATGGCTATTTATCAAAGCCTGTCGAGGAAGAATCTCTGTATCAGGCTATTGCTAAATTCTTCGAAATCAAATAAGATGAAGGTTATAATATTAATTAAGGTGGGTTATATGTCTTTAATAAGTCATAATCGTATGAAGTCTGTTTGCTCTTCTAACTTGTATACAAGTGCTTGTGTTTAAGCATGAAGGTATAATTAGTAAAAAATGCTATATAAAGTCTGTTTGCTCTTCTTACGGTCTTACGCATACAAGATTACAAGAGCATATGTGTGTAGCGTAACAGCGTTTTCAAATAATAATAATAATGTAACTAGAGTAGAATATTTTATGCGTTGATTTAATAATAGTGTAATCACCCGGCGATGGCGATGGCGATGGGAACGGGGACGTGAGAGCCCATCCCTGGCTTGAAAACATCACTTGTGTCATCCCTACAAACCCCAGGCACTGAGTCATGTCCAGTCTACTTAGGTAAGTCCTGTTTGTTTACCTTTTAATGAATTAATTAAGTGATTATGTTTTATATTTGAATGACTTTCATCAAAAAGTAAACACACTCTTACTTTGATTTCAATATATGTTTGTGCTGTTTTAATGATTGATCGTGTGTTTAGTCTTCAGGTGTGTGTTTGTATGTTGCTTCAATTATCAATTTAGTCATAATTCTTTTTCATCTTGATTTTTAAAAATTAATTATCAAAAAATGTAATTATTTAATTAGAAATACAGTTAATTGTTTAATTAGAAAAATCAAACTGAAAAACCGATTAACCGTCTATATTGGTTTAGGTGCAAGTTCACAGAATCCTCGAACCAATATATTCTGTTAACCATCCGAAAGTCATTTTTTGTTCGATTAACCATCCATGAAAACCCCTAATAGAGGGTCTCTCTTTTAAATTTCTTGGGCTTTCGGTTGATGGATCTTCAAATAGGAAAAGTTTTTGGGATCCTATCATTGACAAAGCGAAAACTAAACTTGCTTCATGGATGCTGTCACTTCTCTCTTCAGGGGATCGTTTGGTGTTATGTAATTTTATTTTGAGATCTCTTGGTCTTTATTACATGTGTGATGTCCTTGTATAGAGTAACTAATATCATAATAAATTGTCTTGAAAGTATTAGAAGTAACTTCTTTTGGAACATGGGGGCCTTGGTGTTAATAGTCTAAGAGTTCTAAATCTATCTCGTCTTGCAAAGTAGTTGGTGGTGGAAGTTGAAGACATGATCGAACTCTTTGTAAAAATTAATGATCTTGGCTTTAGATGGTACAAAAGGAACAACTTGGTTGAGCCTTTAACTTCAAAAAAAGCAAGAAATTGGAAGGTTATTGCTTCTATTCAAACTCATTTTGATGATTTCAATTTTGATTTGGCTTCGCTTTTCCTTGCAGATCAGACACCTAATGAGAAGGGTTCGATTTCTTAGCTGTTAAAAAGGCTTGGGCTACAGCCTTGGGCTACTGCCACTGGACTGCAAGTTAAGTGTGCAGTGTTTTCCAAGCCCAACCCAGATTCATGTTCTGCCCTACTATTAGCAATGCAGTGAAAAGATTTTGAACAGATTGAATGCTCATTTCAGATTTAAAGCTCGCTTCATCTCCTCGTCTCGTCTCCTCGTCTCGTCGTTTCTCTAAAAGGCTTGCTTCGGTGTTCCGTGTTCTCATCAGTTAAAGTCGTTGTAAGTGGTTAGTCAGTTTAGCTTCTTGTTAGTCTTCTTGTTATTAGTTGATTGGCTCTCTCTATTTAAAGGAGTCCCCCTTGCATAGTTTGACACATAGATTGTTCATCTGGTATTCTTCTTCGTGTTCTTAAAAGTTCTTGTAGATATAAATCAGGTGTGTATAAGTTTGTTTTGTTGAGAGTGAGCTTCATCTGTCGATGAAGTCTCAGAGTGTTATGTAGTGAGGTTTCGTATGTAAGTAATAGGGTGGCTTTGTGCCGGTTGTGATTTAGGGTTATTATATGAAATTAGTTATTGATAATTCTCGTCGTTGGTTCTTGGTATAATTTTTACATGGTATCACAGCCTGGGTTATCGATTTCGATTGATTAGGGTTTGATAATTTTTTATTCTTCCTTCCACTGCGTCGCCTGGTTCCATTCTCTTGTCGAGAGTCTTGCTGTGTAACCTTGAGGGTTTCCTCGCCTAGTGTGGTTGATTCTGGTTTTCCGCTGCTCGTAAGTTTGTAAGGCTTGGCTGATTAAAAAGAAGAAAAAGAAAGAAAAGAAAAGAAAAATCAAGAGGTGGAGTACACTGTAAGTCTTCTACCCTTTCTTGTGTTGTAGCAAGTTCTTGGCCGTGGGAGTTTCCGTGCTTACGGGAATTAACTGCCCCTACGAGCTCATACTTGGCCTATAGACAAGAACACTTTTTGTTGGTTAATTATTTCCGTTTTGAGGGTTCGATTCTGGACTTGACCGGGCATTTGAATGCCTTGGAATCCTGTCCTTTAGGAATCAAGTCTCTTGTGTGCGTTTGTTTGTGTGGAAAATTGTTCCTGTTATTTCTTTAAAATTCGGTCATCCTTGTCTTAAGTGTGAAGAAATTCATGGTTTGAACTTAAGTAACCTGGTTTCTAATATAACAATGCAAGTTGTATCTTACATTGATTATTCTTTGTTATAATGGGCTATAGGATAAAAATTCAATCCTTCTGGAAAAATTGTCTGTTAGTATATAAGGCTCTTAGTTGCTAAAGGGTACATTAACATGAATGGGGTTTGGTTTCACCTTGATATAAATAAGGTCCTCTATATGGGGTGTTAAACGAAGATGTTTATATATCTTTTATTCCTTGATCTATCCTTTGTTAAAGATGAAACCACGTCTGCAAACTGGTTAAATCCTTATAGAAGTGACTAAATTGGTTTTGTTATGAGTGGATACGTATGTTATTTTTGTGTTGGCATAAGCTGATGATTTTTTTATAACTGGCAATAATGTTGTTGAAATTAAAAAGGTTTAAAGTGTCTTTAAAATCAAAGTTTAAAATGAAAGACTTCAGAAAGTTAATGTTCTAGTTTAGGTATTGAAATTGTCAAATATGAGTAAGGGATATGCTTATCACAAAGAAAATTTTGTGTTGTCTTATCTCCTGAATTTGGGTTATTGCCTGTGAAATAATTGTTGGCAAGATGTATAATCTGTCAAATAATTTGTTAAAATAAGATGGTAAAAATTGTTTCAAGAATTCAAGGTGATTGTTGAAATGTTGCTGTCATGTTTACCACTGGTAAAATGGTTTGTTAATTAAGTTGGTAAAATGCTCGATTTTTGAATTGAACTCTTCATATATATGGAGATTTTTTTAGAAGTCAGCACTCTAATAATATTGCAATTCATATTGCTGTTTTTTAAAGTTGATGTATGGTTTGTTAAAGGGTTTCTCCATATGAAACCTTGTAATAAAGTAAATCTGTTAAATACCTTATATTTACAATTAACTAAAGGTTGAAATGTTAAAAATAAGTTAGTAAAATGTGGTTCAAGTTAATTGTAAGTGTGGTTATGGTTGTGGTTAAAAGCTTGTTGTTGTTTGGTTCAAGTTAGTGGTTATGAAAATGGCCTGATAATGGACTATCATTGTTATGTTCTATGTTGGTTAAATGTGGTTCAAGTAAATTGTGTTAAAATCAAATGTTTTGATGATAAAAATTTCATCTGCGTGGTTTAGTCAGTCCCAATGTTGGAGGCTTGTTTCAACCAAACAATTGTGATCAAATGATCTTCTGTTAGTTGTTGTGTTAGAAAAGGTTTAAACTGGTTTAAAATCTAAGTTTTTAAACTAAAGGACTTAGGAAAGTTAAAGTTTTTTTTGTGTTGATATTTG
Organism: Centrapalus pauciflorus; assembly: GCA_020465985.1. NCBI lineage: Eukaryota > Viridiplantae > Streptophyta > Magnoliopsida > Asterales > Asteraceae > Centrapalus > Centrapalus pauciflorus. Next base: position 1,004,026 of record JAANYP010002881.1, read on the forward strand.
GGAAAATTGCAAGGATTTTGTTTCTCAGAAAGAACCTTTGACTAGTATTACCTTCTGGTTTTTTTTTGTGGGTTCTGGCCTTTAAACCAGCCCCATGTCCCTTAGATCAAGGGTACTCAGATGTCATGTAGATGAACTAGTTAAAGGATATAAATTTTTTGTGTCCCCCTATGAATTGGTGTATGTTACATGCATTTGTTTGTATTGTCTGGGCTATGTCATCTTTGTTGAGAAAATTTTTTACCAGGTTATTTGTGGTTCTCATAGCACTTTTATTTCTTGAAAAGTAAGAAGCGAAAGCCGAATACATGTCAATACGTGTTTTTTTAACTCTGCTGTCTGAGATAGTTCAGACTGTTTGTTTTGAGATTTTTTTTAATCTTTCTGGTGTTTTATTTTAAATGTGTTATGAACTGAAATGTTGCAATTCTAATGGTGGTCAATTTTGTGGTTGAAGTTGGTCTCTATGTTGGTAGAAAGAAAGTTTTGGAAAGGGTTGTTGAAGTAAAAAAAAAAAAAAAAATTGTTGTTCTTGCTGATAATATCGCAGAAAGGTGACATTGTCATTCTGTTAAAATAAGTTGGTTAGTATATGTTTCAAGATAATCATTGGTTAGTTTTGATTCAAAGTTGTTGTAAATTGTGGTTCAAGTTCATTGTGGTTAGTTAATGTGGTTCATGTTAATTGTTGCTTAGTTCACGGTTAAAAGTTATTAGTTGGTTTACTGTTGAAATGAATAATAATAATGTTGGTTCGTTGGTTGTTGTTGCTTGGCCTGCGGCTCCACTTCCTGTCCTAATTGTATTTGTAGGTCCACATGAGCTCTAAGTTTGACATTGAACTTGTTTAACATGTATCACTGTTAAAAATTTTTGTTTGGGTTAAGATAATAGTTTGTTCCTCAATTAACTTGAGGGAGTGTTAAAAATACGGTGCATTCATTTGACAAAAACCGGAGTGTTTTCGGGTTTCGTTTTTTTGACGAAAACAAGGGTCTTATGAAAACAGGTTCACTTGCATATTTTCTAAAATAAATTTTCAAGAATAGAAAATTTTCATTTTCAAAATTTATAATTAAATGTTAAAAACAATTTCAACATGTTTTCAACCCTGATCTAACTCAAAACAAAAACAATGAGTTTTCCATGTTACAATATGAACACGTTTTCAGAATTCTCAATTGTTTTTGAAAAAACTAAAACCATTTTCTTGAAAACTAAAATTGAAAACAAATGAAAAAAAAAACCAGGTAAAAAAAAATATTGTTTTTCAAGTTGGTCTTGCAAGTTAATTGATGGGTTTATGCAAGCTTTGGGTTGTTGGTTTCTCTGTATCATTTTCAGTTCCTGTTTCTTGGGCCTCTCTCAGTTAAAGGGCTTTCAGCCCTTGTTTATAGGTAGAGCTGGTGGTTATGTTTTCACCGGAAAGATTGTAGCAAGCATTCCTTTCATGGTTCTTGCTTATTTGTCTTCTTCATTTGCAGGATGGGTCTTCCTTATTGGTAAGTTGCTGATTTAGTTCTTGTATATTTGGTGATAGTTGTCGGGCCCTGCTTTGAGCTTGTTATTTCTCCTGCTATTATTAGCCGTTGAGCTAACAGTTTTCTTTAAGATTGTATGATTTCTACATTGCATTGCATCTTTCAGTGTTCTGCACTTATGCCCTTTCAGCTATCATATTGCATGCTTAATATTAATTATGAAGTTCATGTTGTTAGCCAGTTTATGCATGAATCAAGATATTCTCACTTAAAGTGTGCATTAAGAGTTCTAAGACACTTGAAAGGTGCTCCTGGAAAAAGGAATTATGATTTCTAAAGTTAAGTCTGGAAAATATGTCTTAACTGTTTTTTGTTGATGCAGACTGGGCTAAGGCAGTCATGGTAAAAAAAAAATATATGTAGCTGAGTTTTGTTTATGTTAAATGATAGTTCAGTAATTATTAAAATTAGTTTGAATTTTTGAAGTTTTTAACTGAACTTAGTAGAGCTGGTTTTTGCTGCAAATGTTGTTTTTTATTCATGAGCAAATCAAACTGGTTGAAATAGATTTATTCTTTGTTTGTGTAAAGGTGTCATCAAGACTGTCAAAATAAATTCCACTAATAATGTGGCTGATGTTTTTAACCATAGGTTTATCTGTTTCCTTCTTATTCAAGCTTGTGTGGGAAGTTAACTTTGGTAAATCACTTTCACACTTAACTTGAAGGGGGTGTTAAAAAGGCTTGGGCTACAGCCTTGGGCTACTGCCACTGGACTGCAAGTTAAGTGTGCAGTGTTTTCCAAGCCCAACCCAGATTCATGTTCTGCCCTACTATTAGCAATGCAGTGAAAAGATTTTGAACAGATTGAATGCTCATTTCAGATTTAAAGCTCGCTTCATCTCCTCGTCTCGTCTCCTCGTTTCTCTAAAAGGCTTGCTTCGGTGTTCCGTGTTCTCGTCAGTTAAAGTCGTTGTAAGTGGTTAGTTAGTTTAGCTTCTTGTTAGTCTTCTTGTTATTAGTTGATTGGCTCTCTCTATTTAAAGGAGTCCCCCTTGCATAGTTTGACACATAGATTGTTCATCTGGTATTCTTCTTCGTGTTCTTAAAAGTTCTTGTAGATATAAATCAGGTGTGTATAAGTTTGTTTTGTTGAGAGTGAGCTTCATCTGTCGATGAAGTCTCAGAGTGTTATGTAGTGAGGTTTTGTATGTAAGTAATAGGGTGGCTTTGTGCCGGTTGTGATTTAAGGTTATTATATGAAATTAGTTATTGATAATTCTCGTCGTTGGTTCTTGGTATAATTTTTACATTAGCAATGGGCTTGAGGAAGTCCGTGATTGTTTTCGATGTCATTTTTACGTCATGCTATGGATGACATGCTCTCGACTTCTCGTTGTGGGATGCTTACCACCTGGATCAAATCGGTTCCATCCAAACTTAATGTGCTAGCTTGGAAGATTCTTCATTCTCAGTTGTCTACATAATGTAACAAGGTTGAGAGAGGCTTGCAATTTCAATCTATAAATTGTCCTAATTATGGTATTGTTGTGAAGTGTGAGGATCGCCTATTTCGAAGGTGCGATGTTTCAATGTAGCTAATTGGAGACTTTAAAAATGATGGGGAATAAACGATCATATTCGTGATTCGGCAACCGCTTTACTTACTTGGGGCTGTGAATTGGTTTAAAAGGCATCGGTTTGGAGGATTTATCTGTGACGATGCTCACCTTATGTTGGGTTATTTGGAAACTCAAGAATTCTAAAGGTTTTCCATCTTTTTCTTGGCTATACAACTCTTTGTTAGGCTTAATTAAAAGTTGGTCTTTTTATTGGATTAACTATCGGGGAAGTTTCGTAAAAAAAATTGTTGCCTTCTATTATTGTAATCATAGTTGCATTGATTGCTTGTAATTGCTTCTAGCTACTTGCTAGAAGTTTGTTCATGTCTCAACAATTCTCACACAACGAGATTACGAGAATGGCAACAACAGACAAGGGTTTAAAAACTAGAAAAGAAAAAAACGTAATAACTAAAAATTATAATTTTTTTTATTAATTGAATGATAAAAATAGCATAAATGTCTAAATAATAATCATGTAAAAATAAAATCACTTTATCGCTTTAAATCAACATGTACTTGCTGATCCACGTGAAGTTGAATACAGTAACAAATAAATAATAATTTGGATGAGTTTGACCATCAATCATCATCATAAATTTGAAATTTTAGGAATGGGGTAAACAAACGCACGCAATTCTGCTTTTAACTAAAACCCTGTACGTCGTCATATTAGTATTTTTACCATATATTATAATATGAAAAAATAAATGCATTTCCTGCTTCAATATTTCTTGATACGTTTTGACTTGTTATTAAAATGCGTGGATTGCAAAATATTGAGGAAATATAATATTTCAAATTATGTGTCAAATTGTTGAATTGTGAAATTCTAATCTATAAATTTGATGTAAAATATCATCTTTATATGAATTATGAAACATATATACTTTTCTGTACTTTCAAGTTAATAGTTGATTATGCATACCTCATTGAATAAAAGACATGTTTGACATACCGTTTATGAGAATTATTTTCCAGATGCTTATTAAAAGTAGGGGTGTTAAAAAACCGAGAAACCGAGTTGAACTGTTTGATCCCGAAATCCCAAAAAACCAAAACCGACAAATCACAGGACGATTTAGGTTTCATTTTTAGAAAACCTTGGGTAACCGAACCTATTATATGCATATAAGTCAATAAATTTTATTTATAATTTCATTGAGTCATTCTAAGATATTAAATACTAGATTTTCAAACGAATTTGTTATTTTAATTGTTTTGTTGGATACGTTTGGTGTAACTTTTGAGATTTAATAACCAAATAATTTATTATAACTTTATATTTAAAGAGAATTCACATTTAAAAGTGGCATATTTTAAAATATTTATTTGTTTTTAAGTATATAGCGGGTAACCGTGGATCGAATCGCGGGTAATCGTCTTCTAAACCGAAAACACAATTCACATCTTTACTGCTAATTGAACTGAACCGACTCGTGCACACCCCTAATCAAAACCATAAAACTCTTAAATCATAAGATAGCTCATTTGGTAAGAGAGTTGTTATGTAAGTAATAGGTCACAGGTTCGACTCCTGTCGGATGCAAGTTGAAATTTAGGTGGAGGAAGTAAGTCTTGGGGGTAAAATAGTAGTTTAGGAGTAGAAATATGATAGTTTGCCGTTCAAAAAAAGTAAGATACTTTGAAAAAAATTAGTTTTTTAAAAAATAACATCATATATTTATGTTTCCACTTTGGTTTGTTTATTTATGCTTCAACTAGGTTATTACCCATGTATTACGTGTGTTAATTTTAGAAATTGATTTTTATATATATATGTATTATATAATAATTATATAAATAATAAATTTTGCTTAATTTTAGTTAGTTATTTTTTAAATTAATCCATATTAGATTTACATAGATTTGATGTGCTTTATAATTTAAAGATAAAATCAGTAAATGAAGAGCATGTCATGTGGCATTTAGTTACTCTTTTAATAGTATAGATACATTTATATTATCCAACTCCACCCACAACTTTGGTTATTTACAAAACATATATATTAATAAAACTTTTAGCTCCAATTTATAACTAGTTTTATCAAACAATTTATCGAGATAAAATTTTTAAACAAGTTAGGTTGAAAGTTCCAATTAATTAATCTAGGAAAAAATATATAAAAGTGTACGTAATCTAATTCTTTCCCGTAAATTGTTTTTGGTCGATTCAAGTTGCACCGAAAGGTATTATATCAAAACACAAAAGTTGACATATTACTTTTGAAAACATATGTTGATTGTTTCTAAAACTTTAAATAATCCATAGACTTTAATAATTAAAATAGAAATCGACATTTTATATATTCTTAAAATATCATTTTCATTTCAAAAGAAAAGTTAAGACATTTCTAGGCATTCATTCCATAAGCCTTCTTTCTTTGTAAAAAAAAATTCATAAATATTTAGCTCAATACAACTTTAATTTTTGAGTAAATTACAAATTTCGTCTATATGGTTTACCCTTAATTTTTAATCTATCCACCTCTAAAGAATTAAAATTTGTAGTTTACAAAATTGGTCTCCAATTTATGGTCAAATTATGGATTTGATTCCTGGTATTTAGAAATTGTATAAATGGTCCCTAAAAACAATATTTACTTGCAAAAATGGTCTATTTTTATCTTAACTTTTTTAAATGATCATTTTGTCATTTTCTCAATGACAGTTTTGGTCTATCAACTATGTATATATTTTCAGTTTTAGTACATATCATAAATTTTTTACTTTTGTTTAAATGTTAAATGTTAACTTAAAAAGTTAATCATTATTACATTTATTTTATTATTAAATTCATCCTTATTAGTGTATTTAAATTTATTAATTTTATGTCAAATTTATAAATCCAGTTTATTTATTAAACTTTTATATATCCTTCTTTTTATTTGTAAAAATATTTATACATTTTATCTCTTGTACGTTTGCATCTAACTATTTAATTATAATTTCTGGAAAAAAAAATATAAACTTAAGGACAATTTAATTTAACTATTATGTTACGTATAGTGACGTTCATGCTATCGTTTTATTCTAATTGTTTTGGACTTTTATTCTTTTTTATTTAAATAATTTTTTTTTTAATAAATTTTGCTGCTTTATTCGTTTTATTCTGATTATTTTATTACATTATTTTCGGTACCATTAAAAAACTGGTACTACCGGTACTGGTACCGAATTCATTCTTATATTTGAGTTTTACATCTTGTTACTTCACATATACATTTGTTAACTTTAATTATTTTTAATTGATTTTGCGGGTTATGTATTTGAAAGCTACAATGGATATTCGGTCAAATAGTTCATACGTATTTAGAATGAATTATAAACGACTAATATTCTTTTTAATCCATGAATTTGTTGTTATTTATTTTCTTGAATTTTCGATACCAAATTTGGTATAGCACCGTAAAACCGGTACCGGTATATCAATTAAATTCGGTTCGGTATTCGGTACCTTTAATCGCACCAAAAAATTATCGGTAGGGTACCGAACTCATCCCTAAATCAGTTTAGTACTTGATACTAATATTATGTCTCACCGATTAATACACACACATAGAGAGAGAGAGAGAGAGAGAGAGAGAGAGAGAGAGAGAGAGAGAGAGAGAGATGCTTAACTTTGTTTGTCGGTTTTGATACTAACTTTGGTTATTGGTTTTGATAATAATATTTATTGTTTGTTTGATATTAACTTTATTTATTGGTTTTAATTTTAACTTCACTTATTTGATTTGATATTAAATTATTTTATTGGTTTTGATATTAGTTTTGTGTGATTTCCAATACATAAAAATTTTCATATATGTCATTGTAAAACTTTATAACTAGCATATATCGTTATAAATTTTCTTATTACACATATATATTCTTCTAAACTTTTAAAACTCTCGTATATGCCAAAATAATAAATTTATTGTTATCAAATCATTTAAAAAGTCAAAGCATTATCTTTTTAATTCTCTCATTAATTAAATTCATATTAATTTTTAGTAAAATAATCGGTTTAAAAACCGAACGTATTTCTACTCAAACCTTTCATAGAAAATATAAATAGCATGAATTCAAACACTTCATTTGTTCTATTTAGATTATTTGATCTTCTTCGACTGTCATTAATGAAAATTTGCTTTAAGTGTCAATTAATTTTTTATATAAAATTGATTTACCATTTAATGTGATTTATTTTTTGTATATATGTAAGTAATTAATGATGATAAGTTGGTCTCAAATGTGTAATTGTAGTCATACAATGTGTGTAGTATAGGGATGTGTGGAATGACCGAAAAATCGAACCGAAACCAGAACCGAACCAGAACCGGAACTGATTGGAACTGATTTATAGTATTCGGTTCGGTTATCGGTTCTTATAATCTTCAATATTCGGTTCTCGGTTATTCGGTTATTGGTTCTGCGGGTATCGGTTTTATCGGTTATAGAACCGATTATTTGAAAAGCTCATAATATGCAAATTAAGAAATGATTTAAAAGCCCACAATGTGAAAACCAAAAAAATCATTTGTTGGAACAATATTTTTAGGATGGTGAAACTACAAATTTATATGAAAACATCATGATCGACACTTCTCTTATTATATTTTCATGTTTTTTTGTTTATATCGTGTTATAATAGATAGAATTATATACATTTTTTAATTTTCGGTTCTAATCGGTTCCGTACCCGAAATACCCGTACCATAACCGAACCGGAACCGGAACCGCATTATAATTATTGGTTCGGTTATCGGTTCTTACAATCTTTAATATTCGGTTTCGGTTAAATCGGTTCCGGTTCGGTTCGGTCCGGTTCCGGAACCGTTTACATCCCTAGTGTAGTATTAGGCATACATGTCAGAACCCAATCATTCTTTCGGCTTTACAAATCGTTAAACTTTTTTGTTTGGGTTTAGGAGATATATACTTTGGAGATTTAACTAATGAGAGTATGGGTGTTCAAAAATTCTGAAACCGAAAAACCGACGAACCGTTCCGTTTAATTTTTAGGTTAACCGAACTGGATTCTTTATAATTTTTGGTTTGGTTAACTAAACCGGAAAAATCTTTCGGTTTCGGTTCACGATTTTTGTGACGGAAGGTTAACCGAAAAATAAACAAACTTTATAAATTTTAGTTTTTAGTCCTATAATATTAACATTCATACCAAATTTATTATAAATTTTTGATTCGTTAATTGAGTTCTTTAACTCAAAACAACATATTGTTACAACTTAATTAGGTAAAAATAAAAGTATTTTTTTTTGTATTTAATAGATTTTTTAATCATAATATATAATTTGTTAACAATATCTTATTAATACTTTATAATTCAATGATAACTTTATCATCTTGACTTTTAAAAAGTACTTAAAAATTAACTTTTTTAATTTGAAATATAATTTTCTACTTAGAACTACGGTTAATTGGTTAACCGCATAACCGGACCGAAAAAACCGGTTAACCGTCTATTTCGGTTTAGATTTAGGTTCACAAAATCCTCGAACCGAAATATTCGGTTAACTATACGAAACTCATTTTCGGTTCAGTTAACCATCCATGAACACTCCTAAATGAGAGAATTTAAAAAATGTTTTAAATATTAAAATGATTTAATAATAATAATTAGATTTTTGGACATATATGAGAGTTTTAAAGTTTAGAATGATATATGAGTAATAAAATAATTTACAAGAATATATGCATCATTATGAAGTTTTGCAATAACGTGTATGAAATTTTCCTTATAAAAACAAATTGGTTTTAACCGGTTCGATAGCTAAAATATCGGAACCGATATAGAACCGGTACCGAAATTATATAGTCAATTCGATACTCAGTAATAATATTATGTTTTAAAAGATTCAATACCATGCAATTTGATACTGATACTACAATACCGATCTGATCTCTACACCAACATTGCTAGAAAGATAAAAATTGAAAAAGATATGACTATTTTCCCCCAACCTTATTGGGCTTTTGAGTTTTTACTGTTTATTGGGTGGAATGGGTGTGTTTACTTATTTTAGGGAGCCGAAACGGCGCCGCCGCAAAGTGCGCAATCAACGGCCCTTATAATTTCTTGATTGGCAAAATAAAGCAGAACTGTTTTGATATCCCTCCACGTGTCCCTTGTCGATTTACCCGGATCCACCACCTCAATCAAATACCCATTTACCATTTCATCTTCCCTTTCCCTTCCCGTATTAAATGAATTTAATTAATTCAATTTAATGCGAAACAGAAACAGATGTTAGTTGTATTTTCTATGTATTTCCTTATATAATTCAAAAAATATCTCGTAACATATTGATGATTTTAAATACTCAATGAATATAAATGATGAAAAACGATTTGTTAAAGATTATAGTAATCATTCGAAACTAGACTTATATAGAAAATAACAGTACTATTTTGATAACAATATATTATATAAAACAATTTTTAGTTGTAATTTATATACAAAATAAATTATGTAGAGATTAAATTATATAAATAGTCCACATGGTTTCAATCAATTAATGAAAAATATCACTTTACATCACGTATTATATCAGCAATCTCTAGTTCCATATTTTGCATTCATCTTGATCCCAAGCCTATTAGCTGCTATTTCTTTTTTACATATGCTAAATATCTTAAATATGAAATCGTATCTGAAATTTAAAATCACGTCTGAAAATTATGAGATAATATTAAAAGTTGAATCAGGGAATTTTAAGACTATTAATTAAATTTAAGTTTTAAATTAATCGCATACTATGTTTAATTATTTATATAACAATCATATTAAAATAATTTAATATTTTATAAAATTAAATAATTACTTTAAAATTTTGAATTGAAATTGTTAAGAGGCAACATAGATATTAATTTATACTAAATTAAATTAATTTATTAAAAATGTAAGTTTAAATAATTTAATATTTTAAATAACTAAATTAAAGTTTATTTTTTTAATCAATTAGACTGAATTTAATATTTTAGTTAATAACTTTTTGATTTAAATTCAGAATTAATTCAAACCTTAAATTTTAATTTCAAATCTAGTTTTACATGTTTTAAGCTCTTTTTTAAAAATAAGTAACCCCAAGAAGTTGAAGTTTATGGAATAGAAATTGGGACATGATCTGGAGTGGTGTTAAGCTCTTAAGTTTTAAATTTAACAAATAGTGTGAAATCATTTAAGACTTGAAATTCACTTATATCTGAAATATAATAACATTATTAAATCACATAAAATCTGAATTCTAAGATTCAAGACAAATTAATATATGAAAATATCAAAACAAACGATAACTTAAATTTAACGAACATGTCATTAAACACATTAGAAAATGATAGTTTTATTTTATTTTATTTTAAATTTCTCCAACTTAAATGAGTTCCACTTTTATCTTTTAAACAAAATTTTTTATTTTATTGTAGATTTATTTATTAATGTCTTTGGAACCAAATTTATTCATAATTATTGGAGCTGTTTGAAATCGACAGTTTCACACAAGATAATTAAAGATCTGAAATTAAAGAATCAAATACTAGTTCTCTCTTTATTGATGTATTTTCTGTCTTCGTATGAAGATAGATTGAGTTTTTTTTATCTATTGCTTGTCTTTCCGATGAGTTTTGATTTCTAGATCTGAGTTGAACATGAAACAAAAACGAAAGAAGTAAAGAACGTGGGGAAGCACGATGAGGATGAATTGTTAAGAAAAAAGTAACGACATTCTGTATTTTTTTCTCTTTCTCAATGTCTTTTTGATTGGTGAATATCTTATGATAAATTTTGCTTTATGATTAACTTCGAATTTAAATGTTTTAAAATTATTTCATACCCAATTAATACTATCATTATTCTGATCTAAATTAAATTGAAATCTAAATATTATATAATCAATATTTATCCTTATATCTAATTAAAATTTGTTTTTACTACTAATCTAATCTAAACTAAATTTAAATTACATCCAAATCTTATATTGATAACATATCTAATTAAAAATAAATTTTATGTGTATATAAATTTGTTATAATATATTAAAAATAAATATGAATTATACAACAAATAACGACAATATTCTTGTATGTTTTAAAAATAAAATTAATATTAATAAGTTTTAACTTTAAATTATATTAGTAAGTTATAACTTTAAATTTATATACATTACATGTATAAATAATTTTTATTAAAAATGTTCACATAAATGTGTGGATTAATAAACAAATAATTTACTAAAAGTCTAAAACTATTTCAACATTGATGACTGACCTATATATCTAAAGGTTACATAGCAAAAATAAATAAATAAATAAATAAATAAATAAATAAATAAAGTAGAATTGGCGTTGAGTATAATATGAATAATATTATATGATAATTATGAAAGAGTTTTTCTTTCTTCTTTATAAATTTCCTTTTGCCCATTTTTTTATAATTAAAAAGTTAAAAACCCCCATCCTTGAAAAGCTGGATTTCTCCACTCCCCTCGTGAGTCTCGTCTCCTTTTCCCTCCCCCCTGACATACAACATTCTCTTTTCCCACTTCTGCAAGAACAAAAAGCAATTAATGGTTTGTATATATGATTTCCGATTGTTGGATTTATTATTATTATTATTAGTACTGATTTGAAATTGAAATTGATGGGTTGTTTTAGATGGAATTGAAGATGATACAAGGGGTAAAGGCGATGAAAGAGTACAGATGGATTATGAACATGTTGGAAAGCAAATTCTTCGAGGCTTGCATTGATCATGGGAGCCTGCGGAAGAACGAAAAGAATGTGTTTTGCATCGATTGTAATGGATGCTTTTGCAAACATTGTGCAGGTCACCACACCCATCGTCGTCTCCAAATCTGTCGCTATGTCTACCATGATGTCATTCGTCTTCAACAAATTCACAAACACCTTGATTGCTCCAACATTCAAGTATTTACTCTCTCACTCTCTCTCTCTTCTTTAATTAATTTCCTAAACTTATTTTTTATTTAATCTTCTCATCATAAAAATTTGATTGGGATATGAATCGTCGATAGTTGGACTTGAACTTATCATCATATCGTTTAATTTAATTTAATTTAATTTAATTTATCTTTTTGTTTTTCGAAATCAATTCATTGAATTAATGCGAACGTAATCTTTTTTAAAACTGAAATTTTATTATATAAACTTCTAAATAGTTTTCTTTAACTGATTCAATGGATTTGATCGGAATTTAATCTTTTAACGTTTGAGAACTTGGAGTTAGTTAGTTTATTACAAAGTTCATATGTTAATTTTGACAGATTGATTATATTGAGCTATATGAATCAATCAAGTATGTATAGTAAGTGTATACCTAAAAATGATAGCTATTTATATTAAATTGTATGGTCCTTTTTAATTTGTTTGATCATATATAAATTATTGAAGGATGATGGATTTTGTATAAATTGGAATTAATTGGAAATTTTAGGATTTGATTTTATTTAAATTGGAAATATATAACAAGGTTTATTCAACTTTCCATTCGACAGACGTACAAAATTAATGGTGAAAAAGCAGTGCATTTGAATCCTCGACCACAGCAACATAAAGATAGTAAATCATCAAAATCCAAAATCTACGGTACATTTTGTGAAGCTTGTGGAAGGCATATTCAAGACCTCCCAAACCGATTTTGTTCAATTGCTTGCAAGGTAAGTAAGTTTCTACAAAAATTATTTATATATTGATATTGCTCGATCAGCGTTGCGAGTGTTAATTCCTTCAATTCGATTATATATCTTTAGGTATCGGTGGTGGTCATGGAAGATATAAATAAAGAAGAAAGTCACAAAATGTTATCATATTTTGCTGACGGGCTTATGAATGAAAATGAATCGTCTGTCTCTTCAACACTCGAATCGCTTGAAGAAAGTATTCAAGCAAACAGTTGGATAACTTCAAATTTAAAGATTAAAAAAAGTGTTGTTCATAAAAGGAAGGGTGTTCCTCGAAGAGCTCATTTCGGTTGATATATACTTTCTTAAATTTGACATTTATGTGAATTTTATTCAATTTTTGGTTTTGTTTTGATGCTTAAAGCATGACTAGTATATATATACTACATAATGACATGATATCAACTTATATTGACAGTATTATGTGAAGTGTCATATGATATTTGATTTTATATTCTATGTATAACTAGAACCGTATAGAAATTTAACTGTTGATAAAAAATAATTGTGACCACATTTTTTGAGACATAGAATTACTTAATTATAATTCTAGCTTTTAGTTGGATGTTTTAATTTGTTGGTGTTTTAGATGTAAATTCTACAGCTTCTTCTTGTAGCTTTTTATGTCATAATACAGCTACTGTTCCAAAATAAATATATATAACTAAAACATTGAAATTATACATCCATACATATAATAATAACAATAATATTGAAATTCTAGTCTAATCAACAGCCAATTTTTAGAATCGGTTGTGTAATTTGTTGGTGGGGATGGCCCACCTGTCTAAGCTTTGATTGTGTTGGCAATTTAGCATTATTATTCAAACGGTACAAACTTTTATCATTCTATATGTTGAATTATATTGGGCGTTGCTATATGTACATTCTCCTTTCCTTAATTTTTACTAATCATGCACCCCTTTACTCACATGATTTTTGTTAATCACGTGAAACTTTATGATTAAAAGTTAATCTTCTCTCACATTAAAAAAAGGGGTGTGTTTCTGTCGGGGCTATCCCATGTAGCAATCCAGATTGCTCTTCAGGGTGCATACTCCGTTTAGCCTAAGTCAATATTCTAAGTATTAAAATATTATTTTTGATTGTTTTTGTTGATGAATAATATTGTAAAATTAGACTGGGATCATGTAATTCAATTATTGTTGCATGAGCTTCTTTATACATATAATATTCCATGATTTGTATATATAAAAGATTAATATGCCAAATCAATTTACTAACTAACAGAATTATAATAATGTTAAGAATAGTACTGCAATGCAATGTAATGACATTTCATTCCTTGTTCACTTACAACATACAGACGTGACAAGTTTGATCCAATTAATTGGCCAAATGGACGGGATAGTGAAAATGATATGTAGTAAAAAAAAAAAAAAGCTAAAACACATTTTATTTGAAATTCTAGAAAATAATGTTTATTAAACAATTTATTTTTTGAAAAAAAATTCAAAATATCACATAAAAGTTTTGCTTTTTTAATCGTTAGTTCGTTTGGTCCGTTTGTCTGTATTGACAGAAATTGTCTCCTTTTATTAATGGTTGATTGTCCACTTTTGAGGAATGGAACATTCGGAAGATCATGATTGGGATCGGTGATAACTACGATTACGTTGTTGAAAAAAATTTGTTTCCTGTGTTTGATTTGCAATGGGGTTGTCTAAGACACCCCGACTTACCAAAAAGACACCTCTATACCTAGAAAAGTAGGATAGATGAAATCATATCAACCATGATCTTCCGAATGTTTATTGAACTTTAACTTCACTTACACATCTACTATTTTCTTTCACATACAACTTTATGTTTCTCTCATATAAAAATGCAAATAGCAAGACACAATATGATAAATGTGTACAAATTAGTTTTTTGTAAGTTTAATGCATGAAATCGAAGATAAACTTGAAAATTATAAAGGAAAAATAATACGAGTGTAGGATTAAAAAAATTTTAAAAATTAAAAACTCAACTCCTAACTAGTAGTTTTGCTTAACATGCAATTTATTGGTTTATTAACTTGTTTGCGGTATCACGGAGTGAGAGATATTTCAAATTCTATAATAATTATAGATGAACAGATTTATAACAGTAAGTCATATCAATTATTCAAATAAAACACTGTTTCATTTGACTTATATTAATGATACCCATATTTCATAACTCTAAATAAAATATATTTTAAATATAATCTATTAATTAATATTATAAACGCATACGAATATTAAGACATAATAACTTTTTATATATTAAAAAAAAGGTTTATTATGAAAAAAACCAACATGTTTTCACGTTTTTTGCGTTTTCGTCCCTCCATGTTATTTTTTGCCATAAAAAACCTCAAGTTATTCTTTTCTTATTGGTTTAGTGAAATTTGGACATTAAAACCCGGTTTTTCAAGTTTTTAAAACCCGGTTCACAAATTATAACCGGGGTCTAATGTCCAAAATTTCACTAAACCAATAAGAAAAGAATAACTTGAGGTTTTTTATGGCAAAAAATAACATGGAGGGACGAAAACGCAAAAAGCGTGAAAACATGTTGGTTTTTTTCATAATAAACCCTTAAAAAAACCAATTAATCTTGTAAGTGTATATAATAACCCATTTTTGTACTACGTAGGTTAATTTAAAAATATATATAAAAAAATAAATATTGATAAAGATATAGAAAAACTAATAAGAAATATTTAGAGTTTATCAAGCATTAGTTAATTAATTATTAAATTAGTTAAATTATATTATAATAGATTTGTTTTTTTTAATTGAATTTTAAATTAGATTTTAACAAATTACATGAGAAATTAGAAAGATGACAAGTGACAAATCAAATGAAAATACGAAAAGTGACAATTTGTTACTATTTTAATAGTATTTTTATAGACAGATTTTTAATTTATAAAAGGTGGCATCTTGTGTTGTTAATTTATTGATTTATATGTAAAAGAAATAATTCGTTTGTAATTAAAAATATAATATAAAATAATCAAACAAAGGATCAAATGAATTCAATTATAAGTTGTTAAAAAAGTAAAGGCATTTGATGGGGTAGAGGCAGTGAAATGAAAATGGGTGTAATATCGAAAATCATCAGTAAAGGACTTGTTTTGTCAGTGTAATGCCAAAATCCCCAGACCCTTTATTAGCCAGCCAGCTACTTGGATTCCTTCCCATACAAGAAAGATGTTTGCAAATAATATCCTTAGTTAATTTAATATCGGAAGTGATTGAGAAAACGCATACCACTTTCATTACATATTTTCTCTCACAATCTTTCTAAATTGAATATACTATTCTATTTTTCTTAATTTTTTTCAAAGAAATTTCATTTTTAATTGATAAATACTAAAATAATTAAATTTCATTCGTATTTTGAACTATTACCTAATTAAAAATAAAAAAATACATAACAATAAATAAGAACTAAAAGTACGAAACTAAGTAAGGATACAAAAACTGGATGAACGTTAAAAAATATTTAAACTAGCCGTTTTAGTACGGGACTTGTTGATTACGTTTATATCCGTAATCCGATGACTCCGAAGATGGTGATGACAATGACGGCGAAGACGTAAACGGTTCCATCACAATAAAAATAAAATGAAAGGTGGGTGAGAGTTTAAATTGTAAAAGAGAGAAATTTATGAGTGTATAGATTGAAAGGTGTGAGGATATGTGTTGAAGTGAAACATTTATAGAATAAAAATATTGAGTGAAATTTTCTTTAGAAAAACTAAACGGCCAAATGACTAAGAAAAACGAAGCCATAGAGTGTAGCAAGGCCGTGGAAAGGTGGAATGAAGCCGCGCCCGTGAGAGGGAGGTGGTATGGTCGGTGGCCTCCACCCCATGTGGCAAAGCCCAAAGGCCAGCTGCCTGCCTATGCATACCATCCCTCTAATAGTTGGAATCATTAATTGACTTAAAAGAATAAGAAATAAATTAAATGGGTTGATATTCAAAGTAGAATTTTGAAAAGACATTTGATTGCATAAATTGGGTGCAGATGAATTTCGGGACTAAATGCAGAAAGGTAATAATTAAAGCTTGTTTGGATTTAGCTAACATATTCATATTGGTCAATGGCTCACCGTCTGATCGAGGATTTCAAAATGGAATGAGAACTTGGGGCTATGAGATGAGATCTACTTTCCCCATTCTTTTTTCTAATTGTTCCCCAATTCTTAATATAGCAATCCAGGAAGCAAAACAAAACAGTGTGTTTAAGGGTATCAAAGTGGAGCAAAACCTTACAAATCGTCTCTACCTTGAAGCATCGTCACGATAAAAATAAATTGTGATAATAGATTTTGGTTCAAAAGAGTATCATATTTACCATCATTGAAAACTTTTTTTAAAATTTTTTTCATAATCATGTTTAAATAACCAATACATTACTACTTGCGAAAACTCACACATGCAAACACACCGAGTTTTTCAAGTGAAGATTCTACACCATAGTTTTTTTTCATATTCATATCTGTAGATTATATAATGCTATTTGTAAAAATTCATGTACATTCACGCCTTTAACTCTTTAATAATCATGAGAAAATGAAAAAGTAATGTGAACATACGTTTAGAATGTGTACAGATCATGTGAACTGCAATTTTTCACATAGTTCTGAATTCGGTGTGTGTGTGTTTGTGTATGACTTTTTGTAAGTGGCCTTATGTTGTACATGATTATGAAAAGAACTTTAAATCTTTTTTTCTAAAATTGTGATACATTTCTTGAACTATATTCTGTGATCATAAGACTATCATTTATATCGGGAGGAAATTAGAATAAGTTCTAAAAAAATTAATATATTTATCCACAAATTGTAAATTAATAAATCGAAAGCATTCTATAAATTACACTTTGTAAATTAAAAAATAAAAATAGGTGTAAGTGTGTAGCCTACATGTGTCATGTAATTAAATAATGAATACAAATATAAGATCCACTGTGCACATGCAACCTACCTGAACATGTCCCGTGCACATATCCATTGCTCAGCTGGAATATTTTAAAAGGATCATATATAATACAATAGTACGTTGTTATAATCAATGAATATTATTAAGAAATTATCTTAAAATTGTAAAATAATAGAGTTAGCCAAATGAGTTAAAAGTTATCAGAAGACTAGTATATTTATAGGCATGAAAGATTAATTCCATGACCTCACGTACATTTATCCATTTTAACAATAAAATTCTGTTTAATTGATTCATTTTGTTTAAATATAATAATGGGTGATGATAGTTGAGTGATCATAATATATAATTTTTTTTAGCAGCAACTAAAATAAGCATTTTTTATAATTTAGTCGATGGTTGGTTAAAATGAAGAATTTATATAGTTTGTTGTAAACATGTCTGTGTATGGTATCACGTCATCAAGAATGTGAGGTCAGTTACATATAGATCCGTTTGAAATCATTTTTAGAATGATAGATAAATTATATAGTTTGGAAGTTAAATAGACACAAAAATTAGTTTAGTAGAAAATTCAAATAATTTAAAAAGAAAAAAAAAAAAACTATAAAAGACTACGGGTTATTTGCGTGAAGGGGATTTTGGAAAAAGGTAAATCTGAAAGACAAAGGCTTTTCTTCGAAACGGCCATCGGGGGTTTATGTTGGTTCATTTGGAAGGCTCGGAACGATTTAATTTTCGATGGTGCAAGATCGTCGGCCTCAATGATTAAAGATGAATTCCAAGCTTCTTTATTCTCTTGGTTAAAATTTAGGGCGGATTGTAAGTCTTTGATTTGGTCTCTTTGGGTATCGTTTCCCTTATCGTTGTTGTAAGTTCTTGTGGTTGTATCTATTTGCTAGCATCTTGCTAGTTTCTTTTATTTAATAATAATATTGGGTTGTCGAGTTTTGGGGTGATGGCAATGCCGAAGCTCCAGGCTCGATATCTCTTTTCGCTGTTCAAAAAAAATTGGCGTGTTTCAAAGGGTGGTTTCACTTTACACTTTTGAGAGAAACTAAAGATGGAGATTGTGGTTTCATGGAAATCTTTGTCGGGTCGCATATGGCGTCTAGTTTTGTCTTGGTTATTGGTATTCCTTCCATACGCCCTACCTTATCTAAATAATTGTATACTCAATTACATAATTGGTCCTTATGGTTTGGTAGTGTTTATAGATTTTATGACCAGCTTTCTTTAATATCAAGTATAATCCATTAAAAAGAATTTTGTTACACAAAAGGCCCCAAAAAATTTTAAAAGTAGTCCGCTAACTTTTTTTAAGGGTAAATTACAATTTTCGTCTAGGTTACATATAAATTATGGTTATCGTCTTTTCTAAACTCAAAATTACAATTACGGTACCTATAAATCTGTACTTGATATTCTATTATTTTATCATGTTTTTTCTTCTAACGAAAATGATCATTTTATTTATATTTAAGTCACTAATCAAAAACAAATCATCTCCGTTATATACTAAAAATTATGAATTGAGTTTTTTAACTTCAAAAATTACACTAACAATAGACTATTTGTGAAGCAACCAGTATTTTGAATGACTATCATTGTAATTTTATTGAAGTATTATTTCATATTTCTAGACAAACCATAAGGACCATATTGTAAAATATGCTAATAATATAACTAATATTACTATAACTAATAAATTAATAGAAGTTATTTTTTAGTTGTTTATCCAAGTTGGAAACATGAAAATTTTTATTGATTAAATATCATTTAAAGAGTGTTTGAAAAAGTGTTATAACATCTTGGATACTAATAATCAGATAATAACTGTAACAAAAAATGTTGCCGGAAATGTAGTATTTGGTTTAGCTTCCGCTGTTTGCTATCATAATTATCAAATAATCAGTTTTTAAAGTGTTTGGATTTGCGTTTTAACTTGTAAAATGACCAAATATTCACTTATTAAGCAAATAAGCTACTTTTTTTAACTTATGAAAAAATGTGATATGATTAACTCTAAACGTAAATAATCACTTTTTAACAATTGCAATCCAAACACTTTAAACCAATTATTTGTGTTATTGTAACGTAATAAGCAGATTATCTCGTTCATAACGTAAAACCAAACATCCTCTTAATGCATTAAAAACGAATTTACATATTTTATAATCTTATTATTGGAAAAAGACACAATTTAAACGTGTTTTTTTATTTAAAAAAAAACTAGTTTTCAAGAAAACATACTTACTAAACACACCCCATACTTTTAGAAAGTGTACAAAATTGAGTGAAACATTACTTTGTTAAAACTAAGCAGTCATTAAAATTAAACATGCACGAGAGCTAATTGGGCAGATTATGTTTCGTCCTTTTCTTATTCAAAAGTCATGTGTTTTGTTTGAAAGCAGATTATTAAGGGTGAAGTGGCAGACAAAAATGCCACCAAAAAAGTCTGATTTGATATATTTATATAGAGAGACTTGTAGAAGTAATATTATACTATTTTTGTCTCAAATTATTTGATTACTTGATGAAAAATGAAAACACATAGTTTTAGAAATTCACGGTAATTAAAATTTTTGATAAACAATTTCACAGTAATTAAAATTTTTACACAAGGTATGCACCAAATGTGAAATTTATATGCTTTTAGATTAATAATATATTTCTTAAGTAAACAAGCTATAGTATCTGCAAAAACATATAACATTCTATCTTGACATATTTTCATGTTTATAAATTTATAAAGAGTAAAACGTAACAAGAAAACATTTTCAACAAAACCCGCCATGTACGATGCCAGTCCACAATAACACATGCATCAACCATAGATAATGAGACTTTCCCGTTGGAATCATGGGCTTATGGCCCATTTTTATGTTATCGAGTTTTTGCTTTTATATATATAAAACGGTGTCTAAGCCTTATGACAACGATATGATAAATGAAAATTTTAAAATATGATACATGTAATTTACTTTTAAACCAATATATTAATATGGTTCTCTTATTGCTATATCTCTCCCTTTTTATATATATCTCCCAAGCGCACAACCACCGCCACCACCCACCACTATGATTGCTTGCCACAACGATTATTGTAGCAAGTGGCGAATTCTGAAATATAATTTATAAGGGTGAATCTTTCACATTTTTATAAGGATCGGTTTAGAGATCATCGCACTATTTAAAAAGTATAAGAGAGCACAAATAACATGCACAATAATTAAAATTCCCTAAAAACAGTGTTCTTTGTGTTTTAATGAAAATTCAATTACCATTCAATTAAAAATTCCGCCCTTGATCATAGCCCACCTTCCCCGATTTGGTTTCCTTAAACCTCTCTCTCTCTCTCTCTCTCTCTCTCTCTCTCTCTCTCTCTCTCTCTCTCTCTCTCTCTCTCTCTCTCTCTCTCTCTCATTTAAGAACTTCCTCTCTCACACCATAAGATTTGAAATCCTTGTTTTAAGATCTCAATTAAGGGTTTTATTCATGAATTCAAATCATCTGGTTTAATTTGTAGCAGATTTCATTTTTTTCATGGATTTGTAGGCATGCATTGATTGATTCAAGAAGCAAGAAACCACCGATTTGATTTTGTTTTGGTTTTAAAAATGATTTTGTTTCAAATTCTTGCGTTTTGCTTAGTTTCATGTTTCAAAATTTGTTGTCATAGGATTTGAATTGAATTTCATATTTAAATTGTATTCGAGGTTCATGTTTTAGTTTTTTTGTTTCAGAGGTTTGAATTGTATTTCAGATTTTGTTCATAATTTTACTAGGAGACGGAAAAGTGATGTGTCTTTAATCGGTATGAAGTGTGTTGTTGATATCATTTACACAAATAGGAATTAAATGTCACATAGCCACACACTTATTATTTCCAAAAGTAATGAGAGCTTAGTAAGAAAGAATCATTTTCATAATACTCTAATATTAATGATGTCAAAATGTATATAAAACTATGATAGTTTTTGATATAGACGAATCTTGCCGTGTAAATATAGGGGATTATGCGGTTGATATATAATTGTTTGCTAAAGTTTTTGACATAGACGAATCTATGATAATTTCCATTTTATTCCTTCAAGTATCATGGTTTCAACAATTTTAACCCCGATCTTATTGTTATTATTATTAACATTTTACAATTCGTGATTTCAATTTGGTTAAGGGACTTGTCAGACAAAACAAAAATTAAATGGGAGACTTAATCGAAAAAAACGTATAGTTTGATGGTTTTTTTTTTTGTGAAACTTACCCTTAAATTAATTGTTGATTGTAATTAGTTGGGATTAAAAAGGCAAAAGAGAGTCTTGACTGTGCTTTGATCATTCTCCACCATTTTTGCATGATAATATGGGAAGGACTCTTTTAAGAAATATGTTTAATGATGATTTTAATTTACGTATATTTACTTTAGTAAATAGGGGAGTTCATATATAGTTCATTAAACAAAGGTGTCTCGGAGCAAAATGAGAGTAAAAAAAAAAAAAAAAAAAAAAAATTAAAAGAAAAAAACTGAGGATGGACCCAAACATACTGGTATAATTTTGGGCAGGTCTAGTTTACGATTAGTTCAGTTCCAATTTTACGCTGAATTCCTACAATCCTACGGGGAAAGATCCAAGCTATTGTTGATTGAGCGTTTGTAAATTCCTAGTTTACGCTGAATTGTTTCTCAAGTTGTATAATGTTGTTGATCAGTGGCATCTTAGCCGATAGTTGATAAGGAATCGATCAATAACAAGAGGTTTGATCTTCTGATTTGTCTAAACAAGACTCATGTTTGAGATGAAGTCCCCAACTAAGGTGCTCTTGGGAAATTTTTCTTTTTTTTTTTTTTTGTTTTATGATGTGTTTGAATATTTTGTAATTGTATTGTAAATATTTTGGAAATGAGTTTTGTTGTTTGCTCCAAATTAGGTATGCTCTATTTAAGGGTTTTTGGATTTACGTTTTAAAAAATGTTGTAGCGTTTTGGAAACTAATAATCAGATAATAGCTATAACAAAAAGTGTTGCCCGAAAAATAGTGTTTTGTTTAGCTTCTGCTATTTGTTATCATAATTATCAAATAATCAGTTTTTAAAGTGTTTTAATTTGCGTTTTAACTTGTAAAATGACCAAATAATCATTTATTAAGCAAATACGCTACATTTTTTAACTTATTAAAAAGTTTGGTAAGATTAACTTTAAACGCAAATAATCACTTATTAACCTATGCAATCAAAACACTTTAAACCAATTATTTACGATATTATTACGTAATAAACTAAAAATCTCGTTCATAACGCAAAACGAAACATGATATTTTCAATTTTGTATACTAAATAATGAACATTGAATATTAATTTAACAAATAATATGAGTAATAGATTTAAAAAGTCAATTGATTCCTTGTGGTGTTTAAGGATACAACGAATTTACACGTTCATCATAAACGATGGAGAAGATGGAGAAGGGTCACAAACATAAAATATATTATCCAAAGAAAGACTATAACTCTAGAAATAAGGGTGCAAACAAGTCAAGTTTTTATGAAGCAGCTCGAGCTCGCTCAATGGAGATGAGCTTTATCGAGTTCCATCTTAAGCCCGAGCCAAAAAACTGAGCTCCAATAGATTAATGAGCCAAGCTCAAGCTTTTAATAGCTCCGGTCGAGTTGTTATCGAGCCTTCTATTGAGTCGAGCTTTTTGACTATCGAGTTCGAGCTATATACAAAAAATAAATCAAAAATAATCTAGACATATTCGAGCCTTTCGAGCCAAGCTTAAGCCCAACTTGAGTACTTCTCAAGCTGAAAGCCTACGTTTAAAAAGCTCGTGAGCTATCGAGACATGCTCTAACCCACCTATAACAGATTCAAGTCGAGCTCATGCCCACCCTAAGAGATTCAAACCAAGCTCAAGCTCAATATACACTCGTTTACAGCCCTAATTAAAAATTTAAAAGTATATTGTTATGCTTTGGTATCTTTTAATTTTCATATTTGTTCTAATGGGTTATGGACGAAATGTGTATTGCTTGAGTAGTTTTATTATGTTTACGTGCATCTTATTAGAAACATTTTCCTAAATTACCATTTTCATTTAAAAAATTTTGATTTTTAGTAGCCATTAAATTATGATGTTTCTACACTGCATTACAAAATTTATGTTGCTCAAGACTAACACCATTAACCTTATCATCGTGTAGTGATAGATGTACATTCCCTTCGGTGAGTGCTTCATGTGAAGATTTTCGGTCGCAAGAATCGGAGATTGCTTACTTTTTTTGGATCATTTATTTACCATTGCATCAGGAGATGATAAGATGTTATCCATGTCCTTGAAAAATTGCCAGCTTCTCTTGCCTTCGGGTTCATTCTTACTTTCCTGTCAAAAACAGAGTGACACATTACACAACAAGATCGTACAAAACTTTAATACCTAAAATAGTAATCGACTTTTGGTAACCAGGTCTCCCCTCTCCATATTTAGTAACCCGGCTCTTTCTTAGTCTCTTGATTATAACCTTATGACACTGGCTCTTAAACATCGATTTTCAAAGTATGTGTGCAATTTTCCCTGATAATTCAAGGTCATGAAAGATGTTGTCGATATGTAATACAAACCTCGTATTTTTGAACCAGTGAGGCCCATAAAGATTTACATTGGCCTGGGCTTCGATTAGAACCCTCAGCAGAGAGGTTTATGGATATCTCTTCCCAGAGTGCCATTCTTCTCTTGACAACTTGGAATCGACTATTCAACTCCCCACGAAACTTGATAAGCTTCTGAATTTCCTCGGGTTTCCATTTGTTTCTTTTCACTGGTTTGTTTGTATTAGAACTCTTGCTACCCTTTTCTGATTGATCGACAGATTCAGATTTCGTGTACGCTTTCCAGAAATCATCTGAAGAATCAAAATCAGAAACAGAATTCTGTGTTGGGACAGAGGTAGTGGCAATTTCTTCCTCGGATAAGAATCTGTCATCACCTGTAGAAAATATAAGATATGAACGATACTGGTTTAACATCTAATAATCATGATTTCAAATCACAAATAATCAATATTTAAGGGAACGTTTGGTATGATGGAATGGAAATGAAAAAATTTACATTGTGTTTTTAGCCATGATACACTAGCAAAAAATCGATTCCATTCCCTTTTCCTTATAGATAGTGTGTTCTAGCCTACAAATCGGAAGAGAGAATGGAAATTCTTTTGTAATGTAATATCATTGTCATAATTTATTTATTAAAAAAAAAAAAACAATACAAAACTCTCCATTTTCTTTCCTTTCCATTTCATGGTACCAAACACACCATAAGTGTTTTTGAGTAACCGGTTTTGATTATCTGATAATTTAGGGTTTGAGAAATTCCTATTGTTTGATGGATGTGCGTTCTACCCAAATTTTTCAGTTTTGTTGTTGATCGTATCATATTGATTATCCAAAACCAATTATTAGACCCCTAAACAATGGGATACTGTACATGAAAGAAACTGTTTATAACGACTTCAAGTCGCAATAATCATATCGAAACACTATCAAAGAATTTTATGCAAAGCATGAGAAACTATATGGGTAAGTAAATAAACCAAATAGCATATGACTCAATAAAGAGTAAACATATGACCTTTAGTTTCATGCAGGCCCTGGTCAAGATTTTCTCTTTCTTCTTGTATTTTAGACGACCGTTTCTTTTTTGCACGTCCATCCACCGTTTTCCCCAACGGTATCTCAAACCCATGTTGCGCAAGAGACAACTTTCCATTAATTTCATCAGCAAGGACAGCGGCAGGGTTTTCGATAGCATGTGTGATGACTTCAGGTCTCTTACCGCTGTACTTTCTTACCATTTTCCGTAATACCTCCGACACGGTTCTTTCCATGTGTGGCAACGGACTTTTGACTGGACAACTCGATAGCGCAGCATGTGCAGCACTATGAAGAGCATCTAGAAGTTTTCCATTGTCGAGCCATAAGCAGCGTGTCGTTATTCTTATTTTTCCTTTTAGGGTTTCTTTAAATATGGTTTCTGTAGATTGAGGACGCATGATTTCAATGCTGAAAAAGAGACATACAAGAGAGTTAACGTGTGTTATAGGAATGTGGAATGAGTGAAATGAGAGATGACATGCCAACCTGACGATTATTATTCCGTCTGATGCTATTCGCATCCTCTCATCAACACAAAGTTCGGTAGACGTCCCGAATGCTTTGTCGCCATCACTATACATCAACTGCAGTTGTGGGATATTATTCGGTAAGCCTTGCATTAGAGACTAGGGTGTAATAAAATCAAACCAACTAGCCAGCTACTGAAGAGAAATTCGGAATATATTGAAATTGACTTGATTTTAGTTGAGTCAAGCTACTTTAGCAGGCTTTAAAGTCAAGCTCGAGTATTAAAATTGTAAAATACTATACCCATGAAATTCACAAGCCTTGTCAAGCTCAAGTAATATCATCTTTTTCAATACAAAAATCGAGATGAGTCGAGGCAAATTTGAAAATATCTTAAAACGAGTTGAGTTTAGAACTTTTGATGTTGACTTGAGTTTAAGCTTGACACTGTATCGAGTTGACCTGACTAATTTACATATCAATTAGCACCGGTGTAAAAGCATTTAAGTGTTCATATCACACACACACACATAGATAGAGAAGAACCTGAAAATTCTCTTTTCCAAGGGCTACAAAACCATTAGACAACACTCTTCTATTCCTCAAATGAGAAACCCCAAGCATTTCTCCGTTCTTTATTACCTGTTGCAAGAGTAGTCACAGGAAATCTACGATTAAAGACTCATCTAGAAGGTGAAAAATGAAAAGGTGGTCTTAAACTACAGTTGTGCAAAAAACCAATCAAGACCAGATAACGATAAAGTGACTTAAACAATAAGAAAGAAAGTCCAGTGACTTAATCATTAAAATTTGAAAAAGAAAGTTGGCTTTTTCAATGTTAAACCATTCAAATAAATAATTTTTTTACCCGTTAAACAGGTAGCAAGTTAAAATTATATAGTTTTGAATATGAAAAAAATCGTCTATGGACCTAAACACTCGAAAAAAAATTTCAGTGACTTCATCAATAAATCCATGAAAGTCCGTGGGATCTTTTCAATAGTAACCCTTCTAAACCAGCTCTCAATTCTATCCAGTATGGTTTAAAAACCAAATTGTTGTTCCTAAAAAACATTTTTCATGTTTGAAATGAGTTTGTTTCAAATACAGTCCAGTTGACGGAACCATTTCAACCCAATGCACACCCCTAGGCCCTGGCCTCAACAGCTCACAAGTAGTAGTTACTTACAGCAGTGTGATGAATTCCAGTGGATTTTCCGAGCAATTCATGTTCTTTTAAAAATAAGAGTTCACCATGAATGGGTAAAAAATGTTGTGGCTTCACAATCCTCAGCACTTCTTCCTGCAAAACAAAATTCATATTCAAATTGTTTCCACTTCCATCAAGAAACAGGAAGAAAAAAGGATTATTAAAAATATTCTCCTATTTTTGGTGAAATTAGGTCAAATATCCAATAATATCTAAGGAGAATTTCATATATATCCTTGTAAACTTTAAATATTACGCATATATCCTTGCAAAATCCTTTTTACATATATATCATTATTAATCTTTAAATCTCACATATATATCTAAATGACTATTTTAAATTTATTTTATCATTTAAAAAATATAAAATATCATTTTCTAATTTAATTTATTATTGAATACCTAAACTACCATCTTAAACCCCAACAAAAACAAAATAAACAAATATCATTTTTTAATTTAATTCAATAATAAATTAATTAAGAAAATGATATTTAATTTTTTTTTAATGATAAAATAGATTTAAAATAGTCATAAGGATATATGTGTGAGATTTAAAGGTTTAGAAGGATATATATGTAATAAAAAAGTTTGCAAGCATATATGTGTAATATTTAAAGTTTACAAGGATATATATGAAATTCTCCCTAAAATGGACACAATTTCTCCAACTATGAGAATACGTAATATATTGATGGCGATGTACATATTTAATGAAGAAAAAGAAATCATACCAATTCTTCACGATATGCATGACCAGATGTGTGTAGTTGCTCATTTTTACCCATTACTATTGTCGGTCCAATATCTGATAAACGATTTAACATTTTCATCACTCGAGATTCATTACCAGGGATCACCTATAAACAATTACACAAAGAACAGGTAGAGTTATAATCATGTAGCAAGCTATTCGAATTATTACAGTAAATATTTGATAATGTATTTAGATTATAATCACCTTGGCAGAATACAGAATTACGTCTTCTTTGTTCAACTTGAAAAAATGGCTACTTCCAAAAGATGCAAGGTTAAGTGCAGCACGGGGTTCTGCCTGACACAAGCAAATACAGCTACAAAAATGATGGAATTGAGAACTAAAAAATCGATTTACTTTCCGGTTGCATGATTTATTGCTACTTACTTGAGAACCTGTAGTGACGATTACCAAATCTTTTGGAGCATAAGCATCGATGTCTTCAACTTTCACCTGTACAAAATACACAAATCAATAATTGAAAGAAAGTTAACCGAATGATAGAACAAAGGATAAGTTTAGGTCAAGATCATACAAGAGTCGATGGATCAATTGGTGCCTTTCCATCTTTCCATGCAGCATCAAGGTAAGTCCTTAGAGACATCCCAACAAATACCAATTTCCTGCCGGTTAAATCGGCTGCAGCTTTCACACTCCCAAGCCGATGGATATTTGATGAAAACTGAGTGGTAATAACCCTTCCTTTTGCAGCTGAAATATTCCGTAATAGTGAATCTGCTACAACGGTTTCACTAAGTGTTCTTCCAGGCGACAGTACGTTTGTTGAATCACTCATCATCTGGAAAAAAAACATACAGATGCAAGATAATTTTATATGTATTGTAGCTTTCTTTGTCTGAATAAAAATAATTTAACTACATCCTACATCCCATGAAAACTACTGAAAATTCCAAACTTTTCCTAAAATTAGTTGCTTATCAATAGTTACCACTGAAATGAGTACGAAAGATGCTTTTTTTTAAAGTATTTTAGACATTTTATAAGAAACTATACATTTTTCATATTTTCCTGTGTCTGATTGATATGAAATTAATTAAACAAAGAAGAAAAAGATGAGATGATGAAGGAGAAGAAGCACAAGGACCACTTTGATGGTGAATTACAAAAATGCCCATCACGTGCTAGGAATACGATGAACCTTACACATATTGTCCCTAAAAAGACAAATTACTCATTTTTCTTAAATCTTGTGCCTGATCAAACGTAATAATTTTCATCGGACAATTTAAATTAACATAAGCATATGTAGAAGAAATCACAAAATGAAATAACAAAGCAGAGCATAACATGATCGGAGCTTGTGCAAATTATCACTTTACTAATTTTTACAAAAATGCAATGACTAATCCCGATCTCAGAGTTAAAGAAGATATACACACTTACCAAAGTTACTCCTTCTTTCGAAAGTTGTTCTAAACCTTCACGGTCAAATACTTGCCCATCCAATGGTGACTCGTCTATCTGTTAAATGTTAAGCTCTAAATTTTTTAAATAATGATCACAAACAATGCATACACATATAGAAAAACTAAAGAAGTACCTTCCAATCTCCAGTATGCAGGATAATACCATCAGAGCACCGAAGAACCAATCCAGAACAATCCGGAATAGAATGAGTGACCCTAATCGGCTCTATCTCAAATGGTCCAGCAATGAATTTCCGCTTTGTTTTAAACGTTTTAAGTCTAGACGGCACAAATATCCCAGATTCCTTCAATCGCTTCTTAATGAGCTGGTTAATTAAAAAAAAATTAACCACTTGAAACGTAACAATTGATACGCATATGGGTAAGTACATATAGAAAAAGAAAAAAGAATGAGTTGAGAGAAAGACATCCAGACCTCCATCGTAAAGGTTGATGAAAATATTGGCGTACGTGAATCCAAAGCTGGTATAACCTGGTTTGGAGTGGTGAAATTGAGAAAACTAATGGTGAGAGGTCGCATTCTATAAATTATAAAAAAGGTAAAGAAAATATCGTAGACAATAAGAAAGGTAAACAGTTGCTAAAATAAATGTTTTTAAGAAGCCGAATAGAAACTTTACCCAAGGCAATGCACCAATGTGATCTTCGTGTCCGTGTGTTATAACAACCGCTTCAATTTTATGACTCCATTTCTTAATAAATGTCGTATCAGGAATAATTTTTTGAACACCAAGTTCATCATAGCTGAAATGAATTCATATCTATTAGCACATGAAGTTCATACAAGTTTATGACATGATTGATAGTATGGATGTGCAACACTCGGGATGGACCAACCAAACCAAAGAAAACAAACCGGATTTAGATAGTTCTGTTCTTGGTCCTACGTTTCTAAAAGACCAGCCTTCCATATGGTCCCAATTCAAGATCTTTTAACTCCCAGTTCTCGGTTTGGTTCAGTCCATTCCAGTTTAAATGAAATGAGGTACACTAGAGCCATTTACTAAAACCTACTCTGGGAACATGACACCGGCATCAATCAGTATATAACGATCATAATGTCCAACAAGCATGCAGTTCATTCCGATTTCTCCTAGGCCGCCTATTGGAAGTATACGGAGAGGTGGGCCATTAGGCCCCTCGTAGAATTTCTCCATTTTGCGTTTCACAGAATCTTCCATGCTCTTTCCAGCTCCTTCCAATCTTCCCGATCGTTTATGGCCTACTCGTGATCCATGAGTACCTAATATGTGACCATTGACGACAACAGAACTCAGGGAAACAACAACTAAGGTGGTTTCGATAAAAACACACACAACATCCAGATTGCCTATTTTTTAAAGGTAGTTCCACTTTTATTGTCCATTGAGCAAATGAGTATCAAAGAAAAATATAGAAAAAAAGTTTTTGTTTGAGTAAAAAAAATTTTTAAAAATTCATAAATTTCTGTTTACCTGTAAACAAAGGAGGGGGCGTATAGCAAGAAACGGGAAGCTTGGAAGTGTTAGGTTGCCACCAAAGCCTGTGATGGCAATGTGATATAGCACTGAATGTGCTCATTGCCATTTTTGAGCTTCACCAAGACTTGGTGGTGGATCCAAGACTCTGAATGAGGGGAGACACTATATGATAGCTATGACAGATATAAGTCCTACAAAATATAATGATACAGTTCAAAATAACAATGAAATGTTTATGAACAACAACAAAAAGAATAATATTAGATTAATAGTTTTAAAACATGTATCATATTCAAATATACATTGTTCTAATAGAGTTTCTATACTATGGAAGTGATTTGGATTTTGGAATGTCATCAACAGTTCAAAACTATATATACGTTGCTTCATTCATAGATTAAATGTAAAATTAGTAAATTATGCAGCATAAAGCATAACACATTTGCTTTTCCAAGTTAATTATATATACATACATTTACCAAATCTCCTAAGCCAATGGAAACTTACTACTTGGCCAACCATGATTGGTTGGTGGGATTTCTTTTCTTTTTTTTTTTTAATTTAAACTTTTCATAACACACCCTTATCTTTGTGTTATCTTTTATTTAACCCTTTTATTTTATAAACTTTTCTTTAGTCTTCTTTTAACATTTATTATTACAATATTTTCTTACACACTTAAAATTGTGATTTTAATCATACATATGTTTGGAGTTGTCTTTTAAAACTATTATGTTATGTTTAATTATATCAAAAAGACCAATAAAAACTTGCAACTTGGCCAACCATGATTGGTTGGTGTGTTTTTTTAATTTAAAATTTTCATAATACACCATTATCTTTGTGTTATCTTTTATTTAACCCCTTTATTTTAATAAGTTTTTATTTAGTCCTTTTTTAACATTTATTATTACAATATTTTCTTACACTTAAAATTATGATTTTAATCATACATATGTTTGAAGTTATCTTTTGAAACTGTTATGTTATGTTTAATTGTATGAAAAAGACTATTATTCAAATGCACATTTCAAGATTCTAATGAAATTACCTTATAATTAAAATATAACTAATTAATATTTAGATTTCGTATTAAATATGATCATGTTTAACATTGAACATTACTATTATAACGTTGGCAGACCCTAATCAATGTGTTAAGAGATAATGAGATATTACCATTATAACTTCATTTTATTTGATCGTAAAACCAACAAATTAAATTAGTGATTAAACCTATCAATGTCACAATTTCAAAATACGGTTATGAATATTTAATTATTTATTCTTATTTCGATCAGATTTAATAAGGCATGGTTTGTAATTTTGACATTGCAAAATCTAGAAAAACCAATGATATGAACCAACAAACAATATCATTTTGCTTTCTTCTTGGATATATATCACCATATCAGCTTTTCAATTTCATTCTTTGATCCTGGTTCAGTTGGGTTTCGTTATTTGAATTGTTTGAAATATATTTATTCATTTGTTTTTTATATATATTTTTGTAAGTAATATTTTAGACCCCGCAGCAACGCGCAGGTCTTCAATAACTAGTTAGAAACGATTGAAAAAAATTTTAAATTATTAGAACCATGAATTCATGAAATACCATATAAATGTGTTTTATATATATCTCTACCACGTAGAATTCTCACTTGTACAGTTACCATAGTTGTCAAACTCAGACGACTCGTACGAGTCGAGAATTTCAAACCTAAAAAGTGTCAACTTGGTAGTGTGCGTCGATATAGGGTTGTGCCCAGATCCAGAAATCTATTTTATAAGGGTCAGTTCATGTGAACTGCAATTTTTCACATAATTCTGAATCTGGGGTGTGTGTTTGTGTATGACTTTTTGTAAGTGGCCTTATATTGTACATGATTATGAAAAGAATTTTAAATTTTTTTCCAAAATGATACATTCGATGCTCTGTAAAGATGTGATACTTTCTCGAACTATATTATGTGATCACAAGACTATCATTTATATCGGGAGGAAATTAAAATAAGTTCTAAAAATTAATATATTTATCCACAAATTGTAAATTAATAATTCGAAAGCATTCTTTAATTCATGTATATATCCGTTTCGAATGTGCTAACAAATCTCTATCGTTTTCATATAAATGGTTTCATGAATCTGTATCGTGTAGCATTGCTAATTGGAGGTTTCAAACCATTTTACAGGAAAGAAATAATGACGCTTCAAAACATGAAGCATGAAATCAACCTGGTAATGATAATTGAGCATAAGACTTGAAATTCACGTTTCCAATTTAATCAAGGTATCAAACTTTTTAAACTTCATGTTATTGTGCTTAATGCTATGATATAGTGGTATTTGTGAAATCAGTAGTAAGATAAAAAGTAAAAAACGGGATAAAGAAAACCAACCTGAAAACTACGGTTTTGAGCGGCGGTGGTTCTGGTTCGGTGACCGGCGGCGCTGCACCAGAGACGGCCGCAATGGCCCTGGTTTGTGTGTGAGCGCCGAGAGCTGAGGTGAGCGCGAGTGTGGGAGGCCAAGCACTGTAGCGGCGGAGATGGTTTCGTGGTGGCGGCGGCACTAGGGTAGAGCCGCTGCCGTCATGTGCGAGAACGAGAGGAAGACAGATGGAACGACGGGTAGAGTGAGAGGGAGAAGGTGACCGGATAAGGGCGCTGGTGGTTGTTGTGTTCGCCGGCGAGGAGCCGAGGCGGTAGTCGCCGGACGGAGAATCGAGAGAGACAGAGAAGGGGTCGACAGAGAGAGAAAGAAGATAGAGGGAGGATGAGGGGTTGTGTACTTGTGTGAGTTGTGCGTCTGTGTGTGCCGGGAGAAGGGGGAAAAGGGACACCGGGTCAGTGGACCCGACCCGACCCATGTACTTATATCAAATTAATAGATGGATAGATATAAATCTGATTTTTGTTTTATCATTATCTATTAATAAAACTATTGGTTTAAATCTATAGTGAACCAAATAATTATATATGTACTTGGAACAAACCTAAATTAATTAATGATTATTACAACAATTACATATTTAGAACCCAACCTTAAGTTAATATATTACTAAAAATTATTTAATTATTTACAATTACATCAGTATCATTTATATGTTATAAATATTTATTAAATAATCTTATCCATCTATATATATCTATCTATTCTATTATATGAGTAACTAGATGCCACATGACATCTATATAGAGCGCCAATTGGCTTAACATGGGATTGCCACGTGTACCTAACAAATTTCTATTAATTTGCTTCTAAAATTTATTTTTTCCAATCTATCTATAATAAATAATTTAAATAATATCTAATCAAATTTAAATCTAATCTAATACAAAACTCAAATTTGAATTTGAATGATAACTTTTCTTTTTATATATTTATATTTATTGTATTATATAAATCTATTCTATCTATTCTATTATATGAGTAACTAGATGTCACATGTCATCTATATAGAGCGCCAATTGGCTTAACATGGGATTGCCACGTGTACCTAACAAATTCCTATTAATTTGCTTCTAAAATTTATTTTTTCCAATCTATCTATAATAAATAATTTAAATAATATCTAATCAAATTTAAATCTAATCTAATACAAAACTCAAATTTGAATTTGAATGATAACTTTTCTTTTTATATATTTATATTTATTGTATTATATAAATAGATATTATAAATTTGATAAAATATATTTATAAATTATCCTACAAGATTACTGAAATTAAATTTTTAAATGTATACCCATGTTATACATGGGTTTATAAACTAGTATATATATTAAAAGAGAACCCAATTTGTCACATGTCGCCTCTACATTTCACCTGAAAATATAAATATAAAAATATAATTATATATATATATATATATATATATATATATATATATATATAATCAGGTTCATCAGCGTACCTATAAGATTCCAGCGTACCCAGCGTATCTTAATGTGAATGATCATTCACATATATTATTTTTGAATAGACATGTATAAGACAACATTATAAGACTTTTTTTCAAAAGAAGCAACATCATAAATATTGTGAATGGTAAAAAAAGATCATATGAATGGTCATTCACACCATTCACATGGTGTGAAATGACCATTCACATGGATGACCATTCACATAAATATGCACTGAGCATTCACATAATTTTTAAGGACACAGGAAGTGTGAATGTATGTGAAATTCATATATCATGTGTATAATATTAAATTAAACATAGTTATGAGAAGAAAAAATTTAAAAACGTTTTTTAAGGTTAGTATCTTCGGGTGCACTTGATTTCGAGAGTTACCTTTTTGAACCTGAATCTATATATACGTGTGTGTGTGTGTGTGTGTGTAGACACACACACACAAATACTTGAGTTCATAAACTAGTATATTGAATAATTTAGACAATAACTCAAAATGGAATAAATATATATTTAGTAACTTGTTTTTTAATTAAGATTCACTTATAAGTTAAATTATATATTTATTTAAAATTAAAATAGATATAGTAAAGTTATATACATTCGACTACCGATTGGATTATGTGTAATAATTAATAGTTACGATTAATATAAGTAGTTTTTTCTTCGTAAACAGTGTATAGTTCTCTTAAATAAAATATATTCACGGTCAACTCGCATCACCCGAGCAACGTACGGGTATTCACCTGATTTAATTGTAGTTAAAATGAAGAATTTATATAGTTTGATAACATGACAATTGTGTAAACATGTATGAGTATGGTATCACATTATCAAGAATGTGAGGTCTGTGACATATAGATCTGCTTGAAATCGTTTTTAGAATGATAAATTATAGTTTAGAAGTTAAATAAACACAAAAATTAATTTAGTAGCTTAAATAGAAAATCAAATTAAAAAAAAATTAAACTATTAAAGACTACGGGTACTCTCACTTTTGATATAAACAAAAAACTAAAGATGGAGATTGTGGTTTCATGGAAATCTTTGTCGGGTTTTATCTTGGTTATTGGTAACTAGATTAATACTCATCTATTACATGAATTGATGTAAAAGATTTGTTATAAAGATGACATACATGCAAAATCATTGAGTCTTTATGGTTTGGTAGTGTTTATAGATTTTATCACTAGCTTTCTTTAATAACAAGTATAATCCATTAAAAAGAATTTTGTTATACAAAAGGCCCCAAAAGTTTTTAAAAGTAGTCCGCTAACTTTTTTAAGGGTAAATTACAATTTTCGTCAGTGTGGTTACATACAAATTATGGTTATCAACTTATCGTCTTTTTTAAAATCGAAATTACAATTACGGTACCTATAAATCTATACTTTTTATCTTATTATTTTATTATTTTTTTCCTTTTAACGAAAATGATCATTTTATTCTTTTAATTTTATTTATATTTAAGTCCCTAATCAAAAACAATTCGTCTATGTTATTTACTAAAAATTATGAATTGAGTTTTTTAACTTCAAAAAGTACGCTGACAATCATTGTGGTTGAAGATTTGTTACGAATTTCATCATTTGGTCATTTAAAATAATCATTTTACCTATAGTTGTTTCACTGGTTCTTATTAATGTTGTTTTTATTACTATTCTATTATTATTATTTAATAAACTATTCTTAAAAATTAAAAATAACAGTTTATTAATTTTAATATAAAATACATAAACATAAATAACAAATATTTATAAAGGCATATGAATTAATAAATATTATTATTAAATAAAAACTAAAAAATAACATTTTGTGTTTAGATTTTTAAAATTTTAAAAAAGTAAACATTTTTTAAAACATAAAATAATGAAAATATTTTCATAAGACATTAAAATTTTTAAATTTTCAACATAAACAACTTTTCAACGTTTTAAATATATGTTTAAAAAAATTCATAGTTCGAACATTTTGAAAAAAAATGTTTAAAAACTTAAAACATTTTGAAAAGTTTAAAATTGTCATAAGTAAAATCTTTAAAAATTTATTGAATAACTTTATAAAAACATAAAAAGTTTTAATATAAACACCACTTTTATCTATATATATTCAGGAGAGTGCCATCTAATACCGAGTGCGTCTAAAAGTACCGTCCTTAAACCATTTTCTAAACGAATCATTTAAGAAAATATTTTATATGTAAGCACCACTGAACAATATAGTTAATATCATTATTAAAACATTTTAGTTTTAATTATATTTGATAAAATCATAATCAATTAATAAATCAAAATTAAACAAGAATTAATAAAGTTATAAAAATTAAAATAAAAGAATTAATAAAATAAAAAAGTTAAGTAAAGGACCAAAAGTAAATAAAGGTATATAATTTATAGACAAACCATATATGGAGAGAGGATTGTAGAAGTTATATTATACTACTTTCGTCTCAAATTATTTGATTACTTGATGAAACATGAAAACACATAGTTTTAGAAATTCACGGTAATTAAAAGTTTAATAAACAATTTTACAGTAATTAAAATTTTTACACAAGGTACGCACCACAATGTGAAATTTATATGGTTTTAGATTTATAATATATTTCTTAAGTAAACAAGCTATAGTACCTGCAAAAACATATAACATCCTATACTGACATATTTTCATGTTTATAAATTTATAAAGAGTAAAACGTAACAAGAAAACATTTTCAACAAAACCCGCCATGTATGATGCGAGTCCACAATAACACATGCATCAACCATAGATAATGAGGCTTACATGAGGTGTATTGGGTTGGAATCATGGGCTTATGGCCCATTTTTATGTTATCGAGTTTTTTCGCTTTTATATATATATATATATATATATATATATATATATATATATATATATATGTGTGTGTGTGTGTGTGTGTGTATGTATGTATAAGGGTTTCTAAGCCTTATGACAACGATATGATAAATGAAAATTTTAAAAAATGATACATGTAATTTACTTTTAAACCAATATATTGATATGGTTCTCTCATTCTATAGCAATGCCCCTCTCCCTTTTTATTATATCTCTTTAGCACACATACACCGCCACCACCCACCACTATGATTGCAGACCACAACGATTATTGTAGCAAGTGGCGAATTCAGAAATATAATTTATAAGGGTGAATCTTTCACATTTTTATAAGAACCGATTTAGAGATCATCGCGCTATTGTAAAAAGTATAAGAGACACAAATATCATTCACAATAATTAAAATTCCCTAAAAACAGTGTTTCTTGGGTTTTATGAAAATTCAAATCCCATTCAATTAGAAATTCCGCCCTTGATCATAGCCCACATTTCCCAATTTGGTTTCCTTAAACCTCTCACTCTCTCTCTCTCACACACACACACACACACACATTGAAGAACTTCCTCTCTCACACCATACAATTTCAAATCCTTGTTTTAAGATCTCAATTAAGGGTTTTATTCATGAATTCAAATCATCTGGTTTAATTTGTAGCAGATTTCATTTTTTTTCATGGATTTGTAGGCATGCATTGATTGATTCAAGAAGCAAGAAGCCACCGATTTGATTTTGTTTTAGTTTATTTGGTGTTGTTTACGTTTTAAAAATGATTTTGTTTCAAATTCTTGCGTCTTGCTTGGTTTCATGTTTCAAAATTTGTTTTTACAGGATTTGATTGAATTTCATATTTTAAATTTTATTCGAGGTTCATGTTTAAGTTTTTTGTTTCAGAGGTTTTGAATTTTATTTCAAATTTTGTTC
This sequence comes from Centrapalus pauciflorus, assembly GCA_020465985.1. NCBI lineage: Eukaryota > Viridiplantae > Streptophyta > Magnoliopsida > Asterales > Asteraceae > Centrapalus > Centrapalus pauciflorus. The sequence continues at coordinate 1,042,464 of JAANYP010002881.1, forward strand.
ATGATTTTATTAGGAGACGGAAAAATGATGTGTCTTTGATCGGTATGAAGTGTGTTGTTGATATCATTCACATAAATAGGAATTAAATGTCACATGGCCACACACTTATTATTTCCAAAAGTAATGAGAGCTTAGTAACAAAGAATCATTTTCAGAATACTCTAATATTAATGATGTCATAATGTATGCTCAATCTGGGCATAAAACTATGATATTTTTTGAGATAGACGAATCTTGCTTTTCCTAATTTCCACGACTAATATTTTATCTACAAACATTAAACACTCCATATTAAGATTTATTTAGTAACAAGACAAAAAGAGTTGGGTATATTGTGACACCCCTTATATAGACAAACCTTTAGAATTAATGGACACACAATTCCAAAGACGAAAAAGAGAAGGTTAATTAATATTCCTAATATTCCAATTGCGTTGTTGGCAATTAAAACACTAGAATGCATGTTGGCTAAGATATAAAAAACATACAATTGAAGGGTGCGTTTAGTAAACGAGAATTTTCGATTTGAAGTTTTTAATAAAGCAAAAAACATTATGGTTTTTAAGAAAACACATTTTAGAGATCAGAACGTGTTTGGATGTGTTATAATTTTTGTTTTTTTTTTTTTTTGTTTTTCATTGTCTTTTTATAACATAGATTGAAATGACTAGATTAAAAATAAAATGTGAAAACCTTAAAAATGTGTTTTTCAAGTTTACCTATAATTTTAAGAGTTAAAAACTAAAAATTAATAACAAAACATCTATAAACAAATGGATTGGAATCTTGGGATTTTGTAAATTGTTTGCCCTCGTTTCAAATGTTAATTGTTTGCTTTGTTTGTTAAATTTTTTTTTAATCAGATGTATATACTATGTAGATAAGATACGATTTAGACATATGTTTAAATTTAATTTAGATTGGATTGAAGTTAAAATAAATTTATTTAAATTTAATTTAGATTATATTTGTGATAAAATTAAAATATGATGTGCGGAGAGAGTATGCCATGGAAAATTTTGTTATCTTGAAGATGAAATTTTTAAAGAATCGAGATAGGTTTGTTATACAGTTAAGATGATTCGGCTTCGTATGAAGGGGAAATCTCCAATTGTTATTGGAATAGTTGGTTGCCGTATAGAATAAATTGCTTCGTTTGGAAATTATTGTTAAGGAGAATTCCAACCAGGAAGAATCTTTCCATCAGAGGTATTAATATATCGTCTATTAATTGTCCTTTTTGTTCATCGGAGGTTGAATCGGATGAACATTTGTTCTACTCTTGCTCGTTTAGTAAAGAGATTTGGAATTGGTTCCTCTCGTGGTGTAACATTTCAGTAGCCGGGCACCATCAAATGGAAGCCTCTTTCGATTTGATATTTGGTCAAGCAAAATCTGAGAAATGCAGAAAGTTTTTTGAAGCTGCTATTGGAGGAATTCTTTGGTTTATCTGGAAGGCCAGGAATAATTTGATCTTCAATGGAGTTAGTCAGTCGGTTTCTTGTATTAGAGACGAATTTCAAGCAAGTTTGTTTTCTTGGTTAAAATTTAGGGCTGATTGTAAGTCTTTATTTTGGCCTTTATGGTGTTATTTTCCTATTTCCCTTTTGTAACTTTGGATGTACATTGTTCTAGCATCTTGCTAGTTGTCTCATTAATATATTGATTCCGGGTTTTGGGGTGATGGCAATGCCGTAGCTTCCTGTAATCTTTTTGCTGATCAAAAAAAAAAAAAAAACCTAAAAAATTAATAAAAGAAGATTGAAAATTGAATGATGGAAAAACATTAATTTTATAACAGAATATATATTAACAGGGAAAGTTACAAAAGCGAAAATACAAGAAACAACCACGGACTTAATAACCGCTTCAATCATGTCTGTCTCCTCGTGATCGATCTTCATACCAATCGCTATGTGCCACTTCACAATCCCACTGCTTTTTCTTTTCTTTTTTTTTTTTAATTAATTGGAGGATTAATAAATGGATGTATGATTAATTCGTTTCTATTTTATATTGCAACGTACAGTTATATATATTATTATATTATAGTGCCTTTTACTTTTATGATATATATATTTGTTGATCACATTATTTTTGTATGAATTTTCGATTACGTATATAGTTAAATAAAAAAAAAGGTTATCAATCAAATATTAACAACTTAACTAATACAAGCATAAGAATAGTCATAAATCAATTGTCTGTTTAAATAAACATGATCTCGATCGATCTCTTCTTTATATATAGTTTATTACACTAAGCAAATTGTGTAAACTTTACATACATACATACTACTACATATATGTGTGTATGTATATATGCCTATATATATAGTGTCATCATTCTTGTTTCCTTCATTCGTTACAAAACACAAATGTTTAAGATGAAGCTTCTAATTCCGACTCTCTTATCCATAATATTGATCCCCTCCTTTTCTCAACCCTTAAAAACCACAATCCCCATTGACTCTGATGGGCATGAGGTCCAACCAGGCTTAAAGTACTTCATAACCCCACTCCAATTCAACGAAACTGGTGGCGGTGGCGGCCTCTCTCTTGCTTCACGAGATGGTTTTTGTTGTTCAGGAGAACAACCAACTCTCAAAAGGCCTACCTCTTCGATTTTTGCCCCTTGACACCAAACAAAACGTTATAACCTTGTCAAGTGATCTCAATATCGTGTTTAATGCGGCAACAATATGTGTTCAATCCACTGTATGGAGGCTTAGTAGTGGTGGTGGTAGTCATGATGACATGGTGGTAGGACGAAGGTATTACGTGAGGAGTGGTGGCGTGGTTGGACGACCTAGTGTGGGTACCGTGAATAATTGGTTTAGGATTGAGAAGGCGGGAGACATTGGGTACAAATTTGTGTTTTGTCCAAGTGTTTGTAGTAGTTGCAAAGTTGTGTGTGGGGATGTTGGGGTTTTGGAGGAAAATGGGAAGAAATGGCTTGCTCTTGATGACCAAACCTTTGTCTTTATGTTCAAAATGGCTTATTAATGGTCATTAATTTGTGTATCTAGTTATCAGTCTTGATATGATATCTCTGAACTCACAGCGTTATATGTTTACATATCTACATTTGTGATTTTTATGAATAAATTATTAATGTTGAATATGATAGCATAAATAATAATACTTATGAATCATAGAAATAAATATGTTAATATTCAATCAAATGTCTTCATAATAAATGTAATTTGTTTATTGACTTATCTACTAAAAATACTAATAATGACTAATTTTATCCGTCGTGTGTAACTTACTCTTGATGCTACTTGACTTGATTACCTGTTGCCATTTATCATTTACATAGATTTATCAAAATTTGGAGTTGGTCAAATAGGTTCCATGCCCAAGGCTTCTTGATGATCTCTAATCTTTGCCTCATCAGTTGGTAGGAGAATCCTTTCGTAGATTTGTGATATCTTCTTGTATCTCGGTGATATTTTGGTTTAGGATCGGGTTAGCTTCATTTAAAAGTTCATCTTTTTGGTTTGTTTGGTGTTTAATAAAATAGTCTTTCAAAATGTATATATTAATAAATACTAATTTATTATAAATAAATTTGAAAATATTTTTTTGAGTTGACTCGACTCATGTAATACATGAGATTTTTTATTTAAAAAAATAAACAAATTATTAGTTTGCATATATATAACTCTGTTATACACACGTAGTCATTTAGACATTAGAATTTGAATACGAAAAAAATATAATATTAGTTCTAAAATCACAGCAACGAGCATGATGCTTATGATATGAATTATCAGTTATATTTTATAGATCCTTTTGAAGAGTATCTTGAAAGGTAAAAAAAGAAGAGTCAAGAAAGAATGTCTTCTTCAATTTAAAAATGTATATAAATTAAAAATATATAAAAGGGAAGGGGAAAAAAAAAAATCAACAACATGAGCTTATTTTTTTTTTTGCTTCCTGTCGCATTTGGGAGAAAGGTTCCACGGCTTTGAGATTTTTTATATGGGTATTTTTTATATGTACCCTGCCATCATTTGTAAATTGTAATCATACATTTTTTCATGGTAAACAAATTTAATTATGATTTGTTTAATCACATTGAACCCAATAGTATCAAGGCTTAATTAAGAAGTGTGAATAGGTATATTAGAAAACACGGTCTAACTATTCAAGGTGTAGTAAACTTGAAAGCAAAGTATTTCATTCGTATTCGATTACTATATGTATGTAAAATTAGTTTTTTTTTAGCAAGTGTATTACACAAATAACTTTAATAAATTTATTTTCTTAAAACCATATAAACTTATAACTAAAAATTAATATTCAAAATTTTAATACTAATGATATTTAATATATTTTATTATAATTAATTTATGTACAAATCATTTAAATAAAAAGGTGACAATTACTAACTTTTAAGTTTATTATTATTATACTATAATATTAATCAGAAAAACCTATTAAATATTGTTTGTTATAATTTTATGGGAACTAAGGGGGCGTTTGGTTCGCAGATTTTTTTTCTGAGATTTGCATTTTGTCAAAGGATTTGCATTATGCAGCATTTGCATTTGTCAGGATTTTGTCAAAAAATTTGCATTATCTTATAGAAAAAATTTGTTAATCTGAAAAATGCAATGTAACTGGAATTTAAAATCCTAGGGGGGACTGGGGGAGTCTGAGATTTTAAATAACAAAGAAGGGAGGAATTTAAGAAATCCTGGGATTTTAAATCCTTACTGAAAACTACGAACCAAACACAGGATTTTAAATGCAAATCCCAGGAAATCCCAAAAAATCCGCGAACCAAACGCCCCCTAAGTATCTACCCATAATTTTATCTTACAAAAATTTGATTTAAAATTTTTAATTAATTTTAAAATACTAATTAACATATGTCACATTTGTAAAAATAATCACTTGGCATCATGAGACAATAATAAATAACAATTTAATTTTTTTCAATGATAATTATAAATAGGTTATAAATAGATTATATATATAAATTTATCTCTATATATACTATTAAAAGAGTAACTAACATGCCACATTGTATGCTCTCATTTAATTTGCCCAATGTCATTCTTTCTTTTTGTCACGTCATCTACTGATTTTATTTTTAAAACACATTAAATCTATCTGAATCTAATATGGATTAATTTAATAACTAACTAACAAAGATTAAGCAAATTTTATTATTCATATAATTATTATATTATACATATTTATAAAAATCTATTTTTAAAATTAATTCATCTAATACATGATTAACCTAGTATATACTGGTTTACGTGAAATGTTTGGAGGTGGAATGGGTGAGGATGATATTCATGGGGGAGCCGAAGTTCCCGCGGAAATCTTACCGCATATCCCTTTTCATGCTTCATCATTCCTCCTCCTCCTACGGCCACCGCCATACACCTCCATTCTTCCCTTCCAATCGCCCCGCAATTTTCCACTTTTATAAATCTCCAAATATCGGTACGTCCATGCATTTTATTGTTTTTCCCCCTTCACATCTCATCATTTTAAACTTCTTTTTCATTCTTGGTTCAATAACCCTATTCACATTCTGTTTATGCCCGAATGAATGCGATTTTAACCTGTAATTATTATGGTATGTAATATGTATTTGTTAGATTTCTTGTGTTATGATTTGTAGCCATTCATCGAATTTGTTTGTTTTACCGTTCGTGGTCAAAGAATTTGATGAAATACGATCATGGGGATCTTAAATTTTATATTTCAAGAAACAGAATTATTTGCGGTTGTCTGGTTGTGTATTCATCGACCAAATGGAGATTGAGCATCAACCTTGAATTTTGAGTTTGAAAAGGAAAGGATTTGGTTCTTCAAATTTTATATTTTAACACACTTTATTCCGTCCCTATTATTATTTGTAAAATTTAAAGAACGCTTGATTAATCATCTGAAAATTGCAGGTTCCCATGGCCAGTACTAAACCCAACACTGAAACAGATGCTCCTCCTGCAAGTTCGCCTAAGTCAACAGACAAAGTTCCAGTAGTGAGAATCAAACTTGAATTATGATTTGCGTCTAACAAAGTGATCTAGCGCTTAAAATCGGCGTGATCTGTTTAAGCTGTTTGACAACACGTGATTGATCATCTGAAAATTGCAGGTTCCCATGGCTGGTACTGAACCAAAGACCGAAATAAATGCTCCTCCAACCAGTACACCTAAGCCAACAGACAAAGTTTCAGAGGCGTGAACTGAGCCTACTTGAAACTTGATTTGCAAAAAAAAAGTGTGTTTTACACTTTTACATCTAATGAAGTGATTGAACATCTGAATATTGCAGGTTCCTATTGCTGGTACTGAACCGAAGTCTCGAACTGATGATCCTCCTAAGCAAATGGACAAAGTTACGGAAGTGAGTATCAACTTACTTGAAAATTTTAATTCGCAAATGAAGATTGTTTTTTTTTAAGCATCTATTGAAGCCATTGAGCAGTTATCGTTAATCATTTTTTCAAGTAGTTTGAGAATACGTGCCTAAACATCTGAAAATTGCAGGTTCCCATGGCTGGTCAAGAACCAAAGACTGAAACAGATGCTCCTCCTACGAGTACACCTAAGTCGACAGTCAATGCTCCAGAAGTGAGAACCAAAACTTTTACTTGAAGTTTGATTTGCATAGTTTCAATTTGAACCATGGAAGCTGACTTTGAGAAACATCGTTTTACCTTACATCAATTATTGTTCTTATGTACTACTTTTAAGTGATAGTAATTCCATGATTGACTTTCTGCTCTCAAATTAACAGATAAAAACAGTTGAAGTGGGTAACATCTCGCTGTCTGTCACTAAGAAAGATATCTGGGAATTCTTCACCTTTTCTGGTGATATCCATTATATTGAAATGAAAAGGTATGCTTTATAATTAACTTTCTTCGAACTTGACTTCCTTGATGGTTCTTCTATAAGCGTTGGTGTGAGTTACAGTAAGGGAAAGACTGCATATTAAAGCTCTCCTCCCAACACTCACAAACCAAAGAGACTTAAGTGACTCGTTTTTATCGGACAAACAGGATTGAAATATGTGACGTCTCACTCTAACATATGGGGACAGGGTGGTTATCTGTATGTATAAATAGCCTTGACAGTATGTAGATGGTCCACTATGCAGAGAAAGTGATACCACACAGCAAGCGTTCGTTACCTTCAAGGATTCACAGGGAGCTGATACAGCAGTGCTTTTGGCGGTACGTAAACGTTTAACTAAGTTTATGGTCATCTGTATCTTATGAAAAATTCTTTATTGACTATTGTGCTCGTTACAATGGTCAAGACTGCAATATTTTGGTATAGCATGAAGGTGTAACATGACGGGACTACTATGGTCTCTGCTGAGTACCAATCCATACCCTAAAAAGAGTCACATATGAATTTTGGTTTTGGATATCAATTCGGAACCTTTTGTAAACCTTGAAACTATGTTGGTTGTGAACTGAAGGGTGACAATAAGCCATAACAATATATTTGGATCACAAGACATTCTGAAACTATATAAACGCTAAAACATATATATAGCAATTCAAAATCAAAAGTGGATTATTTCTGTGGGATGAAATGGGTAGTATAATAAACATATAAATCGTATAGTCGTTATAAATTGTTCTCTTTCTAACGTATAGGGGGCGACAATTGCCGATCTTTCGGTTTCAGTAAGCCATGTTGAGAATTATCAGTTGCCTCCAGAGGCTCCCCCTCTAACTCCGGTACATTATTGGCTTTTCTTAATAAGTTATTACTGCCTGTTTATAAAACCAAATGTATGTTACTTTTGTCTCTGAACTGCCATGGAATATCTATGTGGAACTTGTGCATATGAATCATTGTATTAACAGTTTTGAACTTTGAAGAAGATGCAGCCACCAAGTACAGATGGGAAACATGAAGTTGCACAGAAAGCCGAGGATGTGGTAAGCACCATGCTTGCAAAGGGTTTTGTTCTGGGGAAAGATGCTCTACAAAAGGCCAAGTCATTTGACGAAAAGCACCAGTTGACATCCAATGCCTCTGCTAAGGTTGCTTCCCTTGACCGTAAAATGGGTTTGACTGAGAAGTTAAGCATGGGAACAGCTGCCATGAACGAAAAGATGAAAGAAGTAAATGAGCGTTACCAAGTGACCGAGACAACAAAATCCGCCATTGCTGCAGCTGAGCAGAAGGCAAGCAATGCCGGCTCTGCCCTTATGAGCAACCAGTACGTATCCAGTGGAGCTGTGTGGTTTTCAGGTGCTTTTGCTGCTTTTGCAAAGGCAGCTGAAGGAGTCGGATCTAAGACCAAAGAGAAGGTTGAAAAGGCTGAGGAGGAAAAGAAAGAGGCTCTTAACAAGGAGGGAACAAACACAGTTAATGACCATACACCGTTTCAACTTGATGAATCTTCGATTGAAGGCTCTCCAGCAACGCCTCCTGTCAAATCATCCAATGATGACAACAACCTTCCAAAGAAATGAAGATCCGCTTTTTATTGCTCATGATAGGGGAATATGGCTAGTCGGATACAAGGGTGAAGAAATAGATCATAAGGAAACCAAGAACATGGAACATGACGTTTTATTATACTCAAATCTAGAAGTCAATTCCTACCAAGGATGAAAATCCCAAAGTATCTAATGAAAGAATCGAACCTATTTCTATACAGTTTGCATATCTTTTTACTATGGGAAGTTTACAACAGAGTAATATCTATTGTCAGTGTGAACAAAAAAGAAACCAATAGTTTTGTGTAACTATGTTAACAAAATGTGCTTTTTGGAACCTTGTTCCACTTATTCACAGCCAATGCCCTTGTGCAGTTGTGCTAGTTGCATTAGTGGGATAGCTATTTATGGACACACGTCTTCCTTTCTGTTCCATATTAGCATACGTATTTAATCAACCACTCCAGACACTGTCAACATACAAGTACAAAATTAGCAAGTTGTAGGCAGTGTGGTAACATGCCTATATATTCAGATGAATCCAATACTAAAAGGGTTGAATTTTATAGATGTATGTCTGTATGATTTGAGGGAGCTGTATTTGAAAATGATACGAGCTTCTCCTTTTAAAATTTGATGCCTAGTTTCAGTCGTATGTATTGAAGTTTAATATCAATTGAGTTGACGAGTGCTAGCTTGTCATGAACAAAAGCAGGACATCATGTCAACATAGTTAAAAACTTTATTACCTTTATGCAGTCAGGTAGATCCTTATCATTTGACCCATCATAAACCTGGATTTGCAAAATCAAGAAGTGGGGATTAATAATAGCTAGATTCAGTTGCTTTCAGACAACACTTTTGGCTGCATTCTAAGCAATTAAATAATATATATAACTCTAAACACAAATCAGGTTTTATACCCATGCGATTTGTTGTTGCGATGAATGTTTGTTGTCTGCTAGACATGCTAAGATGACTAAACTGGCAGCCACAGTTGAGGGCCAGTAGCACAGCTGTTCATGCCCCAGCAGTGCGAGCACTGCAAGATACCTGGCAGTCTTATCCACCTCTTGATCAGCTCTTGCGGCTTTGAGATAGAACCTTTTCATTTGTTTCACATGGCCATGAATAAGAACAAATAGTATATTTCCTCAATTTATATTTGTGCATTAGGGATGAAGGCTTCTGATGCTGATAAAAAGCATATTAGATACGATGGACAGTTTGAGAATTATCATTTACCATAAGAAATTGTAGATGGTTGGTAAAAAGCATTGGAAGTTGAGGACTTCTTGGACCAGCCATTCCATGGCCACCACTTCGGATTTACTGTATTCATTGCTTCCTACGTTAAATAACTTCTGTCGAATACTGCAAAAAATAATACAATGATGCCCCACTCAGGAAAGCCAAGCTGAAATATGAATTGATGCTATTGTAATTTAGGATTAAAATTACTATGGTTTGTTGTGTACAAGGAACAGTAAGTATCAAATAATTATGCGACCCGACCTCATATAAGCTGGAAATTGCATTTACCCAGATTTCTGTTACTTGCTTACATTAAGGCCTTAAGGGTAATGTGAAATCTCTGTGTCAATAACTGCTTATGGATGAGGAAAAAGGTAAAAGAGACCAGCAGATGAATTAAGAAAGGATCAGACCTGTTGAAGGGCTGGTTTTCTTCAATCCTTGTTGCAAGGGTGAGACAAGCAATGCCAACAATTTGGAGCTCACTTTTGTTTTTAAAGTATCCTTTGCTCAGAAAACGGTCCAAAAGGTTGACACCTAGGAACATGGTTTCCTTCTGGAATTCCCTGTTACTTGATTGCTGCTATTAAAAAGTATGAATTAGGAGTTTAATGTGTCAACTGAAAGTCTGAAACCCCGCTTCGCAAATCTAGTTGTACAATTGTTATGATAAATGTTTTTAAGCATTTTTGGTAACTCTTATAAGTCATAAGTAACACAGATAAAGTGTCTGGGCATGACACAACTAACATTTAATGGGCCAATGAAATCTGACGGGTGTGCCAAACAAAATCGACATGAATCTATAGAAAGTAGTGAAGTGTGTAAGTGCTGTTTAGAAAAAGATGTTAATATGTAAGTGCAATAATTATTTTCACAACGAGAGTAATCTGCATCATAAATCAACTCTAACTTAACGGACCTCAATTATCCAATGCACCATCTGCAACCTTTGCTGGACAACCAAATGTCCATATTCCTTCATCCCACAGTACTCCTCGGCATAGTCGTGTAAATACAATTGCCTCCTTTCCCTTTTCCTCAGCATATGGAAGCTTTCCTCGTGTTCTTCGTCTTCAGGTCTCAACAGCTTCTGATCACACTATATCGATCATTATAATATGTAAGCAGTCCGTTAAACAACTTTCAAAGCACATAACACATCTCCATGGAGCTGTATAACTATAATGTGAAAGCAGTAACATAAATAAGTAGTAAGAACTACTAACTAGTAATTGATTCTACTACAAATAAAATTAAAGTCATTATGAAAGATTACTACTTCTGAAACGCAATATGATATCTCCACATAGCATCAAACTACACCAAAGGACGCAAACGGCCAAACTTATGCAATAATTAAGGGAGAGATTTGCAACGTGGATATATAGAATCTAGACAACGAAAATAAGCGGAGCTGCGGAGGCATGAGTAACTTACAGCAGTTCTATTAGAAAATTTGTTGTTATTGCTTGTCGAAGAGACTTTCGCAGAAAACTCAGATTTGCAAAATTTTTTACGGTAGAGAAGGAATAATTGAAAAGTCGGTGACGGAGTTGTATCACCAACTGATTGCTCAGAAAATTGACTGCCGGACAGGTACCACGACGAAGGAGTACAGTCAGATGAAAATTCTAGCTCAGAACTCTCCATATTAGCATCCGTACAATGGGCAGACGAGTGATCACACTCGTCATCGTCGCAAGAGAAATGTTCTGAACATGTCAAATCAAAGTCAGTTGAAATCATCTTTGACTTTCCACAATTTTCCGGTTGACCATCATTGACTGTTTTCTCTTTTTCTGATTTATTAATGTACGATGTGATTTTTCCCGAGTTTGGCTCCGACTGAGATTTTAGACGAGAAGCAACCAAAACGGCGTAGTCCTTTGCCTTTGTATACGCTGATTGTCCTTCGTCGACTGTTGTATCTGATAATCTGAAATTTCTTTCCACTTTCACTCCGGGAGAAGCTACACGAGAGGAGACTGAAAGGACATCTGTTTCTTCGTTTACTTGCAGTTTATCTCTTCCATTTGTCAACTCATTCGGAGCAAATGAACACTCGGATCGCGTTGTAACTTCTGAATTCTCGATTCCGCAGACAGTAACATCGTTGTTCTCTGCTTTTGCATCTTTTACTGTAAGTCCTTTTCGAACTATGCTGTTCGAGGTAGAGTTAAACAATTCCACACACGAAGATGACTCGGAAAATTTAGCATCCTTCTCGGCCATAACTTCCATCCGCTTGCTATAAGACCTCGTAATCCTCCGAAACTCACCAGCGACTGCTCCATTTCCATCGGCAAAATTTCTCTTCTTCACCGATTTGTTGTTTGTTGATATTCTGCTGGAGGAATCGCACGAGAATCCAACTTCTCTCGTCAAGTTGGAAGAAGAATTAATGACCGAACTAGAATCAAATTTTAGAGCAATATTAGAGGATCTTAGAATAGGAGAAATCTGCGATCGTTTCCGACGTGGTAGCTTTGATCTGAACTTCTTCATCACGAACACTACTAAGCATGTGTGGATTGGATTGAATAGAATAGAATAGTTATGATTCAACTTCCAGATTTGAATATCATGAACACGATTTTCATTCAAGTGTTTGGAACTGTGATAAAAACTGTATGAGTCGTGTGTGAAATGGATGCAGTTAAGAACGTTGGCGATGGAGATTTTGTGGGGTAGACCGGTAGAGGGGGAGTGCCTGTGACTATGTGAGGAGGATACTTTCTACCATGAAGTGTCGTGGGTTGGGGCCCATTAAGTATTTACTATTCTTCGTATTAATTAAATTGTTAAAACCACATTTCCACCTATGAATATTTGATTGAATATGATCGTTGTTGAATTTTTATAACGCATTTGGAAATACGTATTTGAATAAAAAGGGTTTACAATAAAAACATCAAATTAATCATAGCATTTTCTTAAATTTGAATAAAACCAGAAATAATAAACTAATGGAATGAATGTGAAAGTATTGTTAAAAGTAAAAAATTCATTGCACTTAATTTGATTATAAGTATATGAAAATAATATAGTTAATAAAGTGTCTCTCTCTCTGTATGTATTTATTTGTGCGTGTATTTAAATGAGAACCTAATTTTCGTAAGAACCAAAAAACCAATTTAAAAGTTTTGTGTTTTCATCAAAAAAATTTATAATTGATTAATTAACACATTTATTGTTATTTATTAAAATACATTTTTTTGTTAACACATGAAATACGGGAATTTATTTTTGCATAAACTTACACTATGTTTGGTACAGAGAAATAATGTCAGGGAATTGGAAATAAGAAGTTCTTATTTCCAATTCCCTGACATTATTTCTCTGTACCAAACGCACCCTTAATTAGATTTGCGCCGAAACAAAGGAGTTGATGAACAAATATACAAGTTCACAGACAATTACATTGTCGTTGCATATTGTTATGCCCTTCCATCACTTGTCACATATTTTGTAAGGACTCGTTTATTACAACTTAACTCGTAATGAAAATGGGATTATGTCATTTTCATCTCTTTATACTGTTTTACCATCTTTCTTTTTCTTATTGACTTGAATTTTTTAGTTGAACGAATCAAGCTCTCACCCTTTCTCTTTCTTCTCTTTCTGGGACCAATCTTATTCTTCTTGGATGGCGGTTCCAATAACGTGTCATCGTGTTTACAGTGTCGGACCTAGGTTCTAAAGGAACTGTTGCACAATCTTTTGTCATGTTTCCAGTTTGAAAATTGGAATGATTAGATCGGTCGGTCCAGGCCAACAAATTGGTATATTTAATTTAAAATACCACTTATAATCCTAGAATAGTAAATAAACTAAAAGATTATAAGTAAAAGTACAATTAGTTAATAAATACAAGTTAAAAATGTTATTGTGCGACTTGGTGGCTGCGTCTATCTCTTGGTCTCTCCTCTTCTTTAGAAGTGATTGCTATTTGAGTTTTAATTTGGGTTATATCAAAATGTTATTGGGTATATTAGGATTAGGCCATATATTGGGTATTTCGGTATAACTAAATATTGTTATTTTGGGTTTTCAAAACCAAAATTTTGTTTGTTTTTTATATTACTAAGTTAGGTATTCTACTTTATATTTATTTGTTTGATATGAGGTTATTATTTTTCGAAGTTCCACGCTTAAAATTTTTTGACAATATTTGAATGGTATAAGTTACACACTTATAAAATAGTCAGTTGCACATATAATATTTTACACTAATAAACAAGGTTATTAGGGAGGGAACCCTTTGCACGTGCTAACTCTCTCCATAAGGTGAGTCCGCACGTGTTTATGAGGTTTGGTGACATTGTGTGATATGAAAGGCATTTATTTACTCCACAAATATTAGCCTACATTAAATAATTATGTTTTTTCCATTCTTTGTACCTGTATATGTTTGTCTGCACATTATGTATGTTTTATTATTGCTGACATTATAGTTTTTTCCAATTAAAGGCTTATTTTTGGTCTTAAATACTTTTTTTTAACTTATGTTGAGTCATTTTGTAAAAGTAATGTAAAAAAATGTTATGCTCTTTAGGGGCGGAGCTACATCAGTGAAGTCACAAATTAACACATAGAGGTCCATTAGTAAATATCCAGACCCTCATTGAATTTTTATACAGCCCCTCAATGATTTCGCAGCCCAATACTCCCCTAGCTCATTCCAAACATTTTAGCCTTTATTATTTTTTTTAAAGAAAATAGCAATCGATCCTCATTTTCTGATTGCGCTTTTTGCTCTAACTCTTTGTACTCTTGCTATGATGTTATTTTTTTGTAAATTTGCTCAGTTAAGTTTGATAAATTCATTGTAGGATTACTAAATAGCCTATATTGTTGATTACTAGTTGTTGAATGAATATTTTTTTTTACTTTTAATCATTCATAATATAAAAATGAGAAGATTTTATAAAATAAAAGTATCATCTTCATCATTAGCACTTGATTCATTTGTGGAAAAAGAAGCATTGCAGAAGAGTATTTGAATGAATGTGTCATTGTAGGTAATGACGCTAATTGAATCCTACTTTCGTATCTTTTTTTTTACGGTTTCGTTAATCATTTTTATCGACTGTTGTTTTATTTTTAAATTGTTACGTTTTTTATTGTTGTCGGGTAAATTGTTTTGCTAACTATTATATTAAGCAACGTTGGTCATGATTTTGCATTTTTGAATGATTTTTGCGTTCAATCGTCTATATTTAAAGTATGATTTTTTTTCACCCCCAACGTCAATATTTTCTAGATCCGCCACTGATGTTTTTGGTTATATGAATTTGGCTATTGCCATTATTTTTTACCCACTTCAACCATGTGCATGAGCATTACATGGTGATCTTCAAGTGCATTATTTTCTTCAGGCTTTAGCTTGTTACAGGTGGTTTGCAAAGCGCAAAGAGACCGAAGACATTTGGAGAATTAAATCCCTAAGAAGTGTTCTTAAGGAAGTACACTCTCTCTTTGTTATGTTTCCTGGTTCTATAAGAGTGATGCTTGATAAAGAACCTAGATACGAAGTCACCTGTTTACCTTCATCATAGACTACCTTAGTGGTACGCCCTTTTCCAAGTCATGCCCTACATGGATCATATAGAATCCATTCTATATCTCTTTTCTAATTTTTTTCGTTGGAGGTTGCTGATTATCAGCTTATCAAAAGCAGTCTCCGTTGGAGTTGTCGTGCTGTGGTAATGCTGAATTTTCTGTTTCAAATGATTTCCCAACGGATTTGTGCTGTTGGGACAATGCTGAAGTTGCTTTACCTCTCTCTTATATATGCATTTTGTCTCTGATGTAGATTTTCTCTTGGGCAACGAATTCTTGTTACCTAATTATCGTGACTCTTTAAGGAGCCTGTGATTGTACAGATGTTGAATGTAGGACGAGAGGCTGCAATTGAAGTACAGGTTATATCATCGTGCATCTTCTTTAGTACTCTTGGCCTATTTCATAATTTCCAACAAGTGTATATAAATTTTGAGAACAATTCTAATATGTTCCATTGTTTTGTATATTTGGTTTATTCTTATGGCGGAATTGTTACTCAAGGTCATTTCCGAAAATTAATTTGGAAGAGTAGGAGGAAACTGGAGAGGATGAAACAACAAAGTGTTTAAAAATCTGATTTGTGTTCTGCATATCTGTCAAATGTTAAGTCTTTTGTCTCATAACTCTTTAAAATCGATGTAGAATTTTTCCAGTCATTTGCTTTATTGTAGAACTTACTAGTTACTACATATATTTGGAATTTGGGAGACTTGTATGCAAATTGTGGAAAAAAAGAAAGAAAGAAAGAAATATTGTATTGACAAAGCATGACCCATTTTGCACATCTATTTGAAAGATTAGCCACTATCATCTTTGTATGAAATTAAGAAATATTGCAGATAAATTCAAATGCATAAACTTGATGCCTATAATATATGCCCACCTTGAAGTGCTATTTTCGTGCTTTTGACACTGTCTGTAATATAAATATGACTTGGAGTTATGGAAAGGGTGTCCTCCCATTGCTGTCTATTCTAATTATCAAGATTCCGTGAATATTTATTCATATTATTATTTCATATTATATCCGGTCTGTGTTATATGGATATAATATAATAAATGAGAACAACTATTGCCACGTGTCATTCTCCTAATACACTATTTTTTCATTTTCCCGCTCTTTTTCCAAAAATAAAATTATTTTTAATTTAAATAACATGCATATCATTTAATTGATTTAATTAGACTTGATGATTGAAACTTATTATTTGTGTTTTCTAAACTAATTGAAACTATAATTAATACTTATTAAAAGTTTTCAAAATTGACAATGTAAAATAAAAAATGAAAAAAAAATAAAATAATGAACTTCAAGTTTAAATATCCCAAAAAATAAATAAATCTTAAAAAATGATAAAATAAAAACTTCAAATTTAAAATTTAAAATAATTTTTTTTTAAAGCTCTATAAAATAATAAATTTCAAATTTAAATGTCCGAAAGAATAAATTATTTTATGAAATAAGAACTAAAATTCTTAGTGTATAATAATTTTGAAAAAAAAATTCAAATCTTTATGACACATTAATTAAAATAATCATTCAATTTTTCAAATGTATTTCTTTAATAGAATTGTGTATTAATATTTTCAAAAACTTCAAAACTAAAGTTGCAAATTTTATATTTTAAGATAACTTAATTTTGAATAATCATGATTATTTTTTAAGTTGACGCTGGAATTGTTATATCATGTTTTAATCATTTAAGAAATAGATATTTATTATTAATTAAACCATCTTCAATAAGAAAATTTATATATAGTTTAATTTAATAGTCTTTAACAAATGTATACAATTTAGATTAATATACTTCAAAAAAATAAAAAGATAAAACAATTACCATTTAAATTTTATTTTGTTGATTTCTATAAGATTGATGATAACACAACAACAAATAAAATAAAGTGAAGGTTCAACATTTTTTAATCTATACTATATATAATAAGAAAACCACTTGGAGTTTCTGGACCATTGGATGAAAAGAAATCAATGGTCCAGATCAATGACAACTCATAATTATTTATGAAATGTCTATTATACCCTTAATGAAAATCAATAATTATACATATGCCATTGTTTTAATTCATTTTCCAAATTTACTACTTTAACTTAATTACATTACATTAAATTTTGATTTTAATTTTTTCATGAATTAATATTAAATTAATATTTACCTAAAATAAATATGTGTCATTATTATCTATAATGATCACAGTTAAATTCAAATATAAAAATTTGGATTTAAATGTAGAAGTAGTAAATAAAGTTAAAAATTTTTGTTAATTATTTTGCTAACAAGATTTAAAATTTAACTAATAAAACTTCAATTGTGAATATGATAAATTGAATTAGTTGTGTAAATTATTATTATTATGTATAATAAATGAAAACATCAAATGTTACGTGTCACCTCTACGTTCATGAATTAATATTAAATTAATATTTACCTAAAATAAATATGTGTCATTATTATCTATAATGATCATAGTTAAATTCAAATATAAAAATTTGGATTTAAATGTAGAAGTAGTAAATAAAGTTAATTTTTTTTGTTAATTATTTTGCTAACAAGATTTATAATTTAATTAATAAAACTTCAATTGTGAATATGATAAAAATTTGAATTAGTTGTGTAAATTATTATTATATATATAATAAATGAAAACATCAAATGTTACGTGTCACCTCTACGTTCACCAAAAAGATAATTACAACTTATAAAAAATAAAAGATAAATACAATTTAATATTTTTAAAAATGATAAATATAATTTATTTTTTAATCTGTAAATAATAAAAAAATAAACACAATTATTATTTTTATATGTTTTTATTTTTACTCGTATACGTTTTATATAAATAAATTTAATTAAAAATATCCACGTAATACGTGGGTCATAAAACTAGTTAGTAATAAAAAGATAACAATTGAATTGAATCACATATGTAATAATCATAAAATAGTATATATAAATCAATAATTCAAATATTTTGAATAACATTTTAACTGTCTTTTTTGACTTAAACATTGACTTAGAGTCGTCATTATTCACTATTGACTCAATGATTTTGTCCGTGTGTCATATTTTTATTGGTTTTTATTGTATCTTAATTTAAGAAAGGATTCCTAAAGGATCACACCTCTCTATAAATATTTAATTTATAACTAATTTGTTATATAAATCCATGTAACACATGGGTATTAACCTAGTATGGATATAAGTTACTAGTTAACGACCATGTCTAAGCTAAGCTTTATTTACAATTACTCAGCAGGAATCATTACTCAGCTTAAATAAGGTTCGGGAAGATGTTGATTTGGAGAAAAACAGAGGAAAAGGGGATGAGGTGGATCGTGAAAAGGATCTAGAGATTTGCATTAGAGCAAAAAACAATGCTCGGGTGATTGCTTGGGTTACAAGAGGGAAGGAGGTTTATACAGTATTTGAGAAGGCCTACGGCCGGCCATGAGGGCGTCTAAAAGGGCGATCGCCCAGAACCCAAAATTTCATAAGCTTTCAATGTAAACAAAGTTGATTGATTTTTTTAACTTATGGATGGAGAGAAAATAAAAACTATGTTTGTACACACATGTGTATATATATATACATAAACACACACACACATATATGTGTGTGTATTTATATATGTGTGTGTATACGTAAGGTTCTCTTATACGATTTCGTCCGGGACCTCTAAAATCAATTGAAGGACCTTGAGAAGGCCAATGAAACTCTTCTCTATGCCTAAGAAGTAGTTGAGAAGTTCATCAACAGGTAAATATCCTTCACTGGTTATATTCTCTGTATACTGCAACAAATTTGGTTGAAAATACCTTTTATCAATACTGGTTATAAATTATGTTCGAAGGAATTGGTTACATGAGATAGAAGTTGCTTTTCTTAATTCAGAGGGGAATCAGGAATGTTTTATGAATTGTGTGGATGATTACATTCGATGTCACAATTATACATACGAGATGGTACTCTAGCCATGCATCAAAGCGGAGAAAGGCGTAAGGCTTTATTTCTGGAATGTTAGGCAGATGATATGTATATAGTAAAAAAAAAATAGCCTAGTGACAAAACGAACGAAATTTGTAGTTTGTCCTATAATCGATGATAATGGATACAAAGATACTTGAGACTTTTTGGTACTTCAAATTGGTGACCTTATATCTACACGGAGGGATGAGATCCATTGTGAACACATTATTATTGTGAACGTTGTGAACAAATAAAAAAAATACATATAAGCATTGATATATACTAACAAGTGTTGTTACAAGATTCAAATGATTCAAAGGGTTCATATAGAAGTGTCCACAATGTCCACAACAAAGTTCACAACATTCACAATGTTCACATCAGGGTGTATGTAACAAAATTCATATAGGATTCAACATGAATTATAATATTCGACATATTAATAGGACTCAAAAAAATTCAAAAAATCCAACAAGATTCATAGGTTAATAGAAATGTTTAGTAGTGTCAGCAATAAGATTCATAGGATTCAAAGCTATTTTGTGGTTGTATACAACGAATAAAATATTCACAAAAGATCATTTACACACACACACACACACACACACACACACATATATATATATATATATATATATATATTTCACACATTGATAATATAATAAACATTAAAACACACTTTAAAAGATAAGACATCAAAATAGAAATTAAATTTAGATAGGGATCAGTTTGAATATATGTTTGATGGTCACTTTGTATTTCAGGAATGGTAGGTAAAAGATAATATAAACCACGCATCGAAGGTGAGCACAAAAGGGTAACAGCATTAACCAACAATAAAAACCCGTTTGGAAAGCCAAGTTATTTATACAAATTAAAATTTTGACATACACAATAATATTTTATATAAAGTTGGTATATTACCTTTTACTAATACTTATATTATCATTGCATTTTACTCGTAAAAAGTAATAATAAAATAGTTTTTCTTATGGAACTGTTATGGATGACAAATTTTTGGAGAAAGAGACAATCATTCAAACTCATTGGTAAAAAGGTTTGTAATTGCAAAGTCTTTACAGTAAAAGGTTTGCCACCTAGGCAAAATTTTAAACCTTTTACATGCCACATCATTAAAACCTTTTAAAAAAACCTAGTCATAAAGAGGAATGGTAGGTAGAATGTATGCTTACAGTAAGTATACTGTAAAAAAAAAGAAAAAAAAAAGCCTAGTCAGCTGAAACCTTTACTTTATGGAACTATAGTTATCTCTGGGTGCACATGGAAGGGAAGCATCAGTGTCAGTGATGAACTTTGAGTATGGTTTTGATTGTTATTCAAAGCCCCTTTTTATCACAATTTATTCGTCAAAAATAATATAAATTAGTATATATTATTTTAATATTTAAATTATATTAAAAATTAAATTAATATGAATGGATGGATGGACATAAGGTGAGGTTCATTTAGCATATATGACAGATTTATTTAGACAAATCCACTGTTTATCTACTTCAATTTTGGCTTTATATGATTCCCCCTACTAAGTTGATCGAGAGATTGTATTGGAAAATTTTCTAAGTACGATGGTTTTTTAAGTAAAAATATTTCAATGGAGAATTTAATAAAAAATATATATAATCAAAATTCCAAGCATGCATACCATATATGTGCCACGTGGGTAAAAGAAAACACAACTCGTAAGTTTTTTTTTTGTAGTTGAGAAATTTATGAGACAAAGAAATGATTGAAGAAGTTAATTGAAAATAACTATGTATTTGAGGGGTTTTTTTTTTAACTTTATTATCCATATTAAGAATTAACATATTGTTATTCAACCTATTTAATACATCTATATATTTGGCTACTATTAAAATCTGAAAATGTAGATTTCTTCATCTCGATCATTATAATTAACTGATTTATTTAAAAAATTAGAATAATTTTTTTTTTGTTGTTGTTTAGCAATTTATTGCTTCCTAACTTCTTCAAAGATTTTGAAACCTGTATCATATATTGTTGTTTCATCCATATATTTTCTGATACAGGGGTTCTGAGTTCTCTAGCCAACGCATGGTGAAAGTTGCTTGGCATGCATGTGATACATCTTTTCTATTTTTGGTCCTCCTTCAATTTATATTGTATTTATATATTATATACTAGATTAATACCCATGTATTACATGAATTGATGTAAAAGATTTGTTATAAATTAAATATTAATAAAGAGATGAGATCCCTACTCAATTTATACTAGATTGATACTCATGGATTACATGGGTTATAAATTATATTTTGGAAATTATTATCTTCTTGACTTATGCCACATGTCTAACACCCACCATTCATGACGCAAAATTTGCCACTACTCAATTTATCATTAAAATATATAAAAACCCTAGAAGTTTTGTAGTGAAGTTGTACACAAGTATACAACCCACTCTTACGTCATTAAAGCTAGTACTTATACAAGTAACTTACTTTTATACCCATCATTATCAATTATATTACACAACATGTGTTTGTTTGGACTTAATTGACTCTTAAAAACCTCTAAAGTCTTAATTTCATAATTTAACTGAAAATAGACTGTTTGTTACATTTCAGTTTCAAATTTAAGTGGATTTCAGATCTTAATTCAAAATAAATTGTTAATTATATTTCAGACTTAAGAGGTTAGAACGTCTGAAAACCATGTTTGAAATTAAGTTGTGGATTTCCGTCTGAATTTTTTAATTTAAGAGGTTAACGTAAATTGATATTTTATTTGACTAATATATTAAAATCAATTTAATCTGTCTATATATCTATATATATTAAGAAAAGAAAATGTTTGAAGCCACATGTCACACTCTCGATTGATCATGTTTTTTATTTCCCGCCTAAATTTCCAAATATATCTTTTCAAATTTTATAAATTTATTAATGTTTAAATAATTAAATAAAGAATGTGTGCACCATTTATTCTAATTACCAACTCATTTTTCCTAATTTATCATTTTATGTTAATCAATTCCTAAAATAAAAACCTCCTCTTGTGTTATTTTGAAGCAAGATTGATAATTTAATTTTTTGATTTAATGTACTTAAGTTGTGAGATTTAATTACCTTTTTTAAATGTTAGCCTAATAATATTATATTAACATTAAATTATAAAATAAATATTGAATTATTTATAGATATCTAATATTTACTATTTATTTATATAAACTTTAATATTTTAATTTATTCTAACTAAAGGGTAAAAATATTAAACATTTATCAACACTTAATGTCTAAATTAATTGTGAATATAATGAAATATATTTTAATCTATTTCTATAACTAACAGTTGTTATTTATTTTATGTCATCCATCTTATAATTATTTGAAACATATCTATATTTATCAATATTATATAACCTATCCCCCATGTAACACATGGTTTAATAATCTACTTAAGTAATAATATAAGACCAGCTCTTAATCATATCTTAATTTCAGACGTGATTTTCAGAGATTTCAGATATTTAACTTTCAAATAACGAACACAACAATAGTTGTTAAATCTAAAGTGCAAGCACAGACTGTTACAGTGTTATGCCACTTTATTTTACAAATCAAGGGGTATTCGTGCAACTTTATATCTTCTGTGACAAATTTTCCAAATTGTATGGACCGCTAGCAGAAAAAGGTTAGTTTCCATCGTTCCATCATCCTTGTGCACCCCGCACACAATCCGCACTACCTTTATATCCCATTACCAACTCCCACTACAAAACGCTGTTACACACACGCGCGGCCCTCACTCAGTCGATTCACATTCACTTGTCAATTGGATCTCTACAGAATCAATATTCAATAATGGCCAGCATCGGTGAATCGGAGATGTATCTACTGAATCGGCACAAGGAGCACCATTTCACCGCCGGTGAAATTGTCCGTGACATCATTATTGGAGTCTCCGATGGCCTTACTGTTCCCTTCGCTCTTGCGGCTGGCCTTTCCGGTGCTAATGCTTCGTCTTCCATCATCCTCACCGCCGGCATAGCTGAGGTCGCTGCAGGCGCTATCTCTATGGGACTCGGCGGGTAAATCTATTCTCTTCCGTATCAATGATTTTAGGTTTAGTTGGTTGAATTCATGAGCAAATATTCCAAACACGTACGTGATTGTAATATATGTATCGTTTCGTCATGACAATGTTCTCGTTAAACGGTTGTCATCGTCTCGTGCCGAATTTGTGATAGAATCAAAATTGTAAGTCTGTAATTGTAACTATTATAATAGGCCAAGCAACTTGCATGCGAGTGTTGTCGGTTTACAGAATTCAAATTCCGAGGTCAAACCTATTGTTTTGGTTTTCAATATTGGATGATATGGATTTACTTTATGATGAAGTAAATCCATTTGACTCAATAAGTCAACATAGTTTACTCTTTTTACTTTCAAGTATATTCTCTATTGTATCTCTAATGAAATGGGATTTTAATAAGGTATTTGGCAGCAAAAAGTGAGGCTGATCACTATGCTAGAGAGCTAAGAAGAGAACAGGAAGAAATTGATACCATACCCGATACAGGTAAAACGTTAATCTCATTCAGATATTAGATGCGTACTTGTAGACACACATTGATTGTTGGTTGTATATATGAACTGTAGAGGCGGCTGAAGTTGCAGAGATATTAGCAGAATATGGGGTGCAGCCACATGAGTATGGGCCAGTGGTGAATGCTCTGAGAAAGAACCCAAAAGCATGGCTGGATTTCATGATGAAGTAATTACTACTTTTTAATGCAATTTATATATATTCACTTTTAAATATTGTATTTGTTCGAGTTAACTGACCACTGTTAAGTGCATATACTGATATACATCCATATATCTTGTTTATTATAAATATAGGCTTAGAACTGTGATTCTTATCTGGCCAAGTTCTTGGTAGAAAGTGTAGTTTTCAACCAAGTATAGTAATGAGGGCTAGATTTGCCACTCATTCATTTCCTGACTGTAGACAAATGGAATCTTGACGGGCCACAGGGCAGGCATGGTTAGAAAAGTTTATTTGTTTTATGAAGTAATCAGTGTAACTTAACCTCTTAATGGAATCATTAAGAGATTATTTTACCTTTGAATGACTTCTTAATGATTCCATTAAAAAATAAACAAACAACCCCGACATTGAAGTGCTACACTTTTTTTCTTTTTTTCTGCTTTTTTTAAGAACGTTGTCTTGATTATTCAAGGGAATGTTTAATCAATGCGGCATCTTTTGTAAAATGCAAATCAGTTTGTCATTCAATTAAAACAATTGTAAACAATCCTGGATAACCATGTTTTTAAGAATTTAATATTGATCACAAGTTGCTCTTTTCAACATAAAATTTTGGCTGTATTAGCATGTCTTTTAGACACACGTTATGGAGTTCAATATAAGCCAAGCTTATTTGAGACTACTAGTCGTCATCATGATCTCATTTACCAAGAAATATTGAAATATAGCAAAAGTAGATCTGAGGATTCAGTGTGTGTTGTCTTATTTCGTGGATAATAAACTTTAGGTGGCAGAGAACAGGTACTAACTGCACAAATTAACTACCAACAGTAGATGCTCATATACTGCAAATAAACTTTAGTTGGCAGGAAGTAGTATTTTTTGGATAGACTGAGAAATATAAAAGCCAATAACCATTGAACTTGAGGCTTCTCTAAAATTCTCATCCTTGCAAATTATAGTATTATCTTATGCATTCTCGCAAGATCGATGAATTATTTGCAACAAAAGTATTTAACTGTTAACCATGCATAGAAACTCTAAATGGATATTTTGTGTTTGTGGTCACCAATCATGCCTTTATTTGTTGTTATCCAGATTTGAACTTGGACTTGAAAAGCCTGATCCAAGAAGAGCACTTCAGAGCGCACTAACAATAGCAATTGCATATGTATTGGGTGGATTGGTCCCCCTCCTTCCTTACATGTTCATCCCAGTGGCCCAAAAAGCCGTGGTTGCTTCTATTATCCTGACCATATTCGCGTTGCTGATCTTTGGATTCGCCAAAGGTTACTTCACAGGCAACAAACCAGTGTGGGCTGCACTCCAAACAGCCCTAATCGGAGCCATAGCATCTGCAGCCGCTTTTGGCATGGCCAAGGCCGTGCAAGGGTAGTAAGTGGCTTATTTGCTATTGTTTCTGTTTTATTTCGGCATGTAAGGTTAAACAGTTGAACATTATATTTTTAGACCTTGGGGCTCCTTGCATTTGTGTGGGAAATTTGCTTGTCATGATGAACCTTGATCATATCCAGAACCAGGAGGCACAAATGGAGTTTACTAGTGGTATATACACCATTTCATTTGTATTTTTATCATAAACTAATCACTATATTTGTTAAATTGCAAAGAGAATTAAAACACGTTAGAAATAACATATAGTTTCTGATCGCCAGAAAAGAGGTTGCAAATAATACATGATCAAATTTGTTCATTTTGATATATATATATATATATAATTTATTGTTAATTCATCGTTTCAAATATATGTAATTATTAGATGATGACAAAATTGCAAATATAATAATGATTAAATTGTTGTATCAACCCCCTGTTTGGCACAAAGGTTCTTTTGACTTTTTAGCAATATCAAGATACGGACAGATTCTTGTGGTGCGGTGGGTCTGAAAAACAGAAGAAGCATATGTGTGTGAACGGAATTTTGTCTTTTTTTAAAAAAAATAATAAATATAAAATATTGTTTTGGCACTATTTGAAGAAATATTATGCAAAAAAAAAAAAAAAAAAAAAAACTTTTCAAGTTGATATTTTTGTGATTATATCATTTTTCACTGTGCAAAAAATATTCAACTAACAATATTCGGAATTGTGATATTACCGGTTGTAACCGATCGAAAATCATAGGTCACCGTCGACAAGTAGGGACGGATTCAAGAATATTTGTTATCGGTGTCACTTTTTTTAGAATAAGTTAAATACTTAAATTTTTGAAATACTTTCTAAAATAGATAAGGTTATCAAAACGGGTTGCCAATACAAAATTAACAAATAACAAGATTTTTCATTAAAAAATTCATAGTACAATATTATTAAAACTTAATACCAATAAGTATCGTAAATCTTAAAGTTTTACAGTTGTTGTATTCGAGTCTTCATTTATTGAAGTCTTAAAATTTTACAATTGTTGTTTTTATAGGTGTTACTAAAAAAAATCATAGGTGTCACTCGAGTTTTTCATACATACGTACCTCGGTATTTTGAAAATTTATCGGTGTCAAGTGACACTCCACTTAACAAACTAGATCCGCCCCGGTTGACAAGTCATCAATGTCCATCGGAATTTCATCGAAAAAGTAAATTCCAACAAGAAAAGCACAGATTTGAACAAAAAATCAACATGAAATGTGAATTTGAATCATAAACGTAAGTTCGCTGAAAATAAAATTCGTCAGAAACGAATGGTTGGTCAATAGATTGCAACGGGTTTATCAGGTTGCAAGTCATTTTTTTAAATTTCATTTTGATCAGTTTTAGTCAGTTGGAGGTTTTTTGTGTAATGAAAAATGATTGATGGTTTTAATCACAAAATGATCCAACCTGAGAGTTTTTTTTTTTTTTTTTTTTTTGGCATAAATACCCACTTTTTGATAAAAAAACATTTTCTTCATATTAGAAATTCAAAACTAATGAAAATTTTTCGTCAATTAAAAATGATCTTGATATCTTAAAAAACAAACAATAACTTACGAAAAAAATTCTAAGTTACACATTTTAATAAAATTTTAATAAAGTATTATCCCTCTTTCACCTTTTCTTTTTATTATCGCTATGGAAGGTTTGCATGTGGTGATGAATGATGCTGTCCAGAAAGGCATTTTCACTGGTTTGAAGCTGCCAAATAATGGTCCTACATTATCTCATCTTCTCTACGCCGATGATGTAATTTTCATGGGTATGTGGAGTTATTCTAATGTGCAAAATGTTAAACGAATTCTGAATTGTTTTCATTTGGCTTCGGGTTTGAAAATTAATTATTCAAAATGTAAAATTCTTGGAGTTGATGTTGAGGAGGGGGAAGTGCGTCGTATTTCTTCAACTTTGAAATGTGGAACGGAAAATCTTCCTTTTAAATATCTTGGCATTACAATTGGGGCCAACATGGCAATTGCAAAACATTGGAAACCGGTTTTAGATAAAGTGGAGAAGAAATTGTCAATCTGGAAAGCTAAAAGTATATCGTTTAGTGGTCGGGTTACTATGTGTAAAGCAATTCTGAATAGTTTGCCTTTATACTTCATGTCGCTATATAAAGTTCCTCAAAATGTCATCGAATCCTTGGATATGATGAGAAGGAAATTCATTTGGGGGATGTCTGCTGCTGGAAATTCAAAAATAAAATGGGTTGATTGGAATAAAATGATGGCTCCGAAAAATCTTGGTGGTTTAGGAATTGGTTCTCTAAAGGCGGCAAATCTTGCACTTTTAGTCAAATGGTGGTGGAGATTTAAAACTGAAGATGAAGCTCTTTGGGTAAAAGCTGTGAAAGCAATTCACAAGGCTGATGGTAATAATATCAATTCTATGGCGAAAAAAAGTTGTGCTGGACCATGGTTGAACATTGTTAAAGTTGGTATGTCCCTTTCATCTTTTAATATCCATATTGATGAACTATTTTCATGGGCTGTTAGAAATGGCAGTCAGGTGGCTTTCTGGACTGATAGATGGTTAGGGGATTGCTCTTTGGCCTCTTTATTCCCTTCTCTGTTTGAAGTAGAATCTAATAAACATTGTCGAGTAAACAGTAGACTTGTTTATGTTAATGGTGTAGTAAGTTTTAATTGGGAGTGGTCTAAGAATTTGGTTGATAAAGGTCAGCTTGATGAGTTAAATAAGCTGGAAAATGCGCTTTGTAAAGTAAGTTTGCACCAAGACAATGACACTTGGATTTGGAATGGGGACTTATCTGGGAAATTTTCAGTGAGTTCATTAAGGAGAATGATTGAAGGTACGTTAATCTCATCTTCTAATTGTATAAGTTTTTGGAATCGATGGCTCCCAGCAAAAATCAATTGTTTTCTGTGGAGAGTTCTGTTATGTAGAACCCCTACTAGAAAGAATTTGGCTGATCGGAATATTATCTCTGGATCCATTCCGTACCCTCTTTGTGGAGTGGAATCAGAAACAGAAGAGCACCTCTTTTATAGGTGTTCGCTAAGCAGGGATTTATGGAACTGGCTAATTTCTTGGTGTGAAATTTCAATTGTTCATCAACATCAATCATTGGAGCAGCTTATTGATCTGATTCGGAAATCTGGGAATACACTCAAAAGGCGTCATTTTTTGGAAACTGTGGTGGGTGCCGGTGGATTAATATGGTTGGTGTGGAAAGCTAGAAATGCAGTGGTGTTTAACAACGGAAAAGTCTCTGCCTCGATGATAAAGGATGAATTACAAGCAAATGTATTCGCATGGCTGAAATTTAGGGCAAACTGTAACTCTTTAATTTGGTCGTTATGGGTGGTTCGTCCCTCATCGTTCTTTTGATTTTCCTTGTATTTTGCTAGTTTCTTGCTAGCTGTAACTTTTATGATTCTGGTTTAATGAATTTGGGTGTTCTAGGCGGGGGTGATGGCATTTCCGAAGCTTCCGGCTAGTTCTACCTTTTTGTTGTTCAAAAAAAAAAATTTAACAGGGTGAAACACTTTTTGTCATTGCCAGTGAACATTCCCCATGATAACTAATAAACTTTTAGGGGTGGGCAAATATTAAAATGGAAATCATAAAAACAAAAATTATGGTAAAAATTGGAAAGACCGTAAACAAAAAAAAAAAAGAATGCAAGTGGTTTGGGTTCGGAATGCCCCTTAGAACCGAATCGAAAATCGAATCGAACTGGGTTTTAAATTTTATTTTAAATTAATTGAACTTTCTTTTTTTACTTTCTAGTTGAATGATTAATTTATATATTCAATTGATTGGTCTATGACATAAACGTTTAATGCTACACACATTGCATGACTACAATTACACGCGTGATACCAACTTATCGTCATTAATTGTTCACATATATACAAAAAATAAATCACATTAAAGGTAATCCAAATTTATATAAAAATTAACTGAATTAAAGAAAATTTTTACTAATATCAGTCGAAGAAGACCAAATTATCTAAATAGCACAAATGAAGTGTTTGAATTCATTTATTTATATTATATTAAGAAAGTTTTAACTAGAAATTTGAAACCGATTATTTTACTACAATTTAAAATGAATTTAATTAATGAGGGAATTAAAAAGATAATGTTTTAAAATTTTAAATGATTTAATAATAATAAACTAGATATTTGGACATATATGAGATTTTTAAAGTTTTAGAAAGATATATGTGTAATAAAAAATTTATAATGATAATGGCGTAATTATATATATAAAATTCTTTCTATATTTTGATTTGATGGATTTTAAAGAATTTCACACGATTTTGATATGATGAATTTTATGATTTAAAAGATTTTAAAATATTAGGAAGACTGAAGAGGTTTTAAAACCCTTTTTCTATAATATTATTAAAATTCTTTCAATTCTTAAAAGTTAAAAGATTTAAATAACGATTCACAAAATATCATGAAATCTAAACTGTATTAAATTATTTAAAATTCATCAAACTAAACCACATCTAACAAAATTTTATAGGTTTTAAAAAAATTTATCATCAATGTCAATGTACTTTTTTGAATATATCGGTATGACACATAAACATTTTCTTTTTCACACATGATACATATATTTCAGTATCCATATCGATACATTTTTACATAAAATCAAGCTTTAGAGGTATAAACAATTGAAATGTACTAGCATGAAAATTCAAGCTCTATGTAAAATTATATCATATTGGTATAAAAAGTTAAAATACACGTACCATATAAAGAAAAAAATTTATATACAATATTAATACATTTAAAAAAGTAAGTATAAAGAATTAAAACCCTTTTAAAAACCACACTTGTCTAATTTTAGGCCTAGACAACGAAGCCCATTCCAGTGCAGCTGGGTTAAAAGCCCATTCGAAACCCTAAAACGGTAAAACCCTAACATAGGGTTTTGCTCTATAAAGCGCTCGTTACTTTTCCGTTCAGACGCATCAATCGTTCTCTCATTCTGTCAAATGTTTTAGTGGCTGAATCTTCAACGATTCGTCAGGTTCATCCCCTTCTTGTCTTCTTCAGTATTATTTTATTTTATTCTTTTTGTGTTTTATTATATAGATTCGTGTCTCTGATGATGATTCATGTTTAATAACTTTCGTTCTTCTGAGAATACCGTGTTGAAAGTTTATTGGAGACCTGAACTGAAGAGAAATGCATTATCTAACTTTATTTTTGTTAATTTTCTATTAAAGATGTATAACATCAATTTTTAGCGAAATTCAATTTGATGTACTGTTTTAATTCATGTCAATTTGGTTAATTATTATAGTTTGTGTTTGTTACGTTAATCGACTCTCGACGAATGACACAAAATTGGGGCGAAGTTTAAGTATTCGCAAAACTCAAATAAATTAATTCGTCGAAGATTGATCCCTTGATCTTTCTAATGGTCGAGCCTATACTTCATATGAGGTGAAGGATCCCATGGTGGAAGGTCTCATAGGGAATTGTCATATCCTATCGCCTTAAGGAGCGGAGTCTCTGCAATTACCTTTTGGGATTGGCCATGAGAAGAACATCAACACTTTTTTAGTTGAAATTTTCTGATTTTTTTTATTAAACTCCGAGAACTTTCTATGCTCTTGCAGTTTAATTATCTTTTTATTTCATTTCAGGCATAACTTAAGCTTTTCAACTGTTAATGGGTTTTAAATTGATGTAGGAACAACTCAAGATGATTTGTTTAGATTTGAAGCATGAAATTTGAAAATCTCATTAAGATTTAAACCTGATTCGTTGATCAAGTAAATAGCTTTATGTGTTCTAGATGAGTGTATTAGCGCATGTTTGATTTCATGCGCTAATTAGTCGAATTAACATGTCTCTTTTTTTGGATTGGCCTTGGGAAGAACAATTTTGTGCTCCTATCTTATAAACTTGTTTTACATTCCCATGTATTTTGAAATAAATTAAATTGAATTGGCCAATGATGAGATCTGCTTAAAAAACACCATCTTTCGGGACTGAATGGTCTTCTATGAAGGCCTTGCTGTTAATTCTGCAATTCTGAGGCCATTTTTAGTTATTTTTTATTCATTTAAAGGTGAAAATTTTGTGCCTATGGACGGTCAAGTGCTGTTTAGAGATAATCACCAACAGTACTTAACTTAATTCATAAGCTAGATTAAAATGTAGCCTGTCTATGTTCATGTTGATTCTATGTTTTTAAGTAGGTATCGACAATCCATGTTTGGGCTAACATTCTTGTTAGTTCATCAATTTGCCTTAATTTCTTTTATAAATCTAACTTCAAATCTATATATTTATTAACTTTGTACTGATTGTTGATTAGACTATTGTTATTTTGAAAATGTTGGATGCATGTATTCTTTTTGTAGAGTTGGGGAAGAAGATTGTATTGGACAGTCACACATCAAAAAATTACTGGTTGGTTAGAATATCGATGCATGATAGTTTGTGCAGTATAAGCTTCTTGTTCTTGGTGTAAAAATTCATATGGACGAAGGTTTTGAAATATATTTTTAAAGAGAGGATTTTAGGCGTTGACGATCGATCATGCAAGATGAAACATTGTTAGAATAAAAGCATGCTCAATTACATTGCAAGCCAAGTTCTCTATCGATTGTACTATTTCAATGGAATTAGATACACACAATGAAATACTTCAGATTCTTTTAATGTGATATTGTTTGCAACATTGTTGTTCATGCATAAATTTAAATGACACTTAATTTTTTTTCAAGGTGTGGCTAATTTGTGTCTTACATGTGTTCTGTCAAAGTGATGGTTTCCAATTTGGGAGCGTTGGTTTCAACTATGATCTTTTTGCATGATGTATGAATATTTATTCTTCTTTTTGAATTCAAATTCAGTCTTTCGGATGTATTCTATGTTTAATTCTTTAGAATTGGATGCAAAATTTGAGAAAATGCAAGTTGTCTATTGGATGGATTGCATTTTTATCATTATCCTTAAAATGGCTGCAATTTAATTTTATATTATAAACATTGCTTTTGATATTTGAGCGTGGTTAATAGGTGCATGTTGTTTTGCTTTTGTGTTTATAAGTGTATTTTAATTTATAGGGTCTGCATATGAATCAAAAAGTTATAAGGTGTGTTTTATGTGCAAGAATGTCAGCTTGCCATCCGAGTCATTTGCTTTGAAATGACAATAATTGGTGTATGATTATGATCCATTGCTAACGGTAGCATTCCCATAATTTTTTCCTATTGTAGAATACCATCTTAAATT
Source organism: Centrapalus pauciflorus (assembly GCA_020465985.1). Classification (NCBI taxonomy): domain Eukaryota; kingdom Viridiplantae; phylum Streptophyta; class Magnoliopsida; order Asterales; family Asteraceae; genus Centrapalus; species Centrapalus pauciflorus. The sequence goes on from JAANYP010002881.1 coordinate 1,075,124, forward strand.
GCTATAAACTATTGTAAATAGCATGTATATTGTTTTAAGAAAAGGGTTGCCGTATTGGCTCGGTGGTTAAATAGTGGTGTCAATGTGATGAGATAACTTTTGAACTTTTTGAAGTTGATCATGAAAAAAACTTGGAATTTACTTTTTTATCAATGGTGCCGAGCTTGGGCTATTTGATTATTTATTGAGTCAAGCTTGAGTATCAAAATAAATTACTCAACAGGTTCTCAAGCATAACCAAATCTAAAAGGGTGTTTGGTTTGCAGATTATTTTTATTAGAATTTGCAACTTGTCAAAAATTTAGTTTTATGTAGCATTTGCATTTGTCATGTTTTGAACAAATCAGTTCAAAAAAATGTTTTGGTAAAATAATATGTATTGTATGTTAAAAATTTGTTAATCTGGATAGTTAAAGGTAATTAGAAAGTAAAATTACAAGGGAAGCTGGGTTTTAAATGACAAAAAAGAATGTGATTTAAATTTTTTTTGAGATTTTAAATTCTTACTAAAATTTGTTAACCAAACATTGGATTTTATATGTATATACCTTGCCAAATTTATAGGTTTATATTTTTACCTTTTAACATAAAATTATTGCATATTCGAATTGTGCCTGAACGTATTGGAGTTTAAATAATCTTTTTACCATTCAACATAATAAAATGAGTGTTAATTATAGAAAATAATCCTTGTTTGTTCAGAATTACAAATAGTTGTTATTCAAACCATTTTACTTGCAGATATTTTTTTGTGTTTAAATTTATTTAAAATTATGATTTTTTCAATTCTATCAATTACAATTTTGATCCCTTAATTGTTTAATTTATGTTAAATTGTTGTATTTTTTAATTTTAATTCTTGTCTTTAATTCGAATTATTAATTTAAATGTTTGGCTGCACTATTAAAATAACATTAGAATGTATAACGTGATAGAAGGGATAAGGTGAAATAGACGAGGTAATATAATGAATTATTATCTCTCCATGTTACGTTTGGTTGCACTAATGAAATGAGTTGTTACTGGATGCAAAAATAAAGAAATGAAATGAATTTAATGCATAATGACAGAAATATCCATATAATAACAAGTGTACAATGATTTTTAATATTAACATTATCTGATGAAAAACATTTTTTTTAATTGAAATAAAATATATTACTTAAATCAATTAATAATTAAAATATCATAATTAAAACTTTTTTTATCTTCAATTGCATCATAAACATGAAATGATACGTAAAAAATTATAGCAATAAATCATCATAAACATGAAAGTAATGTAATACATTATTACCCTTGTTAACCGTTAATTTGATAAAAATAATTAGATATGAGTTTATAATATTATAATGTAGTGTTTGAGAAAAAGTAAATATCAAATATATCTACTTGAAAAAGGTTATATTAGTTACTTTTCATTCCATTCTGTAAAGAAATGAAAAAAATCTTTCTAGCCTATATGGAATAAAGTTTCATAATGGTGAATGAATCACATTCTTTATGTAATAACTTATTCCATTACCACAGTATAAACAAACATAATTTTTTTGTTCCGTTAAAATAATCTATTGCATTTCGTCTTTCATTCTTGCGTACCAAACAATATCTAAATGTAACGTAAATGGGTAATGTAAATATATGTAAATTGGATAGAAATGGGTGAGGTGTGGTATCTTAGGGTAAAGATGGGTAGAATGGAATGAGCTTTGGTAAGAGAAAGTCGACAAGGGTAGGAGAGGGTGAGTAGATGGTGAAAATACATGATCTTTAAGTTAACAAAAGGGTATAATGGTACTTCACAAAGGGAAGACTATGTTAGATTTGAAATGAAGGGGCTGTTAGCCTGTCAAGGATCTTACATAACAAAGAAACGTGAAATTTATGAATTATTTGGATTTTTAATCCTTCTTTAATTCACAAAACAAGCATAAAATTTTAAATGCAGATTTTGTAAAGTTTCATGAAGTCTTTAATCAAATGACCCTTAAGTTTTGAATTCTATTATTTTTATATTAAAAAAAGTTACGATTAATCAATTATTAATCAACTACAATGCAAATTCATGGAAATTATAACCAATGGAAATACTATTAAAACCAAATCCTTTCATATATTTTGCATCACATATTATATAACACAAAGAAATATATTTAATTTTAAAGTTGAGATAGAAATACTTCAAAAGTCAAATGTGAACAATTATTTTGGGACGAAAGAAGTACATAGTAAAAATATATTCAAGGCTATTTTATTTAGAAAAAAAACAATGATCAGAAACTTAAATACATATAAGATTTAATTCATAATTATATAAAATCTAGTTAAAGCTATAAGATTTAAAAAACACATAATCAATATTGAGTAAAACCATGAATTCCTATTTTATTGATCATAATTTTAAAAATAATAATTAAAGCTATAAGATTTAAAAAACACATAATCAATATGTACTTCTTTCGTCCCAAAATAATTGTTCACATTTGACTTTTGAAGTATTTCTATCTCAACTTTAAAATTAAGGGAGAATTTCATATATACCCCTCCAAAACTTCATAATATCATATATACCCAACCTAAAAGTTTAATATCATATATATCCCTCCTAAATATCATAATAACATATATACCCAATTTTAATCATTAATATCACATATATCCCTCTTAAACATTATTAATATCATATATACCCAAATTCATTAATTTAAATATTTTTAAAACATTTAAAAGTCATAATTAATATTTCTTATTAATTAATAACCATTATACCTTTACTCATTTCTTCTTTCAACTAAATTTCAAAATATCATATTTATCCAACTTAAATTAAATTATCATATCCCTTTTAATAATTTTATATAATTTATTTTTGTAAACTTTACTAAATAAATACTTCAAACTAAAACAAATTTACATTAAAAAAAATTGTAATATGTTTTTGCTCGTTTGTAATTAAATCGTGTCGTCTTATTATATTTTCTTATTTGTTTTTTATCTACAGTAATCTATATACAATTAAATGATTACATATTATGTTCTTTTTTTTCTTTTTCTTTTCGAACTTTATAGTTGCATCGCATTTTGTTTTGTTTTGTTTTTTTTAATTTTCGTCTATATTTTTTTGTTTTCTAATGCATTAGTTTCTAATTTTTTTTCAAGTTTGCATTCGTTTTATAAATATTGTTTATTTAGTTTACTTTTATTAATTTTTATATTTAGTCTACTATCTAAGTTATAACAGTTATCTGATGTACTTAGTTGTGCATATTTTGTGTTAACTACAAGATTATATATATAATCCTATTTATTTAAAGTCCAGTATTTTAATAAATTGTTTAATAACTAGTAACTAGAAAATGTTTAAATATTAAATGTTTGTTAAAAATATAAACTTAGGATTTACTGATGAAAATAATCATATATTTATAATAAAAAAGTAATTTACTAATAATATACAAATTTCATCCTTTAAATTTAATATTAAAATATTTTATACTTACTAATTAGTAAACAAATATACACAACTTATTACATCGGATAACAAGTTATAACTCATATACTAGATTAAATATAAAAAATAAAAAATAAACTAATTAAACAATAGTTATAAAACGAATGCAAACTTGAAATTTTTTTTGAAACTAATGTATTAGAAAACAAAAAATACATACTAAATTAAAAAAAAACAAAATGCGATACAACTATAAAATTCTAAAAGAAAAAAAAAGAAAGAATATAATATGTAATCAGTTAATTATATATAGACTACTGTAGAAAAAAAAACAAATAGAGTAATATAATAAGACGATATGATTTGATTACAAACGAACAAAAACATGATACATTTTTTTAATTTTAAAGTTAATTTGTTTTAGTTTGAAGAATTTCTTTATTAAAGTTTACGAAAATAAATTATATAAAATTATTAAAAAGGATATGATATTTAAATTTAAGTTGGATAAATATGATATTTTGAAGTTTAGTTGATAGAAGAAATGAGTAAGGGTATAATGGTCATTAATTAATAAGGAATATTAATTATGAATTTTAAATGTTTTAAAATAATATAAATTAATGAATTTGGGTATATATGATATTAATGATGTTTAAGATGGATATATGTGATATTAATGATTAAAATTGGGTATATATATGATATTATGATATTTAGGATGGATATATATGATATTAAAATTTTAGGTTGGGTATATATGATATTATGAAGTTTTGGAGGGGTATATATGAAATTCTCCCTTAATTTTAAAGTTGAGATAGAAATACTTCAAAAGTCAAATGTGAACAATTATTTTGGGACGAAAGAAGTACATAGTAAAAATATATTCAAGGCTATTTTATTTAGAAAAAAAACAATGATCAGAAACTTAAACACATATAAGATTTAATTCATAATTATATAAAATCTAGTTAAAGCTATAAGATTTAAAAAACACATAATCAATATTGAGTAAAACGGAAAATACATGAATTCCTATTTTATTGATCATAATTTTAAAAATAATAATTAAAGGTCTTAAAATTTGAAATAAGCAATTTGAGAGCCACAAAACTATGGAATTCATATTCATGGTCTAAAAATTTTAAAGCTATGAATTTAAGGGTCTAAAACGTTTTAAATAGGTTAGTCGGATTCTAAAATATAAATTTTAAACTTTGAGACCCTTAATATTAGTTTTAAAATTGCTATTTCAAAAATAAAAAAATAAAAAAATACGAGAAAGTACATTTCGTTTTATGCTACTATTGTCCATGAAATAATCAATAATAAAGTTCAACAAAACATTTTTGTATTTTTAGATGTCCATGCATATGACATTTCATCAGCGCCGTTGGACCCTAACCCTAGACCGCCGTTTCCCTTCCATCTTCCTCACCTGCAATCGATCGATTCTGGAAAAAGCAAGGTATGTTTTCGATTTCTTTTTCACTTTCTCTTGTCAAAATCGATCTTTATCAACGTCGACATGCTGATCGATCTTTCTCTTTCTCTTCTTAATCATTCTATCGATCTGTTCATTTTTTTCTTTCTCGATTTCTCTTTATGTTGTTCAATATCGATCTGTTCATCTTTCTCTTCATTCATCGATCTGTTCATCTTTTTCTTTCTCGATTTCTCTTTCTCTTTCTCTTCATTATGAGCTGTGAAACATTTGTATGCTAGAAATCGTTATTTTACATGTTGGAATCGGGTTTATGGTTAAAAACCAAAGCTGTGAGAATCGGGACGGTTTTATATTATGATCTTTGTATAATTATTTGGGTAGTGTTAGTGATGTCTAGTTGTTATATCTCTGAACATGATATTGTATTTTGGAAATGTGAGATTTATGTCTTCGAGCTGCAAGTGAGATTCAAGTCTTTTTCTGAAATAAACTTGTGTTTATGAACTATACTTACATACATGATCTTAAAACTAGGCTTTCATAATCTGTGATCAGTTTAATTGCTTTTTTTTTTTTTTTAGATTTCATAGTCTAATGTGTACCTTCTGTAGTTAAACTTGTTTGTAGGTTTAAGCCTTGCTGCTGTCTTTGCTACTGTTTTCAGCCTCAAACTCACACATGCTGCTGCCGATTTCATAGTTTTATCTGTTATCAGTTTTATTATGAATTATTGTTGGCCTTGCTGTTGTTTTTGCTACTATTTTCAGCCTCAAACTCACCCAAATACAAGTGGGTTTGGCTACTATTTGCTGCTGTTTTTGCTACTGTTTTTGCTTCTCACAAACACACACATACAATATCTTTTATTCCAATTGAAGGGATGTTGTTGATCTTGTCCAGCAACATTCTGTTTTTGCTTGTCCAACAACATTCACACGCATTTATATGGTTAGTGACAGGTGCTGTCTTCAGGAATAGAACACTAACCCATGTATGCTAGGATATAACATATACATTACAAATTATGTTATGTATATACCATTTTAGATTTGATGTTTTTTGCCTTCTTTTTATCGCATCTTACAAGAATGACCTGACTTAGTTTAACATCCTCAAAACGTAGACTTAAAAGAAAGCAAGTAATGTTGCATTTTGGAACCAAATTATGCAAGCAGTTGCATGGTTTTTCCATACGGTTTGTCTTTTGATGGCCGAGTACTTGAATGAAACACCACGGATACAAAGCGTTTCGTCAAATGTGGACCGATACTCCATATTGCATCGTTATGCTTATGAGAGTGATACCATGTGCATATCACAACTTAGGATGAACCGAAGGTGTTTCACCAAGTTGTGTGACATGCTTGAAAGATTAGGTGGACTAAGGGCAAGTAGGAACATAAATATTGATGAACAAGTTGCAATTTTTCTTCACATAGTTGCGCATAATGTTAAGAATCGGGTCATTATTTGTCGCTTTCATCGTTCGGGAGAAACAATTAGTAGACTTTTTTCTCGAGTTTGCAACACAGTGATAAGATTGCATCCATACTTAAGAAACTCGAACCTGTACTCGAGAACTCCACAGATCAAAGATGGAAGTGGTTCAAGGTATATATAATAATTATAAGTATTTGGTATTCAAATTTAAGTAAATTGACATGATATATTGATTGTTTCGTTTCATTGACATGTAGAATTGCCTAGGAGCTTTAGATGGGACACACATAAAGTGTTTAATGCCACTTAAAGACAAGCATAATGCAATAGCATAACAAATAAAAATTAATTAACAAATCAATTTGAGAAGGTAACCATTCACGGATTTTTTACGGCGCAAGTTGTTACTAGTTGAACATAGTTTGATAGTCACATAGACATACCTATTTCGCAATTATATTAATCATGAATATCTTAATCAATAAATCTAGTTAAGCCCATGCGATGTTCATTACTTGTCTTAAACTTTAAGCTATGGATTCGGCACAAATAATAACATTAATATGAACTATGTTGCTTATACCAATCAAATCATTCATTCATAATAAAAATCACGAGTACATCATTTGTGCATAATCAAATATCCAATAAACACAAACACATCAATACTAATACAAACGTTCAAATAAGTAAAACTAAGCTGTAGTTCATCCGCAAATGAGTATTTTGAACGAACATTATCCGATAAAGTACTGAAGTTACAAAGTAAAAATGCACATACAAGCCTTTAAGACTACCGAAAATACGTAAAAATACAGTCTCATCATTTCACTAATAAAATATGAAATTTTAGGTGAAATGCTAAAGTTTTTTAAACACCTCTATAACATGGTACTAGTTTGTTATAAAAAAAATCTAATAGAATTAAAAGAAATTGGATTCATGGTGTTTGGTTACCAAAGTGAAGAATGTAACGGAATGTGCTTTTCCTTGATTCCTTTGAATTCCCCAACCCATAGGTTTCGACATTGAGGTTGTTGGAAAAATCTAACATGATGTTTGGTTCGTTAAATGTAAGCTAAAAGATAGATATTGTTAAAGAAATTAAATCTTAAAAAAATTGAATCCATCTGAATTCAAATATTAGTTCTTTTTTTTTAGATAGAAGTTGGTAATTCAATCTATCTTTGAGTTTTCCTTTGAAAAAGAAAAGATTGTACGGGCTGCGAGACAAACGTCTTTGTTCATCTTCTTCGTCGTCCAAGGTATGCATCGCTGTTCATCTTCTTATCTGTTCTCTCGGACTCTATCTGTTGGAATTTGTTTCGATATCCCTGCCTCAATCACTCTGTCTCTCGCTATCTTTCACTCCATCGATCTCTCAGTCTCTGTTAGCCTATCGGTCTCGCGGTCTCTGTTCATTCCCCTGTCTCTCTCGATCTTCGTTTATGCATCGATCTATCTATCTATTGATGCATCTATAAGATCAATCTAACATGTATTGTTTATTTTCGTTTTTTTTACAGTGTGCGTCTATATCCACAGATTTAACATGTATTTTTTCTGTATTTTTGGATGAATATGTTTCTTGATGCTAGAGTTTTGTCTATGTTTCTGTATGTTGTACGTGTCTTTGTTCCATGGAGATTTTGATGCTTGTGATGTAAGTTGTATCTGTATCTGTATGCTTAATTGCTTATCTTTTGTATTTGTATGTGTAATTTGATGCTTCTGTATGTGTGATTCGTAATCACAAAACAAAATTTGGTTTTGTGTTAATTATGCAAGCTTAGATATATGGTTGATTGTTATTGTGTGCCAATGTATATGTTAAATTGTTTTGGTTACATGCTACAGGAAATGGCTTAGTTTAACATCCTCAAAACACAGACATAAGTGTGTAACCACTTTTGATATTAGTAGATTAGTATTTTAAATGAACCTTCTTTGTCTAGCCAATATGCTTCTTTACTTCCAAACATATTGCTCCCAGTTGTCCTTCATAGTGGATAAGTTTACAATTGACATGCACATTAGTGAAATTACTTAAGAATCTCTAAGATTGTTTGCAAGTCTTCAATTCCGTGTGAATCTAAAAACAACATAATTTTTCTTTGATTATTCCTATGAGATTAGTATAAGTTGATGGTGTTTAAGTTGTTAAGTGTGGTATTAAATGGTAACTTTTCTTCTTCAGTGTCTTTTACATATGTGTATACATATACAAGTGAGAATCATAATGCATCGAGTAACCGGGAAACCACTTTATAGTTTTTGGATCAGGTGATGCATCACGCGCAAATCCGACGAATTACGCACGGACCATGATACATCACACACGAATCATGATGCATTTGTGGTTCTTCATTGGTTTCCGATGCACTCCCTCAACACCCTCTCTCCCCAACACGCACACACAATCTCTCTTTTACACACACACACAGCCGCAGCCACAGCCACACATATTATGGAATGTGATATCAAAATAATTTATAAATATTTGTTTATGAGGTGCGTCTAATGTGCGTGATGCATGTGCCTTGCTAGAACCTTTTTTACATCGTGTTGCCTCACTCCTTTTAAAACTTTAATTGGAGTATCGATATTTTTAATAGCGTATACTAGGGCTGCAAACGATTCGAGTCAAGCTCGAGGTCGACAGGGCTCGAGCTCGAACTCTATACAATCTCAGCTCGATACATGAAAAGCTCGAATTGTTTAAAAAAAGCTCGACTCGATATGTATACATATAAGGCTCGATACTCAATTTATTTGATAAGCTTGACATAATATATACATATATAGAAGGCTCTAAAACTCGATAAAAACTCAAGCCGAGTCATTTAAAGCTCGAGCTCGAGTTTTGAGCTCGGGCTTGAGGTCGAGCAAGATAAAAGCTCCGCTCGTTCAAGCCGAGCTCGAGCTCGAGCTGCTCGATAAAAACTCGAATCGTTTGCAGCCCTAGCATATACCTTGGAATTTTCATAGCGTGACATTGTAAATGATACTTTCGGAGACATCTTCCCTCCTATTGATACTGTTGATGAACGCCGTAACATTATGATACCCTGACAAAAATATCATAACCTACACTTGCCTACAAAAATATCATAACCTACACTTGCATTACTTTAACAGTTCACAAAATGGAATTGGTCCATATATGTTTAACTTTGTGCATGCGAAAGTTTTAGGAGAAAGCAATCTTTTTTGTATCTTGGGTGCACTCTTTGTTGAGTTTGTTCTATGTTCAAGGCAGCTCTTCATTGTTGCTTTCGTTTTCCATTATACGTGAATATATGCACAGAAAATGATTTTTAAAATGCCAAAAAGAAGCACTAAAATGAGATTGTTGCTGATTTCTTTTTGGCTGCGTAGTTTATCAAAATGAACTTCTGAATTTTTATCATCTTTCAGGTTAAGCAATTCAGCCAGCCCATCATTTAATGATTTGGAATTGTAATCCAATCTTAATTTCTTATTCAATATGAGCAATTCACATGGCCAAGATCAAGTAAAGCTTCCAAACCCTTGGTTTAGTTTTTTGAGATAATGCAAAAGAAAAAAAAAAGAAGAAAAAAAAAAAAACAGCTGACAAACGTATAATCATTGTGCAGGAAACGCCTGTTGTAGCTGGTTTTGAAGTCCCGAGATCACCTGATGCAAGTTACAACAACATCTACACTGCAAGTGAAGACGACGGGCGGGACCCACCGGTAGTTCCGCAACACTTGCAACACACTGTTCTGAGCTACCCCACCAATGGCGGGTCTTCTGCCCCCATTCCAGACCCACAGCATGTGGTTTTGAATCATCTCTACATCGAAAACAGAGAGGCTCCACGGTCGGTAGTGGCACTTGGGTTCTCTCATCGGTTTCGATCTAAATACGTAAATGTTGTACTCTATAAACCAGTTCAACGAAGGGGAAGCAGCAGCACATGACCTATCCTATATAAGGGGATTTTGTCCATCTTTTTAGTGGCTGTTTGAGATTGCTTATTTAATGTGCTTATTTGAGGTTTTAAAACCCAAAAAGATTAAACAAATGAATAGATAAACATTAATGACAAGCACTTGTTTGCTTTTACCCTTCAAACCACACTTTTCTTAAACATCATCATCCCACATGCTTTTCCAAATAAGTATGTTTTTTTCTCCACCTTACAGTCACTTTACGTTTTTGTTAATAAATTCATAACATTCCAAAAAAACCATTTATTTGTTTATTTAGTTTTAAAATTCTAACTGCAAATTATATATTCATTGTTTATTGGAAGTGATGGTGGTATGAAGACGCTGAGAACCCAGCTCAGAAGCTGAAGTTATGGTTGACCAGTTTTTAGGCCCGTTTCTATATTTGCGTAGGACTTGAAACTGTTAATAGCGTTGATAAAATCTTCTGGAACTTTTTAATTTACGAATTGCTAGAACTATATATCTATCTGTAAATTTGTATATTGAAGATTGCGTCAATTCCTCGCTTACTAGTATTTTGAAGCAGTAAGATGTTGTACAATTTGGAAGATGTGCAATTTGCAAATGACTATAATCTTCTGTATATATATGCATGCATCAAGAAGTTAGAAGATTAAAGGGTGGTTTGCTTATTTAAGTAATTAAGTTTTAAAAATCAGATACAGTAAGCTCTGAAAGTTAACGACTGCTTTAATGGGAGAAGGAAGATGTGAGATGCCATAGCTCAACGATATATTGAAACCATTTAGGTCATTTTTGACTTACGGAATGAAAGTTTTAGTTTTTGGATTCAAAGATAATGTGTTAAAATTCATTTAAATTTCCTCAAAATATTATGGTTGAAGGAATTTATCGATCCTAGTTATTTATAATAGAATTTAGATTATTAACCTTTCATAATCCAAACCCTTAGCCGACTTTAAAAATCATTTTGTACATCGATCAATAAACATTCAATGTAATATAATTTAAATTTTAATTCCTTCAATTTTCATTCTCCAATGCAAGCAGTGGTTCACGTTTTAATACTTTTGATTTGTTCTTAACATTCTTTTTAGCATTTTGTTTTCCTTTTTAGATTTGAATGAGAAAATAAGCCTAACATGTTTTGAAACTGTTTCTCTATTTAACATTCACAGCTCAACGTCTCAGACACATGACAGTCAAATATTTTTTTCTATTTACAACCGTCGATTTCCGGCATGTGCATTGTGCAAGCAATCTATTGACCTCGAAAACTTGTATATATTAAAAAAATCATGGGATTCAAGTTTGATTTAGTTTACAAACAGTGGCGGATGCACTGTTTTTTTTTTTTGTAGGGTCGTCATTTAACAATGGTACGAGGTACAAGTGTTTTTGATCCTTTCATATATTTTCAAACCTCAAAAATTTTGACCGGTTTATATCGATTAAATAATAAAACAAATAAGTAAAAGTCACAATGTTATTAATTGTAACAAACCAAAATAAATTCTATTCTATGGCTATCCTTTCCGAGTTTTCATCTTTTGGTTAGAATGACCTTCTAATCAAATAATTTCGTCTAATTTTTTTTTTATTTATTTGGATGATATTCCGAAAAAAAAGTCACAGGGTTGGATTAGTGATTATACATATAATCTTAGGCAAATTTCAGAAAAAACCTAACAAACTATCGAGTAATTAAGTCATTAAAATATTTTTGTTAACAATTAAATTCCTAAACTTATTAAAAATGAATGGTTAAGTCTTTAAACAACTTTTTAAAATGATTAAATTCATAAACTTTATAAAATAAGTGATTAGTCCATAAATTTGTATTTTGAACTCAAGTTTATCTTGAATATTTACAAATATTTTGGTTTATTTCACTTAGATCATTGTATTTTTATCTTATCTAAATAATTAGTATATAAACTCATGTATAACATGGGTATATATTTTAAAAACTAATTTTATTAATCTTGTAGGATAATATTTAAATATAAATTATCAAGTTCATAATATCTACTTATATAACATCATAAACTTAAATTTTAATATAAATAAATTCAAATTCAAAATCAAGTTTGAGTTTTATATTAGATAAGATCTACACTACTAGAAAATTGACTTTTACCGACGGAATTTCCGACGGAAAAAATCCCTCGGTATTACCGACGGGTTACCGACAAATTTCTGACGGATTGTGTTTATGCAAATTACCGAAGGATTATCGAGGGTATACCGACGGAAACATTCCCTCGCTATTTCGTCGCTAATACCGAGAGTTTACCGAGGGATTACTAACGGATAAATTTGTTGTCGGTAATCCGTCGGTAAACACGTCTCTCGGTAATCCGTCGGTAACATTCCCTCGGTAAACACTCGGAAATCCCTCGGTAAAATATTCGTCGGTAATCCGTCGGTAACATTCCCTCGGTATGCCCTCGGTATGTCTTTTGTCGGTAATCCCTCGGTAAATCCGTCGGTAATTTCTCGGTAATCCCTCAGAAACATTGTGTTTTCCATTTTCTAGAAAAATAGATCGTTAAATATGAATACAATCCAAATACACACACCCATATACATGTTAGAACCGAAAATATAAATTAGTTGAATTCGTTGATATTAATAGGTAATGAGTTACTTTTTAAACAAATAAAATATATGTACATACTCCATATATATGATCGACTATAACATTAAATTAACAATAACTACTTTTTACGATTCAAGATAAGTCAATATAAATGTTATGACATTAAACAAAAAGTACTTGTGAATGTCAAATATGACACATTATAACTTATTATAAACTGATAAGAACCACTAATGTTAGTTAACATAAAATGTAACCCATTATAACTTGTTATAACCTAGATGACCGATAAGTATTTGTTAATGTCCTATATGGTCCATTATAACAGGTTACATGACATAATAGTAACAACTACCATTTGTGAAGACCCAACAAGGCTTATCACAACTACATGATATTAACTTTTATGTTTGTTATGGTCCAACATGTTTCATTTAAATAAATAATATCTATTATAACTTGTTATGAATTTAAATGATCAATTAGTAGTTGTTAAGGCCCAACATGACCCGTTATAATATGTTATGACCTAAATTAGTTATTATAAACTGATAAGAACCCCTGATGTTGGTTAACGTCTGATGACCCTTTTATAACATATTTTAATAACCTACATGAAAAATAATTACTTGTTAAGGCCCAGTATGATTCATTGTAACATACTAACATGATAGTAACAACTAATGTTTGTTAAGGTACACATGATCCATTATAACATGATCGATTAGTCATCGTCCCTTTGAAGATTGTAGTCTGTATTTAAATATTTCAAACTATCGTAATCATAACAAATGCCCAAAGGACCATGTTTCACTCGGTAATCATATCTCATGTCTACTGTCTAGGGTTCAGCCATAACAAATGCTCAATTTGAATATTTCAAAATATCGTAATCATAATAACAGAATCTCACTATCTTATTTAATACATACTTTAGTATTTAATAATTATTAAGTTTGGTTTGCACTCATTGTTCATTCTAGAATGCAGTTATCCCTCGGTATTCCCTCGAAAATTCGTCGGTAAGCCCTCGGAAAGCGATCAGTATGTCGTCGGTAAATAACCTCGGTAAACCGTCTGTAATGTTCTCCTTCGCCAATCCGTCAGTAATGGTGTCCCTCGTTAATCTGTTGGTAATGGTGTCCCTCGCTAATCCGTCGGTAACGTTGTCCCTCGCTAAGCCGTCGGTAACGGTGTCCCTTACTAAGCCGTCGGTAATATAGTCCCTCGTTAATCCGTCGGTAATATCGTCCCTCGCTAATCCGTCGGTAATATCGTCCCTCGCTAATCCGTCGGTAAATTCTGTCGGTGTTCCGTCGGTGATCAATCCATCGGTAATCCGTCGGTAATATATTTCCGTCGGTAAATCCGTCGGTAATTCTCGTTACCGACCAGATATTTGTAACCGATACCGGCCCTCGAAAAACCGTCGGTAAATTACGTTACCGAGGGATTACCGAGGGATTCGTCCCGCGGTAATAACGTATTTTCTAGTAGTGCTAGTTTAGATTGAGATATATTAGATATTATTTAAATAATTTTTATATGGATTAGTTATAGTTCTAAAAAATACAAATTTCAAATGACGGTAGAAGATGATGCCACTTGACAACAACAAATGACAACACGTGACAAAATAATTATTTTTTTAATAGTATTTTTAGGTTATGCACTTGAAAAATCTTCTCAATTTGGTTATTATCATTAATAAAGTATCACTAAATTTGTAAAATGTATGCTAAAAAGGTATCACTATTATTAAATAATTTAAAAACTTAACCATGTAAACAAAATGTTTTAAGATTTACATACTTAATTTTATACAGTTTATGATTTAATATTTGTTTATATATAGTTTAGGATTTTAATCATTTGTTTGTATATAGTTTAGGGCCTTAATAATTTAGAATATATGTTTGGAAACTTAATCACTTATTTTTATATAAAGTTTAGCGATTTAATCATATAAAAAATAATCACTTATCCAATTATCCTTACAAAGTTTAGAATTTAATCGTTCAAAATCTTTTTAAGAGATTAGTCATTCAAAAGTAATAGATAGTAGAATTTTCTGGTATCTATCTTATAATTAATGGTTAAAGATAATACATTGGTGTTGGGTGTCTAATAACTAATTAATGATTTTTTATCTTCAGTAACACTTAGGTTTTGTTTGTTTTGACTTAATTACCTCTTAAAAATATCTGAAGTCTTAATTTCAGATCTAAACTAAAAATAGACTGTTTGTTACATTTTAGAGTTAAGTGTATTTCAGATCTTAATTCAAAACAGACTGTTTGTAACATTTCAGACTTAAGAGGTTAGAACGTCTGAAAACCACGTCTGAAATTAAGATGTTGACTTTTGTCTGAAGTCTGAAGTCTTAATTTAAGAGGTTGATGTAAGTTGATATTTTATTTAATTAAAATATTAAAAACCAATTTAATTAAATTAAACATTTAAGGCTAACTCTTAATTTCAGACTTATCACTTCTTAATTTCAGATGTGGTTTTCAGACTTCAAACTTCAGATCTTAAATCCACCTCTTAATTTCAGACGCGGTTTTCAGACTTCAGACATTTACCTCTTAAAATAACAAACACAACCTTAATATGTTATAATCTACTGATTAACATGAACCAAATACAAGTGTTTTTAAACATTTAACACTCGGTTATCACATGAACCAAGTGTAAATTTAAGACCATTTTAATGTGTCAACTTCGATAGATCCTTGGGGGGACATGAAATACGCAAACAAATTACTCTATCATTCCATTGTTGATGGAACATGATTTGATTCGACATATTCAATATATTATGAAGTAAATTGTTTTATCCTCAAAAATAAATTCGTACATGGAAAAGTAAATGGTATTTCTTTGATATTTATATTAATGAATTTTGAAACTTTCCTTTTCTACTTTTGTGTTCTTCATTTATTGTATAACGTACATATAACAGAAAAAAACTAAATTTTATATAAATTTGATAAGCTTTGAACTTTTGGCATCGTTATTGATACCAAAGTTAATTATAGGGCTTAGCCCCTTTTTGAGGTACATATCACATATGGACCATTACACGTGGCTTTTTAAGAGTATCATCCGTATCCCCACGTGATTATATTTGGTTGTTACTAGCAAGCCTTATCCATATGTTATATTAATTAGAGTAACCTAACAGATGGTTATTATGGTTTGCTCAGAATTATAAAAATAGTCTTTCGTATTTTAAAAATATATAATTGATCTATCAAAGCATAATTTAATTATATAAATAGTCTTTTATCCGTTAGTTGACTGTTAACTTTCTCAAATTCACAATCTTGTTTTTTCAAATTTGGTCCTTAACATTAATTTCTGTTATATATCTAATTCTTTTATATATTAAATTTTATGTGTAATTTCTAATTGATTAAATTTACATCTTGATTGATTTCTAATTAAGTTATATTTAAGAATACTTTACACCAAAATTTTCAAACTACAAAAAAATTTAAAATAATACAAGTAACATACAATAATATAAAATAACATTTAATTTAATTTAATTTTTTCTGATTCGTATGTATAACTATTATTTTTTTTTCCATTTATTTTTAATGGACAATAATTATTAAACTTTATGTAACTCTAAGGGGGCGTTTGATTTGCGGATTTCCTGAGATTCACTGGGATTTGCATTTAAAATCCTGTGTTTGGTTTGCAAATTTCAGTAAGGATTTAAAATCCCAGAATTTCTTAAATTCCTTCATTCTTTGTTATTTAAAAACCCAGCCTCCCCCCTAGGATTTTAAATCACAGTTACCTTGCATTCTTCAGATTAACAAATTTTTTTTATATGATAATGCAGAATCTTTGACAAAATCCTGACAATTGCAGATGCTGCATAATGCAAATCCTTTGACAAAATGCAAATCCCAGAGAAAAAAATCTGCAAACCAAACGCCCCCTAAGTTTTTATTATATTTATATACTAAAGAGTAAATTACACGAATGGTCCCTGTGGTTTGGGGTTTTTGCGGTTTTCGTCCCTCAAAGTTTTTTTTACACCATTGGTCCAAAAAATGAAAACCTTTCACACAAATGGTCCCTGCCATTAATTTTAACCGTTAAACCAGTTAAGTGACAAGGGTATTTTTGTCATTTTTCATCCGAGGGACCATTTCCGTAATTATTTTTGTAAATTATTTTTTTTATCTTATTATATTTTCTTTTCCTTTTGTATTCTTCATTGAAGATGAAGATGCATATGGGTCTCTCATACTTGTTCTCTCATCTTGCTCTCCCTTTAGAGTTCAATCAAAGGTTATGGTTCAAAAATCGCAAGGTTAGTGTTATAGATTTTCATATCGAAGTGGTGGTTCTTCATCACACGTTGGGTTTCTTTCTCTGAAACCCAATCTCTCTCTCCACACACACACACACACACACACACACACACACTCTTTCTCTTTCTCACAAGGTTAGGGTTTTATGAATCGATTCCTTCTTCTGTTCATTTCTCTAGATCTGTGTGTGTTTTTCAATGATTTTTGTTTGATTTCTCAAGGTCTCCTTCCATATCTCAAGGGTTTCGTTTTGATTTTTTTAAGGTTTGGTTTCAAGATTCTTATTTTTTGTCTCAGATTCAGATTTGCAAAGGGTCAATTCTTCATCATTTGGCAACATTGACCTTTAGCTTTAATCCCATCATAATCTCAAGGATTTCACTAAACCACCACAGATCCTCAACCACCGTTTACAAACTAGGCAACATGAAATTCGTTGTGATTTGGTGAGATTGGAGAGTAAAAGAACCAAATGGTCATAAAATATAATAAAGAAAAAGAAAGGATAATAAGATAGAATTTTTTTTTTTGAAAAAAAGATAATCTATAAAAAAATTTACGGAAATGGTCCCCAGATAAAAATTGACAGAAATACCCTTGTCACTTAACTGGCCTAACGGCTAAAACTAACGGCAGAGACCATTTGTGTGAAAGGTTTGCATTTTTTGGACCAATGGTGTAATAAAAAACTTTGAGGGACGAAAACCGCAAAAACCCCCAAACCACAGGGACCATTTGTGTAATTTACTCTATACTAAATTATTGACCCATGTATTACATGAAAATATGTAATTAATTATGTTTTTCTTTAAATAAAATAACTTAGAGTATTACTATAAAAATAATACAATAATATTGCTTAGTAATAAACTGACTTAGATAAATAATTAAAATTGTTATATTCTAATTATAATACATAAATATCGATGTAACACCCTCCCTTAACCCGGAAATGCCACGTCAATACAAAACACAGGTGGCAGTAACGCAATAACTCTATAACACATAAGTCAGAAGGATACACTGAAATCACTGGTAATTTAAAACTTTTATACAAACATATTATCCGCTAAATTACATAAGCCCAAAAGGTGCTAACATAAACTGTACTGATCAGATCATCACACGAAATTAACACAAAGCTTCCCAGATGATTCCCGATCCCAGCTACTCAAACTCGGCTGCTACCCCTGTCACTGACGCCCTGAACATGGAAGACTCGAATACGTAAGCTCGAAAGCTCGTGAGTACTCGAGGGTTAGACTCTGCACAGAATCCATGTAACACACATACACATAGCACATACACGCAAATCAATCTCTAGCTCGGTCCCTGGCAATCATCATCACAATACAGGTATGAACACATACATGAGATCCGAAGCCCTGCACACAATATCACTGAGGGGGACCCTTCCCCAGCTAACGACCGTGTACACCGGTGGTTAGCCACAACCCTGTAGCACGGGCGCGAACCGGCTACAGGCCCTGCCGTGTATACACGCCCCAAGGACTGTTAGGGACAGTCAACCCGCGCGATAACCCATCGCGAATCACCGTCCGTATGGAACTCATCACGGACCCCGGACTGGATCTCATCTCATGCACATATATCACATATGTAAGAATAGAATCATACCTGAAGCCCACGTCCCTGTCTCATACACAGCATAGCACAATATACACAAATAGCACGACACAACTCAGAAAACGGAGCGCTCGTTTGGAAAAGACTCGGGTACTCACCTGGTCGATCCACTAATCCCGGAATCTCTGACTCGGCTCGATTCGCTGACTTGTCCCTGAAATTACACACGGATCCCACCTGTTAATACAAATCCCACGAACACATATCGCAAACGCATAATGAACATAAACCCGACTCAAATTCAATTGCGATCCCCAACAGAACCCTGAAGACCCAATCAGAATACGACCCATAACAGACCCGAATCCCCGAAACAATCCCAATCGGTTAAACACAGTCCCGAATTACATTAAACACATAATCACAATACCCCGAACTCTATTCAACCCGACAACCCCACGGAACCGAAACCCGATCAATACCCGAAACCCAACCCGAAACTCGACTCAAAGCACTCCCAACAAGACTCTGAATATACACAAAACCCATCCCGAGCAACCCCGAAGGAACCCGACACCATTCCGACCCAAACTCAATTCACAAGACTCAACTTGAATTTCCCCTGCAGGTTACTTGTCGCGCCGCTAAGCCCCTGCACTCGCGCCGCGCCTCAAGCCTTCTGCGCGTCGCGCCGCGGCCCCCTGCGCGTCGCGCCGCGACCAGCCACCTGTTCTCAGCTCTGCCCTTCGAATTCCATGGCTGAACTAGAGGGGTTTTCACCTCCAAAACCCGATTTCAAACACTCGAATACACAAAATTCATACATGTTTAACCCATATACTTCCGGAAACCAAATCCCACATATACACATACATATTCCAAGATTTTAGCTATCAAAACCAAGAATCCTTACCTTTGAAGCTTCAAGAACACAAGGTGATGAAGACAACTCTCAATTTCACACTTAATTTCCAGATTTGGGAGGCTTGATTCAGCTGGAGCTTGAAGATGACTATCTACTGCTGGAGCTCATCACACAAACACACACATACACCTTTTGGTTTTCTCAAAAATGGATAAGAAGGAAAAGGGGGACAAGCACATATATGAACATCTTTATCTCGACGGGTCCCGAACCCAATAACCCGGACCCGATATCACATTTTCACAATTAATATCCCTTTAACCCATTTAATTCCACGACCCCAAATATGTAATTAATCCACTAAATTTATAACCCGGAGACACGTAACTCGCAACCCGACACATATATATCCACTAATCGGGATCTCATTGGCCCAACAAGATATGAATTATTTAAACATCCACTAAAATAATTCCACGCAATTATCTCGAAAATGGGATGTTACAATCGAAGATATATACATATTAAAAAGATTAGTTATATAATAATAAAAAATAAATTAGTTTTATAATATTCTTACTTTTAAATTTGAAATCGATATTTACAATATTATTAAAAGTAACGTTATGAACGAACATTTAATCGATAAGATTGGTAACATAATTTTAAAATAAATATAAATTTATAAACTTTTAAGAATTAAAATGGGTTTTGAAATTTGATACATTTAATATATGATTAAACATGTAACATTTAATATACAAAAATTTAATAATTATTCTCGATCTGACCCGATCTTACTTTTGTTAAATAAAAAGATAAACATATGGATTAATTATCAAATATGTTTATAAGAACACTTTTTATAAAGTTATTAAGTTCAATGTTATAAAATATAAATTTTTAGTAGTGAATTATTAGAATCATTTTAAGTTGATTAGACTATCATTATTATGTCTGAATATAAAAAAAATTAACCAATTTGATATAAATTAGTTTTTGATGCAAATTATAAGACATAAAAAATAATGTTTTTTAAAAGAATCTTTTGGTTCCGATCTTATTTTATGAGTCCAAACTTGTAAAAATAAAAACAATCTCATATGGGATCTCGATTTTGACAATTTTAGCTAAAGCTATTGAATTTTATAATATTTTGAGTCTTTAATGTCTTTCTTTCATTATTAAAAAGAATTAATGTAATGTGAAGCACCTAATTTCAAGCTAGAAATAGAACGATTAATTAATTGCATTCGAATTCTAATGTTAATTGAAGGTTCTAGAATGATTTTTAATAAAGTTAGTATATAGTTGCCTAACACAATGATTTTTAATAACCATAATGACTAATAATAAATTCCGCAACTTACTTTTAATGTAACGTTAATAAGGAAGTTGAAGTAATTATAAATACAATTTTAACTTGAAAGTTGTCAAGAATGAGAAATTACAAATGCATATTTTACAACACGATAATACAGAATTGCAATTAATATTAATGCATATTAATTGCATTAACACAATGATCTTATACATTTCTTTGGCTAAAAATAAAGTTAGTATATAGTTGCCTAACACAATGATTTTTAATAACCATAATGACTAATAATAAATTCCGCAACTTACTTTTAATGTAACGTTAACAAGGAAGTTGAAGTAATTATAAATACAATTTTAACTTGAAAGTTGTCAAGAATGAGAAATTACAAATGCATATTTTACAACACGACAATACAGAATTGCAATTAATATTAATGCATATTTTAGAATTTATGATGAAGTGTAAATTTGAATTTTAAAAGTTTTAAACACGTTACAAAAGGACATACATTAACATATTTTAAGTACATGAATTATATGTTACATATTCGTTATAGATAATAAATATTAATATAATACAAAATATTTTTTAGAGATCCACACCAGTGATATATATTACGATTCTGATTCGTTTATCTAAATAATTTATCGATTATAATAAAAGGATGATTTTATAACATAAACATTGATTTAGTATTTAAAAACATTGATTTAGTATATATAATCAATTGATTCAGTAATTTATAATATTGATTCGAGATTTTAGAACAATCATTCATTAGACGAAATATATGATTAGTGACCAGAAACATCGATTTATTAAACTAAAAATAAAGATCCAGTGGTCTAAGAGATCGATGGTTTAATAAAACTTATAACCTATTACAAAATATGTATTTTAAAAGATACATATAAACCATATTATTGTTGAAGGAAAAAAATAAAAAATAAAATGCTCATTATTTCTAAGTAATGCATTATTTCTATATAATGGGTCTGAAATCACCGATGGATCCTGTTTGTTTGTCGGGACCATCACTAAAAAAGGGCTATTTCTTCTTTCACCATATCTACTTTCTCAAACACCACCTCTATACCTTTCACCTATAAATTTTCACCTTATGAGTGGACAAAGATGTGTGAATAAATAAACCATAATGATGAGTTATAAGAAAAAAAGATATTTTAGCCAATTATAAAGATATAAGTGTGGTGCATGAAGTAGCACCTCTAAAAAAGAAGCATTACACTCGTTTGAGATTGCACCAAATTTCTCCAACTATTTTAATTTCTTCCATAAAAAGGGAGTTTTCTTTCATAATTATTGGGACCAGCTGAGTTTAACTTCCTTCTTATAACAGTAGTAAGAAAATGGTTTGAATATGGTTCAAGGGAGTATCACATATTATGCAGCGCACTAGAAGATACCACTTTTAAAAAAAAATTTAAATTTTTTTACATAAACATGTTTTAATTAATATTATGAAGATCATATATAAATTTCACATACATTCACATCTCCTATCTTCTAAAAAATGACGTGAACTTACACTTACATAAATTTGCATATACGTGAACGTGCATTAATGTGATGCGTGATTTCATGCACTTAGAGTGTTCGAATTTGCGTGAAATTTATGTATAATCTGTGTAATGTTAATTAGAACATGTTTATGAAAAAAAATTTTAAAAAAAAATTTTATATTTTTTTTAAGAGTAGTACCTTCTGGTGCGCTGCGTAATAGGTGATACTCACTTGAACGTAATTACGTAAATCATAGTAGTATAATTACTATACTTTCAAATAATTATTCTCACGTTGAAAAGTAAATGAAAAATCAAATTATTTTATATTTATGTTCAACTCGAACTTACAGGGTCCAATCATTTTCGAGGCCCCTGGGCAAAAACTTAAAATGAGCCCTATAAATATATATGTTTATTTAAGATAAGTTAAATTCAAGTAAAAATGATAAGTTAATAATAAAAACTTATAATTATATAATGTTAAATTTAAAAATTTTGCAAGTCAATAACCTTATTTAATCGTTAATAGACCTAATTATATATTAATTCCTTTACATATACCATTTATGATTTATATCTAAAACAGTCCTTGAATTGACAACATGATTAGGAAAAGAAAATCAGAGGGTGTGAAAGAGATAAAGAAACAACATAATTAAACAACACAAGTTTTTCTAATAAGTAATAACTAAAAAAATGAACAAATACACATTCAAGCGTACATGTAGGGGTGTAATCGAGCTCGAGTTTGACTCGTTTAAAAGAATCAGACTTGCGCTTGGCACATTTTAAACTTTGCATGTAAACTCGAGTTCGGCTCGTGTGTATGTGTGTGTGTGTATGGTGTAGTTCAATCGAAAATCAATGTTTATATATTGAAGAACCTTGGACAACTATAATGATTGCAAAAAGTTTACATGGTGCATCAAAGGAGATTGCTTTACATCAGATGGGTGATTATTCATGATAGATCACATGGAGGGATTCTGGGATTGTGTATTCCCCGAGGGAATTATGCATCATACAGGGAAACTCTGATGCATGTGGAGAGGATTGTGCATAACGATCCCCGCATGATACACAATACCTATTGTTATGGTGTACATACAATAACTCTCGTATGATGCACAATGCTTTATTTTGCGATGCATTGTGGTTCTTCGATAAAAGTTGGTTCTCTACTGAATATCGTTCTATATTTATTGTGTGTATATATATATATATATATATATATATATATATATATATATATATATATATATATATATATACATACACACACACACATATACATAAGTTTCTTGATTAAATTAATCATACATACATATGTTTTTTATATATTTAAAACTTAGAATTTACATATTTTTTAATTAGATACTATATTTATATATGAGCTTATTTAATCTCGTTTAAGGTCATGAGCTCAGTGTAAACCTTAGATTCAAACTTATTTATTATATTAGCTTGAATATGGTCTCAAGCTCGCTTGGACTTGTTTAACTTGAGCTTTCAACGAGTCGAGATCAAGTAGCTCATCAACAGCTCGACTCACTTACAACACTCTGTACACGTGTAATGTGTATCATCGGTGAGTCATCGACGAAAATTTGTTCGGAAACCTGTCTGCTTCAATCATTACTAAAATTCTATAATCCTTTTTGTATTGCTTTTCTTGTACTTCTTTCATTTCTAAAATGGTACAAGCACATAGAAGTGAAAAAAGTCGTAGTGTTCCTCTGATCCCATATTGGGAACGCTTTATAATGTATGTAACACATTCGGCGAAATGCCACTCTTAAGTAAAAAAAAAAAAAAAAGTCACCAATTTAATTTTCTATATATATTTTATTGATAGAAGGGAAAATGGGTTCAGAAGTCATGTAACAAGTAATGAGCGGATATCGCACCAATTTGCGAACATATATAGTAATAGGTAGGCCAAGAAAATGAAAGTTTATATGAGTAGAACCCAACCACATTTTTAAGGGGCGTTTGTGTTTTTAATGATTAAGGAAATTAATGATAGATTTAAATGAAAAAAAAATATATAGTCGGGGGCAGACCTATACATATTCAAATGTAGCATGTGTAACGAGTCTTCTCATCAATAACCTCATTTAGTAATGTGGATTTTCTTAAAATTCTATTTGTGCAACCGGCAATTTATTCAAATATTGAATTTTTTTGAGTGTGCAACTTAATAAAAAATATTAATAATCTCAAATCAATAAATAAGTTTAAAGTATAACACCTAAATAAATATTAACTGATAAACTAACAAAATTAAAACACAAATAACCCAATTAATTATCTACTATGTAGTGTTAGTCCAACACATATATATTCGATAAACCCAAATATCAAATTAGCCGAATACCTAAAGGCTAAACCAACATCCTTTATTTATTTATTTATTTTTTTTTGTAATTATGTGTTTATACCTTTCGTTTAAGTCCCTAAGTTTATGTGTTTATTTAACTTTATAAATAATGATTGTAATGTGAGATATTAAGGCTGCGTTTAGTTGACGAAAACAAGCCGGTTTTCTGTTTTTGTTTTCAACGAAAACAGGGCTTAATTGAAAACATGTTTAGTTTGACATTATTCTAATTTTTTTGTCATTTTCTAATTTTCTAATAGAAATTGGAAAATGCATGAAATGAGTTTTCAACCATTTTTCTAATTTTCAAAAGTGAAAACAAGGGACGTGGTGAACACGTTTTCAAAATTTTCTAGAAATGTAATAATGAAAACAAATTCTGGAAAAGTGAAAGTGAAAACAAATATCAATTTTCCATCAACTAAACACACCCTAAATTTCGAAAGTAAAATGTTTTGTTAAATTATAATAATGTGAAATATTTATACTTCGAAAATAATATGCAATGTTAAAATTTTAATTATAACTGATTAATTGTAAGTTTTAATACCTATCGATGATATGTTTTTTTGAAAAAGAAGTTAACGGAAAATGATGATAATGATGATCAATCTTCAAGAGTTAGAGGAAACGAAACTAACAAATCGAATAACTTATTTTCTTTATTAAATCTTTTAGGGGCGTTTAGTTCAGAAATTTCTGGGATTTGCATTTAAAATCTTGTGTTTGGTTCGCAAATTTCAATAAAAACTTAAAATCCCAAGATTTCTTAAATCCAATTATTTTTTGTTATTCAAAAACTCAACATCCTCTTTAAAATTATAAATCTTAGTTTACTTGCATTCTCCGAATTAATAAATTTTTCCTAAAAGATAATGCAGATTTTTTAATAAAATTCTGATAAATGAAAATAATACATAATGCAATTTTTTGGACAAAATACAAATCATAAGAAAAAGAATCTGCGAACCAAACGACCCCTTATTTTCCATTCTGAGATTATTTGTGTTATTTTAAATATATAAAAATACATATATGTTGACCAACCCTACAAATCTAATCATTTGGTTTTTGAACCAGAAACACGATAAAGATTTGTGCAACTGGTCCTCTTAGAACCTAGATCCGCCACTACTAGTTCGATGATTTTCTTTTTTTATTTTTTTTTGCATAATTTTCCCTTTTTTTCTTAAAATTTTCTCCTTTTTACTTATTTCACAAAATGCACCTCAAGGTCGTTGTGTAAATTCATGTTTGTCTCACAATCAAATCTATTTTATCTCTACAGCCCTCTACTAAATATACTTGTCAAACACTTTACATGATCAAAATTCAAAATATACACCCGTTACGTTGCAATTGCTAAACTATAAGCTAGTTACTTTTCCTTATATGAGTAATTACTAGTAAACTAGTAACTGCCTCATGATTATAATGTCTTAAGTATACTTTATTCTTTGTTAAAAGCTTGAATAATAGGTAATATTTCACTATGTGTACCGCAAAAAAATCTCTAGCATTTCAGTTGTTACATAAACTATTTTCAACCTTTAAAGAATATCAACGACAAGGGCATATATCATGTTTTGTATATCATGACTGACGTGGTATATATCATGTAAGTATTATATCATTGCTAAGAGTTGGATAATATTGTAATGATTATGATACATATCATCTGTATAATACTTATATTATCCTAATTATTTGATTATTTCAATACCATACTTTCATAAACCACTTCAATCTCATTTAACAACAAATAATAAAAGATCCCATTAAAGGATTTTAAGTGTATTATAAGGATATAATTGTAAGACATAATGTTATGTATTAATGATGTGTCATGACATAACATAATAATAATAAATAAAGAAGTGTATTATCATTAAGGAGGCGATTTGTATACAACATATTTTTGTCATACACAACAAATTTATCTAAAATGACAAATTTACCCTTACTTTTAGAATATAATACAAATATGATAAAAAATATGATTAGAAATAAAATAATCATTTTAATTAAAGTTGTTGTACGATAAAAATATATTGTATACAAATCATATTATTAAATGTTACTGTCGTTTTAAAGTTGACAAAAGTATGTTTTTACAGCGTCTAATAATAAGAAAATAAATACATATATTAAATCATTAAACAAATGTCTCTCAGCTCTCTTGGTACACATCACCACAAAAAAAATTTTAAATCATTATCAGCAAACTAATTATTTTAATGCAAGTGTTGGGAATGGATTATGCACTTTAGTTTGATGGAGCCTTGGTTTTAGTGATTTCGAAAGTTGACGAAAATAATTTATTTATATCGTTTAACCATAGTATATATAAAAAGTATATTATTTTTTTATTAGATAACTTAAGAATAAAAATTTGATATGGGATGTTACTGTTCATACATCTATGAAATAGAAAAATAAAAGAGAGAGAAAGATCAAAATGTATAGATTATGATATTAGGTTGTTATTCACAACCACTTTTATTAGAATGTCCCAATTTATAGGTCGAAGAGAAAGAGAGAGTATGGTTCATATATGTGTATGATGTGACAAGAGCAACGATAGCAGAATTTCCCATATGAAATTCATAACTAAAAGAATTAGGAATTAACCCCGCTTCATTAAACAATTATCTCCTACTCTTTCTATTTCTTTCTACTTTTCTCTTTCTTCATCTCGCCTCTTGCATATTCTCTCTCTCTCTCTCTCTCTCTCCCTCCCTCCCTCCCTCCCTTGGATTATACTATTTGGACCCATTTCACATAGGGTCTAATTTTCAAATATAAAGCATCCATGGTGGTCCAATTAAACCATCCTTTTTTTACATCTTAAAACCTCAAACGTGTTGTACTCATAGATACATGTTAATTATTGCATCACATTAATTATTTTACCATCCACATTATCTGATTACAAAGACATAGTACGTAGATGGAAAATTAAATATGTGGGTAAACTGAAAAAGCAAAGTGTATATAATAATAAAATGAAATAACCTAGTATCATAAAGACTCTATCTTTTAGATCACTTTTGCAACTAAATAGTAAAATCTTGAGAAATTAATGAAAGAAATTCAAGTCGTTGTCCATGGATGGATTTTCTAACTTTGTGTCAATAATCTTATATTATATGCCATAGAAAATTAAGATTAATTAGCCTTTAATGATACATGAAGATGAAAAAGAAAACTTTAATAAAGTATAAAAGATAAAAATTAATTAACCCTTAATTACACACCCTCTTCAATCATTTTTTAATTATAACAAAAGTTTAAAGAGTAATTTCGTTACCAAATCTTTTTGTAACATAAGTGGTAGGGTAATATTTAAAAGATAAAAAGTACAAAAATGTAATTTCGTTACCAAATCTTTTTATAACGTAACTGGTAACGTAATATCTAAAATGTACAGAAAGTACAAAAAAGAGTTTTGTTACCAATCTTTTTGTAACGTAGGTGGTAACGAAAAATCTAAGAAACATACAAATTCAATTGATGTGACATAAATGAGATGTGTGATTTAATAATGGGATAATTACTAAAATAGCCATAAATCCAACCCACTTTATCAAGTTTTACCCAAAAAAATTCATCTAACCAAAATACTTACAGTTTACGTTATCACATTTACGTGATACCCAACATTTACGTGATCTGTACTTTTTACTAATATTTTAATGAATTACGTTACAAAAGAACATTGGTAACGTAAAATACTTTAGTTTTACGTTATCAAATTCAATTTTTGCTTCTTCTCAAGAAAAATCAGGTAAGATGTCATATCATGGTAAATACCTAATTTTTCTTGGGAATGAGTAAAATTTGAATTTGGTAACGTAAAGCTAATGTACTTTACGTTCCTAGTCACCTTTTGTAACGTAATGCATTAAAATATTATTAAAAGTACAGATCACATAAATATTGGATATCACGTAAATGTGGTAACGTAAATTGTGAGTATTTTGGTTAGATGAATTTTTTTTGGTAAAACTTGATAAGTGAGTGAGATTTATGGTTATTTTAGTAATTAACCCTTTAATAATTGATGGGCCCATATCATTAAAAGGTAATTAAAAGTGAGAGTGAGTATGTAATTAGAAAAATGATAAATATGTGTATTTAACTATACCTTCTGAAAAAGACCCATTTATAGGGGGAGTCTAAGTGGACCCCCAATGATCTCAATGGATCCCCTAAGCCCCTATTACCGGTTTTAAATATAATCATTACATAATGATTCTATGTTTTTTCTAATGATGCATTACTTTTTTAATGAAAACATTCTATTTTAAACATAATTATTACATGATTATTATGTAAATGGTGTCTAAAAAGTAGGACCATGATATTGCAAGTAAATTATGCAAAATTAGTAACAAAATATTTATGGGTTGAGGTTGGGTATATTCAAGAACCATTCCAAGTTAACCAAACTAGAGGCTAGAGTTCCTTCCACTAAACAGAACCATTAATATTCTAAGTTATTACATAACAAGTTCCACTTTCCACTTCTTCTTTGGGATTAAGTAAGACTAATAAGAAAGAGAGCGATGAAGAAAACAAAAAACAACCTGGTGAATTTCTCCAGTTTTTCTTGAAAATTCCTCATATGTCTTTTGTTTTTATTTCGTGTAATTAATGATACCCAACAAGATATATAAATAACTCTGCTTTCCCTCTTTTACCATGTGGGTAGGTTAGTTTGGTTATGCTGATCTACAAATCCCTCTAGGGTTTCATTTTCATCGAAGTGTCAGAAATTCCTCCAACTTCACCATCACTGTTACTTAACTCTTCCATACACAAATCAGCTATCTTTCATAACTTATTCAACTTTCCAGGTAATTTCTTGATTCCCCTCTTACTTTAGCTACTGTAATTCTTAATAAAGTTTCCCCCTTTTCCTTCTAAATTGAGATTTTAGTTAGGTTTTTAGGTCGGAAATATTGGTTTCTTGATGTGTTTGAGTTTAAACAACTTAATTTCTTTTTTAGTAAAATTATTTCATAGTGTTTCTTGTAGCTGAAAAAAAATGGTGTCAAGATCATACTCAAACCTATTAGATCTCGCGTCCGGCGAGCTTCCATCGCCGCCTTCTTTTACTCGCATGGCACGCCAAATGCCCCGTATCATGACTGTTGCCGGCATAATTTCCGATCTAGCTGATGAGCCATCAGAGAGTGTATGCTCTGATTTGTCATCTTCATCTGTCCAGCATGACCGTTTGATCATAGTAGCTAATCAGCTCCCTATTAAAGCACACCGAAAAACCGATGGTTCAAGAGGTTGGACTTTCAGTTGGGATGACAATTCACTCCTTCTTCAACTGAAAGATGGTTTAGGAGACGATGAAATCGATGTTATTTACGTTGGTTGTCTCAAAGAAGAGATTCATCCAAATGAACAAGATGACGTTTCTCAAACCCTATTGGAATCATTCAAATGCGTGCCTACTTTTTTACCACATGAATTGTTTACAAGATTCTATCATGGGTTTTGTAAGCAACATTTATGGCCTTTGTTTCATTATATGTTACCTTTATCGCCTGATCTTGGTGGAAGGTTTAATCGATCTTTATGGCAAGCTTATGTGTCTGTTAACAAGATTTTTGCTGATAGAATCATGGAGGTGATTAACCCTGAAGACGATTTCGTTTGGATCCATGATTATCATCTCATGGTCTTACCCACTTTTTTAAGGAAGAGATTCAATAGAGTTAAACTTGGGTTTTTCTTACATAGCCCTTTTCCTTCGTCCGAGATTTACAAGACGTTACCGGTCAGAGAAGAGCTTCTTAGAGCTCTTTTGAATTCAGATCTTATTGGGTTCCATACTTTCGACTATGCCCGCCATTTCCTCTCTTGTTGTAGTCGATTGTTGGGAATTTCGTATGAATCAAAACGAGGTTATATCAGTTTAGAGTATTACGGGCGAACCGTTAGTATCAAGATTCTCCCTGTGGGTATTGATATGGGGCAGCTTCAATCTGTGTTAAACCTTCCGGAAACAGAGCTGAAAGTTTCTGAGCTCATCAAGCAGTTTCGAGATCAGGGGAAAACGATGTTGCTGGGGGTTGATGATTTGGATATATTTAAAGGTATTAGCTTGAAGTTATTAGCCATGGAACAGTTGTTGATTCAGCATCCCGAGTGGCAAGGAAAGGTCGTCTTGGTACAGATAGCGAATCCAGCTAGAGGAACGGGAAAAGACGTGAAAGAAGTCAAGGCAGAGACTTACTCTACCGTCAAACGAATTAATGAGATGTTTGGAAGACCAGGGTATGATCCCGTTATCTTGGTTGACGAACCCCTTAAGTTTTACGAGCGGGTGGCTTACTACGTTGCTGCAGAATGTTGTTTGGTTACAGCTGTCAGAGACGGGATGAATCTCATACCGTACGAATACATTATCAGCCGCCAAGGAAATGGGAGGCTCGATAAGGTATTAGGTTTGGAGCCCTCAACACCAAAGAAGAGCATGTTGGTTGTTTCTGAGTTCATAGGATGTTCGCCGTCATTGAGTGGGGCCATTCGGGTTAACCCATGGAACATTGACGCTGTGGCAGATGCTATGGATTGCGCCTTGGAACTGAGCGAATCCGAGAAGCAAATGAGACATGAGAAGCATTACAAGTATGTGAGCAGCCATGATGTCGGGTACTGGGCTCGTAGCTTTTTTCAAGATTTAGAGAGGACTTGTAAAGATCATGTAAGGAGGAGGTGTTGGGGAATCGGATTTGGGTTGAGTTTTAGAGTGGTTGCGTTAGATCTGAACTTCAGGAAGCTGTCGATGGAACATATAGTTTCGGCTTATAAACGGACTACTACACGGGCTATTCTTTTGGATTATGATGGTACTTTAATGCCTCAATCTTCCATCGATAAAAGCCCGACTCCCAACACCATAGAAATGCTTAACACCTTGTGTAGAGATAAGAACAATATGGTCTTCATTGTGAGTGCGAAGAGCCGAAACACACTCGCAGAATGGTTTGCTGATTGCGAGAAGCTCGGGCTTGCAGCAGAGCATGGGTGTTTCTTAAGGTATCCGTGCCTTGTGTTTTATCGTTTGTACATTCTCTGATGGTTTACATCCTGATTATATATATTTTGCATTGTTCAGGCTGAAACGAGACGAGGAATGGGAAACTTGTGTAGTATTTGAAGAGTGCGGGTGGAAGCAGAATGCTGAACCGGTCATGACGCTATATACGGAGACGACAGACGGGTCAACGATAGAAGATAAAGAAACGGCGCTGGTGTGGTCTTATGAAGACGCGGATCCTGATTTTGGAAGTTGTCAAGCTAAGGAGCTTCTTGATCATCTGGAGAGTGTGCTGGCAAACGAACCAGTTACGGTGAAGAGAGGGCAGAGTAGTGTGGAGGTGAAACCACAGGTATATTATATTATACGAAAGCTTTAGGCTTAGCCGCTGAACGTGAAGTTGTGACTGGTGAAACGACTTGTTACATTGATTGTGTATGCATGCAGGGCGTAAGCAAAGGACTGGTGGCGAAACGACTTCTTACAACGATGCAAGAGAGAGGAAAGAGTCCGGATTTTGTGGTGTGCATAGGAGATGACCGATCGGACGAAGACATGTTTGAGGTGATTACAAGTTGTGGTGAATTGATTGGTCCGAGGGCGGAAGTGTTTGCATGCACGGTGGGGAATAAACCGAGCAAGGCCAAGTATTATCTTGATGACACGGCTGAGATCGCGAGATTGATGCAAGGATTGGCTTCAGTCTCTGAAGAATATTCTGTGGACGACGTTCTTCTTGCTTTCGAGTGAGCTGATTGTGATGGGTTACACTTACATTACAATCCTCAGCTGTGCCTGTATGTATATTTAAGAAAGAGAAGAGACAAAGTGCATGCGGTTTCTTAATTTGTTGAGTTTAAGTGTGTACATATTTGTTTATTTACTGAAAGTGAATGGTGATTTCCCCAAACATTGTAGATACCAGTTCAGTTGAAACGATCGATGTTAGTAAGATGATATGATTGTTGTCTACGGGATAACGGTTCGCTGAGGGCTAGGTGTTGAGCAGTTTCAATGGATCGGACATGGATTGGATGAAGTCATGTCCATATCTATTAAGTTTTTCATCGTCTACGTCCATATCCATATCCACTGGATGAAACGGTAAGTGGATGTCCGTTGGATATAGAAAAACTTTTTTTTTTATTACTATAGTGCATAGTTTTAACAATTGTCGTCTCTCGTAATATATAGTTTGATTTAAATAAAATATTAATCCAAATATACTTTAAAACATATACAAACAAAACATAATTTTTTTATAAATATTATAACACCAATCATTACGCTTTTTGAATAGAGATCACTTTAGAAATCAAAAGATAAATTGTTCGAACTAAGTAGTTTTTGGAATTTTTTGGAGTTAGCATGTCTAATGGAGTTTATTAAGAAAAATGATAGTTAAATAGAAGATTAGGTTAAGCTAATGATATGAGCTTTGGTCTTTGGTTCATTTACTTACCATAAATAAATAATGTTATGACGAATTAATATGAGTTATTAAATTTTAAGATCTAATTAATTAATTATGCAATAAAAGATTACATATACATACATACATATATATAATCTCATAATATAAAAATATAAGAAAATATTAATATCGGGTAAATGGATATTGTCCATGGATGAGAAATCTTCATCCGTATCCTATCCAATATTCATACATATTCGCTTCATATCCGATATTCATTCATTTAACTTTGTCAGTTGTCCATATCCACCAATGGTGGATCGGATCGGGTGAATGATCATTGGATAGCGATTGTCATCCCTACTTGATCGAGATCTAGTTAATTGCTTATTATAATATGGTTCTTTATATAATTATAGGTGGGACTAGAGTAGGGGTGAGCGACGTGTACCATTTCCCGAACCCGAACCGGTACCGACCGATACCTAGGGGTGTTATATGTGGACCATATACCCGAACCGAACCGGTACCGGTCCTAAATAGGACCGATTGTAAAGTAATGGTCCGGTCCTCGGGTTTAGATTTTAGCCAAATTTGGGTTCGGTCCGGTAACACCCCTAACCTTCAAAGTGGATTTACTTTTTGAGTTTTTATACACCAAATACCCGAACCGAACCGGAACCGGTCCCGAATAGGACCGATTGTAATGTAATAGTCCGGTCCTCGGGTTTAGATTTTAGCCAAGTCCGGGTTTGGTCCCGATAACACCCCTACCGATACCGAATTAATATATTCGGTCCGGTACTCGGTTTTTAAATTAGTTAAAATTCGGTATTTGGTACTCTCGGTTTCGGTATCATATTTATCCCGAATATTCCGATCCCGAACCGAATATATAAATTAGCTATAATTCGGTATTTGTAACTTTAAAACGTTAAACTTTGTTCGGTATTTGATTTCGGTATTAGGAATTCGGTATTCGGGTGCAATATCTGGTGATGTATGTTTGGTATTTGGTATCTTTTTCCTATTCAGTCCCAATACGTGACTGGCACCGAAAACCCGGTCCCAGAACCGGAACCGAACCGGCACCATATAAAATTATATGGTTCGGATATTCGGTTATTTCAAAACTAATAATTCGGTTTCGGTATTTTCAGGATCGGTACCGGTTCGATACGTTCCACTACCGAGCTCACCCTGGAGTCACCTGGTAATGCGTTGATCGAAGAACTTGATTGATGTCAGTGATCCATGGCTACACACTATTAATTACCATTCTTCTACTCCTATATATGTCATCTCAGGAGCTTAATTATTTTGTACATCTTCAGCTTCAACACATATATATGATCTCAGCATTTAATCATGAGTTGTCATATTTCAGACTTAAAAAGAACAAACAGGCAACACACCACACCACCAAACTGAACTCGAGTGAAATTAACAAAAATGGACCTTGAAATTTAATCCGTTTCCAGACAAATTACACACAACGTACAGCAATATCACATATTCTAAACTGAAAATGTATAATGGTACATTATTAATTAAAAACACCTTTATCTTATTTATCCTTCATCCTTTATTAATATACCAATATCCGATTGTATATATGACTTGCATTCTTATTTTATACTCCATTTATTAATCTATATTTTAATTCATTCTATATATTTTCTAAGAAATATGTACTATATTATAAAACATGTTTAAAATTTAAGTAATCTTTTAATGTTGTTCATCAAATTCTTCTTTCCAATCAAGACCATCTATTCTAAATTATGGTACACCAGCTTAACAACAAACGTATTAAATGGGTATATTTAATAAATGATTATTTTTTTATTAAAAAGAATATATGATTATTATATAATTATAAATCTAATAAAATGTTGATATTAAAATAACGTAAAGATTTATTAAAATTTTATCAAATATGAATCTAAATATGTTATAAACTAATAATCAAGATAACAACATGCTTACATTTAAATTTCAAACTAATTTTTTTCGATATTATATGATTATAATATATCAATCTATAAATATTATTAAATAAGTAACTAATTGCTACGTGTCGACCCCTAATTTATTTCATCACGTGTTAATTAAAACTTCAATTTGTCAAATATCATTACTAAAATTAAATTTTAATTAAAATCAAATGCAATTCAATTTTTTATAATCTAATATAACTAATCTAATATATAACTAGCTACCTGAGTTTAAACTTCGGTAGTTGAGGATGAAAATATTCGTTAAGAAGCTAAAAGTAGGATAACACGGTTGGATAAGTGACCAAGTATATTGAAAGAAAAGAACAGATATTTATGAGTTTTAAAAACAAAAACCCTAATTAGAAGATTTTTTTTAATAAATAAATTACTTATAATTTTATTATTTTATTGATGAAATATTGTAGGATACAAATGTCACATCCTCGTTAATCCAAATAGCAGTCTATTTAATCGCTAAGTGACATGTAGTTACTCTTTTAACAAAATAGATAGATTAACCCATGTGTTACATTGTTACTTTTAGCAACTTATTTTTATTAAAATACTCACTCCGTCCCAAAATAATTGTCCACATTTGACATTTGAAGTATTTCTTTCTCAAGTTTGACATTAATATTTTTCTTTGTGTTATATAATATGTGATGCAAAATATATGAAAGGATTTGGTTTTAATGGAATTTTCATTGGGTATAATTTTAATCAAGTATTATATAACACAAACTAATATATTTGATGTCAAAGTTGAAAAAGAAAGACTTCAAAAGTCAAATGTGGACAATTATTATGGGACGGAGGGAGTAATATACATCTAAGTTATATATATTAATTTTTTTGTAAAATAAAAATCTGAAAATAATATGTTTAAAAAATATTGATTGCAAATTTGGTCTTTCTTGTTGAGATTTTAGTGGGATTCACTCCTAAATTTGTATAATTAATTTAAAATTAAAAGTTATTTAGGAATACTAAATGAGACATGTCAGATGTAAAACATGCTATTTGACATCATGAGAGAATGACAAGTGACAAAATAGTTACTCATTTAATAGTATTTATAGATTAACTCAAATCTGATAAACTCAACTTTTTTATTATTATTTCATATGTTTTTATAATTATTTATTTTTAACTTTTTTTTTTTTAAAATTTAAACCATGTAGTGCATGTGTATAAAACCTAGTCTATATAATAAAAGAAAATACAGATTGTCAATGGCATAACCATGTTTCACATATAAAGATAATTAAATTTTATTATTTATAAAAATAAAATAAAAATAAAAGATAACTATAATTCATTATTTCTAATATTTAATTAATAAATATAAACGATAAATAAAATTTCTTATTTCTTATATTTTTAAATATTAATAAATAGATTTAAATCTACATTTAAATTAAATATTATATATATACTTATCTATATATATCTAGTTAAGAAATTATATCTAATTGCCAACATAGATATAAGTGTGCTCATTTATTTTTAAATCCTTAAAAATTTTCTCATTCTTGAAGTTATATTAGAATTGCAACAATCAATATTTGATAAACAATTAAGCAATTATAATATAATAACAACAAACTTAAATGTTATTAATGTCTATTTTTTCCTTTTAACTAACTTATATTAATTATAATAAAAAATGTTAAGTATCATAAGCATAAAATTAATTTTAGTTAAAACACATCAATTAACCCAACAATCGAACTGAAAAAATTGGTTAGTAAACGATAATTTCGGTTTAGGTTCACAATATAATCAAACAGATTTGTTCGGCTAAGCATTTGAAACTTCTTTTCAGTCCGGTTAACCCTTCATGAACATGTATACCGTATACATCTATTTTATTTAAATTTTATGGACAAAGGTGGTTGTTAAAACATGTTTGGATTTGCGTTTGAAAAAGTGCTGTAGCGTTTTGGAAACTAATAATCAGATAATAGTTGTAACAAAAAGTGCTGCCGGACATGTAATGTTTGGTTTAGCTTCTGTTGTTTGCTATCGTAATTATCAAATAATCAGTTTTTAAAGTGTTTGGATTTACGTTTTAACTTGTAAACTGACCAAATAATCACTTATTTATAAGCAAATAAGCTACATTTTTTAATTTATGAAAAAGTGTGGTAAGATTACCTCTAAAGGCAAGTAATCACTTATTAACGTACGCAATCCAAACACTTCAAACCAATTATTTGCGTTATTGTAACGTAATAAGCTAATAATCTCATTCATAACGCAAAACCAAACACCCTCTTAGAATGACAACTATGTTTTTCAATTAACTAATAGCGTTTTTATCATTTTTAAATAAAAAATTAACACTATCGTCCTTTTTTAATACACTTGTTTAATATTTGAATTCAAAATCAGATTTAAAAATTCAATTAAGATAGATTTTTGGATATTCTAAATTTTGAATTCGAAATCAGTTACGATTATGAATTTTACTCAATCTCAGATTTTAAGAATCCTGAATGTCTAAAAGAAGTTTTTATTAAATTTTTTCTATTGATTATATGACTTAATTATTTATTTAAGTTTTAAGTGTAAAATTGAGTTTTAAATTATTTATTACTCCTTGTCTCCTTTGAATATCGTTTAGTCTTTTTTGGTGAATTTTTTTAAATCGTATTAAGTGAAAAAAATAAAAATATAATTTGTTTGTGACGCATCTAAGTTTTTATATGTATTTAACTATATAAATTTATATTTTAAATATTATAATTATTAAAAAAAATTGAATATTCGAAAATTAATGGTGCGTTTAGTTACCAAAAATTTCCAAAATTTCATCTTATTTTTCAAAAAAAATGAAAACTTGTTTACTTAATAACATTTACATTTCACTTTTTAAAATACTATTTTTTATATTCTCTTTTACTTTTCTATTAACTATCCTATATTTTTTTTATAATACTCTGTTTCTCTCTATTACTTTTCTATCACATATCCTAATTTTTTTATTTTATAAGCACACATCTTATTTTTTTAAAAACTAAAACTTCATCATCTAAACAAGTTTTCACTTTTTATAAAAACCTTTGTTTTTTTTTCCTAAAAACTATAACTTGAAAACTGAAATTGAAAAATGACTAGTTTTCTAAAAATGACCTAACACTAATTTTTAGCCGTCACTAATATATGAATTGATTTTATCACTCAATAACCTTTTATTTTGTGTTATATTTAGAAAACTCTAATTGTGAAAAGTAGATACTATACGAATTGAATTTATATATTTCTTACCAACTCAGGTGCGCTTTTTGCTCGACCTGAATTCCAACACAAATCATTGATGTTATTGAATCGCCCTACCTACCTATTTCTTGATAAAAATGTTTCACCGAAAATATGTTAATTTCTTGAAAAACAAAAATTATGAAGGTCAATAACAGTTAAAGTTAGTATTGCCAGAGAAAAATATTATAAAAAATAATAGTTGGTATATAAAAAGGGTAAATTAAACTCATAAACTAATTTATAAAACGATAAACAAAACAATTAAGTAGAAAATAATAACAAGGGACAAAATTAAAGAATATAAAGTGATAATTTTGGTTGACTAAAAGTAATTATATAAACCCAAACTAATTATTATACTCAAAAGTACGTTTATGATAAAAAAGAATCGATTACGTGATAAAAAAGTTTGGATATGTATTGAATTGGTTTAGTTGACATTGGAAAGTAAACGTGGTGGTTGGTTAGATCCATTGTGGGTTTCATTTTCATTGTTGTTATTTTATTTTTATATCTGAGACAATTTCATATAAAGTCTTCCTAATTTCATAATATTATACCAGGCAATATCCATATAAATACATGGTTTAATTTAGAAAAGGTTAAAATAAACATTTTTTAAATATATATAAAATAATTATATTTATTAAGTTTTAATTAATTTAATATTAAATTATATAATTTAAATTTTAATTGATTTGATTTAAATTGAATTTTAAATAGATTTTTAATATAATAAGTAAAAGTAATTTGTAACATATTTTATTTAAAGAAAAAGCTAACAAATGACGATTTATTTATATTATAGATTTATAGACACTTAAAAAAGTATGGCCTAATATATATTGATAAATAGAAATTATTGCTTTACATTGCCTCCTATTCAAAAGTAATTGGAAGTAAAAGTAAATTATATCATATTATAAGTAAAATAAATTAGTGACAATGACATTTTAATTTTAAATTTACATAAAAAACACAGTATAATAAAAGTTATTGAGAAATTATAATATTAATAATAGAATAATTAGTTTTATGATTTATTTATGTGTGAAATCTTGTTCTATATTTTAAAATGTAGGAGAATAGGAATTATCACTTCAAATTAAATGTGGAGAAAATTTAGGTGAAATACTGTTAGTTAGTTATATAGTATTATTTAATTATTAAATTTAAGTTAATTATATATAAAAATAAGTAAATAAAATACAGATGTCAATAATTAATATTGACAAGTGACAACATAATAATATGACAAGTTCCATTTTAGTTACTTGTTTAATAATATTTATAGATATAGATAAATCTAACTTAAAATTTTAATATCATATATATATATATATATATATATATATATATATATATATATATATATATATATATATATATCATTTGATCTTAAACTTCATAATTTCATATATATACCCAACTTATGTTAATTATTAATATCACATATATATCCTCTTAAACATCATTAATATCATTTATACCCAAATTCATTAATTTAATTATTTTAAAACTCATAATTAATATTACTTATTAATTAATGACCATTATACTCTTATTTATTTATTTATCCTTTTAACTAAACTTCATAATATCATATTTATCAAATTAAATTAATTCTTAATGTTATATCCTTCATGATATATAATTATTTTGTAAAAACATTTACAATATAAATTTTTGCTCTTAAACAAATTACTATAAACAATATAATTACTGCGAAACTTTGGTTTGTCAAAAAAACTGATTTTTTTTACTAATGAAAATAATTCTATATTTATAATAAAAAAGTTAGTTTACTAATAATATACAAATTTCGTTCGATAATTTTAATATTAAAATATTTTCTCGTTATTAATTATTAGAAAAATTATTGTATAACTTCTCTCTCTCTCTCTCTCTCTTTCTCTCTCTCTCTCTCTCTATATATATATATATATATATATATATATATATATATATATATATATATATATATATATATATATATATATATATATATATGATAAAATATATATAATCTTATCGTTAACACAAACTATATACAACTAATAACATTGGATAACTAGTTATAAATCAATAGTAGATTAAATATAATAATTAAAAAAACTAAACAAAAAAACAGTAATTATAAAACAAAAGCAAACTTTAAAAAGAATAGAAACTAATGTATATAGAAGACAAAACAAATATACTAAATTAAAAAAACAAAATGCAATACACCATAAAATTCGAAAAGAAAAAGAATGAAAGAACATAATATGTAATCAGTTAATTATATATAGAAATATGCAGGTCAAAAACAAATAAGAAAATATAATAAGACGATACGATTTGATTACAAACAAACAAAAATATAATACAACTTTTTTATTGTTAATGTTAATTTGTTTTACTATGAAGAAAATTTACATAATAAATTTACAAAAATAAATTATATAAATTTACTAAATGAGATATGATATTTTAATTTAAGTTAGATAAATATGATAAATTGAAGTTTAATTGAAAGAAAAAATAAGTAAAAGTATAATGGTCATTAATTAATAAGAAATATTAAATATGAGTTTTAAATGTTATAAAAATAATTAAATTAACGAATTTGGGTATATATGATGTTTATGATGTTTAAGAGGAATATATGTGATATTAATAATTAAAATTGGATATATGTGATATTATGATGTTTAGGAGAGATATATGTGATATTAAAATTTTAAGTTGTGTATATATAATATTATGAAGTTTAGGAAGTATATACATGAAATTCTCTCCACCTTCTAAATCATATCTTGTGTGTACATATATAATGGAATTTCATTATTGTTCCTTCATATTCATTTTTTAATCTGCATGTGAAACGTCTTTTTTCATAGTGTTTAATATGAAAAAAACCAAAATGTTTTTCACGTTTTTGCGGTTTAGTCCCTCCGTATTATTTACATTTGTTTGTGATTTTTAGAATTTTATTTTAAAAAAATAGATTCAAATTTATGGACTTTTTGGTAAAAAATAGTGAAAACATGTTGGTTTTTTGTGGAAAAAGACAGGTTTGATTATGAAAAAAACAAAAATTTTCCGAAATCAGATCGAAAACAATAACTTGAGGACTTACTTAATAAAAAATAACACAAAGGGTCTAAATCGCAAAAAACACGAAAACATGTTGGTTGTTTTTTATATTAAACCCTTTTTCATACACTTAACCAAACATCAGAAGGTTTTATTAATTGTTCTACATGTCACAGGTCATGTGAATGCTGTTGTCTTGTACACATCAAATTAAAACGTGACAAAATTTTCAAATTTCATATGCATCATCAACTAGAAATGTGTGTGATTGATTATAATGTTCGTTTGGTGAACAAACCAAAACTAATTAATCATCATGAAGAGCAATTAATTAATAGCTATAATGTCATGTTATTATTTTGCAGTTATAAAATTAATCTAACATGTAATTTTTCTCAACATCATAAATATATATATGTTTTGTGGAATTTTAGAGCCACCAATATATAGAATCCAATGTCATATATTAATTAAGATAAAGGAAATAAGACTACAATTGACTAATTGTGAAAAATATATAAAAGTATATACATGGCAATAGCCATTTGATAATTCAATTTCGATAAAAAAAACAGTAGAATTAATTAAGTACAAATTTCTTTGATCACTCCTGGCCAACTGATTTCATTTATAGAGAAAAAACGGTTACATCAAATAATAATTAACTAGTTTATAACCCACGTATTACGTGGATATTTTTAATTAAATTTATTTATATAAAATGTATATGAGTAAAAATAAAAACATACAAAAATAATTGTGTTTACTTTTTATTATTTACAGATTAAAAAATAGAGTATATATTTATCTTTTTAAAAAATATTAAATTGTATTTATCATTTATTTTTTATAAGTTGTAATTATCTTTTTGGTGAACGTAGATGTGACACATGACATTTGATGTTTTACTTTATTATACATAATAATAATAATAATTTCCACAACTAATTCAAATTATTATATTTGGATCTAATTATGATTATTATAGATAATAATGATATATATTTATTTTAGAAAAAAATTAATTTTAAATGTTACAAAATCTAATTTATTACTAATTAATTAATGAAAAAAATAAAGTCAAAATTTAATGCAATTAAGTTAAGGTGTTAAATTTGGAAAAAGGGGTGGAAAAATAAAATTTTCTTGTATTGTAGAAGTGACATGTGACATGAATTGTTTTGTTATATTATAATATATAGGTTAATCAACCCATGTATTACATGGGTTGATTTAGAAAATACATATTTTTTTATATTTTAATAAATTATTATAAAATTTATATATAATTAAAATAAAAAAAATTGAAAGCTAGTTAAATTAAAGA
This sequence comes from Centrapalus pauciflorus, assembly GCA_020465985.1. NCBI lineage: Eukaryota > Viridiplantae > Streptophyta > Magnoliopsida > Asterales > Asteraceae > Centrapalus > Centrapalus pauciflorus. The sequence continues at coordinate 1,118,164 of JAANYP010002881.1, forward strand.
TAAAAAAATACTTAGTTGTTTGATATTAAATAAAAAATATTATTATATTGTATTATTAAAAACAGATAATATGTGTTTGCAAAAAATGTTTCTTTTAATTTTTATTAATTTCAAATATGAAATATCAATGTAAGAAACAAAAAACTTCAATTATGTGAATGTGTATATATTTTGAAAATCATAAAATGTAAATATGGAATATTTGAAAATCAACAATCAATTTTTATCATATTCACAATTGAAGTTTTATGAATTAAATTTAAAATATTGTTAGCAAAATAATTAACAAAATTTTTTAACTTTATTTACTACATCTCTACATTTAAATCCAAATTTTTACATTTGAATTTAACTACGATCATTAAGGATAATAATGACACATATTTATTTTAGGTAAATATTAATTCATTAATGAAAAATTAAAATCAAAATCTAATGTAATTAACTTAAGGTGGTAAATTTGGAAAATGAATTAAAAAATGGCATATGTATAATTATTGATTTTAATTAAGGGTATAAGAGACATTTCATAAATGGTTATGAGTTGTCATTAATCTGGACCATTGATTTCTTTCCATCCAATGGTCCAGAAACTCCAAATGATTTTCTTATTATATATAGTATAGATAGATATTCTCTTAGTTACATTCAAAACCCTTGAACAAAACTATTCGTACAAATACAAACTTTTAGATATTGACAAAATGAGCCCCTAAACTTGGTTTACAAATCAAGACATTTCAATCCCAAAACCGTTGATGTTGGCATCTACTGAATATTTGTATTAATAGCTCGCTAATTGTCGAATACTGAATAATTAAATATCATGGATTATATATTATGCCAATTGGCAATTGCCAAATAATTATTTTGTGAATTGTGAAATTGTTGATTGTAGGGGGGCGGGTGTACTAAATTAACAATCTATTAACCAACGTATTGTATGAATATATTAATTTATTAGGATAGATGTTACGCTTTTAATAATAATAAATAATTATTTTTATTTTTATATATTGTAGTATACTTATAAATGAGTACTATTATATTAAAAAAAATTATAGACGAAAAACAACATTATTCTTTTGTTACATTTTTAGAACTAATAAAAGATTTGTTAATTAATTATGTACTTATATTCTAAAAGTTATATAATTTTGGCTAACTTTCGTGAAACTAACTAGCATGCGCAAATGATCAATTTGACCAAATACAAAACGAATTAAAATATGGAATATGGAATCACAACCGTCACAAATAAGGAACTTTTCTAACATCACTAGAATATGGAATAAATTTTCAAATAGTTTGGTAATTAAATATGGTTAGAATCATATAGCATGTTCTACCATCCTTAACAAACAATTGCATGTTATACTGAATAAGAATCCAATATCTTTGTTATATTTTAAAATCTAGTCTCATTATACGGGGTTTAATATTGAAAAAACCAACATGGTTTTTATGTTTTTGTGGTTTAGTCCCTCCGTGTAATGTTCTACCAATAAAATCCTTAAGTATTATATTTGTTCGTGATATTTTGGAATTTTTCTTTACTTTTTCAAAATTGTCCTCAAGTTTGTGGACTTTTATGTAAAAAATAGTGAAAACAGGTTGGTTTTTTATGGAAAAAATCAGAGTTGGATACGGAAAAAAAAACAAAAGCTTTTCGAAAACCGGATTGAAAACAATAACTTGAGTACTTTCTTAGGAAAAAATAATACGGAAGGACTAAATCGTAAAAAAATATGAAAACATGTTGACTTTTTTCATATTAAAAGTCATTATATACCATATAAATTAAACACACGTATAAAAATCGTGTTACACAATAACATGTATTTGACATGTATAAACTAGTACTTAAGGTTGCGAATTCATGGATATACTTGAATTATTATGTTTTGGATTTATAAATTTGTATATTTTTATTAAATTCGTGTAAAATTCATGTTTTCGTGTGACACATTTAAATACACGTTTTATTCGTGTCGTGTCACACGAACTTTTTACGTGTCGTGTTCGTGTTTCATATTCTGACACGTATTATAATTTGTGTCGTGTTTTACAAATTTGTGTCGTTTAAAATTCGTGTCTGACATGCGACACGAAACAAATACACATATTGTAAGGTCTACTTGAACTTGAGTTCACCTCGTTTACATCCTTAAATGCGTAAACCGTGAAAAAAGGTAACAAAAACCACAATGTTTAAAAAAAATGATATATATATACACACACACACACACACACATATATATATATATATATATATATATATATTATTTTTTAGTTAGATGTACATATATTGTTTATATATTATGTGATCACATATTCACATCATCTTGGCTTACTTTCATCAAATTAACATAAGTGATCAATCAAAGCCAATTCAACAATAATACAAAAAAAGATTAACTATTTAACTAATTAAGATAATATTAACAACCGTTATAAATTAACTTCTTATATTATATAATCTGAACGAAATTAGAGTTTTGTAAAACATAATAACAATAACCTTAAGGATGCGATTAATCCACAAAATAAAATTTGTTAGAATTATAATTTAAATTTAACTTGTTTAAAACTAATTTTGATGACCTTGACTAAGAGTTAAATTTAATTTATTTATCATTAAATGTTTTGTTTATAAAAATTTAGCATTTATACCAACTTATATGAATTAGATTTTAGTCCGAGAGAGAGAGAGAGAGAGAGAGAGAGAGAGAGAGAGCAGAGAGAGAGAGAGCAGAGAGAGAGAGAGAGAGAGAGAAGAGAGAGAGAGAGAGAGAGAGAGAGAGAGAGAGAAGAGAGAGAGGAGATGAGAGAGAGAGAGAGAGAAGAGAGAGGAGAGAGAGAGAGAGAGAGAGAGAGAGAGAGAGAGAGAGAGGGTGGCGACGCAAGGCGGTGACAGTGTTACAAGCTCTAGTGATGGTGGCCATCCAAAGCTTTGGTGGTGAAAAGGGAAACTTGGGATCGTAGGTTTGGTCTCGTAAAATAATGAGAAGAGGGAAGAGGAATTGGTGAGCTTTGGTAAAGTTTGTTGCTTGTTAATGTTATATCTTTATCTTTCAACATTGAAATCTCAGCTTACCAAGTCAGCAATTTGATTTGGCATCCTAGTCATCTGCCACATAAGCATTTTATAGAAACAAATTAAATATGGCTACGGATAGAATAAGTTATCAATTATCTTAGATTGACATGACTATGTACGTTGGTATAATCCGTTAATTGAATAAATAATTGATATGTTACTCTGGAAAAAAATGACAACATGTTTTTACGTAATTAACCTAATATTTTATTATTTTATAATTTGATAATGTATTGAGATTAATCAAATATTTTCAGTAACAAGTTTTTGTCAGTATGAAATTTGAATAAAAATAAAAAATTAACCACTCAAATCTATCTATATAATAAAGGATAATATCAAATGTCACATGTCACTTTCATGTTTTATTGTAAAAGATTAATACAACTTATTATTATAAAAAAATAAAAGATAATACAATTTATTATTTTTAAAAAGATAAATACATTATATCATTTTTGTAACACCCCTTCCGATCCCAGAAATGTCACGTCAACACATTATCATAAGTGGCAATAACGCAACGAATCTATAACACACGTGTTATAGGATTATGCAGATTATGGCTAATTTAAAACTTTATACACAAGGTTAACATATTCAAATCTCGAATTATCAAAACACAATAATCACGATCACTGGATACATAACTGATACAACATTCCCAAAATAATTATCACAAACTGTTCTATGCATAACACGAACTATTACGGATCTTCAATCAACCTCGAATCTATCTCGGCGGCGGCTGAGATCCCTTCTGATTCCCTGAACATGTTAGACTCGAATACATGAGCTATAAAGCTCGTGAGCACACGAGGGTTGACTGTAACACCCCGATCCTGACTGGACCAGCGATGTTAATTAACTAACTATCTAACCAAACACAAACTATATTTTTATTATTAAAACTGCCAATCTTTAAACTTAAATACAAATTGCTTTCAAATTACCAAATTAAAATTAAAACTAAACATTAACTAATGCTCATGAGCACTAATACTAAAATAAAATTGCTAAATCTAAATCCTCGAATAACGGTTAACTCTCTGCACACTGCCCATCATCACCCCTGGGTACCTGCCGGAAGAAAGAACACAGCATGAGCCAAACGCCCAGTACGGAGATCGATTACAAGTGCAACGTATACAAAATTCAAAGACTAAAGAATGTTTTGAAAATAAGTTTCTTTAAAAGGAAAGTTTTGAAAATGGTTTTTCTTTAAAACATAAATATCCACCTCCACACCAGATCAAACAAAGAATATAATGGCTGAAGCAACAAAGGGTTGGGTTATATTTACCGAGCGGCCTAACATCATAAACAGTAATCCATCTCACAATCACTCTCAAGACTACACTGAGTCGCGCCACATCAGTGCATCTAGCCGGAAGGGGTGTATGGCATTACACCTTACTTCCGCAAAACTCATAACATAACCTAGGATGCATCCATACGCCTCCCTGAAACAATCAACAGCTCATTTCCCGAGCTAACATGATCTCCATCGATCATAAACATAATCTCAATCAATCGTTCAATCATGAATCGCAAACAAAAGGGAGACGCCGTAACCGATCACACTGTTACGGAAGTGTCATGCCATTGGTGCCGCAATGGCATGCCCGTGGTACCTCCACAGGTAGTTCACTCGGTAATCCTATCTCCTGTCTAACTTCTAGGGTTCAAGCATAACAACAAGGCCCGAATAAACATTTCAAAGATAAATAACCATTTCAATACAAAAAGGGCCACATTTCACAATACAATATCACATTCACAAAAGCCATGAAAATAACTGTTTTCCAAATATGTTTTCTTTTCGCAAATGTTTTACGAACGTTTTAAAAACGATATTTGCTTTTGAAAAAGAAACTGACACGAGATATAAAAATTCGACTTTCAAGTATTAGCAGACAATTCACACAACGAACAACTCAAGAGTAACGCTGAAAGAAGTACGGAATCCGTACCTTAATAGCAGCTCCGCAAAAGCACGACGACAGATTTAAATCCGCTACGAATCGATTCGATCTATAAGAACGAACTTAAATTAGAACTCAAATAGGTTGGTCTTCTAACTACCCATTCCCGCTATTTTAATACATACTTTTATTTATAATAATTATTATTAAGTTCGGTTTACAATTATTGCTTGTTAAACTCAAGATGGTTCATTAGTCATTATTAATCGAATTGATGTTCCAATAATTAATTATATAATTTCTCTATACTTTAGTCGTATTCAGCTACATATAATTTTAGTGTATTTATTTTAATCTCAATTGAACATTTAAATTAACTTATAAGTGAACCTTAATTAAATATTAAGTCGTTAATATAATTTTATTTCATTTTGGGTTACGGTCCGAATTAATCTAATTAAGTTTTAGTAACATGTAATCAATATTAATCGTAAATATAACCGTGAATAATTAATTGATTTGTTACCCATTAATTCTTTTATTTAGAATTGGTTCCAATATATTAGGTTTATTAAACGGGTTTAAAACTAATTATTAATTAATAAAAATAATGATGTATAATAAATAAAAATATAAAACTAAATTAATATATTCATTTAATATTATAATTATTTGTTTAATTATTTAGGTTATGGGTCGGGTCGGGTCGATCCATGACCCAACCCCCTTTTCTTTTCTCCCCTCCCCCTTTTTCTCGGACAACACACCACACACAAACACACGATCTCAATTTCTCTCTCTCTCTCTCATCACCTCTCTCTACTCTCTCTTCCCTCTGTCTTCTCTCCGGCCGGCGGCGCTGCCACTCGCCGGCGACCACCACCCTCGGCTCCTCTCTGCCATCTCTGTCTCTCACTCCCTCGCTCAGCTCCTCTCTCGCTCGCACTCTCGCACACCACGACGACAGCGGCATAACAACGCCGCCGCCGCCACAGCTCCATCACCGCCACCACCGCTCGGTCTCCCACGCTCACACTCACTCGATCTCTCGGCTCACGACTCACCTCTCTCTCTCTCGGCACTCACGCACCGCGGCTGACCATGCTCATCGCCGCCGCCGCCGCCGGTTACGGAACCACAGCCCCACAAACATCACCGTCGCTCAAAACCCAAATATCAGATTTGTATATTATCTTGTGTTTTATATTTAGTTTTGTTTTCGAATTTCCAGTTAAAACCCTTTTACATATATAAGAAACAGTACATACTTTAGGTAGTGAGTATTGAATACCTTGCTTTGAAGAAACGTGAATTGTTGCTTGCTTCCTTACTGATTTCTTGAACGAACCTTGAATGGCAATGAGGTTTTCTGCAATTTTCTGAGTTTGTAACCTAACTAGGGTTTAGGGTTTGAGATTAATGCTAATAAATACATGTATAACCCTAATTATCTGGGTTGGGCTTAGTTAGGTTAATTATAATTAAAGCCCATCTTATTTTGGTTTATTTAATAGAGTTATAAAGTTTGTTACTTTAGTCCCTTTTATTTTACAAATAATGTTATATTAATGTTTAATCAATGTTATTAAGGTTTTATTATTATTAGTATTTCTATTTGTTAATATTTGTTATTCTAAAATTCGGGTTATTATAACACTCACCACTTAAATTGATTTCGTCCCCGAAATCGCCAATTATTAAATTCGGGTTATTATATTGACACTGCACATAACACATAGCACGTAGCACACAATCCCTATCCATGTCCCGATTGCCCAACACACATCTCAGATATAAAGCACAAGTATGAGATCAGAATAATACCCTGGCCCTGAGGGGACCCTTCCCCGGCCGACACACCGCACACAGTAGTGAGCGGCATTAACCCTGTAGCACAGGAGCGACCCGGCTACAGGCCCTGCCGTATATATACGCCCCAAGGACTGTTAGAGACAGTCAACCCGCGCGATCCCTTTCGCGACTCACCGTCCGTATGGAACACATCACGGACCCTTGGAATCGATCTCACATCTCATGCATAACACGTATAAGGAAATAGGATATACCTGAGGTTCACGTTCCTGTCTCATATATCTAAACACGCACGATATAGCTACACAACTATAAACACTAAAGACGACACACGTTTAGAAAAGACTCGAGTACTCACCTGACTGATTTTCCGAAGTTTGAGCACTCTGATCGAATCCGGCCCGATGTCCGCTAGTCCCTGTAATGACACGGATATCCCAATGGTCAATCACAATCTCAAGTAACACATATCACACCATCGCATTAATCCGGACTCAACTCGAACCCGACGACCCCCACGAAACCGAACCCCGATTACTACTCGAAACCCGACCCAAAACTCGACTTAAATTAATCCCAATGAGACCCCCAGACCCAAACAAACTCAGCCCAAGCAATCCCGAAGGAACCCGACACAATTTTGACCCAAACTCATTTTATGAGATTAAACTCGGATTTTCACTGCAGGCCCTTGGTCCCGCCGCGAAACCGCGAAACCCTGTTCCTGCACAACGATTTTCAGCTGTGCCCAGGAGTATTACTCCCCACATATACGAATTATAGCCTCAATCAACATATAAAATCAGTACATAATAACCCTTTTACAGCTTCATAACCAACCCTTACCAATTCATAGCATACAACACAAATTTGAGAACTAATTCATAGCTTGCTTACCTTTAGAGCTCAAGAACACTCAAAGGAAGAAGATGATGAAGCAAAACCCAATTCACACAATCAATTCTGGAGCTGGAGCTGACCTTTGCTGCTGGATTTTCTCTCACACACACACTCATACACTTTAGGGGTTTCACAAATGGATAAGAAGGAAAAGGGGAAAGAACCCTTATGTACGTTTCTATTTTTTAGCCGGTCCCGAACCCAATAACCCGAACCCGATATCACATTTTCACTATTAATGCCCATTTAACCCATTTAATCCCGCGATCCCAAAAACATAATCCGTTCATTAAAATTATAACCTGATAACACACAAACCCAATCCCGACACGTATCAATCCACGAAACGAGATATAATTGGACCAACCCAATATTAATAATTTATTTATCCACTAAAATAATTCCACGTACCAGGTCGAAATGACGGATGTTACAATTTTTAATCTACATATTATATATCATATCTAAATAAAAGTTATCTTTTATGTTTATCTAATTATTAGAATATCTTAAGATAAATATATATTATACAAAATTATTAATTATTTGACTAAAAGATAATTTGTAAAAACATATTTCATATCTATTTTTTTTATTTCTTGTAATAAATATATAAATAATATATCATATATAAATTAAAATGTCAAATTATATCAATTGAAATATATAAATATACATATATAAATGTAGTAAATATTCATATTTATTTATAACATTAGAAACATAATAATTATGACTAATAATAATCCTGTTGTTATGTATTTTAAATGATTATTATTTTATGTGTTTTACTTAACAAATGACATAAAGAAAGCTATATATGGAGACGAGTTCTTTCACTGACATAACATGTGTGTATTTCCTTAACGAATGACAAATTAAAAGAATTATTTATATTATCATTGTACGTGTACTTAGCAAAAAACGTACTACAACTAAAACATTATTAAATACATGCAGAGTTCGATCGAGACCGAGAGCTAGCTAGCACACCAATCTAACCGTGATATTTTGAAATCATTTTGCCTATTTTTAATCTGAATTAAAGAAATAACTAAACCTTCTGGATTCAGAAAGAACTTCGAATAAAGAAGATGAAGATCGTCACCTTCTGGATGTTATTAAAAATCGCTATCGTCTGCATCGCTTAATATATAGGAACTCGCTGATATATAGGCAATCTGCATTAGCATTCAACATTGTCAACTACAACATGCATGCTAGCGTTTGTGAGGTTTCAGCATTACGGAAGCTGTTAAAGTGTTAAGTTTAGCATCAGTGAGCCGACTGATGCAGTGTAGCAAATGGAAAATAGATTAATCTGTTGATTTTAAGAATTCCAGATTAATCCCTACTAATAGTTTGTTGATTCCGTAGAATGTCAAACAATTAGGCTTTAAACAACCGATTTGAACTCGGAAAATTTCTTACAATACTTCAACATATCTTAAGTAGAAATGGAAAACTGAAAACAGATCAAAAAACCCAATGAGTCGACCCAGAGAACCAAAAGAAAACCCAAAAACCCAAAAAAATCACAAAAAAAACAATAACTTCCAATCCGGGTCGAATTTGGGGCAAACGGTTGGGCAAACTGCGTGGAGCTCGATCCAACGGTCGTCTGGACACCTGACGGACCCCAAAGGGAGACCCGAGTCAAAAGATATGGACCTTTCCGTTTAGCCCATTTTGTTACAAATTCTGTCTTGGGCCTCCAGAAACAATAAGGCTCGATCATCCACACTTGGGCCTGCATCCCCGACAATGCTGATCCCTTAAGGAATTTTCTTTGATCACCAAACCGGCCACTTTTGATTTTCGTATTTGTTTCCCGGAGCTTCCCCGAGCCCTGCAAGGGGCGGCTCCCCCTTGACTTTCACATTACGTTCAGTTTGGGTCAAGACTACAAAACTACTTATACGAGTGTGTAGTACACAGTACGTAAAACTCGTTCTAAGCACGAACACGTCTTGAAAATTATCATACAAATAGTGCTATAACATAATATGACTGGCCGGCCCTGGGGACGAATCTGTTTAAGGGGAACGAATATTACTTTTCTCATCGTTTCAATATTAAGAAAATTAATGAGGGTATGTTCTTATCTCTAATTATAATTATAATTTTTAAATACTAAAAATCCAAGTAGGTTGCTTCCGTACAGGAATTAATCCTTTTGACCTCTTCTTATTTACTCTATCAATGCAAGCTAGATCCATGTAACAAATGGTATATATTAATCATATAATATTAAATTTTATAATGCAAGTTCATGACTTTAGATTATGTATTAAACGTACTTTCTATTGATTTTAAAAGCAAAAAAAATATAAAAGAAGGTTTTAGTCCGTTTAAAAGGTCAAATATGAAACTTTGTCTTGCAAGAAGTCAAGACACAACATATATATATATATATATATATATATATATATATATATATATATATATATATATATATATATATATATATATATATATATATATATATATATATATATATACATATACATATAGAATCAGGTTCATCAGCGTACCTATGAGATTCCAGCGTACCCTAATGTGAATGATTATTCACATATATTTTTTAATAGACATGTATAAGCAAAATGAGCAAAATCATAAATCTTGTGAATGGTAAAAAAAAGACAATGTGAATGATCATTCACACCATTCACATCGTGTGAAATGACCATTCACATGGATGGTCATTCACATAAATATGCATTGAGCATTCACATAATTTTTAAGGACACCATAAGTGTGAATAACATTTAAAAATAGTTATGAGAAAAAAATATAAAAAAAGTTTTGAAGGTTAGTACATTTGGGTGCACTTGATTTCGAGAGATACTTTTTTTTAACCTGTCTCTCTCTCTCTCTCTCTATATATATATATATATATATATATATATATATATATATAGGTTCAAGTGAGTACCAACCATTATGCAGCGTACCATAAAGTACCACACTTAAAAGTAATTTTTTTTCATGAACACGTTTTAATTAACATTACTCAGATCATATTGAATTTCACGCAAATCCGAACACTCTAAAAGTGCATGAAAACACGCATCACATAAATGCGAGTTCACATCATTTTTAGGAGCTAGGAGATGTGAATGTATGTGAAATTTACATATGATCTTCATAATGTTGATTAAAACATGTTTATGAAAAAAAAATTTTAGAAAGTTTTTTAAAGGTTGTATCTTCTGGTGCGCTGCATAATAGGTGGCAATCTCTTGAACCATATTATATATATACATAATATATATATATATATATATATATATATATATATATATATATATATATATATATATATATATATATATATATATATATATATATATATATATATATATATATATATATATATATATAAAAGGCCATACCTGAATTAAAAACATGCATGTCGTCATGCAAGGTGACTTGCTCAAAATTTGTTTAGAAGATGCGTATGTAATATGATTTAATATATATGTAATTTAAATATTTATATTTGCTTATATGTTACGTACATCATCTATTAGAAAACTTGAGACATAGTCACCGAACGACCACCATCTGCATCTATATTCATCAATTCTATATATATAGTATGCACCTAGCATGATGATCGATGATGCATGTGATATGATCCACGATGATGCATTTCTGGATGAACACGCGGTAACCATGATGATGCACATGACGAATCGATAAAGACGAAATTGATTCAGTGACATTGTGGTGGTGTAGTTGATTCATCAATGATGGTGGTTATGCCGTTGTTGGTGGTCCTTGACTTATTATATTATTTATGATCTTCAAAATTGACCGCATCAATGTAGATAATATTGTGTTGGTGATCGATCCTACAAATTGTTTGATGATTTAAAATATTGATGATGCATGTCGTTTTTTTAATTGTTTAATGGAATTGAAAATTAAAAATTTTAAAAGATTTTTATAATTTTTAGAAAGTAAATATGTCGGCATGTTATCCCGAAAATTAATGTCCCTCAACGTTTTGCATCATATGTATTGTGTTACATAAAAAATTCACTAAATTACAATTATGCAACACATCGTGATCTACGGGCTAAAAAGTGGTTTCTTGGTTCCAAAAGAACCATCCCTGTCCATTTTTTCTTATCCGCTTTTATTTAGATTAAATCACGATAAATTTTTATGCTAAACGAAATTTTTTTTTAGCATTTAATTAACGGTTATCCTTGAATTCGGTGGTCCCCGCCAATCCGATGCGGATTCCAATAAGTCCCTGTGGTCTTTTTAGGTGGGTATAGGATTATTGACGTCACCTGTCACTAGATTGCAATTCGTGTATTCGTGTGTAACAGGTCAGACACGAAATTTACACGACACGAATTTGCCAAACATGTACACGACACGGATGAAATTCGTGTTACCTGTGACACGACACGCAATAGTGTCACACGAAAACACGAATACACAGCCTGTAAACGAGTTAGACCCGAATTTTTAACAAAAATATGAACTTATAAATCCAAAATTTCATCTTCCAAAACATTTAATTCCAAGTTTCCAACATCCAAAACATATAAATCCAAGTTTTCAAAAAACATATAATTCCAAATTCCAAAACATATATAAATCCAAGTATCAAACAACACTCCAAATTCCGTGTCTTAGACGTGTCACACGTATTTTACACGTGTCTTATACGTGTTTATACAGGTAAATTCGTGTTTGACACAAGTAAGACACGAAACACTAATTTCAAAAACAGGTCAACCTGTTTTGACAAGAAACACGATTTTACCAAACTTGTACACGAAAATTTCGTGTCGTATACGTGTCGTGTCTGTCGTATCGTGTCCCATATTGTCAGGACTACCTGTCACATTAATTACCATTCCTAAAAACAATATGCATGTCGTCATGCAAGGTGACTTGCTAGCTCAAAATTTGTTTAGAATAGAGTGCTACTATTCTCATCCTATAAATGTATATTTCTACCCTATCATTAATACTATATTATTAGAAATCAGTTTTTATAATTAATTAGCCAATAAAAAAGTGACATTTTTTACCATTTCACTTTTCAACGTCAAGCTAACTCTTTTTCTATCCTATCATGGGTGTAAATAGACAACTCCATCAGAATATGATCGATATAATATATATGTAAAATCTAATAATATTTCTATTAGAAAAAACTTGGGACATGGTCACCAATCCATATATATATATATATATATATATATATATATATATATATATATATATATATATATATATATATATATATATATATATATATATATATATATATATATATATATATATATATATATATATATATAGGGTCGGGATCAATGGGGTACCATGTTAGACTGGGGAACCGGAGTCCACCCATGTTTGGTTATAAGTAAAAAAGGGTAATATAGTCAATTAGGTTTATCTTAATTAATAGATGACAACTAATGAATTAATAAATTCCTTAATTATAAGGATTTACTTCCATAACAATATCTTTAATAAATTTCAAAATGTGTTTTAGTGAACATGTTCAATCGGATTCGACAATGGATTTTAGTGAACATGTTCAATCGGATTCGACAATGGGTTTTAGTGAACATGTTCAATTGGATTCGACAATGAGTTTTAATGAACATGTTCAACCGGATGTGTCAAATAAATGTATTTATTATTTTCATCAAACCGTTCGTGAATAATCAATTTCATATACACGTTATTGAACATGTGCAATCGGGGTTTATTGTGTTTTTAGTCATTCTAACCGTTTTGGTGATAAAATAATATTGACGGTATTGAACATGTTCAATCGTGGTTTATGGTGTGTTTTCATTGCACATGTTCAGTATGGGTGTAAGGAATGATATTAACTGAAATGGAGATTTTCATGGGATACACAGAATCTTCGATTCTAATTTAAATTTTTCAATACCATTTTTACCCCCAACATTAATTAATGTGGGAAATAATTTTAAACAAAATTTATATTATATTTAAGGATTTTAATGACAAATGATTGGCTATAAATGGTTCCCCGGTACCCCAGTCTAATATGGTACCCCATTGATCTTGAATCTATATATATATATATATATATATATATATATATATATATATATATATATATATATATATATATATATATATATATATATATATATATATAGTACGCACATAGCATATACGCATTTGTTACGTACCCTTGTCTTGAATCTAATTAACACGTACAGTTGTGTTGAATAGAATAGAATAGAATAGAATAGAATAGAAGATATATATGCATGGGCATGGGCATGGGCATGAATCAGGGAAAGAGTTTTTGTGTGAAAGTGATTGAGAGTGTAGTGGTGCATGCAGAACAGAACCATGGCATGATCACTGGTTACCCTTTACAAACCTTGACTTGCTTGTGCCACCTAATTTTGATGCAGGCTCTTTCTTCTGCTACAAGAAACCATCCCATGAAAGCTTCCCTACCATCATAAATGTCCTCCGATCGAGCATCCTTATCTGGAGCTCTCAGTGTCTTTTACCCCCTTGCCGGTGACATCGTTTGGAACGAAGCTGCCGGAGAGAATCAGATTCACTGCAACAATCAAGGCGTCGACTTCATCTACGCTGTTGCTGATGTGCAACTCAAGGAACTTGATTTCTACAATCCAGATGACTGCATTGAGGGTAAACTCATGCCCAACAAGCCACGTGGGGTGCTCGCAGTCCAGGTCTTGTTCAATTATTTAAGTGTTTAAAATTAATTAACTAGTTTATTAAACGGATACTTTTAATAAATAGTTTTTAAACTATATAAACTTAAAATTAAAAAAACTAAATATTAAAATTAGATGTATTCAAACTTTTAATTCTAATGATGTTTAATATCTTTTATTATACTTAACTGTAAGTATAAATTATTAAAACGGTAAACAATGATGATTTATAATTTTTAAGTTTATTATTATTAAAATATTCTTTAAATGATGTTTGTTGAGATTTTAGTGGATATAATATAATTTTATCTTTAAAGAAAATTTAATTAAAATCAAAAATAAATATAGAAATCTATCTATCTATACTATTAAAAGAGTAACTATACTCATTTATGGTGAAGCCACGTGTCGTCACCATGAATCGACACGTGGCATTTATAGATTTTAAAAATAATAAAGAAATTTAAAAAATCTATCCAAATTTAATATAATCCACTTTTAAATTCAAATCAAATCAAATCAAACAAAATCTAATACTCTACTAACTTATTAATTAAATCTATCCAAATCTAATCCACTTTTAAATTCAAATCAAATCAAATTAAACAAAGTCTAATAATCTACTAACTTATTAATTATAAGATAATATAATAAAAGTTTTAAAAATATATATAAGAAAATAATTACCCTTCATATATATTTATAAATATACAAAATTAATAGGTCATAATAAATAATAATATCATCTTATATACTTTTGTTTAAAAAATAATATTTATATCTTTATCTTTTTATATATTATATTTTATATATATTAAAAATATCCGCGTAATACGCGGGTAATAAACTAGTATTAATTAACACATGTTAATAGTAGAGAATGCCCATTGTCATCATGAGAGGATAACAAATGACAAATTAGTTACTCATTTAATTGTATTTATAGATTAGAGACGTATCAGCTAACTTTTTATTTTTTTTATTTACAAGCAAAGAGAACATACAAACACGCGCACAAACGTGCGCGCACGCGCGCGCACACACACACACACTTACGCACATACACACACATATATAAATTTAGGATCAAATGAGAAGCTAAGTATATTTTGAGAAGTGTGAGAAACATTGTGATACTGTTTTTGTTGGGAAATAGTTTAAGTACATTCAAGCTGTTAGTTTAGACTTCTCAGACTGTTAGTAGATTTTACATGTAAATACAAAGTTCATGCTGTTAGTTGAAGAAACTCGAGCTGCCAGTGTAAAAGTTCAAGCTGCCAGAGCAAATCAACTCGAGCTGCTCAGTTCATGCTGTCAAGAGATTCAAGCTGCTCAACAGTTTCATAAACAGAAAGTGCTGATTTTCAGGAAAGATATCTACACGAAGATTCCAGCATATCTACTATCAGAGAAGTCATAGTCCTTCAAGGAAACAAGTCCAAAAAGCAATATAAATAGACAGAATAGGTTTTCTATTGTATAGGAGTTTTCTGCATATTTTTGAGTCTGTAATTGCTTCGTTGGTTAAGTTTTCTTAAGCCTCTAAGGTTGTAAAACCCTAAGAACAGTCTGTGTTCTTCGTCTAATCAAACAGATTAGAGGTGATTGTAATCATTGAATTCAGCAATACAAACAGTCTTGATTACTTCTTATGTTTTATGCTTCATTGGTTCTGAAAGTTTTTGTTAAAATAATTAAGTGTTATTCCGCAAACTTCTTAATTAAACTTTGATTCAAAGCAAGATTATTGATTTATACTCTGATAAATTTCAAATCAGTTAATCTTGATTATTCAGTTTTAGATTCTGACAGTTTTTTACATATAGATTCACCATTTTTTGAATATATAAATATTGAATCAAATAAATCAACACTTCATTAATTTTTAATATCGATTCATTAGTTTTTGAAATTATAATTAATGAATCACAAATTCAAAAATAAATGAATCAATGTACAAAATTAATGAATCAATATAAAAAATTAGTAAATCAATATACAAAATTAATGAATCAATATAAAAAATTAGTAAATCACACACACACATTGAGGTCATCTGCGGACCTAATGGGAAGGGAGGGGTAGCTCGTTTAACGGATCTCATCCTTAATAAACTCATTTTGTAATGTAATTTTATATAAAATTTTATGTGTGTAACTGCCAAAAATGTAATTGTGCAAATTATACTGTTAAAAATAATAAATGAAGTGTGCAATTTGTTTAAAACATTTATGCCTCAAATGAAGTGTGCAATTTTGTTATTGATAGATTCCAAAAAATAAAAAATTACAAAACAATTGTGAGAGTTAACTTGTTAACTTATATTTTCTAATAAATTAAGTTTGTATGCATTATTTGTTAGTTTGTTAACCGTAAACCCGACAAAAACGTGTGCAACTGGTCGCTTTGGCGGTTGAATCCGCCACTGATTAAGGTTCAGAAAAGTATTATTCAAAATCGAGTGATCTTGAAGGTACCAGCTTTAAAAAAAATTAAATTTTTTTAATAATCATGTTTAAATTAATGTTACACGTATGACATGTCAATTTCAAATACATTCAGACTTTCTACATCATTAAAATTTATGTGAATATTCATGCAAATTTATGTGAATAATCATCCAAGTGATAATTCTTCATATCATTCACATTAATACGTTTTATCATTCATAAGATTTATTTTTTTTTAAATATAAGATATGGTTCTATTGAAGAAAAATTTTATAATGTTAGTTTATACAAAAAAAACGTGAATAATCATTCACAAAAGTTACGCTGTATATTGAAAGTTACGCTGATGAACCTGATTATATATATATATATATATATATATATATATATATATATATATATAGGGGTGTGTTCAATATATATACATCGCTAGAAAAACTGAAATGCATCACGCGGAAATTTGATGCATCACGTGGAAATAATGATGCATTACAGGGGAATTGTGATGCATTTGTGGTGGTACATAGAGGCTCTTCAAGGTTTTTTGATGCATGGAGGTTCTCCATTGAACCCACCTCTATATATATATATATATATAGGGAGGTTCAATGGAAAACCACCATGCACCGGAAAACTTGTGAAAACCGCACTGCACCACCACAAATGCATCAAATTCCCCGCATGATGCATCAAAATTCCGCGTGATGTATCAAATTTCCCGCGTGATGCATCAAAATCTCGCGTGATGCATCACCTTATTTACGATCATGCCACCGCGTTTTTCATGAAATGCACCAAATCGGACGGTAGGCGTAGGTTTCCATGGTTTTCAGGTGCATAGTGGTTTTCCATTGAACCCACCCCTATATATATATATATATATATATATATATATATATATATATATATATATATATATATATATATATATATATATATATATATACATATATATATGAGAAGCTAAATATATTTTGAAAAATGTGAGAAACAATGTGATTCATTTTTTACATACACCATATTTTAAATATATAACTAATGAATTATAAACTTTGAACAAAATAAATCAACAGTTTGTTACTTTTTTACATTGATCATTAGATTTTGGATTTATAAATAATGAATCACCAATTCAAAAATAAGTGAATTAATGTACAAAATTAGTGAATTATAATGATTTCACATTTTTTAAGATATATTTACATTCTCACAATAACCTTAACCTACATACACAAGGTTAATACCCATATACTAATTAAATGGGTTGACTTATAATAATATCTATAAATAAATATTTATTTATATAGCAAATAATAATATTATTAATAACGATGACGATGATGAATTAGAGTTTTTATAATTTTCTTTAAAATATTATTAAATTATTTAAGTTATATTATAGTGAATTTGATTTGATTTATGTTTATATTAAATTGTAGTAAATGACATGGTAAATTGAGAAAATGACATGTGTCCAATTAAAAGAGAAGATGACAAGTGACAAACTTTTACTCTTTTAATAGTATACTAGTACTAGTATATTACCCACATGACTTGTTATTTTAAAACTTTATATAAATTTGAAAAATTCTTATAGAAACTACTAATAAAATAACAATATTATACTGCTGAAGAGATTATTGAAAATATATAAAGTAGCTAGGTAACTAAATGTAAAATACATAATTAAAAATTAAATAATAACAAAAAAGGAAAAAAATTTATAAAAGCTAAGATGTTTGGATAATAAACTAAGGAAATACATGAGTTATAGACTTAAATTTAAAATAGAAATCCAAGATAATAAGGATATTTTTTTTTTCTAAATTAATTTAATTAATGCAATATGTTTTAATATAGAAATTGTAGGTTATACACGCGTCATATTCAGATTATGTCATTTCAAAAATATAATAGAGTCTTCATATAATTTAACATCCAATTAATTAATGTCAATCAATTAATAGTAATAGAATTACATGATATGATATATAATGCAGGTTACAGAGTTAAAATGTGGAGGCATGGTGATTGGGTGCATTGTTGATCATCGGGTAGCATATGGATACTCAGCTAACATGTTATAGACATGTAGTGGTTAGATTAATACATCATGCATTTAAATCATATATACATACATCTTAATCAAAATATATTTCAAAAATTTTTCAGTGCTCTTCATTAATTTGAAGCCGATCGATTACCCGACCCTATGAATTTAAGTGAGTTTGTGTCATATCTTATCAGTTTTTTCATGTATTAAATTAAATAATTAATCAACAATGTAGATACTTTTGTTTATGTTATTAATCATAGGAATAATTGCGCAAAAACCATCAACTTGTCAGTTTTTTGAGATTAAATCTCAAACCATTTTTCGTTGCATATAAAACCCCGAACTAACTAAAAATCAGTAAAGCAAGATTTTATCAACGTGTAATACTTGACAACCAGTTTCAACAATTAAAATTTATTCCACGTAGGTTATTTACCGGTCCACATAGGATTAATAACCGATTTCAACCGGTTAACAATTGATAAAACATTGATTTACTGATTTTTAGTTAGTTCGAAGTTTTCTATGCAACGAAAAATGGTTTGGGGTTTTAATCAAAAACTGACAAGTTTGTGATTTTTTACGCAATTATCCTTTAATGATATTTGGAATATTTTTACTCCAACTTATTTTGGGTTCCACGCTACTAAATATGTTCATCTAAAATTTTTATTTCAGTTTAGTTTGGTTTCGATCAAACTGAAAAACCATATTAATTTCACAATTTATATGAAATTAATGGCCCAATTAACATATAAAAGATAATATTTAGCCTAACCCAATAATTTTTGTTGCGTGTTAAATTCATATATACTAGTTTATTACCCGCGTATTACGCGGATATTTTATATATATATAAAATATAATAAATAAAAAGATAAAAATATAAATATTATTTTTTAAACAAAAGTATATAAGGTGATATTATTATTTATTATGACCTACTAATTTTGTATATTTCTAAATATATATGAAGAGTAATTATTTTCTTATATATTTTTAAACTTTTATTATATTATCTTACTAGTTATTAACCCACGTATTACGTGGATATTTTTTAAAATAAATGTTTACTAAAATTCTATGCAAACGTAAATTACATATGAAAATTTTTATTTAAAATTACGTAAATAGTATTATTTTTTTTGCTATAAATGATTAAAATTTTCCTATTTTTAAATATATTTGAATAGTCTTCATTTTCTCGGGAGTTTTCATTCCTATATTTTTAAGTATAAATTAAAATTTTTCTTTGCACAGAACACAATTAAAAATTTTATAAATAAAAATATTAAAAATCATACTATTACAAATATTGCATTATTTAACTTTTTAAATATATAAAATAATGAATAGTTAGTTTAAATTAGTAGTTAAATCTGACATTTATTTAGATCCCTTAAAAAGATTTTTTTTATTTATGGTAGTTAAATATGTAGATCTTAATTTATTTATACTTAAATTTTAAATATAAATTAATTAACTAATTAATTAGATTATATATGGAAAAATTAGCGGGAAAATAAAATTTAGTTAACCGAGGGAGCGACACGTGTCACTCAACATTTTCTTTTATTAATAGATATAGATAATTAATAAGTTAGTATATTATTAGATTTTGTTTGATTTGTTTTTATTTGATTTGAATTTAATAGTGGGTGATATTAGATTTGGATAGATTTAATTAATAAGTTAGTAGAGTATTAGATTTTGTTTGATTTGATTTGATTTGAATTTAAAAGTGGATTATATTAGATTTGGATAGATTTGATTTAAATTTTTTTTTTAAATCTATAACTGCCACGTGTCGATTCATGGTGACGACACGTGGCTTCACCAGAAATGAGTATAGTTACTCTTTTAATAGTATAGATAGATATGTACCGTTTGTTTGCATAAAAGATAATTTGTCTAATGTTTTATTTCACTTTTGATTGATGAAAAATGGTCCTGAAAGTTTGATATAGGAGATTCAATAAAACATATGTTTTTTTGTCGATTTTTCAATCGGCTAATTGAACATATGAATGGTTCATCATTTTTTTTCCATCCAAGAAAAATTAAAAATCTGGTTTATTATTTTTTCTATCGAAACACTAAAAAATGAGTTGGTTGGTCATTCGGTCCATTTAAATCGAAAATGGAAATGGTGAGCCGTTGTTTTCTAATAAAAAAGACTTAAATTTAAATTTATTGGTCGTTTTCACGTTCCGGACATTTATAAATCAAAATAATTTTTATTTTTTTGTATGACTATATAATATGCGAATATTTATTTAGGTTTTTATATTTAGTTTTCAATTTAACCAAACGTAATGATAAAGATTTAACCACCAAAAGGAATGGTTCTGAAATTTTAATTTTCAATAATCATATATTATAACCGAAATATTTACAATTAAATCATATATTATATCGTATATTATAAAGAAAATAAAATTCGTATATTTATGTCTTTCTTTTTAATAACTATATATTATAACTGCAGAATTTATTTAAAGTTCGCAAAAAAAAAAAAAAAATCGTGTATCATATAACAATTGAAAAAGCTACACACCTTTTTACATTTTAATTTTTTGAAACGAATAAAATAATAAACCATTTTGATTTTCAATTTAATAGAACAAGAAAAAGACTAATCAAATATAATTTTAAATGTTTTCGATCAATTGGGTAAAACGATCAACCGTTCCGATTTTCAATTTAACCGAACAAAAAAACGACCAACCAAACTAATTTGCACTGTTTTCGATAAATTAAACAACGAACCATTTAGTTTTTTATAAAAATGGGAACATATTAAATAACGAACCATTCATATTTTCAATTTAACCAATTGATGCATCATATGTTTTTATGATCAGAAACATTAAAAGTTAGATTAATTGGTTGTTTTTCAGTTTGGTAAAATTAAAAGTCTAAGGGGGTGTTTGATAGCCACTTATCAGGCTCTTATCAGAGGTAACTTTTTATTCGGTAAGAGGAAATACTGGTAATTGCGTTTGATATGCAGAAGACATAAGAGTCAAAATTCTCTTATCATGTCTTATCAGGATATGACTTTGATATGCTACGTACTTATCACCACTTATCACACAAAAAAAACACGTCCCTCCCACCCCACCGTTTTTTTTTTTTTGAAAGGCAAAAAGGTAACTAGCAAGGAGCTTCGGCATTGCCATCACCCCAAAAACTAGAAACCCAAAGATATTATTAAATATAAATTAGATTACAAAAAGAGAAGTCCTCCAAGATGGAGAACACCAATAACCAACTTCCTCACAAGGAGAATAAATACAATATAAAACACACCTCACAAAAGAGACACAGTTTAACAACCCACCCCACCCTTACCTTTACCCTATACCTTATCTCACCCACCCTACCCCTACCCTACCCTATCCTAAACCCCCTACCCCACCCCACCCCACCCCACCCTCAACCATCTAATCTCACCCTACCCTAACTACCCTTAACTTACTTATACCACCTCATCCCCATCTCCACCCTTAACCCTACCCACCTCACTCCGATACTTACCCTATCCCACTCTACCCATCCCTACAATAACCCATCAAACCTACCCACCCCACCCCTCCTTATCCCACCCTACCCTACCCCTATCTCTTCCCACCCCTACCCCTCAAACCTACCCAACTCACCCCTACCCTACCCCTCAAATCTACCCTATTTACCCCACCCACCCTCAACCTACCCCACCCTACCTCTTACCAAATTTATTATAACGAGAAATATTCCAACACTTTTTGATAAAGTTTATTATTTTTCAATAACATATCTATATGATTTATAAACTTAAGTTATTTGTAAGTTAATAAACGTAACCTTATAAACTTGATTATTACTTATAAACTTTAATTGTTATTTGATTCTTGAAAGCATGTTGGTTATATGTTTATTGAATGCATTTATGTTACTTGATTATAACTTATAAACTTGAATTGGTTTCTTACTTAAATCTTGTTAGTGTTATTTGAATGATATTAAATGTTTACATAGATCACTTTGATTCAATGATATTATTCTTACTTGATATTTGACTTTAATCAATGATATCTGTTTGGTTTTGGAAATTAATATGTAAAATTAATAAAAATAACAGAATCAGATGATTTATAAAACAAACAGACTTATTGAATTCTCTTATCAGATCTTAGTATCTTATCAGGACCACTTCTCATCAATCAGAAGTGGAATCAGACATCAGACAATTAACCTCTTATGTAATCAAACAACACCTAAATGATTAGTCTTATTTTTTTGTGTAATTACAACAGAATAAAATATAAAAATTGACCTAAGGACACTTGAATGATAAAAAACTAAAAGCTCATAAAAAATATATATTAACAAAAACAAAAATACAAAATATAAAATTTTGAAAGTTTATTTAAAATTATATAAATGATAAAAAATTAAAAACGTATTAAAATTATATATCACATAACAAAAATAAAATTATAAAGTTGCACAAACCGATTAAAATATATAAATAATAAAAATTTAAAACCAATTATAATACAAATGTATATATAAAACATAAAAACACAAAAAGCTAAAACTAAAAAGAACAAAGAAACAAAAAAAATTAAAAAGTTGTTTAAATATTTCAGAAATGATCCAAGAATGTTAAAAAGACATAAATGCCTCTAAAGTCAAGGAAGAGTTAACCGGCCATTTGTTTGAGAGACCAGAAACAAATATCTTTTCATTTTTATGGATTGTTTATGCAATTATTGTGTGATATATATTGATCAAATCCATAAACTTTATAATACCATAGAGACGATTTATGTATATTATTGTAAAAAATTAATATGTTTACGTAAAAAAACAATAGATTACGTTTGAATGCAATTAATCCTTAAATCTAAAATTATCTCTCCTTGTCTTACATTTTGAACCCATGCATGAGCATCCGTACATCCCGTCAATTATGAAAACAGAGACCAATGCGAAATGTAAGCATTTTTTAATCCCATCTATCTTTCGTGACCTTTCAATTTCGTTTTCCCGATAATTTTATTACCATAATTTCTATTCTAATGTTAAGAAATATTAATAATTCTAAGTATTTTTATAAACTATTTATGATATTTTATTTTCATATTAATTAAAACATTTAATAAATCTATAGTTAAAAGTATATGGATTAACCTTATATTTCAGTCAGTAAAATTTTTATTTATTCGTATATTATGTATTTTAATTTTATAGTTTGTATCATTTAGATAATTTATTTATTGAGTTTTAATATTAGCATATATTATTAAAAATTTATAATTGTAAGATACTAATTTAATTTTATATGTATTTTTAAAAAAACATTATTTTATAAATATATTATCATATAATACATATCCCATGAAGTATATGGATAAATAACTAGTGAATAAATAAAACAAGAATTGGATTTCTATTTTAGAAAAATGGACACTGCATGCCGTCCAATTAACACGGTTTTGGACTTCATCATTCACTATTTCACACCTTGGTACGTTGACTTACGTTTTTATATATATCTTTTATATTTTTAGCTTTTCATTTATAGATAATTAATAGAGCCTCTTATTTAAAATAAATTAATAAATTTTTCTTTATTACAAACCAATATTCTATTATTACATACGAAAAAATAAAATAAAATAAACTAGCGAATGTAGACAATACACCAACTAAGTAATTAAAAAAATGTTCACATTACTAATTACATGGTCAAAAATTATATAATAATGTAGAACACAAATTGTCATGTGACATCATCACGTTAGCACATTTCATATAGGAAGACAATTACTCTTTAGTATTACTACAATAAAATTAAAGATAAATATACTTCATTATTTTTAATATCAATAAAGATTAAAAAATATAAAAGATAAATACTATTATTTTTAAAATAAAATAAAAGGTAAATATAAGTAATTATTTCTAATATTTATAAAGATTGATAAATATAAAAGATAAATACAATATGTATAAGATTTAAATCTACATCTAATTTATATTTTGTATATACTTTTCTATACATCTAATTAGAAAAATATATTGTTTATTAAAAACTTGTAATATATATTAAAAATAAATACGAATCATATATACAATATTATAAATTTAAAAATTAAACATAATACTTTATTGATAAAAACATATTTATAACATTTTATTTATTATAGAATATATATAAACATTATGTTTTATATAAAATTAAAATTTTAAATTATTCCGATTAAATATATATGTATATATATATGTGTGTAGAAATAATTAAAAGTTTTAAAAGAATATTAAAAAAATAAGTATTGTTCATAAATATTTAAAAAGATAGATAAGTAATATATATGACGAATAATAATATTTTTATTTTATTTTTTAGTAAAAAACATTACATGGTTTAATTTTAAGTTTATACATATTTTATCTAACCAATTATGCATTAAAAGTTATTCGTAACACATTAGTTGATAAACCAATAATGGAATATGATTGGATATTTCAAGGGATGTGGAGCTACCGGGGATAGACATTGGCACTGAGTTTCCAGACACCCGCACATCTATACCCTTTTGGGTTTTTCATATCTTTTCACTTTTAACACAATATATCAATTTATAATTTTTCGTAATTAACCAATTTATTACCATTTAAAGGTGTAGTTTCTAATTACTGACTTATTAACCATGCAATATTTATTAACCTGGTGGGTAATTAATTAACAAAATTAAAAAAATTAACTTCAAAACTTAACCTTACGCACACAAAAAATCTAATTATGTGATAACTAGTTTAAATATTATCCACGTATTACCAATATGTTTTTAGTTAAAATTATTTGTATAACATGTATCTATCTATATCTTTTAATACTATTAAAAGAGTAACTATTTTGTCACTTGTCGTCACTTGCTATTGTCATGTGGCATTACCTCCTACTGACATTTGGATCTTATATTTTTTTTATTTATATTAATCAACATAGATAATAATTTAAATAATATTTAATCTAATTAAATCTAAATCTTATCTAATATAAAACTCAAATTTAAATTTAAATTTAAATTTGAATGGTAACTTTTTTATATATTTATTATACTATATAAATAGATATTACAAATTTGATAAAATATATTTAAAAATTATCCTACAAGATTAATGAAATTATATTTTTAATATATACCCATGTTATACATGGGTTTATAAACTAGTATATTAATAAAAGAAAACAACTAGCGACACGTGTCGTTTTCTCATCTGATCAAAATTTCATTTTCACGCTCAATTTTCCATATATAATCCTCCTTAGTTAATTATGTAATTTATATTTAAAAACTAAGTAAAACTGCAATCAAGTATTACCTAATTTAACTCCTATAAATAAAATAATTTTTTAAAATCATTTTAATATCTTCCATATCTAACTTCTAATTTAGCTAACTAGACACTATGTGTCGATTTCGTACATTTAAAACTTAAATATTTAGTATTGCTAATGAAATGTTTTATAAATTCTTTTAGTAAAACTATTTAAATTGTGTTTTTTTTTGTAAAACTCATTTTTTGAATTTTATTAGTTAAATATAAATAAATCAAAAAATAAAGAGTTTTATAAGGATAACACATATTAGTACTATTCATACTACAATAAAAAATTTTAATTATGTTCATAACGAAAAATAATAGTGTTTTTGTAATTTTTTGGTAGAAAAATAAACATTTTAATATGTAATTTACAATTGTATAGACTTTTAGCAAACAATTAATTTATAAAACATCCACTTAATAAAAACACACAACTATTAAATATTGAAAATAATATAAGAATGGTATTGTTATTTGTCATAATTATTATTTTTCTAACTTTATAAATTGATATAAATAGTAGCTATTTTTAATATTTTTTAATTTTTAATATATTTTAATTGATATAAATTGATATTTTAGTTTATATATAATATAATAGTTATATACTTTATTATAAATTAATATTTATAGATTAAACAAATAGAGTGTATTTATCTTTTTAAATATAATAAATTGTATTTATCTTTTTTCATTTATAATTAAAATATACTAGAGTGTTTATTTTTTTAAATATAATAGATTGTATTTATTTCTTTTTCTTGTAATAATAAATTGTATTAGATTTTAGTTTATATACAATATAATACTTATATGTTTTATCTTTTTAAAAACAATAATTGTATTTATTATTTTTATAATAATAAATTGTGTGTGTCTATATACATACATACATAGATAGATATATATATATATATATATATATATATATATATATATATATATATATATATATATATATATATATAGAATATGGTTCGTGTGAGTACCTAAAAAATACAGAGTACCGTGAGCACCTGTGAACACACGTGTTTCAGATGTAAACTTGCTTCGAAAAAAAGATTGTTTTTAAAAAAAAATTTTTAATTTTCATTTTGATACAAATAAAATAATGTTATTCGTAAAAAAATTATATACATTCACACTTTCTAGCATCTTAAAAGTCATGTGAACGTAAAAAAAATTCATGTGAACATGCTTTGTTGTGAACACACGTTCACAAAGTACATTTCATGTGAACACACACGTTTCACATAGTTCTGGTGTGTGTTTATGTGTGATTTTTTGCAAGTAGTCTTGTATTATTGATTTAAACATGATTATGAAAAAAAAATTCAAAAAAAATGATTTTAAGTGAGGTACCTCCGGTACTCCGCAAAACTAGTGGTACTCATTTGAACCCATATATATATATATATATATATATATATATATATATATATATATATATATAGTCAGGTTCAAAAAAGTACCTCTCGAAATCTAGTGCACCCGAAGGTACCAACCTTAAAAAACTTTTTTTAAATTTTTTTTCTCATAACCATGTTTAAATTAATGTTATACACATGATATATGAATTTCACATGCATTCACACTTTCTGTGTCCTTAAAAATTATGTGAATGCTCAATGCATATTTATGTGAATGGTCATCCATGTGAATGGTCATTTCACACAATGTGAATGGTGTGAATGACCATTCACATGATCCTTTTTTTACCATTCACAAGATTTATGATGTTGCTACTTTTGAAAAAAAGTATTATAATGTTGTCTTATACATGTCTATTAAAAAAATATGTGAATGATCATTCACATTAGGGTACACTGAAATCTTATAGGTACGCTAATAAACCTGATTCTATATATATAAATACGTTTTCACTTATCAAAATATAGTCTCATGCATGCATGTACATCCACATGAAAAAATTATAAATACTAGTAAAATAGTAACTAAATTATCATTTGTCTTCTTCTCATAATGTCAAGTGACGTCTTCTACAAATGACACATGTTAATTAGTATTTCAAGATTAAATTAAAATTTTTGAATCAAATTACCTTTTAAGAAAAGATCATTGTTGGATCCTTAAATCTCACATTATCACAACAAACAATATTTAAAAGATTATTTTGATTAATAATTACGATATTAAAAATAATACTAATAATAATTTTATAAGTTATTAATGATTAGTTTTTTTTAGTGTTTAAATGATTTATATATAAATTAATTATAATAAGATATATTAAATATCATTAGTATTAAAAGTTTGAATAATAATTTTTAGTTTTAAGTTCATATAGTTTTAAGAAAGTAAATTTATTAAAGTCATCCATTTAATACACAGGTTAATCTATCTATACTATTGAAAGAGTAACCATACTCAATTCTGGTGAAAACACGTGTCATCACCATGAATCGACACGTGACATTTATAGTTTATAAAATAATAGAGAAATTTAAATTATATCTATCCAAATCTAATATAATCTACTTTTGAATTCAAATCAAATTAAATAAAATCTAATACTTTACTAACTTATTAATTATAATATAATATAATAAAAGTTTTAAAAAAATATAAGAAAATAATTACTATTCATATATATTTAGAAATGTATAAAATTAATAGGTAATAATAAATAATAATATCATTCTTATATACTTTTTGTTTAAAAAAAAGTATTTATACATTTACCTTTTAATTCATTATATTTTTATATATATTAAAAATATCCACGTAATACGCGGGTAATAAACTACTAAACTAGTAAATACCAATAAAAAAGTAACTATACTTTTCTCTTGTGAAGCCACGTGTCATCACCATGAATCAACACATGACATTTATGGGTTATAAAAATGATAAAGAAATTTAATTTAATTCTATCCAAATCTTATATAATTTACTTTTAAATTCAAATCAAATCAAACAAAATCTAATATCTACATTTTGTTTAAAAAATTAATATTTATATCTTTACATTTTAATTTATTATATTTAATATATAATAAAAATATCCGCGTAACACGCGGATAATAAACTAGTAAATATATAAAAAGGTAAGCGGCCGGGTGTAAATTTATAAACTTAAAGATAACATGTATATATTAATGTAAATGGTTAGATGAAAATTGTAAAACCAATAAGCTAAGGTCAAACAATTGGTGTCGATCGATGGATCTACAAACAAAGCTAAGATAAGCTAGTTGTCACCTGTCGTTTTGTTAAGTGGAGTCGAAGTCGATCGATCGCATTTCAAACAAAAGTCTAAGGAATCTTTTTTGTCAACACCTACACTAGCACTACAATCAATTTGGCAAAATACCCAAAACCGACGACCACACTTTTTACACTACTTTTTTGCTATTTGCACCTTTTATAACATCTATCATATCATACATACATACCTTTTAATTCACTCCTTCAAAACGTACATTGTGATGCGTAGACTATTGATTAATATATGTACGTGATTAGTAAATTAGTTGAACCCGGAGCTAAAATTTATAAAATAACATGGATATAAATAACTAAACCATATTATTATCATAAATAATTAAGATTTTTTTTTTTATATTTTTTTATAAGCTCAAGCTACATAAAGTAGTTTATGATTTTAATAAGTTCACGGTGCCGGAACTTGAAAAATGTAATCCGAGAATATGAAATATTATAATGTATATGTAAAATCTTAGGGTTAATATTGAAAAAATTTTATCGACTTTATTTATTTTCATAACTTACTTTATTACTGTTTAAGTCCTTAAATTATTTTTGTCATATTCAAAAGTATATATTTGACTTGTTTGACCGGTTACCAAACAATTAATTTTTATTTTTTTACTTGATTAATGTTAATAAAAATCCATCATCTTTTCATACTTTAGCGAGTAAGTCCCTAAACTTTTTATTTTTAACCCAAAATCTTATGTAAACTACATATGAAAGATAAAATGTTGGGGAACTACAACCCCTCCTTGCTCCTATTATGTCTTGTCATGTAAGCTCATGAAAATATTTCGCTCAAACTTAACTAACGATAAAATAAAAAAGGTTGGAACTTTTAAAAACCACCAAACGTAACATCCCATTAATATTCTAATAATGACCGTTAGGTTTACTGTTAGATTGTTAAATAAGTTGTATATATAGTTTTTGGTTTTTAGTAACTTAGTTTTCGATTTTTGAAAACTCAAGCTCAAAAGTTTCATTTGATGGATAGTAACTTGAGCTTTTGATTCGAAAATGAAAGATTTCAACAACTATTTTATGATAAGCTACTTGGAATAGCTATCAAAAGAAGCTTGAACTTTTAACTGAATAAAATTAATTTACTACCGTCCTTTTAATTTTAAACAATAACTTTTAATTAATACTAATGTATTTTTTATATTATTTAATATTAAAATTTACATATATTTTTATTTTTATCGTTTATAGCAACATTATTTATTTTTTATCACTAATAGCATCAACTTTTATATTTTTAATATTAATAACATCAACTTTTGTAATTTGTATCATTAATAGCATTAACATTTGTATTCATTTTATCATTTATAGCAATAATTTTTTTAAGTTTTGCTAAAAATGATAAAAAAAAATATAAAAATTAATGATATTAATAATAAAAAGTAAATAATATTGCTATAAACGTTAAAAATATATAAATTTATTTTTATTTTTAGCAATTAGCCCCGTAAATTTTTAGCTTTTAAAACTTTAGTTATTAAAGCTCAAGCGTTACAGCTACAACTTGAAGTTGTAACAAAAATATTATAGTTTTGAATAAATTTAGAGAAGTTGTTATTTTAGATATGGCTGAGAGTAAATGAGATGTGTAGTACTAGTTACTAGTTATGTAATCAATTGGTCGAGGGTGTAATTATTCAATGGGCATTGACACGCAGTGGTTGGCACTTGGCAGTCATATTAGTTGGGACCCGGTTACTTTACTTACTCTCACCAATTAAAAAAAAAATGGTTGACGTTTAGAGTTGACATTTTAACCAACTAGCAGATAATGTGAATAATATCTTATTACATATCTATCTATTTATTTAGTTTTTTTTTTTTTGTTACATTTTCTCCTATTCATTTAAATTAATTTTAGAGTTAATTACAAAAATGGTTCCTATGGTTTATATCAAATTTTGGATTTGGTCCCTGAACTTTTAATTTTGCAAAAATGGTCATTATCGTTAAAGTTTACTTTCAAGATTGGTCCCTTATCCATTAACTTTTATTAAAATACCCATTTTGCCCTTGTTTATATTAATACATTTGAGCATTTTAGTTACAAATTATTAACAACTCTTTTTTAATAAAACAAATAGATATAAAAATATAATAAAAGTATTAATGTTATTAATCAATTAGAAACAAAAAAATAAAAACAATAAAACATTCTGAATAATTTTAATTTCGTTTCGCATAATTTTATACTTTGTATTTTGTAAGGTATAATATACCATTTTTTTGAACTAAAAGATTTCGAATTAAATTGGTTCATCATATTCCGTTTCGTTAAATTGAAAAACGGAATTGTTAGTCAATTTTATGTTAAAAACATTAAAAATTATATTGTTTGTTTACTACGTTTGGTTAATTAAAAATCGAAATGGTTGTTCTTCTTTCTATCGAAAACACTTAAAATTAGATTGATTTGTTTTTTTTCCATTTAGTTAATCATTTCACTCGAAAAATTAAAATGGTTCATCATTTTTTAATTTTAAAAGTTTTTGTTTGGAAAAAATGACAAACTATTTCGGTCGTCAATTTAACTAAATGGAAAAAACAACCACTTAATCAAGTTTTAATGTTTTTTTTATCAATTAAAACAATTAAAAATTTCGATTTCTATGTTAACCAAACGAAAAAACGGCCAACCATTTTAGTTTTAAATATTTTCGATCGTAAAAAACGACGAACCATTTTGATCTTAAATTTAACCGCTAAAAACGCCAACTGGTTTAATTTTAAATGTTTTCGCTCCGGAAAAAAATACGAACTCCGATTTTTAATATAACCAAATGGAGAAAACAATCAATCAATCTATAAAATTTTCCAATTCAAAAAAATGGCGAATTGATTAAAATTTGAAAATTATTACGCAAACGGAGAAAACAATCAATTAATCTATAAAACTTAGATTTTCAATTTAACCGAATATATTTGTTTCCAATTAATTAATTATATTTTTATATTTATTATTTTTATATATATTTGTTTTATTAAAATAAAGAGTTGGTAATTATTTGTAATTAAAAGAGTTAAAAATGTAAATACAAACAAGGGCAAAATGGGCATTTCAATAAAAGTTGATGGATAATGGACTAATTTGAAAGTAAACCTTGATGATAATGACCGATTTTGCAAAATTGAAAGTTCAGGGACCAAATTCAAAATTTGATACAAACCACAAAGACCATTTTTGTAATTAACACTTAATTTTATTTCTAAGTTGTGTCTTTTTTTTTTCCTCTCTCTCTCTGAGCTATATTTATACTTTGGTTAATTCCATCGTTAATATAATTTGTCTATGTCAATATCCATCGGATAAAATGAGCCATATTAAAATTAGTTTGTTATAAATATTAAGGGAATTTTTACACAAAAATATGAGGATGAACAAATCACCCACTTGTGGAATCTCACAGCTAGAATCAATGAAGAAGTTTCAACGTGATCCCCCATTTTTGATGAAATCCTCCTTTAAACCAAATCAATTTCATATCGTTAACAAAGAACCCAACAACACACCTTAACTAAATTTGGACGTCAATTAAAATGACAACAAATCAAAGCAGCCAAAACCCTAAATGAGATACGAGATCTGAAAACTTAAAACAAAGCCATTGGTTAAGACATAATGTTGGAAAAAAGTGTGAATTTTTCAAAGGAAAAAGTGTATTTTCCATGTTTTTGGACCAAATATAATTATATATAGTTGTGAGATATATAATTAATATTTTATGGGTGTGTATTCTCCTTGAAGAGAGGATTACAACGATATAAAGAACGTCCAAAACGGAGCTAAGATGAATGAGATATCGATGCTCAAAGATTGGTGTTTGATGTGGGAAAATGCAAGTTAAAAGTGTGAAAACCTGTCCCACATAGGAAGATGGACCAAACCATGAGTGGTTTATAACGAGGAGCCTTGACAAACATGACAAGTTACTCCAAGACAAAACTTGGGTCTAAGCAATAGCAAATCATTAAACATGTGTGCACTCGCATCTGCCTCTTACTTTGTATAAGGTATTTTTTTTTGTGCGAGCCGCGTTCGTGTCTTGAACGAATCTAGACAATTCTAGAGCCGTTACAGAAATGGTTTAATGATAGAATTATTCTATTTAATTATTAATAAAAAATATTTTTTATTACAATTAAATATAATTAATTTGTTGTTACAACTCATGGTTTAATGATAGAATTATTATATTTAATTATTAATAAAAAAATGGTTTTTTATTATTATTACAATTGAATATAATTAAGTTGTTGTTACAACTTATCTCCTATAAAAGGGATGGAGATGCAAACACCAAAACACACATTTTGAGATACTTGGAAAACGCTTTGTATTCTTGAAACTTTTTGCACTTTAACGG
Source organism: Centrapalus pauciflorus (assembly GCA_020465985.1). Taxonomy (NCBI): domain Eukaryota; kingdom Viridiplantae; phylum Streptophyta; class Magnoliopsida; order Asterales; family Asteraceae; genus Centrapalus; species Centrapalus pauciflorus. The sequence goes on from JAANYP010002881.1 coordinate 1,152,125, forward strand.
CAAGACGTTGCTGCTTCCAAGAACGAAGAACACCTTCAATTCACGTGATTTTTCAGGCAAGTTGGTTACCTCCGGCAGTACACGCTGCTTTGGCTGTTGTACCCTGGGAAACAGACTTCGAATCTGTTTTAAGGGAATCGTGTCAAACACGAGACTCAGCCTTTATTTTTCCGTATTGTAATTTACTTTTCCGTATTATTATTTCTTTTACTTGTAATTTTAATTTCAGTACTTTATTTATTTCCGTGTATTGTAATTTCATTTCTGAATTGTAATTCGTAATATATTTCTTATATTTTATAATTGGTATCGGGTACACTATTCCTACAATCTTAAAACAGATTTTACATCCACGATACCGGTTATAAAATTTAGGAATTTTAGAGAAATTGTTTCTTCGATTCAAACAAGTTTTGTCTCGAAGTAAAAGTTTCAATTACATTATTGTTTCGATTCAAACGAGTTTTGTCTCGAAGCAATTGTGTTTCCATTTCATTTAATTATTTCTGTTTCGTTACAAATGAGTTTTGGTTTCGAGACGGATTTAATTTTTGCAACAGCCTTGATTAAGTGTTTAATTTGAACGGCAGATTCGATTATTCACTTTTGGTTTCTTAAACATTGAACGGATGATTCAATTTTAACTTTTAATATAAAATTTGTTACTATTCACGTTCGGGTTATAAGTGTTTGAATGAACGGTTGATTCATTCTTCACTTTGGTGTTATCACTTTGGTGTTAAATTGAACGGCAGATTCAATTTTAGTGATAAAATTGGTTATAATAAAAAAGATTTAATTTTGTTATAAGTGTTTGAATGAACGGTTGATTCATTCTTCACTTTGGTGTTATCACTTTGGTGTTAAATTAAACGGCAGATTCAATTTAGTGATAAAATTGGTTATAATAAAAAAGATTTAATTTTGTTATAAAGTGTTTAAATTGAACGGTTGATTCAAGTTTTGTCAATTGAAGTATTTGACATTGTTTATAACAAAAGATTTAATTTTGTTATAAAGTGATTAAATTGAACGGTTGATTCAAGTTTGATCAATTAAAGGATTTGACATTGTTTATAATAAAAGTGTAATTTTTTTTTATAAAGTGGAAAATTTTCTTTATTTAAAATTATAAAGAATTTATTTTCTTTAGACGTTAAAGAAAAATGAAAATGTTAGATGGAGTTGTGTCACGGTCGATGACTTCAACTATAACATCTATTGCTAAACCATCGATTAATGAGATGGTTGATATGATTGGAGTTCAAAATGCGAATAAATTTGCCAATCATATTGAGAAATCAGAATTGTTTTCTGATTTGGATCTTGAACCATGCGTGGTTCTTGACGACAATGGTGAAGTTGCAAGTGTGATGAATGTGAATATCACGGCAATGGTTTCTGATGTAGAATTGGTAAGATCTGAACCGAATGAATGGTGAATCGACACTGGTTCTACCCGACATGTGTGTTCGGAGAAAAGTTTGTTTACTACTTTGAAAGTAGCTAATGGAAAAAAGATCTTCATGGGAAACTTTGATACGGTTGATGTCAAAGGTGAAGGCGATGTGATCTTGAAGATGACATTCGGGAAAGATCTTAAGTTGACAAATGTTTTGTACGTACCGGAAGTTCAAAAGAATTTGGTTTCCGGATGGCTGTTAAACAAGTTTGGATTTAAAATGTTTTTTGAATCTAATAAATTTGTTTTGACCAAGAATGGTCATTTTGTTGGAGAAGGTTTTGCTTTGAATGGAATGTTCAAAATAAATTTGATGATTTTGAAAAGCAATCTTAATAAAACGACTACAAATTCGGTTTATTTGACAGAGTCTTCTAACGTATGGCATGGTCGTCTTGGACATGTCAATTTTAATTCTTTACGTCGTTTAATTAAGTTAAATTGCATTCCATCTTTTCATATTGATTCAAATTATAAATGCCAAACTTGTGTTGAAGCCAAACTTACAAGATCGTCTTTCCAATCGGTTGAAAGAATAACCGAACCACTTGATATGATTCACACGGATGTGTGTGATTTAAAATCCATTCCTACGAGAGGTGGTAATAAGTACTTCATCACGTTTATTGATGATTGTACTAGATATTGCTATGTTTACTTGATGAAAAGTAAAGATGAAGCAATCGAGAAGTTTGTTTTATACAAACAAGAGGTTGAGAACCAACTCAACAAAAAGATTAAGGTTGTAAGAAGTGATCGAGGTGGTGAATATGTGTCACCGTTTGCGGATTTATGTGCTCAACATGGAATCCGACACGAATTCACCGCTCCTTACTCACCTCAACAAAATGGTATTGCGGAAAGAAAAAACCGAACATTGAAAGAAATGGTGAATGCCATGTTAATAAGTTCGGGAATGAGCCAAGAAATGTGGGGGGAAGCTATCCTCTCGGCTACTTATCTTTTGAATAAGATACCCCGCAAGAAAATGGATAAAACACCGTATGAACTTTGGATGGGAAGAGAGCCATCCTATAAGTACTTACGAGTGTGGGGGTGCCTAGCAAAGGTTGTTGTACCGGCACCTAAGGCTCAAAAGATAGGACCTAAAACGGTTGATTGCATATTTATTGGTTATGCACATCATAGTAGTGCCTATCGGTTTCTTGTGTATGAGTCTAAAAATCCAGAAATTCACAAGAATACCATCATGGAATCAAGGAATGCATCCTTCTTTGAGAATATATTTCCTTGTTTACAAAAGGATCGTGCTAGTTCGTCTAAATCAATTGACGAAAATGTCCAAGATGAGACATTAGAACAACCTGAAAGAGAAGAGGTTGAGCCTAGAAGAAGTAAAAGGAAAAGGGTTGAAAAATCATATGGAGATGATTTTGTCACTTACATGGTTGAAAGTGAACCCAAAACTTACCGAGACGCGGTAACTTCTTCTGAAGGACCTCAATGGAAAGAAGCCATCAAGAGTGAAATTGAGTCAATTTTACAAAATCATACTTGGGAACTAGTGGACCTTCCTGAAGGTTGTAAACCACTAGGTTACCGATGGCTTTTTAAGAGGAAAATGAAACCTGATGGTTCCATTGATAAATATAAAGCACGGTTGGTAATCAAAGGTTACAAACAAAAGGAGGGTGTTGATTACTTTGATACATATTCGCCGGTGACGCGAATAACATCCATTAGATTGGTGCTTGCGATTGCCGCAATAAGAAATCTAGAAGTGCACCAAATGGATGTGAAGACGGCTTTTCTAAACGGTGATTTAGAAGAGGAAATCTACATGGAGCAACCCGAGGGTTTTAGTGCTCCTGGATGTGGAAAGAAAGTTTGTAGGCTTGTTAAGTCATTATATGGCTTGAAGCAAGCTCCCAAACAATGGCATCAAAAGTTTGACCACGTCATGCTAGAATGTGGATTCAAAATTAATGAGTGCGACAAGTGTGTGTACATGAAAGATACAAAACATGGATATGTCATTCTTTGTTTATACGTAGACGATATGCTTATCGTTGGTAGTAACGAAAGAATGATTAATTCAACGAAAGAGATGTTGAAATCCAAATTTGACATGAAAGACATGGGTTTAGCGGAAGTGATTCTTGGTATTAAAATCACACGAACCCAAGATAGTCTTGTGTTAAGTCAAACTCATTATGTGGATAAAATTCTTGAGAAATTTAGTAATGGTGATTCTAGTATAGCTAGAACTCCGATTGACACTAGTCAACATCTATCAAAAAATAGAGGTGAAAGTGTTAATCAACTAGAATACTCAAGAATTATAGGCAGTCTAATGTATCTAATGTCTTGTACCAGACCGGACATAGCATATGCTGTAAGCAGGCTAAGTAGGTACACGAGTAATCCGAGTCGGATTCATTGGAAAAGTGTGATACGAGTACTTCGGTATTTGAGATATACTCGAGAGTACGGACTGCGTTATGAGAGATATCCAGCTGTGATAGAAGGATACAGCGATGCGAATTGGATATCCGATATAAAAGATTCTAGATCTACAAGTGGATATGTATTTACACTTGGTGGTGCTGCTATTTCTTGGAAGTCTTCCAAGCAAACAGTGATAGCTAGATCTACGATGGAATCTGAATTCATCGCATTAGATAAATGTGGTGAAGAAGCCGAATGGTTACGTCAATTTATTGAAGACATACCAAAGTGGCCGAAACCCGTTCCAGCCGTTACTATACATTGTGATAGCCAATCAGCGATTGGTAGAGCGCATAGCATAATGTATAATGGTAAGTCAAGACATATTAGACGTCGGCATAATTCGATACGACAACTACTCTCAACAGGTGTTATTACTATTGACTATGTGAAGTCAAAAGATAACATTGCGGATTCGCTTACGAAAGGCCTAAATAGAGAGTTAGTTTTGAAGTCGTCAAAAGGAATGGGACTAAAGCCCATGAATGAATAAATTCATATGAAGGAAAACCTTACCTTGTTGACTGGAGATCCCAAGATCTTGGTTCAAAAGGACAACCTATTTGTATGAATAAAGTGTGGTCACTGTGGGGGGTTGTGAAAAACTCCTAGTCCATTCCTATATGATTTCTAGAAGAAAATCATTTTAGTGACAATGAGGTTAAGCATTTTATAATGATTCGGTCGAAATCATTTATGCTTTTAATGATTCGGGAGAAATCACCTATGTGAGAGAGAAGTGGGGTCGCTTCGAGTGGAATTGTAGGGGCACAATTCTTAGTAGCTCTCGCAGAACCAGGCTAGTGTTCCATGACCATAACGGACACGACTATGAGGAGTTAACCTTGTTAGGGAGATTCTTGTGTGAAGTGTATTGTCGTCTTCACAAATGGCAGCTCAGTTCAAAGACATCGAGTTCTACTGACGGCTAGAAGGCTAAGTGCATTTCATAAGGGAAGGTTCAAAGGTTTACACCTACCTATCCTATGCAAGATTTCAACCATTGAAAATTCATTGGAATTTTATGTGTCTTCGATCAATCTCATACATGTGGGGGATGATTGGAATGTGTTTTCGATCGATCTCTCATTCATGTGGGGGATTGTTGGAAAAAAGTGTGAATTTTTCAAAGGAAAAAGTGTATTTTCCATGTTTTTGGACCAAATATAATTATATATAGTTGTGAGATATATAATTAATATTTTATGGGTGTGTATTCTCCTTGAAGAGAGGATTACAACGATATAAAGAACGTCCAAAACGGAGCTAAGATGAATGAGATATCGATGCTCAAAGATTGGTGTTTGATGTGGGAAAATGCAAGTTAAAAGTGTGAAAACCTGTCCCACATAGGAAGATGGACCAAACCATGAGTGGTTTATAACGAGGAGCCTTGACAAACATGACAAGTTACTCCAAGACAAAACTTGGGTCCAAGCAATAGCAAATCATTAAACATGTGTGCACTCGCATCTGCCTCGTACTTTGTATAAGGTATTTTTTTTTTGTGCGAGCCGCGTTCGTGTCTTGAACGAATCTAGACAATTCTAGAGCCGTTACAGAAATGGTTTAATGATAGAATTATTCTATTTAATTATTAATAAAAAATATTTTTTATTACAATTAAATATAATTAATTTGTTGTTACAACTCGTGGTTTAATGATAGAATTATTATATTTAATTATTAATAAAAAAATGGTTTTTTATTATTATTACAATTGAATATAATTAAGTTGTTGTTACAACTTATCTCCTATAAAAGGGATGGAGATGCAAACACCAAAACACACATTTTGAGATACTTGGAAAACGCTTTGTATTCTTGAAACTTTTTGCACTTTAACGGCAAGACGTTGCTGCTTCCAAGAACGAAGAACACCTTCAATTCACGTGATTTTTCAGGCAAGTTGGTTACCTCCGGCAGTACACGCTGCTTTGGCTGTTGTACCCTGGGAAACAGACTTCGAATCTGTTTTAAGGGAATCGTGTCAAACACGAGACTCAGCCTTTATTGGTAAGTTGTTGTTTATACCTTCTTACATAACATGAGCTTGGAGAACAATAAGACAGAAGGGTCCTACAAAGAATGTGGTCATAAATCCATGATAGAGTTTGACTGCAACAAACGATGATTTGATTATCTTTATGCATAAGGATAGGGGTGTTATTCGGGCGGGTTAAACGGGTTTCGGGTTATTCGGGTATGAGGTTATATGTTAACTACCCGAACCCGAACCAAATAAGAGAACGGGTTAATCGGTTTTGGGTTAAATGGGTATCGGGTTATTCGGTTTGGGTTAAATGGGTTAATCGGTTTTAGGATAAAAATAGAATCCTCTATAAAATGTTTTAAAAATAGGTTGGGTAAAATGGGTAGAACGGGTTAAGCGGGTTAAAAAGTTTAAAATTATGTAATTAAATATTTATAATCTATATATGGGGACCCGTGGAAGAGTCGAAAAAAGACGTGTTTTTGATTTTTGTAAAAATAAAACCTATGTCTTTACTAAAGTAGACGCAATATGGCAAGATGAGATGATATATTATTGTTATTAATTTTTTAATTATTGATATATGGGTTATTTGGGTAACCCGAAATTTTTACTTCTCACCCGATACCCGAACCGAAATTCTTATTCGGTTACCATTTAACCCGATTAACAAACCCGAAAACCGAATAACCCGACCCATTTAACCCGAATAAGGTTCGGTTCGGGTGGGTTATTCGGGTTCGGTTATTTTACACACCCCTACATAAGGATAATGTTGTTTGGGTTTAGGCATTGGCTTGGCTAATTGCATACTTTATCAGTATAATGGGTAGTATACTAGTATTAATATTGAATAAGACAATTTATTATATTTTTAAATCTACATATATAATTATAAATTACAAATTATATATTATTATATTCATCAACAATTGGTTTATTATGGATCGGTCTTGTCGGCAAATTTGATTTTCGTTCGGTTTATCGGATTATTATGTCTAAGTGATGTGAATGTTTATTAGTTTAAATTTATAATATAAAAACAACTCAATAATAATATTAATAATAGAGTAAATTACACAAATGGTCCCTGTGGTTTACATAAAACTTTGGATACGGTCCCTGTAGTTTCAGTTTTGCATAAACGGTCATTATCTTCACTGTTTACTTGCAAAATTGGTCCCTCTGCTGTTAACTTTAACAATCAAATGGTTAAATTTTTTATAATGACCATTTTACCCTTTTATTTAATAACATTTTGGTCCTTTAAGTTTGTAGTAGATTTTAGTTTTGGTCCCTCAAGTAAATTTTTTTATTTAACTCTTATATTATTATTATTATCATCATCATTATAATAATAATAACTATTATTATTATTTTATGTTAATTTAACTTTTTACATATTAATTATATTTTTATTAAGTTTTTTTATTTTGATATATTTTTTAAATTTAAATAACAAACTTATTTATTTCTTTTATTATAAACAAATGTATCAAAGTAGAATCCATTTTCTTTTAGTTTTTCCAAAGGAAAAAAATACAAAGATTTTAAATTGTAGTTTTCCAAACCAAAAAATTTTGAACCTTACATTTTTAGTAGTTTTTTCAAACGAAAAAAAGTTGCAAACCATTTTTGTTATAAGTTTTTTCATTTTCTAAACGTAAAAACTATGAAAACCAATCCGTTTTTTAATTTTTTTTTGCACCTAAAAATTCAACCCTTTCTAATTATTTGTTTTGGAAAACGAAAAAAAATACAAACCATTCTATTATTAGTTTTTGCAAACGAAAAAACTACGAATAATTTTTATTTTCAGTTTTTCCAAACAAAAAAACCATTCTAGTTTTCTAGTTTTTCGAACGAAACCATTCCCTTTTATTTTTTTTCTCCGAACGAAAAAACTACGAACTATTACGTTTTTAAAGTTTTTCCTAAATACGAAATAGTGTAGTCTTTTTGTTCGGAAAAACTAAAAACCATTTTATCTTTTAGTTTTTCCGAACAAAAAACTTCGAACCATTAATTTTTATTAACTTTTTAGTTTTAACTTTTTCATATCGTAAAAAATACAAGTCATTCCATTTTTTTTTGTTTTTCCGAATAAAAAGGCTACACACTATTTCGTATTTAGGAAAAACTTTAAAACGTAATAGTTTGTAGTTTTTTCGTTCAGAGAAAAAAATAAAAGGTAATGGTTTCGTTCGAAGAACTAGAAAAATAGAATGATTTTTTTTTGTTTGGAAACACTGAAAATCAAAATTATTCGTAGTTTTTTTCGTTTGCAAAAACTAATAACAGAATGGTTTGTGTTTCTTTTCGGTTTTCAAAACAAAAAATTAGAATGAGTTGAATTTTTTGGTGCAAAAAAAATAAAAAAACGGATTGGTTTTCATTTTTTTTTTTACTTTTAGAAAATGAAAAAACTTAAAACAATGATTTGTAACTTTTTTTCGTTTGAAAAAACTAATAAAAGTTTAAGGTTCAAAATTTTGTGATTTGGAAAACTACAATATAAAATGTTTGTATTTTCTTCATTCGGAAAAACTAAAAAATAAAATGGATTATACTTTAATACAATTGTTTATAATAAAGAAATAAATTAGTTTGTAATTTAAATTTAAAAATATATAAAATAAAAAGAACTTAATAAACAAATAAATTAATATGTAAAAAGTTAAATGAATAATAACAAGTAATAACAATAATAGAAGAGTTAAATAAAAAATTCCTTGAGGACCAAACCTAAAATCAACTACAAACTTGAAGGACCAAAATGTTATTAAAGAAAAGGGTAAAATGGTCATTATAAAAAATTTAACCATTTGATTGTTAAAGTTAACAGCAGAGGGACCAATTTTGAAAGTAAACAGTACAGATAATGACCGTTTATGCAAAATTGAAACTAGAGGGACCGTATCCAAAGTTTTATGTAAACCACAGGGACCATTTCTGTAATTTACTCTTAATAATAATAACAACAATAACTATTGTTATAGTTATTAATAAAAAAAATGTATAATTATTAAAATACCTGAATTATAGAATGATCTCATTGACAATACCAAAAACAAAAAACAGATATGTATTTACTTATTCTTTTAGTAATAAAGTTTTTTGGGATACAATAATTCTTATACTTGGTCCTTTTTAAAGGTGTTTAATTTGGTTTTCCAAATAAAAGTTACTTTATCTCGTGGGCTGTGTTTGGCAAAGAGTTTTTAGAAATTTTTTAAGAGATTCAGCTTTTGAATTTTGAAAAATAAAACTCCAAAGTTTCATTTGGTTGATCAGAACTCCATGTTTGATAAGAGTTTAAACTTTTGATTCTGAAATAAAAGTTTTCAAAAACTTTTCAACTCAAATAATTTTCAAAAGGAGCTTGAACATTGTTTTAACAAATATACTTTTTTACCCTCATAATAATTATAAAATACAAATTTTTTTAATGTTATTTAATACTAAAAAATACAGGTGTAGTTAGTTTTACCAAACACATTAATAAAACTAAAAGCTTAAGCTCTTTTGAAAAATTACAACTCCCAAAAGCTCCGGTTACTAAAAGCTATCATATCCGTAATATATTTGAAATTTTCATGATAATATGTTTTAAAGTCAAATTAAAATAACATGTACTTTACTAAGTAAAATATGATTAAAAGTACACATCACAAAAATATTGATCTATCACATGAACAATTTCATGGATAAAAAATGGTTAAATTCGCATTTGCTTCTGTTATGAAGTATTTCAATGACACCTCTATAAAATTTGGGTATTTTGATGATTATCAACTCAATAATATTTTGCCGGTAAAAATTATAATCTTAACAAAGAAATCAGAATGCAAATATATATCGTGTGAATAAAAAAGCAAGTTTGTCATTTGAGTTATTTGTGAAATTTAGGTTGTATTTGTACGTACGAATTTAACCGGATAATAAGACAGAGAGATAAGCTGACCTCCCTAAGGTTAAACACGTGATATGAGTATGAATACCAAAACGCCCACAAAGCTTTTAGCTTATGAAGTCAATATTAGTATTAGCAAGTAGCAACAAGCCAACAATCTTTTCGAAGTAGGAATTATTAATATCGACGTCATTTAATGCAATCGATCCAAAATTTGTAATTAGTAGATAATTTGACGTGACATGCATGATTAATCATCTATAATTATATTCTGTAGAGAGCCGCCCCCAATTTGACTCACTACTACCAAAAGCATAATGGACCCCCCATATTCACCCCGGTTGATAGAAAAAAAGCTAAAAAACAGGGTTCTTTTGAAGTTCGTTAAAGTGTTATCTAATACACCCTGATTGTTTAACAAGGTAACCGGGGTCCTTTACTTTTTCTTATACACCCCGGTTGTTTTTATAAAAACCGGGGTACATAATCCAACATTTACCCGGTTGTTTAACAAAATGACCGGGGTCCTTTACTTTTTCTTATACACCCCGGTTGTTTTTATAAAAACCGGGGTACATAATCCAACATTTACCCGGTTATTTAACAAAACGACCGGGGTCCTTCACTTTTTCTTATACACCCCGGTTGTTTTTAAAAAAACTGGGGTACATAATCCAACATTTACCCGGTTGTTTAACAAAATGACCGGGATCCTTTACTTTTTCTTATACACCCCGGTTGTTTTTAAAAAAACCGGGGTACATAATCAACATTTACCCGGTTGTTTAACAAAATGACCGGGGTCCTTTACTTTTTCTTATACACCCCGGTTGTTTTTAAAAAAACCGGGGTACATAATCAACATTTACCCCGTTGTTTAACAAAATGACCGGGGTCCTTTACTTTAACTAAAACATTTATACCTTATTGTCCTAATCAATTCATTAAAAAAGAGTCTTTGGCCTAGCGGTATCAAGGTGTTAGAGGGGACCCCAAGGTTGTGGGTTCGAGTCTCATTGTGGTAGGTGCCAGATTTTGTTAAAAAAACAAAAATAAAAAAATATTTTGAAACCCGTTTCCTTACAAAACAACCAGTGTCTATTTGTATTTTTTAGCTTGGAACCCCGGTTATTTTGAATTAAACAGGGGTCTATATACATATGTATCCCGGTTGAACGACCGGGGTCCTTTACATTCGGAATAGACCTCCCCCCTTATCAACCCCGGTGCTACAACCGGGGTTTATTATCATTTTTGACCGGGGTCCATTATGCTTTTTGTAGTAGTGACTGGATATATATTTCAAAAGGTAAGACATACAGATCAGCTAGGGGTGACAATTTCGGTCCGTTTAAACAAACGGGTCAAACTTGATAACCAAAATCATAAATTTTATATAATTTTGAAATTTTTTTCAAAGATTAATATTTTGTTTAATACATCATTTTATAAATTTTCCTTTTTAAAATTTTTTTTCCTTAGCTATTTAACTATGATGCGTCAATTTAACAATCCCGCCCGTTGGGTCAAAATTGTCACCCCTAGGATCAGCATTCCAAATCGAAACTCAGAGACAGTCACCAATCTCCTTCTATATATACATAGCTATATATCGTTTGCTAATCTCAAGCTTGCAACTTAACACATCTCTCTCTTTCTTTCTCTATCTGTCAAAAAAGAAAAAGAAAAAGAAAAAATGGGTTTTAAGGATAGGAGTTTGTTGGTGGAAGTGATTGAGAAAGTAGTGGTTGGTGTAGAAGTAGAAGTAGAAGAGGCATGGAGTGATTACTGGTTACCATTTACAAACTTAGATTTACTTGTCCCACCTTTTGATGTCAGCTCTTTTTTCTGCTACAAGAAACCATCCGAATCCCATGGCCGGAGTGGAATTAGTTTCGCCACCATGCTAGACACCCTTAAAGCCTCCTTATCTCGAGCTCTCGCAGTTTACCCCCCTGTTGCTGGCGATATCCTATGGAATGCAGCTGCCGGAGAGAATCAAATTCATTGTAATAACCAAGGCATCGACTTCATACATGCCGTTGCTGATGCGCACCTCAAGGATCTCAATTTTTACAATCCAGATGACTACATTGAGGCTAAACTCATGCCCAATAAACTACGTGGCTTGTCTGCTGTCCAGGTACATATATAAGTAACCATGCATTTATTCCCTTAATTAGCGGCCGGCTTAATTCGATCGCAAATAACTAGTATATATGATGATGCTTTTAAACTTAATTATTAATGCTAGTAATTAATTAATTAAGTACGTAATATGAACTTTACTTTTGGTTTTTAATTTATCGTTCAGAATCACATACATTAAAAAATTATTTCATTTTGACCATGCGTGGGCCATATAATTTCTTTAATTATGCCTTGATATTTATGATATATACGTACCATGCAACTTTGAGATGATTAAGGGTTTTTTTTTTTAAAGCATGATATTATTATTCACCAAAAAAGGGTCTCTCCGAGGGGAGAAGATCGACCGAAACATCAAAAATTGTGTCGATCTACCTATTTGTGCTAATTATATCATATACTAGTTTATTACGACCTCTCTCTCTCTCTCTCACATATTATATGGCCGGATATTTGATAAACTTTATTTATAAAAATTGTGTAAAATTAATACATATAAATATTTATATTTTTAAAATTAGTATAAGAATTGAATAGTATTCTTATAATTGTCATAACTATTATCTTTTATCATATATATATATATATATATAATATGAAAATACATTTTAAATTCCAAGATGATTATATTCAGATCTAAAAATGTTAATATGCATGCTTTTAAACTTGAAGACAAAAGTTTATATTTTAGTTGTATTATATAAAATATTAACATATATAATGAATTATTAAAAAGTCAGTATATATGTTCATATAATTTTTTAATCGATCTAATTAATTTTAGCTTTTTAATATAAAATTTATTCTTCGTATAAAGCAATATTAATAAATTAATATCGTTTATACTGTTAATTATTTAGACAGAAGAATATATAATAAGTATCAATTATAAAATTTAAATTCATATATTAAATGCTATACATATTAAAATTACCTAACTAACAGAGATTGAGATGCATGCTTTTAAAATGGAAGACAAAATTATAAATTTTAGTTGTGTTACATAAATTATTATTGTGATGGATTATTAAAAAAATCAATATATTCAGTATATTTGATAGTACGTGTTCCGCTTTTATATAAAGATTGTAAGGGTATATGTTGTTAATTATTATATATGGCATAAATATATGCACATGATATATAAGAGATGATGAATTTAATAATTAAAGAGAGGTAAAGAATAAGATGGAGAAAATGATAAAAGGTTAAGGGCTAAAAAGTTTAATCTACACAAATACACGCATGTATATGGAACGTGAGGTTGAAGTTGTATATATGCAATCATCAATTATTGTGAAAAGGTTTGAATGAGGGTGGACTGGATCGAGTACCTAGCTAGCTAGAATCCCAATATCTCATTCAAGGTTGAATGGGATAAATGTGGGACCCAATATCAAATAAACAATTAATTATCCATTTTGTTATTATATTATATATTAACGTACATCCAAGTTTGTATAATCGTAAAAAATACATCGCCTTTAAATAATATATATTAGTCGTATAGTATTTTCTTTAATTGTTTTCTAAAAGTTGGTTTTGCTATAAAAAATTTGTAGGTTACAGAGCTAAAATGCGGAGGGATGGTGATAGCGATCAAGTTTGATCATAGGATAGGATAGTGGATGGATACTCGGCTAATATGTTTATCTCGGCATGGGCAGACATGGCTAGATCCAAAATCCGGCCCGTCGATGTTTCCCTCCTTCGGGAGATCGTACCTCAATCCTAGGAGCCCAACTGTTTATTCAACGTCAATCGATGAGTTGTTTACTCCATTTGTCCCACCATCCAATCTTCAAGACGAGGAAGACAACGTACTTACTTGTTAATCGCATATACTATATTGAAAGTGATCAACTTAAAAGGCTACAACTCATGTTAGCGAGTGCAAATGGGTATAGGAGGTCCAAGTTAGAAGCATTCACTTCATTCTTGTGGAAGAAAATCGCAGTACGTGAGCATGGAAGATTTGGGAGATCACAACAGAATCTGTAATGTCGCCATTCCCGTTGATGGAAGGAGGAGAATGAGTGAGGGAGCTGGAGAAGAGAAACAAAAACGAATGGCTGCCCACTTTGGCAATGTTTTATCTATGCCGTTTGGGTCAAAAAAATCCAAGGTAAATATAATATTCGATCATTCATGGGTAAAAACTTCTACAAACGTGCTAGAAAATTAAATTTTCAATCAAAAGCATTCCCATGCAAGATAGTCATACTTTTTAGTCTTTTTTCAGACCCTAGCTAGCTAACCAAAAAACTTTAACTATGAGGAGTACGTACTGTAAATTAATGAAACTCTTTTTGATCGATCATATATATATATGTTAAATAGGAATTGAATAAGATGTCATTGAGCGATGTAGCTGGAGAGGTTCATGAGTTCTTGCAGACTGCCATTATGAAAAACCATTTCCTGGAGCTAATAGACTGGGTGGAAGACAAACGGCCACAACCAGTGGTAGCGAAGGCATTTGCCAGCAGCGAGTTGTCGGTGATGGTGTCGGCAGGTCAACGGTTCCATAGCATGGACGAGATGGACTTCGGGTGGGGAAAAGTGACGTTCGGATCATGCCATGTCCCGTCAGAAAGGAGAGATAGTTTCGTGATGACAATGGGCAGCCCAACCAAGAATATATGAGGATTGGGTTGTCTACATGCACATGCCAATCAAACATATGAACAACATCGAGGCTCATGCTAGTCATGTGTTGAAGCCCTTAAATGCGGATTACCTCAATATCAATTAACTCGATCTTTTATATAGGTTTGATTACTATATATGCTATGCATATGCTTGCTTTAATTCATTTAAAACACGTACTGTCATTTTTAATTTCTATGTATTAATTAGTTACAAACGTCAAACGGTACGTATATATGTTGTTGTAATCTAAGTAATATATATATATATATATATATATTATTATTATTGTGGTTTGTAGTTTGTATTTTATTTAGGATAAATTCAAATTATCATTTAATTTGCTATTTATCGATCATATGTTGAACATTTTAGCACGCTTCTTAATAAACTTTTTTGCAATCATACATATTGATATGTGTGGAATATTTTTCTCATTTAATAGCAAAAAATTTATAATTTATGAAACCCTTTCATATATGTTCGTACATAGTAGACTAGCTAGTTTAGACGTTTTGATACTCGAAAGTATTCTGAAAACAAATATTCAAAAAGGTAGAAAATAATTATAATAAATTAGAGTTAATTAGATTTTATTTACTTGTTTATTTGAATTGAATTTAGTTGAACTTAAAATGGATTTAGATAAATCTAAGTAATAACATGCAACCATAAAAGGAATTGACATGCATGTGACAAATTAAAATAGGTGATGTCACATGATAAATTTATATATCAAATATTATTTTCTAGTTCATCTTACTAGAAATAGTTTTTACCGGTGAATAAATTTGTTACCTTGGATTCTTTTGACCAAAATAGCATGGATTAACATTGTTAAGGTGTGCAAATAGTTTTTCTTTCTCTTCTCCATCTAGCTCTTTACTCAATATTATCCTTCGACCGACTAGAATATATAGGCACATTACTGATTTTGTTTTAATTACATAAATCTTCAACTTCCCAAATACCCTTGGCATTTGAAAATCGATCTGTTAAACAAACCGTAAGTGGTGTAAAAGCTTTGAAGAACAAGTATGACTGGATGGGAAAAGAATTAAATCTTTGGAAGTTCTTAAAGAATATGAAAACGAGTTTAGGTTGGAAAGAAAGTACTCGAAGGCTCGATTGTTTACATCAATGGTAGAAAAACAAAATAAAAATAATATTTTAATGTGATTAAGTTTTTAAAGAAATTAATTTTCTTATAATTTTCAATTGTAACAATTTACAAAATTATTTTGTAGTAAAATCCAAACTTTAAGAGAACTCGAAAAAACAACTATCTGTTAAACTGCAACAAGTCATAACACTTTGAATGAGGTTGATCATATAGATCTTGAAGACAAGGACGTAGGAAATAATGATCACATTAATGTTACTTATTCTCAATTAATACAATCAACCCAATTCTCATTTAGATGAACCGGAAGCTTAAGAAAATGATTTCTATTAAAATTTCTTAAATGATGTAGACTGAGATTATTTCTTGATACCAAATTAAAGAAGGGGATCCATACAAGTTCAAAAGACTATTGAAAGAGTGTAAAAAAAGTTGAATTGAAGTGTAAAAGGAGTGAATCATCAAGATCTTTTATGTTAAATAGCTTATGGCTCAGGAGAATTCATATCAACAATGTACTTTTGAGTTAACGGAGTCAAATAGTACACATAATGTCAATTAAGTTGGAAAATATATCATTTGTTCATCTATAAGTGTGATCAACCTAATGGGAAAAGAAGGGTTAATAGTGGATGGAAGTCCTTTTTGGTTTTTTCGATTACTTTATTTTGAGATGTTGCACGCAGGGAATTATTTTCGAATTTGCCAAATGGTGATGCTGGACTAAACTGGATGAAATATATGCAAATTTTAGACAACGAAACTTTCTTTCGTATTAATTTGGGTGTGGTGATTTATTTTGAACTAAAAGTTATATTTAGAATTTAGGAATGTTTTTTTGAATTTAACAAGTATTTTGTAGTTGATGTATTGGAAATTATTGTTTACAGTTTAACCAACAATTTATATTTTATATGTACTCTATTTGCATATGGTCCTTTATAGGTGGACTACTATGAACATTGACAACAACAACAAAAAAAAAGGATTGTTTACAGTTCGTAATGAATTAACGCTTTAGGAGGAAGATGCTATTAAGCATTGATACATTTGCCTCTAGCCATTATCGTCTCTAGAACTTCATGAAATGCTTAACTGATACTCTTAAGAATTGAAAGTGTTATCCAACATCCCTATTAGACACTCTTAACACAATAGTAAATATAAATATACCTAACTTCTCAGCAATTGACATTTTATTACTCGAATGCAACCTAATTTTTTACTCTAGTTCTCAACATAATTTTATAAATACACTCGAATCCATCCTATAAGCATTTACACGTCAAATAGGATGGTCGTTTAGAACTTCATTCATACAAGCCTCTTCCGGTGAGGTGATGTCATGCATGGTTCTTTATGTGTGTAGCTGCTAACATACTTGTAGCCTGGCGATATCCTAGGTGGTGCTCCAATCAGGAGTTTGTGAGTTCAAGTCTCAATTTAGACATTGATGGTAGTATAGGATTAGGTGGTAGCGTATGTTAGCCTTTCAAAAAAAGGCGATCCACGTCCTGCCTGGTTCCATTGTCATGCTTATCTACAACCTAAAAAGAAGAAGATGCGTTCATATTCTGTAAAAAAACCCACATCCATGTTCAACGTTGTTTCAATTCTTCAAGCCTACTTGATTTCTCCTCTCCATTGGCAATTCCCAGTTGATAAAAAAGGACCTTCTCAGCTTCCCAGGATTCCTATCTACAACCAATAATCGGCTTTGGTGTCCCTTTAACTCTAAGATTTTTTATGCGTGACAACCTTGATAAAGGACTCTTCTTATAACAATTTAGGTTCGAAAACTAAAATCGACATCAATGTTTGATTTGATAGGCGATATCAATTTCTTAGTAATTGACTATTGGAATTGGAATATGAATATCCTGTTATTACTTAGTTATTTTATTTAGTTGCTGATGTCTTGGAGTATGGAAAAGAACATAAAGGCATCTCCAATGCTAAGGTTGTGTTTATTTAATGGGAATTTTCTAAATTTTCATTTTACTTATAAAAAAATGAAACCTTTTATTTAACAAAAATTTCTTAAAATTTCATCTCACTTTTTAAAATACCACTTTTAAGAAAATTTTATCATACTCTGGATTGACACCTATTTGAAAGAGAACGGGAATCAATATATGATATCCAATCAATCTAAAATCATTCCCAAATTGTTGCATAAGTTGAAATTTTTAATTTTTTTTTATCTGGATTGCACAATATAAAAAAAAACCCTTAACCTTCGATGATCGAATCTCATTATAAAAAAATTTAAATCAGATGACATATAAATCTTAAGGATTAAAATTCGGTATATTACATTGAGCCTTCGTTGGAAGAATATGGGAACCGATTTGTCGAATAATGAGGAACCGATTAGGATAAGAATATGCATACTTCTTGAACGTCCTTTGCAAGTCGAGGATGTTAAAATTTCTTAAAACAACTAATGACTTAGTTTAAGATAAGAAAACATAATGTCGATAACCAACTGGGAATGAACATAATATGAATCTTGATTTTTTTAGGGATGAACATTTGGATAAAAAACTAAGAACAAATAGGAGGCGAAGTTGTAAAAGAAATCTTAGTCCAAACGATTTTTTCTAAATTAATTTTATTTGTGTATTTTATAATGCTTGTAAAAGAAGCTAAAGAAAAACACACATAACTCAATTTTGAAACAAAAATCTTATAAGTAGTTAAACTTTTTTTCTAATTTAATTTAATTTTTTAATTATTTATTTTAACATTTTTAGAAAAATCTTGTACAAGAAGCTAAGAAAAGACATGGGTTGTGTCCTCAAATCTTAAACCAGCAATCGGGGATAATGGACGGACGTTTTTTTTTTCTAAATTAAATTAATTTATTTAATTATATTGTAACATAGAAATTATAGATTATTACACATGTCGTATGCAGATAATGTCAATTGACATTCTAGTTAGGAGCAAAATTAAATCTATTCACTCTTTTAGTAGAATAGATAGAGGGAGATTCAATTGAGAACTTTTATGCATCGAGGTACAAAAGAACTCATATCAACCATTAGATCAAAAATTTGTATGGATTAGATTAATGGCAAAAGGGTAAATAGTTTGACAATTTTATGCAACTTGTGCATTATAGGAACAAACAAGGAAGGGCATTTTGGGGAATGTGCATACCTCATTAAATTTAATATTTCAACAAATAATCAAATAATAAATGCCAAATAAATTCAATTGATACATTTTCAAATTTAACAAAAATTACACAAATTCAAAAAAAGATGATGGATATCGATGCATTTCATCGTTGATTTTGTTTACATATGCATCATGTTAAAAAAAAAAGACGCATTTAACAAAAGATAATACAAAAATTCATTTATGCATCGTGTTCAACTTTTTCATCATTCTTTTATACATCGTGTTTGTCGTTCGTATTCTTCATTGAGCTATGCATCATGTTCAACTTGTTCATCATTCATTTATGCATCGTCATTGTTCATCGTCCATTTATGCATCATCATTTTTCGTTGTTCATCGTTCATCATCCATCTATGCATTGTCATTGTTCATCATCCATTGATGCATTATCATTATTCATTGTTCATCATCCATTGATGCATATATATATATATATAGATTACAAAATGCGATATGTTTTATAACAAAACGTTATAAAAATTAAAATTAAGAGATAAAAAATTTGTAGTGTAATAAACTAAAAACGTTTATAATTATTAAACAATTTTTAATTCATAATTAGTTAGTTTAAATGATAGATATCCATTAACGTGTAAAAGTGGACCGGAATCGAATTAAAGCCTTTGACATGATTAATGAAAACAGAATCAAAGGTTAATTAATTAAAGAATATGATTTCTTTTGATTGTTTATATAGTTCTTTTATTATATTAATGATTTCTATATTTGCATGATTTATTCATATGAATTCGCCTGTTGGTGGTGGGCTGTTGAGGTTGAACTTTTCAAACCTGCTGAAACACAGATTTTATAATAATTTTAATTTTGGAAAAAGAATTAAAGATATTAATTTTCATGGTTAACGTGTTTTGATGCTTAAACGTACTTACATATTCCAAAAAACATTTTCTTTCTTTAATTAAATAGATACACACCAGTTTATTAATTAACCCGTACGTCGTTACACGTATATTTATAACATTATTTATTTTTATAAAACATATATATAAACTGGAAATTAGAATGAATAAATACATAAAAATAAATTATATATAACAATTAATTATAAAAATATCATTCTGATAACATAATCTTATTTATTGGTATTTAGTTATTTATAGAATAGATTTGTGTACAATAAATTAGAAATCAATATATAATTATGAATAAATGGCAAATGTCAAAAGAGGAACATATCATTTGGCATCCTATTTAAATAATAATTGGATATTCTTTTTTTTTTTAATTATAATAGATAGATTGAATAGATAGATTGAATTTTAACAAGGTTATTTATATTTTTAATATTTAGTAATATGGTAATCAATTAAAGTATAATTAAGTAACGTCACAATATATAAAACGAAAACTTTCGGCAATTGTGTTTAGTAAATGAAATTAGTTATTTTTTTAATTTTAGTTTTCAATTTGTAATTTTCACAAAAAAAAAAAAAACAAGAATTCCTATAAAAAATAAAAACTTATTTAGATGATTAAGTTTTAGATTAAAAAAAATAAGATAGTTGCTTACAAATTAAAACAAATAGGATAGATAATAGAAAAGTAAGAAAAAAAGAGCTAAAAGTAAATATAGGGTAGATAATATAAAAGTATGAAAGACAGTATTAAAATTGATTTTTTAAAAAGTAAAATGAAAATTTAATAAAATTGGTATCAAGTAAACAAGTTTTCATTTTATCCGAAAAATGAGATAAAAAATTTTACAAATTTTCATCAGCTAAAAACAAACTAGATTTTTTTTTTAAAATTTATCCACGTAACCCATTGAACCCACCCATATATACTATTATATATATATATATTTTTTAAAAATACGTGAATAGTAATTATTTATTTTAACATTTTTTATAACAGATGCATCAAATTCTCGTGTGATGCATCAAATTCATGTGTGATGCATCAACTTTCTGCATAATGCATCATCTGATCCAATGACTATAAAGTGGTTCCCGGGTTTTATAATGCATATAGGTTTTCCATTGAACCCCACACACACACATATATATATATATTAACGTTATATATTGAAGTCCATCGATCTGTAGTTTACTTTTTCAAACAGATCGAGGTATACATGCAATATTATATATACATCACGCAAACCAGAATCGAACATATATTATATCATTATATATATGTATATACTCAAATGGTAAATAAAATACTATATATTTACTAACAATTCATAGCTACGGAATTGAATAGTCAATTAAATTCGTTCTATCAATTGAAATTTATTAATTAGCTACCATCAGAAATTTCAATGCGCATCTCCACAATAATAAACAAAATATATACAGAAGAATTGAATAAATCCATTAATTAATCCCATTTACATACTTATATATATATATATATATATATATATATATATATATATATATATATATATATATATATATATATATATAGAGGTGGGTTCAATGGAGAACCTCCATGCATCGAAAAACCTTGAAGAACCTCCATGCACCACCACAAATGCATCACAATTCCCCCGTAATGCATCATTACTTCCACGTGATGCATCAAATTCCCGCGTGATGCATCGATTTCTACGTGATGCATTTCAGTTTTTCTAGCGATGCATTGTGGTTCTCCAAGGTTCTTCGATGCATAAGGTTCTCCATTGAACCCACCCCTATATATATATATATATATATATATATATATATATATATATATATATATAGGGGTGGGTTCAATGGAAAACCAACATGTATCACATAAATGTAAGTTCACATATATGTAAAATTATGTAAGTGTACGTTCACATCATTTTTTAGAAATTTGGAGATGTGAATATATGTTCAATTTACATATTATCTTCATAATGTTAATTAATTAATTCATATTCATTTAGATACAAATAATATAAGCTTGTTTGTAAAAGAATTACATACATTCACACTTTCTAGCCTTTAAAAAGTCATGTGAACGTGAAAAAATTCATGTAAACATGTTTAGTGTGAACATACGTTCATAACTATGCAGTTCATGTGAACACACACGTTTCACATAGTTATAGTATGTATTTATGCGTGATTTTTTTGCAAATAGTCTTATATTATTGATTTAATCATGATCATGAAAAAAATTTATGTAAGTAGTCTTATATTATACACATGTATGTAAACTTATGTAAGTATATGTTTATATCATTGGTTTTGTTGTTTATGCACATAAATTTATGTATGTGAACTTGCATTTTTTATACAGTTGTTTATTGATTCAAATATGTAAGTTCACAACTGTGTAACATAAATTTATGCATCACATATATGTGATGCAACAACTGTATCAACTATATGTGATGCAACAACCGATGTGAACTTGTATTTTTTTTTTTTTTTATAATCATTGAAAATTTATGTTTTATACAGTTGTTTATTGGTTTTGTTTTTTAGGTTTATCCAAATCAAGTCATTTAATTTTATCTTAACTATAATCATCAAAAATTCATTTCTTATCATGCATGTGTATACACAGTTATTTATTGATATATATTTATTGACTCCATCTTAACTTACGTGACTCGATCTAACCTTTCCTAACATACCTAACAACAATACCTGCCAGTTTTTTTATAGTTTTGTGAAATTTGACTATTAAAGCCATTTTATAATTGATAATTCGGGTTTTTAAAAACTGAAAAACCGGGTCTTAATAATTACATTTCACTAAACCAAAATGTATAGATTGAATGAGAAATTTTCTGTAAAAAAATAACATAAATTAAAGTGACGAAAACCATAATGACATTTTTCATAATAAACTCATCTTTATATCATGTGAACTTTGTGAAAATTATATAAATAATTATTATATATCGCCTATCGATAGAATTTCTAAAGATGCATGCATTAAACTTAAACCAAACGAAAAGCAACCCGCGAATGAATTGAAGAGAAACAACTTAACGTCAGCGACACGTACTACGGTACCACACAGCTAGCTCGTTCAATTCCCAAATTAAACAACGTACTTACTTATATATTAATTAAAAGATGAATTTAAAAGCCAAAGGACCAAACAGCTCGAGCAGTATGGAACTAGGGACCGATCAACACTTATTTGAAGCCACCCGTACGTGTGAAATCTTCTATATATCTTCAATTCTAATTAAGGACAACTTTATGTATGAATATACCAATTAATTAATAATAATAACTCCTAGCTAGTTTTCATCCCATATATATACTTAATTTGGAGGAATAAATGTGAATTAATCCTATATTAATTACGGGAGGACGGATCGAGTGAAAGTGTGTTGTAAAAGTTAAGAGCAGGAAGTGTTTTTCCTTTGGTGCGTGAAAAGAAATGGCGCGCTAGATTAAACAAGTTGCCGGCCGCCTGACTATTTTTTAAACTTGCTTTTCCTATATATTCTTTGGGATGTTCATATGCATCGATCGATCCACCTGATTGATTTGAGTGTTTTAATCCGTCACGTTTGTTATCGAATGAGTAATATTGACACAAACCGCGCGTTGATGCATGGTTGTTGCAGGAGCTTAAAAAGCTTTGTTGAAGATGGCTTGTTCTTTTAATTTGAAAGAAAGGCGAAGTGTTTCTTTCAAACAAAATAGTTCATTCAGGTTTAGGGTTTGACTTTTGCAATACAGGAAATTAAATGGCCGGTTGTTGCAGAAGAGTGCAAATATATACTTTTAATTTGTTCAAGCGTTGCGTACATACAACACAACTTGCATTTTGATCTTCTTTTATAATTTACTAATCTAGTGGATATATTTAAATAAATAATTGGTTATATAAAATTTATTTTAATATAAAGTTAAAATATATATATTAAATATTATTATAAAAGTACAAGAATATTATTTTTATTTGTCATAATCATTATTATTTAATAGTAATTACTTTAACAATAATTAAATTATTTTATTTCTAAATATATACTTGGATAAATCTTAATATATAATTGGTTCTATAAAATTTATGTAAATATAAAGTTAAGATATATAATATTAAATATTATTAAAATAATACAAAAATGTATTGTTATTTGTCATAATTGTTATCTAATAGTAGTTATTTTTTTAACAATTTTAAAAATATTTATTTCTAAATTTATATGTATTTAATCGATATAATTTAAAATTTCAAGTTTAGATATAACATAACATTAATTATATATATATATATGATTTTATGTAATAAATATTGAATGATGACAAATGTTTGGATAGATTAATGATTTATTAATATTAATCGATTCTAAAATAATAAATTGGATTTATCTCTTATTTTATATTTGTATTTATTTTATATTTATACTATCCTTTTCAGGTGAAACGTGAAAGCGGAATGTGTCATTTGTGTGTTCTCTTTTATATATAGATACATGTAGGATCATATGTCAAAAATAGCAATAAGTTTTTGTATTTTTACCGTTTATAGCTACATTATTTATTTTTTTATCATTAATAATAATAATTTTTATCTTTTTACCGATTATAACCATTTTTGGCATGGAATTCTGCTATAGCAGGTTACCATCTAATAGCAAACCTTTTATATTTTAACGATAATAGCAACAACGTTTATATTATTACCGATAATAACAACAAATTTTAACCTTTTGTCAATAAAGTGACATATCAAATTAAAACACTTTTAAACTTATTATTATTAAAAAAACTAAATTTATGAAAATCAAAACACGCTCAAGTAAGTTCATGATATCTATTTGTGTACAAATTTTGTAAGAAAGAGAACAAATGCAATGTGTGGTAATGAGAAAAATAATGAATAAATTTTTATAAATGTTAAAAAGGAAAAAATATTTTGATATGTCATATTGTAATGCAATGAATCCAAAATATACTGTAATTGTTAGGGTTTATTTAAACATATTAGTAATTTTCAAGCAAAAATCAACGCACCGGAATAAAGATAAACCAAAAAAACAAGATTGTATCTTAAAATCTAAAATTAAAACATAATTATAAATAGAATAGAATTATATATTTATTCCAACAATATGAGAAAAAGCAATTGTCGGATGATTGATCAAACGAACAAAAATCGAAAGGTTTTTTCTTTACTTAGAAAAAACCATAGGAGAGAGAGAGAGAAAAAGAGAGTTTTGGTCATTTAAGGCCGAATTTCTTTATTTAAAAAATCTAATTAAAAAAGACTTTTATTTTTAACTAATTATATTGTAACAATATATTTTTGTTGTTTTGAGTTGTAAAAGTCAATTAATGGTTAAAAGATTTATAAAAAGTAAATAATATAGTTATAAATTGTGATGATACAAAATTTTGTTCTTATTTTGTACATATAACCTTAGATATATTGACCTTGCATTTTAATACGTTGATGTCTAATATGGAATTTGGTATGATTATATTATTAATTGAATAAATGAACATTAAAGTTATTAAAAAATCAAAAAAAGGTAAAAATGATATACAAAATATTGATGAGTTGTCATTTTTCTCTCATCCATCAGTATAGATGAGTTGTCACAATCTCTCTCTTTTAAAATAGTATAACATATTTCTATTTTTCTTTCAGATTTCGAAATGTTCGTATACGAATATTTTCAAGTTATTTGTTTATGTGATTTTCTCGAAAAAATTTATATATAAACATTTTTAGTAGTGTACTTATTAAAATTGTTTTAATTATTCAATTGTGAATATTTGTTAATTAGCAGTATTTTTAGTGTTATAAAATATTTATATATGAATATTTTCAGTGCATTATTTATGTCTCGTTTCCAAAAATATTCGTATATAAATATCTTTCAATGATAGTTTATATATTATTTCTTCAAATTCATCTTTTAACATGTTACAATGACATATTTTATATGATGTTTCTAAAAGTATTCATAAATTATAATTTATAAACGATGTTATTTATTTGTGGAATGAAAATATGTATATATGATCGTCATTATTAAAACCAAGATTATACAACGACCATTCACAAAAAAAAAAAATTAATTTAACATTTATAAAGCAAGATTATAAGATTTTATATCAAAGGAAATATACATTCATAAATTAATATTCAGAAAAATAAATCTTGTGAATGGTTAAAAAAAATCATATGAATGATGTAATTGGATGACCATTTACATAAATATATGTGACCATTCATAAAATTTTTAAGGACGTTGACTTGGTGAATGTATTTGAAATTCGCATATTATGTGTGTAACGTTAATTTTAACATGATTGTGCAAAAAAATTTTAAAAAGTTTATAAGGTAAAAAGTTTTAAAAAGTTTTATAAGGTGTGCGTACACACATACATATATACATACATAGTAGATTATAGATTATATACTTATGTACTACATAGGTTGAAATAAAAATATATATTTATAAATAGAATTTTTTATGAAAATATAAATTTTTGTGTATATATATGTGTATGTGTGTGTATCACACATACAAACTAGATTATATAATTATGTACTACATATGTTTAATTAATAAAATATTTTTAGAAATGGAATTATTTATAAAAATTTTGAGTTTATTATATTTGAATTAATTAATCATTAGATCAATTATATTAGATAGATTAATAGATTTGATTTGATTTGAATTTAAATTTAAATTGACAAAATATAGTTTTGACACGTGAGAATTTAACACGTGACATCGTACTCATTTAATAATATTTATTAAAGATTATAGATATATGTGCAACAATGTTTTCATATTTTTATTTAATTTAAAAAAATTGTTATGGACTAATTTGTGTCTAGTTAATTAATTAATTTAAATAAGTGATTTTAATTACTTAATTTAAACAAAAACATTCCTAATATCACTTGTTTTCATGTTTTCCATTATAATTTTGTAGACCATTAATGGTTTGTACGTATGCGTATAAACTAATGAATTAATGATATAGAGATTTATATTAGTGATATATATATTGCCATGCTTTCTGGCCCCCAACACTAAAATACCTAATAATGAGTATGAAAACTAAAAGGCCCAAAGCTTTTGTTAGTTTAAAAAGTCAGATATGAAAATTGGTTTGGGCAAGGAATCATGGCAACAACTACTGAATTATTAATGTTGTGGAGGTGGATCATTAATGAATACTTGACGTTTAAATTAATTTGTTAATATCTATATATGACGAAACTAATTGAAGAAAAACAATTGATTAATTAATTAATAGCAATTAGACATTTGAAATATAAAATCTAAGACAGCAACATTCCAACTCTTGGATCGATCACAAGACATGGTCACCAATACTTTACTATATATACCCACCCTATCATCATTTGCTAATCACAAATTAACTTTGCAAAATCTTTCCTTCGATCTTTTCTCTGTACGTAGTATAGTTAATTAAGCAAGCAGGAGCTAGATCGATCGATCAATCGACATGGGTTTTGAATATAAGATGAGTTTCTCAGTGGAGGTGATTGAGAAGACAGTGGTGGGTGCAGAAGAACCATGGAATGATCACTGGTTACCCTTTACAAATTTAGATTTGCTCGTACCACCTTTTGATGTTAGCTCTTTCTTCTGCTACAACAAACCATCCGATGGCAATGGGAGTTTTCCAACGATGCTAAAAACCCTCAAATCTTCCTTATCTCAAGCCCTTGCACTCTATCCGCCTGTTGCCGGCAATATCGAATGGAATGCAGCTGCCGGAGAGAATCAGCTTCATTGTAATAACCAAGGCATCGACTTCATACATGCCGTTGCTGACGTGCACCTCAAGGATCTCAATTTCTACAATCCAGATGACTGCATTGAGGCTAAACTCATGCCTAACAAACCACGTGGCTTGTCTGCTGTCCAGGTATCCAATCTTAATTCATTAATCTGACTATATTATATATAATATAATGATTACGGGTTTTAAACGTGATATATATATATATATATAATTAATTTGATATCTGATTTTTGTTAATTTTTTATGCTTCTCGATCATCTGAATTAACCATGCATGGGCAATATAGAAGATATTTAATTTACATATATACCAGATATCAATAATCATCGGGATTCACGTAACTACTAATCAACGGGGTGCTTCCTATCCAAGTAATCATTAATTAATTTTAACAAACGCATGATCATTGGCGAAAAATTGATATATATATATATATATATCCGGCCAGGTTGTGATCATGCATGGTTGTGATCAGTTTAATAATGCTTCAAACACACACACACACATATATGCAGTTTTTTTCTTTGAAAGGGTAAACCACCCTCGATCTCTAAGTCAGCCAATAATTAATATCGTAAAAATAGCTACGTATGTTCAGGTTTAGTCCGTATTGGATATTGCAAAAAAATTTCTCCCTTTTAAGAATTAGACTTTTTTCGCAAACTTTTGTACCATCTATTTGAGTAATTAAACCTTTTGTATTAGTTTTTACATGTGTGTAATACCTAATACAGAACACTACTACGTATGAAAATTTAAATATAATACCTAAAATAGACTAAAAAACTACATGAATAACTAAAACGGACCAAGCGAGAAAGTACGTAACTATTTATGACATCATTCCTCTGCAGTTCATTGTCCTTGCCTTATTAAAGAAAAATGTAGTCTAATAAATTAGACTGCATGCATGCGCGTTATATATTAATTAATTAGCTAAAATGAATTATTCAGTAAATATGTGTTCTGTATTCTTTTGTTTCTAAAACGTGGTTTCCTGAAATTTGGTATATAATTTTGATACTATTGATTGATTGTAATAAGAATTGAGTACGTACAATAAATAAACTGCAGGTTACGGAATTAAAATGTGGAGGGATGGTGATAGCGATCAAGTTTGATCATCGGATAGTGGATGGGTACTCGGCTAATATGTTTATCTCCGCATGGGCAGACATCGCTCGATCTGAAACCACCTCTATGGTTCCCTCCTTTGAGAGGTCCCATCTGAAACCCAGGAGTCCAACTGTTTATTCGTCGTCAATTGATGACGTGTTTGCTCCGTTTATACCACCATCCAACGTTGAAAATGACCAAAACAACAAAGATGAAGGCAGCAAACTCGTTAATCGCATATACTACGTTGAAGGTGAGCAACTTAAAAGGCTACAATCGATGGCAAGTGAAAATGGGTATAGGAGATCGAAGCTGGAAGCATTCACCGCATTCTTATGGAAGGAAGTGGCACTGAGCATGAAAGATTTCGGAAATGAAAACCAAGTATGTAATGTGGCAATTCCAGTGGATGGAAGGATAAGGTTGAGTGAAGGAGATGGAGAAGAGAAACAGAAATTAATGGCTGCACACTTTGGCAATGTTTTATCGATGCCGTTTGGGTCAAAATTATCCAAGGTACGTAACAAATTAATTTATTCACGTACGGGTAAAAACATTTAAACGTACGTTTGTTTTTTCAAACCGTAAACCTAATTAATTATTACACTACTAGTAAATACAATAATTACAAACGTAATTAAATAACCATGGATCGGAATCCAGTCGGTAACAGGCTTTTCCTGATCAAAACAAACCGTCAGAATTTTAATTTTTGGCCGTTAATTAATTTCAAATGTTTCAACGGATTTCTTTGTCGATAATTCGTCACTAAGTTAGTTACGTAAAAGAACGTTTCAAAAATTAATTAAACAACAAAATAAAAATCATATACCAACGTAATGATTAACAAAACATTATTTTTACACAATCATCAGGTAATTGACGAGGACAACAATAAAAAGTGTTTTTTTTTTTTAAATAAAATAACATGTTTTTATTTTACCAATTCAAATTAGAATCTCAATATTTAATGTCTCATAACATTACTAGAAAGATATGTGTTTACTTCACGTTTCATAAAAAATAATAAGTATGAATTATTACTTTTAAAATAAAATAAAAGATATATTCAACTTTTTGTTTTTAAGAGGGTGCTATATTCTCAGTTCTCACACAATAAATGTCTATTTTACCAAATCATTATTACCATATTATTAGAAGTTAATTTTTATAATTAATTAGTCAATAGAAAAATTACAGATTTTATCATTTCACTTTTCAATGTTAACCTAATCATTTTTCTACCTCATCATTGGATGTAAATAGACTACTTCTTTTAAAATCCATAAATATTAACAAATAATTAATTATATCTATCATTAACTAATGATGTTACTTGTCATAATTATCATTTTAATCATTTTTCATTTATTAGCTAATCCAAATTCAAATAAAATCTAATATGTTATCAAAACAAGATAATTACAGTTTATGATTTTTAAATTAAAATAAAAGATGAATATAACTATTTACTTTTAAAATCCATAAATATTAATAAATAATATACCCTCCATTATTAAATGATTTTTTTTATTATATTATCTTTTTAATCA
The DNA here is from genome assembly GCA_020465985.1 of Centrapalus pauciflorus. Classification (NCBI taxonomy): domain Eukaryota; kingdom Viridiplantae; phylum Streptophyta; class Magnoliopsida; order Asterales; family Asteraceae; genus Centrapalus; species Centrapalus pauciflorus. The sequence continues at coordinate 1,182,451 of JAANYP010002881.1, forward strand.
TTTCTAATATTCTTGCTAATCTAAATTCATATAAAATGTAATAAGTTTCATAATAAAAAAAAACAATAATTACAATTTATTGTTTTCAAATCAAAATATAAATATTTATTTTTAAAATCCACAAATAATAATAATTAATTAATTTTATCTATCATTATCTGATGATGCTACTTGTCATTACTATTTTTTTAGTTTATAATTTTTGATTTATAAATTTAAATTTAAATAAAATCTATTTTTTGACACGTGCTTTTTTGGTAAGTTATATATATATATATATATATATATATATATATAAAATGAGCAAAAAAAAAAAAAAGAAGAAATAGTTACGTCTAGGTGCTTAAAACGATTTTTTAAAGTAAAAGAATCGGCAAGAAGTTTTGGATAATATAATGTACGTTTATGTGTACGTACAATAAATAATAATATTAAGACGCTTGGAAATTGCTAGGTAGCCACCAACGGATCGATATTTATAAAATTATTGTTTGTAACCTTTTCATGGTACGTAACGGGGCTGGTAATCCATCACTATTTTCCCAACGGCCGAAATGCTAGAAGTTTAAAATTTAATTGAATTTGATTGATTTTTTCAAAGTGTACGTATACCGGTAGGTTCATTTAATTAATATATTAATTGTCCTTGCTAAATTAACGATGGAGGAAATCTGTTCTACATCCATCAGTGACTATGATATTAATTCGATCTAATCATCATCTACTATAGCCAGTAATTAATTAATATATATGACTGATCGATCATCAATCGGTCTTTAATATTGATTGAGTTGATGGTTAAATATTAGGAATTGAAGGAGTTGTCATTGAGCGATGCAGCTGGAGAGGTTCATGAGTTGTTGCAGACAGCCATCACGAAAGACCATTTCCTGGACCTGATAGACTGGGTGGAAGACAAACGGCCGCAACCACTGGTGGCGAAGGCGTTTGCCAGCCAAGAGATGTCGATGATGGTGTCGGCGGGTCAACGGTTCCACAGCATGGACGAGATGGAGTTCGGGTGGGGAAAGTTGGGGTTGGGATCGTGCCATGTACCGTCTGAAAGGCCAGACAGTTTCGTGATGACGATGGGCAGTCCGACGAAGAAGGAGGATTGGGTTGTGTACGTGCGTATGCCATTGAAACATATCAACAACATCCAGGCACGTGCTGCTCATGTCTTGAAACCCTTGACTGCTGATTACCTCAATATTAATTAACTTAATTATATATCTGGTGGATCCATATATCTCTTAATTTGCGTTAATTGCCTGCAGTCTTTTTAATATTTCTTCATAAATATTAATTAATTACAAACAATTATAACTAAATTAAATTAAGGACATATATATGTATGGATCAATTAGTATATATATGCATGTTTGCGATGATCGAGTTCTTGTGGTTGGTTTGTATTTGTAAACAACACGTACTAGTCTTTTGTAACTAGAGATAAGGCCGCGGGTAGGTCCTAATTGTGTGGACTTTTTTTCTCATGGATCTGTAAACATTTATGTATCATAATTAATATCTCTGATATTTGTTTTTAAAGCTCCATCTAGCTTATCGTTGTAACATTAATTAATTGTCATATCTGATAGATATGATTTTAATTATGTTGAATATATAATATAATTCACGTGCATTTTATATAGCTAGATAAATCGAAATAAATAAATATAAATTGAATTTTTGTTGATGAATAATGTTGACAAAAATGAAGAAGATACATTACTTATATACGAGATATTTAAATTTGCATGATCAGAAAAAAGGGGTTTTTTTTAAATACAAATGTGTATATATTGGTGTCAAAAACTCAATATTAATTCATAACGTACTGTTACAATCATTGACCTTAATTTGTAGAAAAGTAGGTTCCTTGTACATGTATGTAGGCATGATTAATTATCACATGATCGATCTCTGATAGGCTAGAAATGTGTATTTTTGGTTCTTGGCCGGCCTGGTGCAACTACATACATATGCATACATGGCAAGGGATCAAAATCCTCGATCTTATTCGATTCCTTAATATTATGTAGGGTATTCATTCCCAATTACAATAACAATATAGCTAGCTTCCTTATAATCTTTTTCTTCCAAACAAATATATCATCAAAAAATTTGCCAATTACTTATATTTAGGTTTTATAAGTTATTAAACGACGAATTATAACTTAGTAGCTAGTTATTTATCACCAAGTCCCATTTAATCCAACTCATTTTGCGATTTGAAAGTGGATTATCATCCCAGTACCCCAAAAGAGTTTTTGTGATGTAATCGAGCCTAGTCAAATATAACCAAGCTCGAGTTCGAAACTAAAACTCGAGCTTGATCGAGCAGCCTAAGCTTTGAAACTACTCGATACTATCGGCCTAGCTCGGCTCGATTAAATTCGGGAAAAAAGAAATATAAATATAAATACAAAAGATCCGGTCGAATTTTATCCCAACAAGTAAAAATTTTATCCCTACTATCAACCTCTCCAAAATTTGGATCACATGAGCGGGGACTCGAAAGATGGAAAATAGTACAAATCCAAGTACATCATAACCGATTTTCCAAAGTAGCTTGCCCACCAAAGGATATCAATATATCAACTTGGACTTCCACCCCCGAAAGTTTATTTTTGAATTTCTCAACAATAGGGTACCAACTATCCACTCCTGTGTCCTCGGTGTGATTCTAAGGTGGAGACTATCTCTCATTGTTTTTTAAAGTGTCGGGTCTCTTAAATCTTTTGGGTTTGATTCTTCAAGCGGTAGGGTGTGGGTTGGAATTTTGATGGAAATCTCTCTAATCTTCTAAATCTTGATTTTCATTTCAGTGGTGTTCTTTCAAGAGAATCTTTCCTCAGAGTTGTTTGTAATCCAAGTTAGCTTTTCGTATCTTGTCGGTTTCTTTCCTTCTTCTTCTTTGGTTTAACCTCTCTCCGTCTCTTTTAAATCTTATGAAATATTGAGAGATTTTATGGCATTATTTGTCTTTGTATTTTGTTGTTTTATTGGAATATATCTAGGCATGGCAAAAAAAAACTCATACCCGACGGGAAACCCGTAACTCGACCCCGATTTGACCGGGGATGGGGACGGAGAATCCCCGATTTGAATTAATGGGGATGGGGCGGGGATGGGAGACACTTTAATCCCCGACCCCGATTATATGTTTTATGTTTTAATATAGATTATTATATATATTTCACTTTACAATGCAAATTATTCATTTACATTTTTTATAATATATTAAATATTATTGTATATGACTTTTCTATAGTTTAAAATACTATTGTTTTTTTCATTTTAGTGGTTTTATAATTTTTTTGCAAACATTTCTTTGTTTTAGTTTCATTATAAATTATAAATTATACATGTCAATAACTCAATATGTTTGAATTGATCTGTTTTAAAGTTTATTTACATAAATTTCTCTACAAAATTACTATTTATAGTTTAAACTTAATAATATTTTAGGAACTTGAAAAACCTGATTCCCCGACGGTAATCCCCGATTGGGACGGGGATGGGGATAGAAACTCATTCCCCGACGGGGATAGGGCCAGAGATGGGGGAGAGGATTAAAAAGCGGTGATGGGAATGGGAACTAAGATCCCCGCCCCGCCCCGCCCCATTGCCATGTCTAACTATATCTTGTTAAAAAAACATAACATCCTAGGTAAATCTCATTTTACCACAACACACCACACACAATAGATGTTTGGGATATAGATCTACCATCAAAATTCTAGAGTTAAGTGTGTTTGGACGATAAAGTCCAATTTTGGGAAATTTTCATGCAAACACACACACACACAAATATATATATATATATATATATAGAGAGAGAGAGAGAGAGAGAGAGGGAGAGAGGTAGGTTTAATGGAAAACCAACATGCATCACAAGAACCATCAACGCATCATAATGGATGATTAGGTGCATTTTCCAAATAGCTTAATAATGAATTCTAAGAAATAATTTAGATGATGTATTAGAAATTTAAAATCAAAAGATTTAATCACTTTTCTTATAATTCTCCATCCATCTCTCTTTAAAATAAAAAGATTTAACTACTTTCCTTAAAATCAAAAGATTTAACCACAAAATGCATATGATTCGTTGCATATTTCTGATGTTTCTCGATGCATGTGGTTTTCTGTTGAAACCACCTATATATATATATATATATATAGTTCGAGAGAGTAGCACCCATTATGCAGCGCATCAGAAAGTACCACCTTTAAAAAAACTTTTAAATTTCTTTTTTTTTATAAACATGTTTTAATTAACATTTATGAAGATCATATGTAAATTTTATATACATTCACATCTCCTAGCTCCTAAAAAATGATGTGAACACACACTTATATAATTTTGAATATATGTGAACACGCATTTATGTGATGCGTGTTTTCATGCACTTAAAGTGTTCGGATTTGTGTGAAATTCACAATGATATGTGTAATGTTAATTAAAACATGTTCATGAAAAAAATTTTCAAAAAAATTACTTTTAAGGGTGGTACCTTCTAGTGCGCTGCATAATGGGTGGTACTCCCTTGAACCTATATATATATATATGAGAACCTTACATGCGTACTTGTTGCTTCCACATTTCACATAGAAAATAAATGCAATTTATTATTTTTAAAATAAAAGATAAATACAACTTGTTATTTTTTTAATTCTAAAATAACAAAAAAAAGAGTTAAAACCAAAAATCATAAAATCTAGAGTAAACTACAAAAACGGTCGCTGTGGTTTGGTCGAAATTATGGATATGGTCCCTCGTCTTTAAAAATTACATAAATGGTCCCTCAAAACACTATTTACTTGCAAAAATGGTCTCTATTTCTCTTACCTTTTTTTAAATAACGATTTTCCACTTATTTCAATAACAATTTGGTCCCTCAACTATGTCATTTAATTTCAACTTTAGTCCTTTTTATAAATTTTCACCTTTTCTTTGAATTTATTATTATTATTAATATTTTTATCCATACATATTTATTTTTTAAATATATTTATGTTATAAGATATATTGATGTTTTATTTATTAAAAGTTATCCCTATTATAATACTTAACTTACGTTCCTTTTATATATTCAATTTAATTTTTAAAAATTTGTTTATTTTATGTTTCATTTGATATAATATGTATACATTTTTATCTTTTTTATGTTTCTATCTAACTAATTCATTAGGTTAATATAATTTGATTTAATTATATTTTTTAAGAAACATGTATAAACTAAGGATCTAACATTTTGATTTATATATTTTTAAGTTAATATGTTTGGATTCAAATTTAGTATTTTATTTATTTTTATTTTATTATTTTGTAACTTTAATACATTTCATTTAAAACTTAGTATTTTAATTGTTTTGTTTTAATTATTTCGTTACTTACTAAATTTTGATTTAATTATAATTTCTAATAAAAATATTTACACTTCACATTATATTAATTTTCATTTAAATATTTTTTTAGATTTCTATATTTTGACTTAATTTTGAATAAAAATATATAAACATAATATTTTATTCATTTTTAACTTAAATATTTGTGAGGTTAATACATTTCTAATTGATTATAATTTTTAAGTAAAATGTATAATAATCTAACAAAATAATCATAATAAAATGAATAAAGTAGTTGTGTAAATTAAAATGTATTGTAACAAAAATATTTAAATCAAAATAAATAAAATCCAAAATAATTAGAAAAAGACGATAGGACAAGTGCCAATATACGTAACAAAAGAATTAAATTAAAATGTCCCAATGTGTATACATTTCTCATAAAAATTATAATTAAATAACTATATTATAACATGACAAAATAGATTCGTGAAATGTATATATGATAACATTATATGCCTCTTCAACAATTCAAAAGATGAATAGAATTTTTAAAATAAAAGATAAATACAAATGATTATATTTTTAATTTAAAATAAAATGAAAATATAAGTTAAACCAAATATCATAAAATATAAGGTAAACCAAATCCAGATTACATCATCTATATTTATTTAGAAACTATAAAAAATTACTAATGTAGGGTAGAATATCATTCAAGTCTTCTAACATAATTATATTATAACATGTCAAAATAAATTCATGACTGGTATGTAGATTAGGCAAATGCCATAACCAAAAAGGTTTTTGAAAAAAATGTTAATTTCATTCAAGGTTTAAAAAAAGTATAAAGTAGTTTTTTAGTATAAAAAAAGTAGTAGGTTTGCCAATTCAAAAATTCTGGAACCGTCCAAAACAGAAAGAAAAAAAAAAGCCATCAAGACAGCCAATGACCTTTGATCGTTCCTGTCATCCGTTTCCATACTCTGAACCGCTCAAGTACTCGCCATGCTCCTCAAAATATTCAATCAAGCGTTTCAGGAACGTGTCGCTGCTCACAGTTTCCGTGTCGCATATGAGGCAACACTGCCTCCTTGCCCGGGTCACAGCAACATTCATACGTCTACGATCACTCAGGAATCCCACCTGAAGTATAAAGTATAAACCTTCATGTCAATGTGTTCGTTGATCTAGCCCAGCCCAGCCCACCTGAAGTATAAAGTATAAGATGGCAGAAGAATATACCTCTTTCTTCGAGTTTGACCTCACCATCGAAATGATAATGGCTTCTTTTTCCCTGCCCTGGAAGCCGTCCACAGTCGAAATCTCCACCTCCTTTAACTTGTCTTCCTTGCTTCTCAGCATTCTGAGTAAGACAACCTACAAAATAATTGTGCCACATAAGACAACCAACAATCCAAAACGTATTTATCTTCCCCTTTGCCTTTTTTAAGTTTTATCTTCTTTTTTCTATGAAACGCCTGAATGCGAACTTAAATACTTATAGACCAAACACGCTACTTTTAGGTAGAGTCAAAAGATTAATGTACATGGCCCACACCGGACCCCATGAACATCACCTGAGTAGTAAATCAAGCTTACCCGGTGGTAAGACAACCTTGGGGAGTCCAAAGGCTTCAAGAGAGCAGCTTTGTTACTCCTCTCGTCAAACCCCTGACCTTTGTTAGCCGAAGTCAATTTGCCAATGTCCTTTCCAACAACTAGGCTACACACTCGGAGGCCCTACTTTTTAAGATATGCTAAATAATGAACTTATAATGTATGCACACTGATACGAATTGTGAAATCAATTAAGAAGAAACTATAGATTGATGAAGATGAATTACAGAAATCAATTACCAAAACAGAAAGTAAATCACAATCAAATGATTGTCCAGGGTAATCCCCCTCTCACAACTAAAAGGTTGGAGCCTCTCTCAAAGCTAATGCTAAGAACCTAACAAATCTAAACAATATTATTCACCCAACTCACACTCCTCTCCTCTTATTTATAGATTGTATTTCTAACTAACTACTAATATTATTCCTATTTTGCCCTTTCTAGAATATACTATCGTATATTCCTATCAATACTCCCTTCTTATGAAAGTCTTGACCTCAAGACTTGCTGAAACACTAACCATTTTCTCACAACTCCGAGTTTGCTCTTGATATACTTTTTGCCCATTTGTAGCCAATCGATCATCATGAATGTTGACTCCTTTAAGAGCTCCAACTATGTTACACTTGGTACTTGGCTTCATAAATCTATAAGAATCAATCATGTTGTCTAGTGTAGTTGACCAACGTTGCAAACTAAAAATCCAGCCAAAAAATGAAGATATTGGATAGATCACTACTCAGTTGTCCCATGCTCTTGCCATTGTTTAACGCAAGCTCAACACTATTACTTTGTTGAGAAGCAAATCCACCAACATGTACTTCATCGAAGTCTCTTGTAGACATTTCATCAAACGCCTTGTTAGCAACAACTGTAAGGAAGTTCCATGTTCATAGGAGTTTGTTTAGCCAAACAAGATGCAGTAGGTATGGTAGTGCAGGAGTTAAGATTTGCCGCCCCTTGATATCTGGATAAGGTATTGCAAAATTGATGATAGTCTGATCGTGAGGAATCCGTGCAGCACCATCACCACCACCAAAACAGTCATGCCCACCACCAGTTTTGACGAGAATTACTAATCCCATTTTTCCCCATGAATCAGGTTGTTTCCCCTGTTGCTTCATCCAATTCAGCATCTCCTTACAAAACATCGAGTTCTCAAATTGAGCAGCAGCCAGAGACTTCAGCGTAGACTTGATTTCCGTGACATCCTATTCAATTGACAAATTTGTTCCTCGTGGTGCTCAAGACAAAACAGATCTGGTCTCCATTGATCGAAACAGAAATAAGAAAGGTAGAAGCAGAAAATATTCGGCAGAGACAGAATGAAGGCAGGTCGGACCAATGATACGAATTGTGAAATCAATTAAGAAGAAACTATAGATTGATGAAGATGAATTACAGAAATCAATTACCAAAACAGAAAGTAGATCACAATCAAATCCCCTCTCTCGCGACCAAAACGTTGGAGCCTCTCTCAAAGCTAATGCTAAGAGCCTAACAAATCTAAACAATATTCTTCACACCCAACTCACACTCCTCTCCTCTTATTCATAGATTGTATTTCTAAACTAACTACTAACATTATTCCTATTTTGCCCATTCTAGAATATACTATTGTATATTCCTATCACACACACATACAAACTTCCTCCAAATTTAGGATCCATGCGACCCAAAAACCACACCTGAAAAGGTGAAGATTGTGATGTCCACCCATTAACACATCCCAGGTAATCCACTAGGCTATCCCAAGAATGGGATTCAAACTCGGACACTCTGATGGGCATCCAACTCAATTTTTGTGGCAATTTTCGGTTTCAATAACAAATGCATATGTTGCGGAAATATATGCCAACTGTGTGAAGGCAAGATACTATTTCATTCCAATAGTTCTAGAGCCCATCCATATCAACTGGTTGTTCCAGTTTGAATACCCATTTGACGATACTTAATTGATCTGGAGTGTTGCCGTTTCTGATTTCTGAACTTGGGCAAAGTCAGACTGACATAACTTGGAACAAAAGGAAGTACTCGAAGATGTGATGAATTATCTATATCAGTTTTTTTTCATGACAACGTTGGATCCAACTAAAAGGTAATTGACATCTAATCAAGCACAATAGGATCTCTAGTTTACCTGTGCCGAATAAGGGGTAATGATTCCAATATCAGAAGCACGTACACCACTATGAACAAGTCTTTTTGCATGAGCTATAGCAATCTCAGCTTCACCTTCATTTAAGGTGCTTTCTTCTTCATCCTTCTTTTCTTCCATGTCACATCTACAATATAATAATAATTAGTTGCCAAATTAGACGATGGTGGAATTACAAATAATTTATAGAATAAACTATCAATGTGATACATCGATCTTTACGAGGATAGATTCAAGTAATTTTTCTGGACACTAGTTTTGTGGTAGGACAGGAGTTATACACTACCACTATGCATACCCTGCTATGTCTATAAGAAGAAGAGTAGATTCAGCCGAAGAAGACTTCTGTACATCATCAAGTTCATATAGTGTGTGTCCCGCAACACTTGCATGAGCCTTGATCTATCATTATAATAACATGTATAATCAACAATAATAACAAATGAACTTTGTTGCAGTTATAAAAGACATAACCTCCTTCGTAATATGGAAGCTGAAAACATGGGTCAAGTACCTTACTATGGTAAAGCTCCTTGGATGACCAATTCATTATAAGTTCATGCATGCGGTACTGAACGGTGAGCATAGACATGACTTCATCTCCATACAAGTCTGCAAGCCGCTCGAAGAGAGTCTTTCCCAACCCCTTTTTCTCGGCTTCAACACTCTGGATTGTCGGAGGAAGTTGGAGATGGTCCCCAGAAAGTATGCACCTAGAACCCTATATAAGTATAACAAAGTTAGATAGAAGTACGAGACCAATTTGTTTATAAGGTTGAAACAAAAAAACTTCCTTCAGGAGTTAATATGCATATTCTTAAGGTGAACGGTCATTGAGGTGGAAGGAGTATAAGAGAAGGCCAGAACTCATCTTCTATCTTCTATAAGCCGTTTTGCTTTGTTACCTTAAGTAGGGCAATCCAGCAAGCTATCTCAAGTGCTTGAGCAGCTTCATCGATTATGACAAGATCAAATGTAGTGCCTTCTAACTTTCGCGACAATGAACCAGTCAGTGTGGTTAGCACAACGTCTGAATTTTTTATTACGTCTGTCACAGCCAGCTGCTGCCTCTTGCGTTCTTCTTTGGAGAGCATCTTGAGCTCCTTCCGAATATCCCTCTTTGTGTTTCTGTCTTTAGCTTTCAACAACTTACCGTTCAATGCCTGCAAGAAGGAAACGTTAGATGAAAGAACAATGCTCAAGAAAAAGAAAAACAATATATGAATAAAGTTTAAAGTTTAGTTTAAGAGTAGGCAAATATAGAAACTTGACAGAAAAATTGCAAGTGTCAGTAAATACAAAATATATAGCTCATAATATTAGGAGCTATTTTATTGAAAAAATTCTCTTCTGCATGTGAAAAAAATTCTCTTCTGCAATTTATTGGAAGTTTCTTTCTTCGATTCTCATTTCCCAACAATACATTTATAACAAGTTTATCACGACACACACGTCCCTTGAGTTATTCTCACTCTAGACGCCAAGAATATTAGGAGAAGAATAGGCACCAACTCATTAGGGAAGTCACTGTAATTCGACTTTCTATCATTTCAATGTATTTTACTGTCCACCTAGGCCTTGTTTGTTTTTATAAAGAAGATCTTATTTTCACTAATGTCTGCAGCCTTGCAGACGCGGGAAGACATTTGGCTTTGAAGACTGTTTGTTTTCTAGAAGAGAAAAAGAAGATAAAAGCTCTTCTTATGTCTTCCCTTATCTTATTTCTTGAAGATCTATTATTACCACTTATTCTCTCTTTTCATTGCATTTTCCTTTTTTTCCAAATCCTAGATGTCTTTTTTATTTTTGTTATTTTACTATATATGTTAAAATATTAGAGATGACAAATAGTTTATAACTATTTGTCATGTTTTGTACTCAACAATTACGTATTGTCTTAAAAAAGTTTAATCCTTTTTTGTTGATATATTATATATATATAATTATTATACTTTGAATTAATTTTTTTAATTGAATGAGATTTATCATCTGAAATAAATATAATATTAAACATACTTTTTGAAATTAAATTGTTTTAAAGTCTTATTCAATTTAATTTTACTTATAAATATAATAGTTTGATAGCTTTTGTGAAATAAATAAATTAAACTCAATAAGATAATCATTTGATTCATAAAACAAACAGTCTTTTGTCTACAGACTGAAGACCTTTAGACCATGTCTTCAGATTGTAGACATCTGCAAACGGAAAAAAGACTTAAGACATTTAACATCTTAAAAATCAAACAACACCCTAGACAAGTTCTCATGTGACTCGTCCACTTCAAACCAGACTCCGTACTAGTCTTTGGTTAAATCATATGGAGGATGCACTATTAATAGACAAAGCAATCTTTAAAAAAATAATTTGTCAAATGAAAACATATGAACATTATGTTTTCCAGAAGTCATTGCTCAGGATCTTATTGACATCTCTGCATGTATTTTTGTATGTGTGTGGAGTGACAGAGTGAGAGACTTGGGATCATGTGAGAATAATCTCTACTCGTTTTTGGCTCTTACCGCGAGAACTGTGAGAAGTTACAACACCTTCACAATACATTTTTAGTTTTCTTTTGTAACATGAACCTTATTATGATAAAAGGTAAAGTGAATTTTGAAGGTTCACGAACCTTCACACTTAAAAGATCCCCAAACGCAACATTCACACCACCTTTCTATTGTAAAAATGTTACGTTTGCAAAAGAAAAATATCTAAATGTATTGTAAAGGTATGAAAATGTGTTGTGAATGCATTCTCATAGTAAGAGGGTGTTCAGTGTTCACACCTGATCCCAAACCTACAAACACGAGTGTGTATGCATGATTACCAACATGAAGAGCCATTGCAATGATTGCATCAATCACATCTTTAACTGGTACTTGTATGAGAAATATTTAATTGGACAAGAAAGAAACAAGCATAACCAAGTAATGCATCTAAGATTCTATTCAACTATTGACATCCTCAAAATAACATACCTTCATCTCTTTGCGGATATCGTTTGCAAGAGAACTGTTATCCCCACGCAACACCTAAGAGTGTCCAATTAATCATTAAGGAAAATATGTAGCAGTAAACCAGGCAAGTATTATAATCTCAAATGGACCACAGTGATAACTCCATATGCCCATGAAACTAATTTAATCCTTACAGGAATGAGAAACAGAAAACAGTGATACACCGATAACTCCATATTCCCAAGAAACTAACCTCAACCCTATAGAGGTGAAAAATATGATAAAAAAAAACAAATGATCACTTAACTTTAGAGTATTTTCACTTGCCAACATGAACAGAAACAAGTATCAATCACATACTTACATTATCACAATCATATCCACTACATCCTTTCAATCCAATTGTAGTGAAATTTCACAAATCTAAGTTCACAATCATATGCTTTAGTTCACAAGCAATTACTTCCGTTGAGTAATTGCTAATTAAGCTCCCTTAATCTATATTTTATTATGTTAGATGGTGGCGATCATATGATTCTGAGAATCCAAGTATGTGGTTGACAACACATTTTTGTAAAAGCTTGGTGATCATTTTATCTACTTTCCCTAGTAATAATAAGAGTAAGAATAAAATAAACAGCGTTCAAAGATGTTTTGACATTTAATTCACTAGCATAGTTTGTGAACTATAATAGATGATATACCACACCTATTGAAATGGAGAGAAAAACAAATATTAAGAAATGTCATTCATAATGATAAAAAGTTACCCTATGTCATTAACTATGCACTTTCGGAAAAGCGAAAGAACAATAACAGATCAAAAAACAAAATAAAGAAAACCAAACTGGTATCACACAAACTTACTGCTTTTGAAAGAACCAGAGTTACAAGGTTTGATGATTTTGATTCTAATGCTCTTCTCTCTTCAGGGGTTTACAGTGACAATTACCTGTGCATCAAGAGCACTCTCTAATACTTGTGGTAGTAACCGCGCAGGATGTCCCACTCTCACCAACTTTACTCTAATCCAGAAATTAAACACTAATTTAGTCATAGAAATTGGCGGCAGGCAGTAAATACAATGATTAACATCTTAAATGCAAATATAGGGTTCAACTGATTAGCATCACTGTGACAATGACTAACTAACTTAAAGCATATAAAGTGAAGGTATCAACCAACCTTAAAGAATAAAGATCCTGTGCATTATTAGGTGCTAGCAAGAGTTTAAGCCATTATAAATGTTAAGAGATATGAAAGGATTATGTATAAACAATCGAACACCTACTTCCTTCATAATGAAACTGTGTTACCTGTGAGGAACAAGTCGTTCAACAATGTTATCAACAGCAATATTAGAGGCAGCACAAGCAAGAATCTTTGATCCACGTTTCACTTCCTGTAGGATAATTTCCACAACGGTGGTTGTCTTTCCAGTTCCAGGAGGCCCATGCAGCAAAAACAGATCCTTTGATGATAGGGCTTTTCTAATGGCATCTTTCTTGGAAGAAAAAGAAGATAATATTTAGTCAGTGTAGAACAGTTGGACTTATAAAAAAACAAACCAAAAACATTAAACATCATGCAAATGTCAAGATAAGCTTCTGACTGGCACTAACATCTTCAGTTCAGCAGCCAACAACATCTATAACAAACCTACTAACATGAAATTCCCAAATTAGGGACCGAAAACTTTATGATATCTTAGATTGGCATACATGACTTCAAGGATCAAACAAGACATCACTCAGGCTCTCAGAATCACCACTGTGTGCATATTATAATGTCATCATCAGTTTCATAAAAAAAAATTAATACTTTGGACAACTTTGCATCAGAAAGACTGAAACATGATTATTTAAGGGGATCACTTAACAGAACAAGGTACATTACAATGTAGACTTATCTTTCAAGTCATCATCATACTCTTGTTTGTGTTTGTATGTATGCAGAAGAGAAGAATGAAAAGAGGCTAAACACCTGAGAATGATCAAGGTTTTTATTGAACAGAGTGAAGGAGACATCCTTTTTCGCTATTGTTGGAGATTTCTCTCCAAATAAGACAGAAACTAAATCTGTCGCAGGACCTCTTTGAATGCCTTTACTTAGTTGTATCAATGTGTCCTTCATTCTGCGATATGTCACCTGCACAGACATACAAAATATTCTTATATTTCAATACAGAACTTTTTAAGAGGAGTGTTCCCTAGAGATACAATTGTCTATCTATGGAACAAGGTTTTCATGGAGAGGTGCACCATTTAACACCTCATGATCTATAAAAAGCATTATACAAAAAGTTTCTTTGAAGTTTACTGCTAGAATGAAAACAGAAATAGCATGAACAGATTCTAAACTGTTTGATACTTAGCTGAAAGTGAAGTAGTTACAAGTTGATATTTATACAAAATAAATGATGGTTTAACAGACATATTACTATGCCTATATTAATAAGAAAAAAATGAAAAAGAACTAAAGAATTTACTAGCATGAACGTTGTACCTCATTAGCTACTTTTTCGATGCGTAAAGGACTATTTAAACCTTCTTCAGGAATATCATCAAAAGCAATGGTGATTGATGAATCCTGCATATGTTTAACATACACATCGAAAACCCCAGGATAATAGACGAACTTTAATTGTTTTGAGAATAAAATAACAACCTTCAGTCGATAAACAACACCTTGCCCAAGGGCAGGAGAGCCTAAATCAGCCTTGTTTGGTTTTAGAACAACAACATCATGAGTTCCAAACTGCAACAAGATAAAAGACCCCTGAGCTTAAGAAAACAGAGAAAAAGAAAAAGAAATGTATACTAGAAAAGAGCTCTCCATGAATCATCATATAATATATATGGAATTGATTCAAGAGAGTTAAAAATTGCAAAGAAAAGTAAATAGTAAGTAGTAACCAATTGTCATATTATATATCACCCACGGTACAGAGAGTCCACAAATATGGGTCTTAAATAGATGGAAGTCATGATAATTGGACAGTAAGCTGCAAAAATTACCTACAAAACTACAGTTGGACCTTTAAAAAAAGAGAGATAAGGAGGGATGACTTATGCTAGTTCTAAGAGTACTTTCTTACATAATTATTGTTAAGACATCTGCCTGCAAGAGTTAATAGTTCTATTATCTTCAAAACTTTTTGGCTTTTGTTAGTACAGGTCCATCATAATTATCTGTATCTTGCTAATTATAAATGGCTCACTGGTAAACAAGCAATAAAAAAATTGTTGCAAATGGATAACATAACATATTTCTAAGAAATGGATATGTCAACTCCTTTTACCTTGTGAGCTGGAAGAACATCTCCTTTGTTCGATTGAAGTTCTAGAAGAGTTTTCCCCATCAACCCGGTCTACGGTAAAGAGCAAAGTAACTACGAGTGTTAATAATTCAACTAGTTTGAAACATAGAAAATGTTTACTTTTCTGTTAAGCAAATATTTCGATTGACAAGCAACATGATTTCTTCACAAGTAGAAATAATAAGTTAGTTTCTGAGAGAATCCCATATGTCCTCTACCATTTTTCAGCCTTTCTGGTATAGAACGAAATAAATTCATATAAACTATCAACCAACAATGTTATTAAAAGCGAAAGTCGCACTCGAGGCGACATCCCTTGATTAGGGACTAAGTCGAGTGGCGCAAAAAGGCGAGGGCCCGAGCGAAGTGAACCAACTAAAATTTACATAATACTTTACATGACAATGTTACCATAAAGACAAAACAAAAGCATATTGTGTAGAATTATAGATATAATATCAAATACACTACCTCAATCCATAATTATTAGTAGTGGCAAACAAATTAAAATGTTCCAAAAGATTGTGGCAAACCAGAAGGCCGAAGTCAACCTTTGATGTTTTCTGGGGGTATAATTAGCCATGCAAACCATGTTTTATGTTTTAAAATCCTAATAGATGTTTATGAAACAAGACCCTCGACTCTCGCCTAACTCCCTAGGACTAGTCGTCCTGAACATCTTAAAGGCGCCATGCCTGAAATGGCCTGGCCTGAGGGACTTAGTCGCAGAGGCGCAGGCCTTTAATAACATTCAACATTATTCAAGATTTGACCTAGACACGTAACTTTATTTCATATTCTTTTGAATGGAAAAAATAATACAGCTTATCATCATAATTGACAAGTACAAACCTGAACATCTTCGCATTTCAAATTAAGAATAGTAGATCCACGTCTTGATGCAGAATCCAAATTTCTATTAGCACCAGAGCACATTGATGCAGATATCTCAGCCTCCTACAATGATTATATACACATAAAAGTACCCATCACCAATATCAAACAATAAAATGAAATTAACTAGATAAAAGATCTATTAGCACATCAAGTATGATCAATCATACTATCAGAAAAGACTTTCTCTTAATTTCCAATAAAAATGTAATCTACCCATGTCATATATAGTAGTGAAAAAGTGGGCTGTAATAAGACACAAACACTCAGAAATTTAACACCAAGTTGTTTGCAAAGTTTGATTTGGCGATCAACTGATGCATGTAATATACTGGAAGTGA
The DNA here is from genome assembly GCA_020465985.1 of Centrapalus pauciflorus. Classification (NCBI taxonomy): domain Eukaryota; kingdom Viridiplantae; phylum Streptophyta; class Magnoliopsida; order Asterales; family Asteraceae; genus Centrapalus; species Centrapalus pauciflorus. Next base: position 1,199,103 of record JAANYP010002881.1, read on the forward strand.
AGGAGCCACAATTACAGCAATACTGCAATTCTTCATTGTCGCTACAGTCATCAACTTATAAATGCATCACTTCCATACGATTAAACTTGTACTTTAAAAACAGTAACATGACTTGAACCCTATCTAGTCTAGTATAAAAAGGAGTCAAGATCCTCAAGTTAACCTCTGAAAGTAAAATAAATTCATGATCCTCTTGCAATATGAGAAGTGAAATCCTCCAAGAAAATCAAGAAATGTTCGAATATGTATTCCAAGACAGGATGCACGGTTAACAGTGGCGTACCTTTTCCATATCGATAAGGGGGGTCATTTTCGAGACAAATTGTTCAATGGATATGGTATTTGATGACGATGGTGACTTCTTGATGTTCTTCCCGTTGTCCATGGCTGTGGAATAGGCCGCCGCACCGAGATAAGCCACCGGGAAGTTAAGGGTTTCCGATTAGTCGGAAGGTTCTGAACCCGCTTTGTCCCCAACTAGTTTTATATTGCAATCTTTTCACTGCGTTATGAATTTGCGTGTATGCAAAAGTATCGGGTTTATTATAACGGGTGAAAATATCGGGTTTGTTACAACGGGTAATACCGGGTTTGTTATGAAAAATTTAATATGTATTTATGTTTGTTGTAATTTTGTTATGTTTTTTGTAATTTTGTTATTTTATGTTTTTTTTTCCAGAAAAAGTCCTAAGTTAATTTTTTTTTTTTTGATTTAGTGAAGTTTAACTATTAGAACCTGATTTTTCAATTTTTAAAATTCAATTTACCAATTATAATCGAACTAATAGTTAAAGTTCATAAAACCAGCAAAAAAAATGAACTTGATGATTTTTTCTGGAAAAAAAATAACATGGGACGAAACGCAAAACCGTAATAATATATAATTTTTTTCCATAATAAACCCGGTAATCATTTTACTCATAACCGACTAAACCGAACATTTTATTATTATGTACGTGTTTGATTTGATACAATAATTAACTAAAATGACATAAGATGATAACTAAATAATACTATTAAATTCAATATAAATTTTATACACAAATTAAAAAGCTTAGCCTTTTATTTAATATCATAAATATTACACTTTCTATTTTAAACTTAAATAAATGATTTATAACTTATAAAATATAGGGTTAATATTGAAAAAACCATATAAACTTTTATCATTTTCACGATTAAGTCCCTAAACTTTTTTCCCGATTGTTTAAGTCCCTAAACTATTCTTGTATTTTTTAAAAGTATATATTTTTGACCGGCTACCGGATGAGTAGGTAAAACACAACCAATAAAACAAAAAGTTTAGGGACTTAATCGCTAAAACATGTAAAGATAGTGAGTTTTTTGAATAAGACAAAATTAGTTAAGGGACTTAAACAATCAGAAAAAAAGTTTAGGGACTTAATCCCAAAACTAAGGAAAGTTTATGGGGTTTTTTCGATATTAACCCTAAAATATAAGCAATTATTTAAAAAAAATGAAAAAAGAGATTTATCCATAATTTATAATTATTAATAAACAAATAAATAATCGTCGCCTATTCTTTTATTATTATGTTATCTATCTTATTCTACAAGTGACTAATTGTCTAATTTCATGATCTATCTTTTAATTTATATAAATTAATATAAATACAATTTTTTTCAAAATAAAATATATTGTTATAATATTTTATAAACGGTAATATTTGTAATGTTATTTAGCGTAATTTTAAAAACCACTTATATGGGGCTTCTTCAAAAATTTATGGTTTTCGTAAACTCCTAATGAAAAAGTCATTCAAACGTAGTTTATAGGCTAAAGTTTTTCAAAAATATAAGTTCAAGCTCCTATAAGTAATCTACCAAACATAACAAAAAAAAAAAATTCATTGTATGTATTGATAGATGATGAATGAAAAAAAAATTATGATAGTGGATTTTGGCATAGTTTGTTTACTTATTAATAAATCGTTCTCTTAGAACTAAGCTAACTTAGAGCTCAAACTACGGATTATTTAGTAATTACTATCGCAATATAAAACAAGTTCAAAAAAACTCTAGACGTAGGGTTGTTCATGAATGGTCAAACTAAACCGAAAATAAGTTTTTGATTCTCACCCGAACATATCAATTTACTGATTTTATGAACATAAACCTAAAACGAAATAAAAAGGTTAACCGGTTGGTTTTTTTGGTTCGATTATTCGGTTAACTAATTTATTTAAATAGTTCTTAAAAGTTCAAAATAAGAAAGTCCTCAATAAAACTATAATGTATTAATAAAATACTTTAAAAAATTTAGTAAAAACAAAAAATGTGTTATGTATATCATCAAATTAATTTTAAACATATAGTTCTAAATGGTTTTTTATTATGAAATTTATGTAACTTATTTAGTGAGTAAAATTTTATATTTTTGTCGGGATAAATGTTACTAAGTCTAAAAGCCAAATTTTATAAAGTTATAAGCTTTTACGGTTTTTCAGTTAACCGTCCGTTAACAAAACTATGAACTGTAACTGAAACCTAAACTGAAGGTTTTTTGCGATATGGTTAACCAAATCGTAATTTACCAAAGAAACCGGTTCGGTTAACCTCAAAATCGAAGGGTTTATCGGTTTTTTATTTCAGATTTTTTTGATCAACATTAGTTACAAAAAATAAATGTTGACATAGAAGATGAAGAAATTTATTATTAAAAATAATTCTCTCTTTATGTTTTGGTTTTCTCCATGTTGAAAAAAAATGATAAATGAATTTTACATTAAACTCAATTATTTATCAATATCATTGAAAATCAATGTTCTCGTCATATGATAAAAATACATATAATTAAAACACATGATTTCATTCAATCAATCCAAACATCCCATTATGGGTTTGTTGATCGTCCATGTCATTTTTGTGCTATTCAAATATTACTTCTTGTGGACATGCTACCTGGACAGATAAGCATGGTTGTACACACAAACTATGTCATGATTTTTTTGTGAGTGTTTGGAAGATGGTTTTCTCTAATAAAGCAACTGTGAAAAAGGTATATTATACTCCTTTTTCAAGTAAAAACAACATGAAACTTTGGAGGTATTTGGCTTATGGAATAGAAATCAAAAGAATCGGATTTTACTTTTAATGTATATTGATACTTATATTACAAAGAGAAAGAATTAAAATTTATGTATATTCAATCAAATTCTATAATTAAAGAAATTTGTCATTGATTGTCATCTGCAAAACAATTTAAGTTCTTATGTTTTATAACACACATCATTAGTCAAACATTAAACAATATATCCTATTACACCATTCAAACAATCTAATGTTTTAATTTATTCCACATGCTAAACTCGTAATTATGAATGCAGGTGGTGATCATAACCCACGAAGGAGAGAATAACCGATTCATCAGAGAAGATGTTGCCAAGAGACCTTGGTGGGATGGCAAAAGTAATTGCACTTTTAGACGTTGTATTGTACCGCTAGAAGATTATCTGTAACTGTAATCATACTTAAACAATTGTTTAATCTTAAAAGAAGACACTTACACTCTCAAGATACGTCTTAGTAACCACTTTTTATCGTTTTATGAAATTAATTAACAGATATATTACTAATAGTAAATATGCAGCCACGGTGATGGATCAATCATTAATTTAACCTCTCCATTGACTTGGAACTCAAACGTCAATGTGAAGGTCAAATAACAATCATGCCAAAACCTCAGTTGGATGGCAAAACTTTCACTTGGTGGTTCAAATTATTGAAACTTGACGGGCTGGGCAAATCAAACACTGGCATGTTGGACCCTAAAGCAAAGGCCCAACAGCGTAAATGGTCTTTTTCGGCCCAAACAGTTCATGTTAAACAAAAGCAACTAACAAGTTTTTTTTAACGAGAAAAAAAAGTGTTAATATACCAACAACAAGCTAGAAAGAATAGTTCGTGCTAAAAGAAAGCAACTAAAAAGTTAAAAGCATGTTTTTTTTAATGGTAGTTAAAAGCATGTGTTTGAAACAAGCTTTTTTTAAGAAACTTAAAAATATGTATTTAACAAGCTTTTAAATCAACTTTAAAATGACATATAAAATTGCTTTTTAAAAAAATCGGTTTGTTTGCACCTCTTCAACAAGCAAAACTAGAATGATCGATGAGTAGAACCGTAAAAGATTATGGACGTTCATGACTTCATGGTAACGAAATCGTGTTTTGTTACAAGGTACAATACTACAATAGTAAATACTTATTCTTTTCAATGTAAATGTATACATTGTTAATCTTATCTTATATATAATTTATAAATTTGATGAATTTATAAGTATAGGAGAATAAAAATTATCACGTGACACTTTTTGGATACAACATATTTTTATTTTTCATAATTTTGTTATATTTTAACCTTTAAAAAATATATCTCTTAAAATATATTAAATATAAATATAAATTATACAAACAATATTAATTGCTTTAGATGTAAAAATTTTATAACATTACAAAACATATGCAACATTTTGTGTATTATAAAAATATAAAAAAAAATTATGTGTTATGCGTAATGTTTTGAGTATGGGATATGTATTGGTTTGTTTGTATTTGACCTTTGGCGTCGCCTCTGCTTTTTGGGTTGTGTTGTTCTTTTGGCTGGGTTTAATAGATTCCTGTGCCTGTGTTTTTTTGGAATTAATTACTTCTTAAAAATCTTTGAAGTCTAATTTTATACCTTAACTGGAAATAGACTGTTTGTTACATTTCAGAGTTAAGTGGAATTCAGATCTTAATTCAAAGCAGACTGTTTGCTACATTTCAAACTTAAGAGGTTAGAACGTCTGAAAACCACATCTGAAATTAAGTTGTGAACTTCCGTCTGAACTCCGAAGTCTTAATTTAATAGGTTGACATAAGTTGATATTTTATTCAACTAAAATATTAAAATCAATTTAATTAATTAAAGCTCTTAATTTCAGACGTGTCATGTCTTAGGTGTTGTTTGTTTTTTAAGAGTTTAAATGTCTGAAATCTGAAAATCACCTCTGAAATTCAGATGAGGTCTTAACATCTGAAATTAAGAGACTCTTAATTTTAATTAAGACAACTCACATACTCTTACCATTCAGAGGTTTCAACCTTTTAAGTCTGAATCTAAACAAACAATCTTACGGGTTGTTTGATTACATTTTCCATTAAGTGCTGTCTGGATTCAGAGAGCTGTCTGGATTAAGTAATGCTGACTAGAGAAAGTTTTTTGAAAAAGATAAAAAGCGGTAATATTAGAAAATAAATGGTCTGAATGGGGAACACATAGGGTCTCTTGGCTTATTAATTGGGCTGACCGAATTTGAGTTCTGATTTTAATAAGTCATTATCAAACAAAGCTTATTTCAAATGGACTGACCGGATTTTTTAGATTAAGCCTAATAAGTTGTTATCAAACAGCCCCTTAGTTTATTATAGATTTGAACTTTAGACTTCAGACATTTTTAAGAGGCTTTTAATGGAAAACAAACGAGACCATTTTAGATGTGGTTTTCAGACTTCAGATCTTAAGTCCATCTCTTAATTTCAGATGTGGTTTTCAGACTTCAGACATTTACATCTTAAGATCTTAAGTCTACCTCTTAATTTCAGATATGATTTTCAAACTTCAGACATTTACCTCTTAAAATAACAAACACAACTATATATTAATATTAATTAATTGCTTTTGAATTTATAATATATTAAAGGGCAAATAGCTCAAAATAACAAGCTACTTTACCCTTTTTTTTATTACAGCAACTAAGATTTTTTGTTACCAAATAATGGAGTGAACTACCAGTTTACTCCTTATTAATGCAACTGGGTAACCTATCAAGCAGGTAACCGGTTATTATTGAAGAACATGATGATTATCCAGATTCAAAATTGAAGATTGAAGGTTCTCTAACACACAAAACAAACCTGAATGAAAAGTTCATCAAGATCACACAAAAATCAAACCTATAATCAAACCAAAATCTTAAAATTGAATTTGCAAACAAAAACAATATTACAGATTTTTCGAAATTACAACAATATCATCCCTAACACATACAGATCTGGAAAGAAGAAACCAAAACCAGATCTAGAATGAAGAAACTAACCACACCTACAAAATTGATGAAGAACACATCCGGAAAAACCTAAAAAAATCAGATCTGAATAAAAAACGAAATCCCAGATCCAGAAAACGAAACCCTAACTTTGAAAACGAAACCTAACCTTGTAAACGAAATCCCAGATCCGTCGCTCTCTCTCTCTGTAGCCGTCGCTCTCTCTCTCTCTCTCTGTATAAATCTCTCGCCGTCTTTGAAATGGAATCCCACAGATCTGGAGACCGAGTCGCCGTCGCTCTCTCTCTCTCTGTAGCCGTCGCTCTCTCTCTGTATAAATCTCTCGCCGTCTTTGAAATGGAATCCCACAGATCTGGAGACCGAGTGGTCGCCTCCCCTTCGCCGACGCCGGAGGTCGCGCTCCCCTTCGCCTTTCTCCCTCTCTGTCGCTCTCTCTCTCTTTCTCTCTCTCTCTCTCTCTCTCTCTCTCTTGGTGTTTGAAAAATGAAATGGAACCGGTTAGCAACCTGTTATCAAAATGAAATTGCATTAAATGGCAAGTTAACGTTAATAGGATACAATTATTGGTACAAAATAAAGTAAAATGCTCTAATAAGAAAAAAGGCATAAGTATGTTGTTATTTCATGCAATTTGCCCTATATTAAATTGATACTAAAAGCATGGATTCCTTCCGTATAAGAAAATATTAGTGGCCGCCCGGCCTTCCTCATGTTGATTAATTCCACTAATGATAAATATATATGTATAGGGCGGAGGGAAATCCAATAAATTGAATTATATATGAAGGCTGAGATCGATGTAACGTATAAACATACTCAGGACCAAGTCTGCAGTTTACTTTTTCAAAGATAGATGATGTACATGCATATATATATATATATATATATATATATATATATATATATATATATATATATATATATATATATATATATATATATAGATTGAGGTTCAATTGAGAACTTTTATGCATCGGGGCACCTCGAGGCACTTTTGTGCATCGGATAATCCACCAAGGGTGCACAAAGGGCATTTAGGGAAAACTAAAGACATGATAATTAATTTATTTCTAAAAATCATTAAATGATAATTAGGAGTTACATTTTGAATTATAATCTCATATTAACTACATTCCTCATTTTCCTCCTCATCTATCTATCTATCTCTCTCTCTCTCTCTCTCTCTCTCTCTCTCTCTCTCTCTCTCTCTCTCTCTCTCTAATCGTGTTCTTCATGATTTTTTTAGTGATGATGATTCGAAGACGAAGAATAACGATGATGATGAACATGAACAAGAGAGGTAACCGATGATAATTATGAAGAACATGATGCATAGATGGATGATGAACGATGAATAATGATAATGCATAGATGGATAATGAACAATGACAATGCATAGATGGATGATGAACGATGAACAACGAAAAATGATGAGGCATAAATGGACGATGAACAATGACGATGCATAGATGAATGATGAACATGATGCATAGCTCAATGAAGAATATGAACGACAAACACGATGCATAAAAGAATGATGAACAGGTTGAACACGATGCATAAATGAATTTTTGTATTTTTTTTGTTAAATGCGTCTTTTTTTTAACATGATGCATAGATAAACAAGATTAACGATGGAATGCATCGATATCCATCATCTTTTTTTGAATTTGTGTAATTTTTATTAAATTTGGAAATGTATCAATTGAATTTATTTGGCATTTATTATTTGATTATTTGTTGAAATATTAAATTTAATGAGGTATGCACATTCCCCAAAATGCCCTTCCTTGTTTGTTTCTATAATGCACAAGTTGCATAAAATTGTCCAACTATTTACCCTTTTGCCATTAATCTAATCCATACAATTTTTTGATCTAATGGTTGATATGGGTTCATTTGTACCTTGATGCATAAAAGTTCTCAATTGAACCTCCCTCTATATATATATATCTCAATTATAATACATATTGTTGGGGTGGCTTTTAGTGTGTGCGGAAGGCTCGACCGCATAGAGCCCCCAATTTCGTAGGGTCTTACGGTTATAATAAGATCTAAATTTAGACCAATAAAAAATTTATGTATTTGACACGTGTATACGTTGTGAATCGGTGCGTTAAAATGAAATTCATGTCAAATCCAATTTGATTCGTATTATTTATTTTAATTAGTCACTAACCAATGTTTTTGTCAATCACGAACTCGACTTTATCAATTAAAATCGAGTCTCAAAATGACCAATTTACTATTTAAAATATTTAAGGGACTATGTTATAATTACAAACACAGTGCCTCTAAAATCTATGAGACGGCTCTGCATATTGTCACCCGAGCAACGAAAATATATTATATAACTTGTATTTTCTATTGCGCTACTTTAACCAAAATCTATATATATATATATATATATATATATATATATATATATATATATATATATATATATATATATGTATATATATATATATATATATATATATGTATATATATATATATAGATATATAGACTAAAGATCTTTTATGAACACTTTATTCGTTGTGAACATTGTGAACAACCATAAAATAGTTTTGAATCTTATGAATCTTGTTGAAAATACTACCGAACCCTTATATTAACCTATTAATCTTATTAAATCCTATGGATTTTATTGAATTCTATGAATTTGTCGAATCTTATGAATCTTGTTGAATCCTATGCATCTTTTTGTAAAAACTACTATGAATCTTTTGAATGTTCTGAATCTTGTTATAGACACTTCTATGAACCTTTTGAATCATATGAATCATGTTACAAACATTTGTTGATATATATGAATGCTTATATGTATTTTTTTATTTGTTCACAATGTTCACAACGAATAACTTGTTCACAATGGATCTTATCCCTATATATATATATATATATATATATATATATAGAGGTGGGTTCAATGGAGAACCTCCATGCATCAAAGAACCTTGAAGAACCTCCATGCACCACCATAAATGCATCACAATTCCCCCGTAATGCATCATTGTTTCCACGTGATGCATCAAAATCTCGAGTGATGCATCGATTTTTACATTATTTCCACTTGATGTATCAAATTCCCGCGTGATGCATCGATTTCTACGTGATGCATTTCAGTTTTTCTAGCGATGCATTGTGGTTATTCGATGCATAAGGTTCTTCATTGAACCCACCCCTATATATATATATATATATATATATATATATATATAAATATATATATATATATATGTGTGTGTGTGTGTGTGTGTGGGGGGGGGGGGGAATGGTAGGAAGAACCATAATGTATCAGGAAACCGAAAATTCATTTTATAGTCATTTGATCCGGTGTTGCATCACACGCTAATTCAATGCATCAAGCATGAATCATGATGCATCACATTAGAATTGTGATGTATTTGTTGTTTTTCCTTGGTTTTACGATGCATGTAAAAACCATAAATATTTTATATATATGAGGTTCGTGTAAAAACAATAAATATCATAGAAACCCGCATCACAAGCAAAAATTTTTGCATCTTCAATTATAAATTTTACATCATGATTATAATTTTTGAATTCATGATACAATATTTAAACTAGGATGCAAACATTTTTGTCAACGATGCAGGTTTATACAAATTTTTTGATTTTTACATGATTCTAAATATACAGACACATAAATACGTACATAAACTTGAAGTTGGACAATTGTCACATCTATATCTATAATCTAGCTATATCTATAATTTTTAATAAATACTAATAAAAGAATAATTATACTTATTTTTTGTGAAGTCATGTGTCATCACCATGAATCGTCACGTCGCATTTATAGGTTTCAAAAATAATAAAGAAAATTTAAATTAAATCTATCCAAATATAATATAATCTACTTTTAAATTCAAATCAAATCAAACAAAATCTAATACTCTACTAACTTATTATTTATAATACAATACTAGGTTAATACTCATGTATTACATGGTTAAGTTTAAAAATAAATATCTATAATAAATATGTATAATATAATAATTATAAGAATTATGAAGTTTGCTTAATTTTAGTTAATTAGTTATTTAATTAATCATATTCGAATAGGATAGATTTGATTTGTTTTAAAAATTAAAGTAAAAATTAGTAAATGAAGTGACAAAAGGTTTGAGCGACATGTGACAAATCAAAGGAGATTCTATTTACTCATTTAATAGTATAGATAGATATATAAGTTTAAAAATATAAGAAAACAATTATTATTCATATATATTTAGAAGTATATCAAATTAATATGTCATAATAAATAATAATATTATTCTTATATACTTTTGTTTTAAAAAAAATGATATTTATACATTTACCTTTTATTTTATTATATTTTATATATATTAAAAATATTCGCGTAATACGCGAGTAATAAACTAATAAATACTATTAAATAAGTAACTAATTTGTCACGTGTCGGTCTTTTATTTAATTTGTCACGTGTCAAAACTTATTTTTGCCAGATGTGATTTATTAAATTTAAATTTAAATACAAATCAAATCTAATGTATAAATCCATCTAATCTAATAATTAATTGATTGAAATATAATAAACTCAAAATTATTATAATAATTTAGAAGTCTTTATAAATAATAATATGTTTAAATATATTTTTTTAATTGAACCAATGTGATACATATATAGCTATATAATCTAGTAAGATATATATGCATCTACTCCTATATATACCTATTTAAATAACGTATAGTAACCTGCAAAACTTGTCTCTTACGTATACACTCGATCACTCACACAGACATGGTTGGTACAGATAAAAGTATCTGTGTTAATGTGATTGAAAGCGTAGTGGTGAATGCGAATGCGAAGGAACCATGGAATGAACAGTGGTTACCCTTTACAAACCTCGACTTGCTTGTGCCACCTTTTGATGTTGGCTCCTTCTTCTGCTACAAGAAACCATTAATATCCCATGGAACTACCTTCCAAACCATGCTAAACACCCTAAAAGATTCTTTATCTCGAGCTTTGGCAATCTTCTACCCACTCGCCGGTGAGATCTTATGGAATCAAACTGCCGGAGAGTATCAACTTCACTGCAACAACCGAGGCGTCCGCTTCATTCAAGCTTTCGCAGACGTCAACCTCAAGGAACTCAATCTCTACAATCCAGATGAAAGCATTGAGGGTAAACTAATGCCCAACAAGCAATATGGGGTGCTTGCTATCCAGGTTTTTTAATTAGTTAATCACTAATTAACTTTAACCCATTAATTAATTACTTAATTAATTGCTATATATATATATATATATATGAACCTTGATCCAAAATTGTCTTAATATTTTGAGATAATTGTGCAAAAAACTCTCAAACTTTTTAGGTTTTTGTGATTAAAACCTCAAACCATTTTTCGTTGTATTGAAAATCATGAACTAACTAAAAATCAATAAATCAAGGTTTTATCAATGGTTAATCGGTTGAAACCGGTTATAATACCTACGTGAAATAAATTTTAATTGTTGAAACTGGTTACCAAGTATTAGACATCATTTAAACATTCGTTGATGATGTAATCACGTTTAAGAATTACAATTAAAACTTATATATCAACGGGGTTTAAATGATGTGTAATACTTGGCAACCGGTTTCAACAATTAAAACTTATTTCACGTATGTTATTTACTGGTCTACGTAGGATTAATAATTGGTTTCAACGAGTTACTCATTGATAAAACATTGATTTGCTGATTTTTAGTTAGTTCGAGGTTTTCTATGCAACGAAAAATGGTTTGGGGTTTTAATCACAAAAAACTGACAAGTTGATAGTTTTTTGCGCAATTATCCCTATATTGCGTATTATGAAATATTATAAAAATGCAGGTTACAGAATTAAAATGTGGAGGCATGGTGATAGGATGCATGTTTGATCATCGGGCGGCTGATGGATACTCAGCCAACATGTTCATCTCATCATGGGCAGACCTAGCTCGATCCGAAACACCGTCTATGCTTCCCTCCTTTAATCGTTCCATCCTTAATCCAAGGTGCCCAACCACTTATTCCTCGTCGATTGACGACGTGTTTGCTCCATTCATACCACCTGAAAACGACCAAAATCAAGGCGACGTGGATTCACTCGTTAACCGAGTGTACTACGTTCCGGGTGAGCAACTTAGCAGGCTACAGTTGTTGGCGAGCAAAACTGGGTGTAAAAGATCAAAGCTGGAGGCTTTCACGTCATTCTTGTGGAAGATAATCGCATTGTCCATGGAAGAGTCGGGAAAACACAACCAGATGTGTAATGTTGCTCTTGCTGTGGACGGAAGGAGCAGGTTGAGCGAGGGGTGCGGAAAAGAGACAGAAAAACTAATGATTTCGCACTTTGGCAATGTTTTATCGATGCCATATGGAGCGAAAAGATCACAGGTACGTAATTAATTATATTCAAAGATTTTTAATCAAGCTAGCTAGTTTTTGATTGAAATGTTAATAATTAATTAATTAGGAGTTGAAGGAGATGTCATTGAGCTGTGTGGCTACGGAGGTTCATGAGTTTTTACACAGTGCAACGGGGAAAAACCATTTCTTGGATCTTATAGATTGGGTGGAAGAACGAAGGACGCAGGCGCTGGTAGCAAAGGCGTTTGCAAGCAGAGAGATGTCGGTGATGGTGTCATCGGGGCAGAGGTTTGAGATCATGAACAAGATGGATTTCGGTTGGGGTAAGGTGGCGTTTGGATCGTGTCATGTCCCGTCAGCAAGGAAGGACTGTTACGTGATGACAATGGGCAGTCCGACAAAGAACCAAGATTGGGTTGTGTACATGCATTTGCCAATCAAACAAATAAACTACATTCAGGCAAACGCTAGCCAAGTCTTCAACCCATTGGATGCTGATTACCTCCATCTTTAATTTAACCTACTTTTGTAATATATAATTATTTATTTGTATTTGTATCTCATGTATCGTTTTATTCTTTCAATTCTGTCCATTAATTAAAGTGTATTTTGGTATAAGTTAATTAACGGATACAAACACAAACATCGTATTGTGTTTGTTTTTCGTACTTGTACTCAACTAGTGTCTATATATGTTAATTTGCTAGTTTTTATTATATATATAACTTTGTTTTTGTTGTTCAAAACTACTGGAAGTAACAATCTTTTATATTTTTATTGTTTATAACAATATTTTTTAAAGTTATTAATATGACAATTTTGTTTTTTCATTTTATCATCAAAAATATTAAAAAATTATTACTAATTTACTATGTTTGGTAATTCTTGTCCTTCAAAGAAAATACGGACTAGTTTTAATTATTATATAAGTAACTAGGTTAATACACATGTGTTACATGGATTGATATAAAAAGTTAGTTATAAATTAAATATTTATAAAGACGTGGGATCCCTTAGGAACCTTTAAAATTTTTCTTAAATTAAGGTACAATAAAAACCAATAAAAAAGATGACACACAAGCAAAGTCATTGAGTCAATCGTAAAAAATGACGACTCTGAGTCAATGTTTAAGTAAAAAAATGGTTAAGATGTGATTCAAAATATCTGAATTATTGATTCAAATATAGTATTTTATGGTTCTTACATATGCGATTGAATTCAATTGTTATATCCTTATTACGGATTCAAAAATTTGGAACATTCATTCTGTTTTATTTGTTATTGTGTTATCATTAATCTCATAGAAATCAATAAAATAATTTTGAAATGGTAAATAGTTTATCTTTTTAATTTTTTTGAAGTATATTAATCTAAATTGTATAATTTGGTAGAGACCCATAACTTAAACTATATACAGTATAAGTCTTCTTATTGAAGATGGTTTAAGTAATAATAAATATCCATTGCTTAAGTGATCAAAACTCGTCAACTTAAAAATTAATCAAGATTATTTGAAATTAAGTTGTTTTAAAAAATAAAAATTTTGCAACATTTAGTTTTGAAGTTTTAAAAATATTAACACAAAATTCTATTAAAGAAAATACATTTGAAATTTGAATGATTATTTTATTAAAATCGTTAAAATTCCATACTTATCATATAGATTTGACAACAAAGGTTTTTCAAATTATTATATACTAAGGTAAATAATTATTATTTCATAAAATTATTTATTATTTGGGACATTTAAATTCGAAGTTTATTATTTAATAGATATTTTAAATTTGAAGTTTTTATTTCATTATTTTATTTAAAAACATTTATTCTTTGGGACATTTGTTATTTTATTGATTTTTTAAAAATTTTTATTTTACCTTGTTAATTTAAAAAACTTCTAGTAAGTATTAATTATAGTTTCAATTAGTTTAGGAAACAAAAATAATAAGTACCAATCATAAAGTTTAATTAAATTAATTAAACGATATGCATGTTACTTAGTGTTAATTTTTACTTTTGGAAAAAGAACGAAAAAATAAAAAGTAATGTATTGTGAGAATGACATTTGGCAAAAACTGTCCTTATTTATTATTATAGTATATAGAAATAGAATATAGATATAGATTAGCCTAGAGAACCGGCCATCGGCATGCCTTTCATATAAATAAGATTATTATCTAAGATGTGTGTGTGTGGAATTATTTATGTATAAAAGATATATGGCATGTGATTTGGTATGATCCATGCCATCTCAGGTGAGGCGAAAAATCACTAGAGATAATTATTTATGTGCGTAGAATTATTTATAAAAGATGTATGTGTGTGTAGAATTATTTTTGTATAAGACTTGCTATGATACATGCCATCACTATATATTAGGGATGTCACAAGATGCATGCATATCACCAAATTAATTAATTGATGAATTGGTATTTGTTACTTTTTCTTAACATATCACTCTAAAATATGATTATTTTGATAGATTAATCTTTAAATATCAGACTCTATTGGTATTTAAAAAAAAACCGAGCTCTAGTATATAAAAACAATAATATTAGAAATACACATATCATATTGATTATAAAAGAATCTAATGATTATACCAGTATAATCAAAAGTATGTTGCAAACTACAACCTTAACCCATTTGCTATGAGCATGATGAACATTTGATTGGATATATACTTTTACCAATTAATTTAGTAACCGATAATATATATATAAGAAAAACATAGTTTAGTAATTTAAACAATCAAAAATATGTTTATGGACTTAATCGAGAAAATTATTAAAATGTTGATGGAGTTTTTTCAATATTAACCTAGCTGATTTAAACACATTTCTCTACCAATCGTATAATTTCAAATTGGTCCATTAAAGTAAATTTTCATAAAATATCAACTACGCTACTTATAGTTATTTTTTCATAGGATGAATTGCATATAAACCTTTTTAAATTCAAAAAATATCAAGAAATATAACAACTAATTAAAACATAACTAATACTTATATGACATTAAGAATGATAACTAAATTAACTATTAATATTTGCATGGAATTTCACATTAATCAAAATTTAAATTTTAGAAATCCAATTTTATATATCATTTTAAAAATAAACTTGTTTAATACATAATTCTGTATTTTTTTTTATAAGAAACTTGTTTCAAAAAGATGCATTAATTTGGTCTCTTTAAGCAAGAACCGTTTGGATCAGCTGTTTAGGCCGTGCTTTTAAGCCAGTGCCTACTGCCTAATAACCCAGTCAATATCAAACCACTATCCAACTGAGGTTTTGGCATCCGACGATAGTTATTTTTTCCGCACATTGACGTTTGAGTTTCAGATCAATGGGAAGGCTGAATTTATGCATTGATTTATAGCCATCACCTGCATATTTAGTAAAGTTGGATGCTATAATTTATAATTAACTTCATAAATATATGACAAGTGGTTACTAAGATGTAACTTGAGAGTATGTATCAAGTGTTTTCTCCATAAGAGTAAGCAATGGTTCGGTTATTGTTATCGTTACAGTTAATCCTCCAGTGGCGGCAATATGGCATCTTGAAGTGCAATCACCTTTGCCTTCCCACCGATTTCTTCTGGCAAAACCTCTTCCCCGACTTCTCTGATGAATTGGTTTTTCTCTTCATCATTCGTTACAATCACAACCTGCATTCACAATCACCGACGACCCCTTTTCAACTCCAAAAACACACTGAAATATTGAAGCAAATATTTGCACAAAACAGATAAGAGTGATCAGCTTTCATGTTGTGTTTATTGAAAATAGGAGTATTATATACCTTTGCCAAAGTTGCTTTATCCAGGAACCGAGAAACCATCTTCCAAACACTCACAAAAAACCACGGCATATTTAGTATGTATAGCTTTGCTAATCTCTCCGGGTAGTACGCCTACAAGAAGTAAAATTTGGATATCAGGAACGAAATATTGTGTTTGGTCATTGATACTTTCTTTGAACCGGATGGAAAGAAACATGATTTTACATGGATGACGAGCATTGCTAGGAGACATGAATGAGATGGTGCATTCAGAGATTTTGAACTTGTTTTAAATTGCAGTAATAACAAATACATAATCTCAGCTATAAGTCGGTTTGGTTCTAGAGGAAGAATGTCTCGCATGAAAGTAAAAAAGAAAACTGAAGATGGAAAAAATACCTGTAAAAACTGAAAACCGGTGATTAACCCACGAGCATCAATGTTTTTGTAACTCATTTCATTTAAATCAAGAATACCAATCAGCTTCTCGTTTCCTATTTCTTTTCCTTTGAATCCACTGAAATAAGCAGAAGAAGATTAATCCAAGTCCTTTAAGATAAAATTTGTCGGTTTGGTGACCAGTCAGCATAAGTGTAAGTAGAGAGCAACTACAAAGTTGACGTTCCATGAGAGGGTACATTTCGCCTTTTGAAGGCTGCCTTTTAAATTTTAAACCATATCAGTTACATCCATTTTGTCCAGTTATGAAGAAGCAAAATCTGTACAATTTCATATTTAAATCGGGAAAAAAATAAAGTCTTTTAAGGGATGGAGCACATTGTTGGTATAAAAGTTCAGCTAAAAACCAAAATAATTACTCGATAAAATCAAATATCAATAATCAACCATTTCCATATAGAACGAACCTTGCAATTACTTTGTCAAGTAGATGAACCACAAATTCTGCATTAAAGAGGCAAAAAATAAGAATAATAAGATTTAGGTTTGCACTAAATTGATTGTACTAAGGAAGATGCACCAGGCATCAAAGATACAGTAAATTTAAAACACGTTTCTACACGGTATATATGATTTCATGAAGGATTTGTGTTGCTAAGTACTGCTGAAAATTCATCTGATCATTTACTCTTGTACCAAAAATAAGGGCCTTAAAAGATGATGCCACACAGCCCCAAGAAACAGACAAGCTAATATGCCATAGCGATAATGACGAATTAATAAGATTAGAAATCCTCTTGGTACAAACAACATAGTTTCTAAAGCTAAAAAAAGTGTACTATAATTTAGTGGCGTTCTAAGATGTTTAAATCAGGGTACGCACTATCTGAAAAAAAAAAAAATTCATTACCCGGTTTACCCAATAATTATCTTCAGGTTTAGTTTGGAATTTTTGGCTTAACTGAATAACCAAATCGATTATTTGAGCCTATGAACACACACACACACACTCACACTAGTAAAAAGATATAATATACCGATATTGACCCAACGAGCTTTTAGCATGAATTTACAACATGAAAATAGGTTCTTGATAAAAAAAAAATACAATTATGATATCTTATTGAGTTATTGTCAATTATGTTTACAATTTCATATATATATTAATAACCAAAATAAAAAACAAAAAGAATCATGTATAAAGAAAAGATCGTTGAAATAATAATAAAACCCAATTCCTACTTTAAGGTGTTAGATACATGCATGCAAGAATGACTTAAAAAACAGAAAATTAATGTTTATTAGATATTTAGATTATCAATGTAGACTTAATCGTCTAGGGGAGCCAAAAGTCCCGTTCTTTTTATTTATTCCTGAGAGATGAGGGACAGATAGTCTTAGCTGAAATAAGAAGATAATTAAAATACAGAGGCAAAGAGATAGCTAAGGGTCCATGTCTAGCATTGAATACCAAGGAGCAGAGTTGTGAAGGATAATAGCAAGAATCAAAGGAGAAAATGGCATGCTCTAGGTCCATGAATTCTTAAATTTGTACATGAACTATGAATAAGATTAGCAGCAGCAGTCCAGAGAGCAAAGGAAGTGGGAGGGATGGAACATTGATGTTGGTTGGACCAGACATTTTAATGATATCTGGATCTTCTAATGCAAGTTGGTCATCAGATTATTGTTTTTGGGTTACCACTAGTTGGGCCTTTGCTTTTTTTATTTTTGTTCATTTTGAGGTAGATTTTTTCATTTGGAAGTCAAAGAGGGTATGCATCATTTTTGTAGAGGGTATACATCTTATGTAATGAAATTAAAAAAATAGGTTAACAACTTTTGTTTAAACTTTAAACAATGCTGAAACTTCCACAGGGTGTGCACATACATTCTAAATTCGCGCCGTCTATAAATTATTGATGACAAAAACAAAACAAATCTTCTACCACATATAATCAGAAGAAGAAGATCATAATTCATGAGCATTGACCGAATTTTTGTATTGGTATTGAGAAACAAAAACCATCAGAAATTGATTGTGCAAGTACTATTATGCTATACAAGAAAGAGGGACTGCACTATCGTATACTAAGGTGCGTTTGACAGGTTAGAATCACTAGGAATGGAAGCGAACGAATAAACTGTCATATCACTCATATATTTGATATTCATTCCATTGATTTTCAAATTGATAACAGAAAGAATCAAATATAGACCAAAAGTTCATTTTTCTTATTTTCTCTACAAAAAAGTGGGGGATTGAATATACTCTGTAAATTTGGGGAAGATTATGGGATCTAATTTTGTGGTTACTATATTTTCACTTTTCATGCAAGTAAAAGAATGTAAAACTCCTCACTTCTTTTATTGTGATTGCACCATACCAAACGCACCCTGAGGGGGTGTTAGGTAGGAAGGGAAGGAAAGAAAAGGGAATGAGAATAAATGAATGGAGTTTTGTATTTTTTTTTTTTTCCCTCTTGATTCTCTTATTGATACCATAAAGGCTAAAACAATTTCTCCTAATTCTCTATCAAATAGTGGAGAATTGGATAAAGAGTAAATTTGGGGAAAGGGAATGAACCAACTGAGATAACTGCTGTTTTTGCATTATTTATACTGTAAAAATCTTAACTCCCCTAACATTATTCTCCCTCACGAAAATGATGAACTGAACACCTCATATCCAAAACCAATTAAAGATAAGGCAATTAACTAATCTAACTTGTTTTACCAACTTTCATGCACGAATAATTGATGGTTGTTGGTATTTCATTGACTCTCATAATAAATCAAAGGAAAAGCTTAGGGAATCTATGCACATGTGTATGTTGTATCCAATATCTTGTTTTCCTTAAAAAAATGCTTCCAGGGCCACTTGTTTATAATGGTCAAATAAATTCTCACATGAAAATCATTTTTCCCAGAAAGATGACCAATTTTTTAAGTAGATTTTGACCATACTACCAAATAATAAGCAAAAGGATTTACAATTTAGTTTTGAATATAAAAACATATCACCTTTCTAACTAAAAGTTGTGGTAATATCAACTTTATGAGTAATGGACTCAAAAGAATCTTATATGACATTCAGGAGTGAAACATGGACTCAAATTGGAGGTACTGAATAAACAAGTAGAAGTTGACCTCATAATGTCAACTCAAGATAATAATCTTAGAAGTTCATATGCCTCAAATCACTTTTGTTAGAAGGGACACACCATTAGCCCCACCAAGCTAATTATTAATTACAAATTTACGTATCCTTTATAAGGGCCTAAATAATTAGGTGAAGTTTTTTTTCATAAATGTAAACCTAACTCAGGTAATGCAATAAAGAATGAATATTACCAGCCTTTTCTTTAAATAAATAATTAATTTGTATTAGTTTATACTTTATACAACCTTCAAATTTATTTATCCAAATAGATATTAGGGTTCGGCATAGCCCGTTTAAAACTTTAACAAACGAACAAAAACAAGAATATTACTAAGACTGGTGAGTATTTTAAATTCAAGTTGTCCCAGTCAAATAAACTAAGTGAGAAGAATACCAACAGAGAAATAACATTTTAAAGGCCTATGGATGCCAAAAATATTAGTTTACAAGACATCATGTTAAAAATTGAAAGAAAATTCTGATTGTACAGAGTATGTGGTCAAGACAAAAGATATTTGTGGTCGAAAGGATGATTTCCGGAATCTAAAACCAATGTAACTCGTCTTCATCTTAAAGAATTTAACTTGGATTCTCAATTTATAAAAGCATCCAGAGCCATCTAAGTTTTCCATATGTTGGCTTTTCGATTTGCTTTATTCCTCATATATAATAGTAGCACGTAGGTATCTTATTAAATTTGCTGATTGCATGCTTTATATAGTATCCTCAGCTTCCTGTGTTTAGAAACAATTCTGAATAATTTGAATTCCAAAGCACAAGGGGTGTTTGCATTTGTGGAAAAAAAAAAACCGTTAGCAGATTGTTATGTAAAAACAGGTCAAAAAAATCAGTTTTCACGACGCAACTTCCCTGAAGTGAAATCTAAAATAAATGTGGAAGTGGCTAATTATTTGAACTGAACATGTACCTAATTCGGTCACAATGATCACCTTTCAACACTCCTCTAATTTTTAGATCATGATGGTGGTGAAATGAAATAACGAAGAAGCAAGATGCTGAAAAGCAGTGAATGAAAACAAGAGACAGAAATAGGAAATTACTCTTAAACTGTGGTTGATCTTTAGCGGGATAATGCTTGCTGGCATTGATGATGAGGACAGGGAAGCCATCCTTTGATAAACCTTGTAAATAGACTTTTCTAGTTTCCAATTGATCCGTAACTTGTGAATCAGGGATGAACCCTAGTGGAACAAACGAAGCCCTCCATTTCTTCCATGAAACAAACATCTTTGCTGCTTTATGTGGATCCATCGATCTGGCTATCAAGAACCTCTCGAGTGTTGGGTCTCCATACTTCTAGATACAACCGAAAAACGGGACAATAGCATTGTGTTGGGAGTTAATAAAATGAACCCTTACATACTCAATTGATGATGATGATGAGTGTAAAATTGAGATTAATTTAGTTACCTCCGTGGAAGAGCCAAGTTTGTGGACGAATTTCTTCATCTGGGTGAGATTGAGGTCATGATTTTCGTCCATTTTTTTAAAGGGATTTGGGGATGAACAGTTAGTTGGACTGCTGGGTAGATGAATTTTATACTAGAGATGAAGAGAGAGAGACGCCAAATAGGAAAGAAAATTTGAGCATTGGCGCGATGTGACCGATGAAAAGAAATGAGTAGAAAAAGACGAAAAAAATGGAAGTCAAGTTGGAAAAAAACCCACTGAAAGATTTTGTGGTTGCAGATTATTAAGTGATCATTTATGTTTAATTTACGTGCACGTTCCATGTCTTCGTTTTGCTCATTTTAACTAATATGAATATTATATCATTAAACAAGGACAAATGACAAAAAATAGTAACAAGTTTTGACATTTTTATCATTAATAGTAACATTATTTATTTATTATCATTTATGGTAACAACTTTTTATTTTTCTATCAATAATAGTAATAGGTGACCTGCAAACTTGTTTAGCAGGTCACCAACAACTTTTCAGTTATCAAAAATAGTAATAATTTTTCATATATTTATCAATAACGGTAACATATCAAATTAAACCAAATTTTATTTATTTTTTAAGTTTTTCTAAAATTTCATAAACACCAAAATAAACTCAATATATATTTCAATTTATTTAATTAAATTACTACCATCTTTAGTGACTATTTTTTAATTTCATTAAATTTATTTATTTACGATTTTTATTTTTTCATAACCTTATAAATTTATAATATATATTCTGAATATTTATTTACGATTAGATAATACTTGACTATTTATTCACAATTGTATATAATATGAACAAAAAAAAATACTACGAATCATTTCAATTTCACGTTTTCCAAACGAAAAAACTATGAATCATTCTTTTTTTAGTTATTCCCAACAAAATAATATGAACTATTTTGGTTTTTTAGTTTTTTCGATTTAAATGGGTTGTAGTTTTTTATATAAAAAACTAAAAATAAAAATTGGTTGCAATATTTTTTAAGCAGAAAAACTACAAACCACAATTATTCATAATTTTTTTTGTGTTGTTAGAATTTGTAGCACCCCGTCTTTGAGAAATATTACGCAAAGTTAGACTGACGCAAATCCGTCGCAAATAAAGACCGACACAAATCTGTCACAAATATCAGTCGCAAGGTTGTTGCAAAGCTATTTACGACAAGCCTTTTGCGTCCTCCATATTCCTTTGCAAATCGGTCGCAAATAAGCGTTTGCGACGGATTTGTGACAGATTTGGCCGTCGCAAAAGGACCTGATTGTAGTAGTGTTGGTTGATAAAATTATTAATATTGCGTTGGGGCAATGGTATGAAGATTAGATGAATGAACACGTGTCGGGGTCGAGTATACATGTCACCGGGTTATAATTCTAGCGGATTATTAATAATTATGAGACCACAAAATTAAATGAGAATATCGATATTAATTATGAAATATTGATAACGGGGTCGGGTATCGGTGTCGAACACGCGTTATAAACGATATGTTTATATGTATAACACGTTTAACTCTTTGCTTCCTTTTCATTCATACCAATAACAATTGAGAAGTGTTGTGTGTGTTTGTTGAATGGTTTGTAATCAACTTCGTTTGAAATTTATTAAAAAGCCGATCAATTTTTTTATTCCAAATGAAAAGTATTACGAATGAAAAAATATTCTACCCATTCATTTGTTAGTTTTTTTATGCATGGAAAACATATGACTCATTGTTGTTATTAGTTTTATGAATAAAAAATATTGAGACTCATTTTGATTTTTTGTTTTTTAAATAATAAAAAAACTATGACCCAATTAGATTGGAAAAAACTTAAAAATGGAACGATTTGTATTATTTTATTTGGAAAAACTAAGAAAAAGATGGTTCGTAGTTTTTAAGTTGTAAAAAAT
Source organism: Centrapalus pauciflorus (assembly GCA_020465985.1). NCBI lineage: Eukaryota > Viridiplantae > Streptophyta > Magnoliopsida > Asterales > Asteraceae > Centrapalus > Centrapalus pauciflorus. The sequence goes on from JAANYP010002881.1 coordinate 1,222,272, forward strand.
GAAAATTGAAATGATTCATAGTCTTTTTTTCATTCATATTATATATAATTGTGAATAAATAACGAATATTATCTATCCGTAAATATTCGGAATATAAGTTTGGTTTATTTTGGTGTTTATGAAATATTATAAAACTTGATAAAATAAAAAATATTATGTTTTAATTTGATATGTTATTATTATTGATAAAAATCTGAAAAGATCTTACTATTTTTTATAACAAAAAAGTTGGTGACCTGCTAAACAGGTTTGCAGGTCACCCATTACTATTATTGATAGAAAAATAAAAAGTTGTTACTATAAATGATAAAAAATAAATAATGTTACTATTAATGATAAAAATGTGAAAACTTGTTACTATTTTTGGTCATTTGCCCCATTAAACAAATATCTACCGCTGGGGTTTAACCCATTTGATATGGGGTGATATGTAATTGTGAGGTCACGTATTTGACTTCCGTTGAAGATGGGTTTGAATTTAGGTGGTGAAAGTAAGTTTGAAGTCCCTACTTAGGGCAAGTGAGTAGTTTAGAAGTAAAATTAGGTTAGTTTGTCGATAAAAAAAATTAAACAAATATCTAATTAGTTTAATTAAAAAGAAGAGATATACGTTTGATAATATGTAGAGATCTCACTCTTTCATCCTCGAAGTTAGTTGTGCTCAACAGACTCAGTTACAAGAATTACATGGTAGCTATGAATTCATAAATCTGATATGAATCTCAATGTTGTTTAAATTAAGTGAGCACCGTTTGTATTCTATTTCTCAGCTTCTTTGTCTTGGCATCCGGTACATGATCCACTTCTCTGACAATATGAAGCTTTCATTGATTTACAAGTTAATGTAAGGAATTTGTACAATCCTTTCCAATATGAAACTCTATCATTCTTTTTTTTCTTTTTTATAATATACATCTCGTCATACGCTTTACATCTTTTTAATTCGATAATGTCATAAAATTAATCAATCACCAATGCACTTTGAAAAGACTCAAAAAAACTTTATGTAAAAATGTTATGAGATGTAGGGTATGGAAATATGACTTTCCCTAAGCACTTATTTAATTATTACCTTTCTGATTTATCAAGAATTTTTTAGCACCCAAAAGCCTACCAAATTGTTTTATGTATATCGAATGCATTTATTCTTACGATTTTGGACATGTATATGATATCATGAATTCATGTGCATCTGAATTTTATTTTGGACGACAAACAAACCTATTTCTATTCCTAAACTACCCCTTTGCCTCAAGTGGAGACTTCGGAACTTACTTGCACCACCCAAATTCCAATTTGTCTCTAACGAGAGTCGAATCATTTAGTATGAATTTTATATATATTCCTTTTATTCTTAAATATCATATACATTGAAGAATTTTATTTAAATATAGATGATTTTTCAAAGCTCAAGAGGATTATATATATGAATTTTTTTCCTTGATTAGGAGTAATTTGGATTTGTTGTCAAGTAGTTAACGTTTTTAACTTCAGTTTCTTTTAATAAAGTAGTGTGTTTAACAAGTAAATCTTTTGAACCCTACTAAAATTTTAAAAAGGATTCCTAAACAAGCTATTTAAGTAAGTTTTAAAAACTAACTAGAAAGTTTAGTACATGATCCAATTTACAAATTTAACATGTCATGTTATTATAGCATTTTCAATATAAAACCTATTCAATAATTTTAACATTTACCAAACCATCATCACATCATGATAATCCAACTTTAACCCGAAGGCTTCCCGAAAACAATCTTCTTTTTATTTTATATTTACAGTTAATTCTAAATCTAAATATATATAATTCAACGATTTTTTTTCGTTGTTTTAATAATTAAAATTCTTTAACAAAAAAAATAAATGACAGCAAAATCTTATAGTATATTTATAATTAATAATAATATTTAATATTGAAGTGATTTTGAATGTTCATACAAAATCTATTTATTGATGTAATTTATTTAAACATTATTTATCTTTACATATAAATTTCATAATAAATTAGTGAAAATAAATAAATATGTAAGATATCATTATAAACGATGGATTAAAATGAACATTCAAGTAAAATAACAATTATTTTTTTAATCAACAATTTGGTTTGAATTTTAAAAGTCAAAAGTGAATTTGTCAAAGTTATTGAAAAGTTGCTTGCTCTAATTATGTAAAGGTCTTTGAAATACTTTTATCATGAGAGATTTGAGAGGTGGCAACAGGGTTGTGAACACAACAAATGAACAAATTATTGTCAATAAATTTGGGGTCCCCCAAATTTATTTATTGACGTAATTTATTTAAACATTATACACTTTACACTTACAATATTTTTTAGCAAAACAAGATTTTAATTTTAAATCCGAATGAAAATCCCAAATTTAAGATCAAATTTTCAGATTTAATTTCAAATGTTCGTATTCGGATTTAAACACCCCTGTTGTGAGATGACCCACCATGGCCATCAAAATTTCGCTTTGGACTCCATCCATCAAACCTAACTTGAAAAATGGTTTGTTTATTAAACTAGTTTATTACCTGCGTATTACGCGAATATTTTTAATATATATAAAATATAATGAATTAAAAGGTAAATGTATAGATATTTTTCTAAACAAAAAGTATATAAGAATGATATTATTATTTATTATGACCTATTAATTTTATATATTTCTAAATATATATGAGTAGTAATTATTTTCTTATATTTTTTTATAATTAAAGTTAGTAGAGTATTAGATTTTATTTGATTTGATTTGAATTCAAAAGTAGATTATATGATATTTGGATGGATATAATTTAAATTTCTTTATTATTTTTAAAACTTGTAAATGTCACGTGTCGATTCATGGTGATGACACGTGGCTTCACCAGAATCGAGTATAGTTACTCTTTTAATAGTATAGATAGATTTTGTCGTCACATCAAGTGCTGAATTAAAATCTTAAATATAAAATAGTATGTGTACATGTTTATGTCTCTTAAACTGATTTGTTTACAATAAATATCATTTTGATCTTCAAATAAGTCTACATTCAACAATCAGTTTTTTATAATTATCGACAAGCCGATCATACAATATAGCTATTTGTTTAAAATAAATGTTTTTTTTTAAATTTATGTACGTTAACCAACGTTAACATTTAATAACATCACGATGTAAAATACAAGAATGCATATTTTTTTCATTTGATAGCATTCGTAAAATAAATAAATAAACATTATCATATCCATAATATCTATAAATTTCAAATCTATATTCAAATGAAAATTCTTAGAATGTCTGTAATAGATGAACTTAGAACTTAAACACCACACCACACATCTATAAATACTATTAACAAGTAACTAAAATGTAACTTGTCGTATTCTATTAATGACATGTGTATTTTACTCGCTTATTTTTAAATATAATTTACTTAAATTTAATAATTAAATAAAATTATATAACTAACTAACAATATTTATCCTAAATCTTCTCCCTCCTTTTAATTTAGAGTAATGATTCTTTATTTTTTACCCTATCGTATTAATTACATTTTAAAACATAGAGTAAAATTTCACATGGAAAGATATTATAAAGTTATTTATTCAATAATTATCATCATAATTTCTCAACAACCTTATTATATAATTTTTTTTATGTAAATTTAAATTTAAAATGTTATTGTCAATGATTATTCTACCTAGAGTTTGATATAATTTATTTTTTCTTCTTAATAACTAAGGTAATCTATAATTTCTATTTATCTGTTGAATTTTCACATTTTGAAAATTAAAATATTATACTATTCTTTAATAATCTATATAACCGTACAATATAACTTTAACCGTGTTATTTTTTAATTACTTATCAACTATAAAATTCTATACCTTTAACATTTTTTACAACTTTTATTTTATCCCCGAATACCATCTATATATGTATATTAGTCCACTTTTTTTTTTAAGTGTCCATAAATCTATAATATAAATAAGTAAATTGTCACATGTTAGCTTGTACTTTAATTTAACACGTGTTACAATCTTTTTTTACCTATCATACTAAAAGAAATTTAAACTACATAATTTAATATTAAATTAACTAAAACGTAATAAACACAAATTTATATCATTATTTTATATATCTTTGAAAATGTTTATTTTAATTTTTTTTTAAAATTAACTCATGTATTTACATGGGTATTAACATAGTATACATGTATAGGCTCAAAAAGCTTATTAAGAACTAGATAAGGCCTTTAGAAGCTTGAGCTAAAAGACATCAAGTGTGTTGTGTTGTAAGAGAAATATTTCTAAATCGGTGGTGACATGAAAAGCACAAGCAAAGCACATACTAATAATTATGAGAAAGTTGTTTGTCCTATCTTGCATGACAATCACACTAAAAAGCACGAAATACATAACCCAGATTCACCTATACAAACCCCACGCACCCGCAAATCAACTCAACTGTGAGAAACTTTAAAGAAAGAAAAAAAAAAAAAAGGTAGGTTAGCTCAGCTTCACTCAACATCTGCTGATGATTTCTTCTTCTAAACAACCAGTCACTCAACATCCACTTGCTTCTCTTTTTTTAATCTCATCTGAACAAGACAAGACAAGAAAAGACTACCTTCCTTATAGGCATTTGTATGCTACTTATACATTATATGATCCCACGTACCCACCACCCGTCTCCACTAAAACTTTCTTTCTTCTGTTATTGGGTGCTCCGCGTTAATCCTCCTCTTCCTACGTTCCTGCATACACTGATTTTGGTTAAACACTTGTCTGAAACCTTCTACATATTTATTTATTAATCTTCTTCCTACTCCTACCGACCACCAACATAAAAGAACTCTACACCAACAATGCACATTCATCACACCTGGACCAAGTTGACATACTTAAGTTTTTGCTAATAAGTACTTTGACATCAACAGACTATGTCTATCTCTAAAAGATCCTGAATGCACAAGGATCCATTACCAGTACCCGGACAATATAAAATGGGGTTTAAGCATCCTACACTTTTTCCACACTGCTTTAAGTTATTTTACTTTCAGAACTTGCCTAAAATAGGCCATTATCATAAATAAAGTGTCATTAGAACTTACAAGTATAACTGTCAACTAAAACATGTCACTAAAAGTATATAGTGATGGTAAAGCAATGCTAAATTTCCATAATTGACCTACACGAGACACAAAAAATGTGTTACCAACTACTTACCACTTAATGATATATAAATTTATCTATAGATTTTCAAGTTCCAAATTTCCATTCCTTTTTGTTAAAAACATCTCTAGATATCAAGTTTTTCCCTGGCCCAAAAGCAATTTCATACAGGAGCTTTGCAGAGTGCACTCTTTTCAAATGACATGTCATCTCTTATAAAGCAAACTGGTTGGAATTGGATAGCATAATCATAAAAGGTGCAAAGTTTTAATGTTATATCATTTTATGTACCATTGTCAAAATGTAGCTAACATCCTGTAATGCATTCTTTAGCTGACTTTGTTATGTGAAGTTGATAACATAAACAGCTGGCAGCTTTTATTGCCTTTGGTGTAGAAGTCTAACGTTTTCAATAAAACACATTAGAAACATCTAAGAATTCAATTTCCAAAGAAAATGAGACAGAATTATCTGATTCATATTACCCCCCTTAAGGTGCACAAAGAAGTTGTATCTACCTTACACAGATAACATTTAGATTTCAGATCCCTCATTAGATGAATTTAGCGAGTCCCTTGACTCCCAGGAAATTTATGCTAGATTGAAAAGCACATGAAGTCAAATGTTGTGTCCCATTTTAAGTGTCACATCTAGAGTCTCAGATGCAGATCACTTGCCAAGTATATCAAATAAAGCATGCATTCATTTAGAAAACTAACAAAATATGCACATGCACAAAGGGGAAGCCAGACAATGCACCAAACCTGGCCGGAAGTAACTGAGAGCTGTTCACAGGACCCTTCGAATGCCCAATCCGTTTCACCCTATTGTCCTGTTCCTTGTCAACACGCATAGCAGCTACCTCCTTCTCCATAGCAGCAACTTCTCTTCTCATTTTTTTGGCCTCGACCTCCATAGCTTTGGTTAAAGTGTCTACTTTCTTTGCTAACATCTGAAAGCAGTATAGAGAATCCAATCAGTCGATTATAACTTCTCCATAAACAAATTAGAGAGAACAAAGGAAAAAAAACATCAAAGAGAAATATATGAACCTCAATTGCATCATCCTTGTCTTTAAGGCTTTGATCCTTTTCATAACCAGCCTTCCTCAAAGCAATCACTTCTTTTTGAAGCAAATCATACAACAATCCTGGCACAGTATCCTCTGTTTCGCTTCCTGGGAAGTCACTGGGTTTTTCATCTAAATTCCCTTTCCAGGAACTATTAGGGCTCTCACTGTCCTTGGTTCCATCACAGGATTGCTCGATATTAAATGTGGGACTATTATCTCCACTCGAGATGAGTTTACCCCTGTCAAGTGATCGAGTTCCACCATCAAATGACTTTGATGTACCTTTTGCATGCCGCAACACCGAACTGGAACCAGAAGGAAGTGTTGATCTTATCTGAAAAGACGGTGATCTCTTGGGTAAAAATCCATTGGAGGCCAACTTGGAAAAGTTATCAGCTCCGCCTAGAGACTGGCGACGTGAAGAGCAGTTACTTTTTCCATCTGAGCTGCGACATACAGTATTTGGCGATCTCAAAGTATCTTCTAGCACTCTGAGTCGCAGTTGATATTTTTCCTATATTTTTACAATGGAAGGAATTAAAATCTGAAGTCATCAGAAATATAGATAAATCAATTAATAGAATATTACTTTCAACTGTGCTTCAGCTTTTGCAGCACGGTCAGTTATAGCTAGTTTGTCCCTCAACTGTTGCATCTCACCCTGTTAACAAAAAGAGTGAACTGGCAAGTCAATAATTAGATAACAGATGAAGAAATAAATTTGTTAAGGGGAAAGAACAAAAAGTTTGAAAAACATTGCTCCCACAGGATAACCTGCAAGAACCTTCTTTCTTCAAGCCATTGTTTTACTGGCATCACTTTGTCATTAGCATCTTTCCATTCATTGGCTACCACTGTTGCTACTCTATTTGCTGTAACTTTTGCACGAGCTAGCTCTCTGTCCAGAGTTTTTCGTTCCTCCTATCATGGTAACCAAATTACTTAGTTATGATGGATGGCCAAAGCATATCCCTAGAGGAATGGAAGTGTAATGCTGTTTTTTACATTCATCTCTTGAACTTTCCGTTGATAGTCTCGCACAGCGTTTGCAGCTGCACCACCAGCAAGAACTGCCTCTTCAAGCTCACGTACAGTTTGGGTAAGCTTTTCAACCTCAGCAACCTTTTGCCGATGCATCTTATCCAGAATTTTATTTTCCTCCTGAAAAACAAGTGGCAGTGGAGACATAAATAAACATCGGAATTTCTAAAGATGGCCCATTCAAAGGCACTAATTGTGCGCTATAGAAAACCACAGTACCTGGCAAATTTCTATTTGCTTCATCAACTCCTGATTCTTATTCTGAAGATCGTCCACCATAGATGCCTTTGCCAAGGCAATCTGCACGGTCCTCTCAGCTTCAAGTAAAGCAGCCTCTTTCGATTTAGTCAGTCGATCTAATGCTTTGTTGTCATCCTGCAGCTTTGCAATCTGAAATCCAAAATGGCAACAACTTAATGTTCAAATATTTCATACCGATCTGCATTAAGTACTCTGCCACCATCAACCCTCGTTAGACGACTAGCCAAAAGATAGAAGTCATACCTCTTGTCTAGCCAGCTTGAGCTCAGCTTCCAAAGGTGCAAGGATAGCCTCGATTGGAGGCATATCATCATCTTTCTGAGCTGCATGAACCCTACGTAGAGTGGCTTCTGCTGCAAACTGAGCTGCCATTGATGCTTTCTTCTCATCGTTGATTTTCTTGATTTCAAGATTCTACATAACCAGAAGGTATATCTAATGTATCTGATGCTATAACGGAAAGAGGGCAGTGGAATGACAATCACTGTTTGTTTACCTCTTAATGGAATCATTAAGAGGTCAAAAGTAAACAAACAAACAGTTACCTTGCTTTCAAGAAGAGATTCTGTCAACTTCAGTTTCTCATCCACTTTAGACAACTCTTCAGTTAGCTAAGGTACACATGTGAGGCCAAGAGCAAACTTCTGTCAGTGTTAACTCAAAAGACAGATCCTAGAAACCAAAATTGGAACACGAGGGAAATGGGAAAGATGCCAAAGACTGTAATACCATTGAGGCATTGAGCATTTTACATATGAAAATCCAGTGTCATAAAACTTTTATTAAGCAAAAGTACTGGGATCAGCACCCTCAATCCACTTCAACTTTTTTAAAATAGGATTTTTAAGTTATCCTCGCACTCCTCGCAGAGTAAAAAAACATCAAGTGTGATCAAGCATCAACAACTTTCTTTACTTGTATGTGTTGCACTACTCTTTACAATAAAAGATGGTACTTTAACTCTTTAAGGGAGGCTCATTGCTGTTCGACTGTTTTGAGTATAAAATTTATCAACAATAAAATTTTCCATTAGTGACACTTGTGCAGGGATATCTAATCAACTATTAACATATATAGATGATCCATCATAAAAATTTGCCTTATTCTATCTTGATTCTTATTTTTCACAAGGATACACTATAATTGGTCACGTTTTAAATATAAGCTTGTCTTATCTCATACTGAAATTTTGAACTCCAATATATTTTCTTATTTTATATGTGTAAATTTGGTTATAAATTTATGGATTTTGTTATGTACAAAAAAAAAAGTATAAGTTAAGTAATTACCAATAGAATTAAATATACTGAAAACAGACTGCTTAGGTGTTGACTTAAAATCCACTCAAAAATCTTAGTGATAAAGGTCCTGCACTGAGCTTTGCTGAACGGCCTTTAAAACACCACAAAGATTCAAAAGAAAAGACTTATGTAGAAACAACCTACCCCCTCAATGATATAATTTTATCGTTTTCTTTTAAGTCTAGAAAACATAAACTAACAAACCCCAAGGGTAGGCTGGTTATAATATTTGTTTCGAAGAAATGTAAAAAGTCCCAGGGTCAATCACTTCTCATTACTCCTTCAACCTAATTAGAAAAACTAATCAATTTCAAAGAGGTGGAAAAAAAACACTTGCTGATAAAGGGAAGCATGATTGATATAAGATGGTTTGGCATAGGGTAGATCATAATCACCAGCTTATGGCTTGTTTATTTGATCGACTTAACATGGATGATGGATGCACACAAATTTATTTAATACGAAATCCAGCCCAGGAAAGGAGGGTTTTCCACATTAATCACTGACTTTTATATGTTTTGCCCAATTGTCCTGCCTTATTTTGACAACCACGACAACAATAATTATTATTATTATCATTATTATTGACAAATATTTTTTTAAAATTTTAGAGATATATAATTTTTTTCATCTTGGTTTTACCTATGAACAATTATTTCAACCAACACTCGTTCCAAACACAAAAAAGAACATTTATATACACCATCCTTACTCTAGATTCCAGACAAATCTCATTCATCCAGACAAACCATTCATCCACGTAGCACTTAATGAGGATAAACAAAAAGAAACAGCCCCTTAGTGCTTCTATCATATCATCTATGATATAATGTAACAGACAAGTTTGAAAGGGAATATTGAATACGCTAACATGAAAAGTACAAAAACAAATAAGGAAAGGCATAGAAAACAAGAAAGGAGCCATTAAAAAGCATAAACAATTGGTAGCCAAAGAACACACTGTAAGTATATGACATTCGAGTATGAAATTAGCTCGTTGCCATTGTATTCAAACAAATCAGAAGTGGAAAACTAGTAATGGAAGTATGGAACTTCGAATTTAAATCAAACCTTGAAAGTAAACTGGTATCTTGTGAATTATTCAAATGATAAGAACTAATATCTTGCACAAAAGTGAGTGACAATATTAAAATAAATAACAAGCAAGTCATGGAAAGGCACCCAAAAATGGGAATTATTTAAATGATAAGAAACTGCTGATATCTTGCACAAAAGTGAGTGACAATATTTTATCCCATGGAAAATATTCATTACAATCAAAACAAAACATCCAAATTGAGAAAATAGGGAAGAAAAAATTAGGTAAACTATAAATCGCAAGGCCGTGTGTGATACGACACCATCATTTGCATCTCATGTTCACCTCTCCTTGTCATCAACCCAGAAAAAGGAAATGACATATAGATTTGGCATGTGCAAAGACATACATGCTTATATCTAAATCCAAGAACCATCATATACGAACATGAAAACAGCAAAACCATGTTCCATTGATATCTATTGGAATAGACTAAATACCAAACAGTGACAATGACATTGCACACTATTTTTCTCAGGGGCCAATATCGACATCAAGACACCCTATACCTCACATAAACATCAGTTTCATAGTTCAGAAGGATTATAGATGATTGCAAATCCTAACAAGAGAATATACTGAAAAAAGAAAATCAAATCCAGCTTACAACTATAGAGTACAAAAAACACATACCTTTCAAAGGAAACAAAATACCTATTAACATCACCCTAAGTCCTACCAATGAAATGGCAGATTGAAGATGCAAAAACATAAAACATGACATTAGTAGCGCATATGCATTCAAATTCAAATTGTATTCAAATTGTTAAGATTAATAATAAACATTAAAACTACATATCTAGTAAATTATCCCTAAAATGTACGAATTCATCAATGAACATAAAGTATATAAAGAGGTCAGGAAATAATACCTCTTCAACAGCCTTTTCTCTCAGGCGTTCAGAGAGCCTGAGCGCTTTGATCTCAGCTTGCGATTCGCTCAATTCTCGATCCTTATCTGCAGAAGATAAAAATCAAGTAAAACCCTTGCTGGAAAAAAGAAGAAACAATATTACCATTCAAACAACCAAAAGGATTCCCAATTAACAATCAGATCATTTTGCATTAATCACCTCTGACTTCATTTTCCAATCGATTAAGCTCCAGCTTCACCGGATCCGAACCGTGGAACAAATTCATAACTTCATCAGCATCTAAGCCCGGCCTCACCGTAGCCCTCCTACGACTAGTCGTACCCGAACCCCTCCCTCCTCCTCCTCCTCCTCCATCCTTAAAAGATCCCGAAACCGTCTGCTGCGTAGTATCACCGGTCGGAGGCCGTACATTGCCACCGTTATACTCTCCGCCATACAGCAACTCCGGCGTGTCCGTCATTCCTATCACATCACCTTCGCCGGATACCTCCTCCATCACTCGGATCTGAACTCAATCACGCATCAATTAGCCTCAAATAAAACCGTTGATACTGCAGGTTCCCTGGGTTCTAAACTCTTAAAAAACAAGTACACTATACGAATCTGGTCTGTGTATCAGTTAGAGAGAGAGAGAGAGAGAGAGAGAGAGAGAGAGAGAGAGAGGTGCAAGCAAAACCTGGAGAAAAATGGTTTGGAGTTTTGGGAGTACTGGCTTCCATTTTAAATCTGCATCGTCTCACTGTCGCAAGATTTTTCAAGTGTTTTCTCTCTCTAAAACAGTGCGTGTGTTTAGGTGTGTGTTCGTTCCTATGATTTAGTGTAAAAACTCACCTCCCTCTCTCTCTCTCTCTCTCTCTCTCTCTCTCTCTCTCTCAAACTTGCACAAAAGTTGTTAGTTTGTTACAAATAAATAGAAAATACGTTTTTATTGATTATGGACAAAAACATAATAATGTTTATCATATATCAACGATAATATTTTCGATCATTTATTATATTATAACCGTGTAATATTATATTTTCCATATAACATATTATATTTTGGGTTTATACTAATATATTTTGTCGTATTATTATCTTCTTTTTTACAGCTTTCATTAGGATGGATAATTTTGTCTTTCAAAAAGAACTTTTTTGTTACTATTTAATTATCCTAAAAGTTATTTTTAGTAAATTAGAAATTTAGTTCTTTGGTTTCACTTTACCATTTATTTCAATATTATAAATAACTAAATTAATAAAAACATATATGAAAAACTAGAAATATACATATTCAGATTTTACTTTAAAAATTGACTGACTTCACAAAAGGGTTTATTATGAAATAAACTAACATGTTTTTACTTTTTTGCTTTTTCATCTCTCCATGATATTTTTTTCCATTAAAGTTCTTAAGTTAATTTTTTTCATTTTGGTTTAGTGAAATTTGGACATTAGAACCCGATTTACTAATTATAATCGGGTTATAATGTGTCCAAATTTCACTAAACAAAATAAAATTAACTTGAGAACTTTTATGAAAAAAATAACATAGAGGGACGAAAACCCATAAAACGTGAAAACATGTTGGGTTTTTTTCATAATAAACCCTTCATAAAATGACTTATTATTCTATGCAAGTTTCTCTTTTTGGGCTAACTCAAAATAAAAATAAGTTGCAACCGTTTAACACAAGAGTAAAATGGTTTTGGAGATTTGTAGTTAAAATGGAAGTTACATAGAGGAAAGTTATTTGTCAAATAATTGGAGCCAATTGAATATTCAAATCTAACGATCTGTTGGGAATTTGGGTTGGAATCATCAAAAATTAGAGGGTGATAAAAGATTCGGACATCGACATTTTCAACTTGGTTCGCAAAATAGTTGGAAATGACTAAGATACAAGCTTTTGAAATGAGTCATGATGCAGCAATAATTTAAGTCTTAAAGTCTTATTTTTCTGTCTTTATGCATTAGAATCTAACAAAAAATTGTTGGGTGTATGATCGTTGGACATTGGTTAGTGGCTCCTAGGTGGGTCTTTAGGACTGGAGATTTCATTCCAGAGATGAAAGAATGTAATTGACTGGAGTTGATTGACTCTACGATTTTTGTCGCACATGAGAGATCAATTGGAGTAGCTATTAGATAAAAGTGGAGTGTTCTTGGTGAAAAGGATGTTGGGATTGATATATTCTTATATCAGTCGAATGGTTTCAGGTGGTACAAATGTTTTATGAAAATTCTGTATTCCAGATTAAGTTAATATATGTGTATGGTCGGACGATTCAAATAAGGTTCCATCCTTGGAAAATCTCCTTGCATATAGGGGTGCCTTTGGAGAGTGTTTTGTGTGTTTTATGTGACAATGCTTCAGAATTATTATTTCATGTGTTGTTCGATTGTGATAAAGTGAAGGAGATTTGGAGGAAGGTATGAAGGTGCAAGCTCAAACATAATTTTGCGGAAGGAGAAATGATATGGGTTAAATGGTTCGAACTCAAGTGAATAGGAGTAATATTTTTCAAGGAGTGTGTTTTTGTGGCAATGTGGGTTATTTGGAATTCGAGGAATGTGTTGTTTGCTTTGTTGGATGAACGGTTGAAAATTTTATATGATTATGTGTTTTCGTTGATCCAAATAAAAATTTTCAAATAAAAGCAAAAATGAATTGAGAGTGAAAGGAATGGATTTGAAGACCATGTTACAGAATGTCTAGTTCTGTTTGTTTTTGTGTGTGTGTATGGCGGGGGTATTCATTTTGGTGTTTTTATATGATTTTCTCCTTTTTAGAGAAGCATCTATTACATAGTTATGTTTTTCGTGAGGATTTTAATAAATCAACTTATCAAAAAAATTATTAAATGAGTAAATATATGTCACGTGTTAACATCTCATTAAATTTTCATGTGTCATTATTTCCTTTTTTTCTCACATGTCTTATCTAATTTTATCTAGGGTTTATTATAAAAAAAACCAACATGTTTCATGTTTTTTTGCGTTTTCGTCCCTATATGTTATTTTTTTCATAAAAGTCCTCAAATTAATTTTTATTTTTTGGTTTAATGAAAATTAAGACATTAGAACCCGGTTATAATTAGAAAACCGAGTATTTAAAAACTATAAAAAAGAAAAAAAATTAACTTTATGACTTTTATGGAAAAAATTAACATGGAAGGACGAAAACATAAAAAAAAAAAGTTAAAACATTTTGGTTTTTTTTATAATAAACCCTTTTATCTAGATCTAATTTGAATGAAACAAAATCTATCTACCTTTATATCAATTGTCGAAGTAAAAAAGGCATTGTTCATTTTATTTTATTGTGATTTTTTAAGAGATTTTTCTCATATTTTTATGTCTTCCTTTTTTATCATGAGATTTCCTTAAAATAAAATGCCTTTTTCCTCACAAGATTATCATACCTCTCATAATAATAATGTTATTATTATTATTTTGACAATCCTTAGTTTAATAAATCTAAACCGTTAACTTTGATTAATTTAATAACGAAAATCAATGATTAAAACAACGTGTATTAAATAGTTAACTATAAACATTATAATTACACACCCGTATTATTGTACCAATTTATAGATAACAGAATTGTATTAAAAGAAATTTCACATATAATAGATACTAACGAGTACATATATAATAAATTAGTTTTATATTTTTAATAGTTTATTTGATATGATTATCATTTATATTTGAATATACTTTACAAATAAAAGCATCTCAATTTATAAACTTCGCAATGGAAATTAAACTTGCTCCGTCTAATCATACTATTCTAATAGATAGTTAACTATAGGGAAAATTACCAAGAAAGGTAATATAAAATACAAAATTTGACAATAAAGGTAATGTAAACTTTTTTTTGCCAAGAAATGTAACATAAAATTATATTTTGGCCGAGAAAGAACATGAAATTCAAATTTTAGGCCAAGAAAGATAATCAAATATTATTCGCTTACCAAAAAAGGGAGCATAATATTAAAAATTTACCTTCTTAATTTGTCATCAATACCCTTTTTTGTAAAATTTGAATTTTATGTTATCTTTCTTGGTGTAAAAAATTTTACATTACATTTATTGGCAATTTTTGAATTTTATATTACCTTTCTTGGTAATTTGCCCGTTAACTATAATATATATAATAATTTTAGTTTCTTATAATTTTTTTTTCATATCTACATAAATATCTTATTAAAATATTTTTAAAACAACTCAACCTAGTTCATTAATAAACAAGAGTTCCACATATATGATATATTTATTTTCCAATTTTATATTTTTAATTAAATACTTTTCTTAAATTAAATATCATATATTTGAGAAAGTAAAGAGTATAAATTAGAAATAAAATATTTAAATACATGTACAGGTTTATTAGAATGTAGTTAATTAAATATTTTATTTTCAGTTTCAACACATTATACAGTGAAAACTCTAAAAATATTTAAAAGTTCAGAAAAATGAACACTAGTTTCTTAAAACTATATATATATATATATGGTTCGAGTGAGTACCACTTGTTACGCAGCACACCAGAAGGTTTCATGCTTAAAAATACTTTTTTTGAATTTTTTCACAAACATGTTTTAATTAACATTCTAAAGATCATATGTAAATTTCACATGCATTCACATCTCATAGCCCCTAAAAAATGATGTGAACACACACTTATTTAATTTTGAATGTATGTGAACGCGCATTTATGTGATGCGTGTTTTCATACACTTAGAGTGTTTGAATTTGCGTGAAATTTACATATGATCTGTGTAACGTTAATTAAAACATGTTCATGAAAAAAAAATCGAAAAAATTACTTTTAAGGTTGGTATCTTCTGGTGCGCTGCATAATGGGTGGTACTCACTTGAACCTATATATATATATATATATATATATATATATATATATATATATATATATATATATATATATATATAAAGAAATCATTTCGAATCATTATGCATGATCCAATATTGTATTATGAAATGTAAAAATCATGACTCATGTATTTTCATTATTACCTAAGAAATGAATAGATAAACGAGTAAACAATAATTAATCTTAGGTTTTATCGTAAACTTATTGTTATATGTTTAAATGCAGATATGTTGTCATAAGGTATTTGAGATTGAATACTTACAATCGTAGGTGTATGTTTTTCTTTATGAAATAGTTGTTGATCTTACTTACGAAACTAAAACTATATAATGTTACAAACTCATTCATATGCTTATTGTTGGTGTAAATGAATTAAGAGGCTATTGCGATGGAAATAATGTGTCGCAAAATTGGCCAGTTTACGACGGATTTGTATCAGATTTGCGACTGCTAAAAATATTTTGCAATGGATTTGATCACAATATCATGCATGCATGCTCCAAGTAGCACCTTTCATATAGTTTTTAGTGTACATGTGATTAGTTAGTACGTGTCATGAATTAACAATCATTTATCATCCTAATGTTGATCATACAGATAAATCGAATAACAAAAAAAAGGTATTTCATGATTATATATCGATCTTCATCACAATTAGCATTTGGTGACACACGAGAACGTACATCTATTTCCATTTAGGTTTTTGTCAAAGCCACGTACAACATACAAGTCCATTCTATTGTTGCATATCACCAACATATATGGTTGCATATATTAATTAAAATAATAATAATAATAAGACAACCCTAAGGTAACCCTTGTTTTATGTTTAAAATGCTATAAATAAAAGGTTAAGAAAATTAACTTAATTGCCTTAGCAATATTAATTAATAAGGTTAATTAAATGCTCTCTTCATTTTAAATTGGTTTCTTGTATTATGAATTAATCAATCTTGAATGCTAGTTAAAGGATCAATTATCAAAGATATATGGAAATAACTTAATTTGAAATGAATCTAATAATTTATATATATGCATCTACCTGTAATAAAAGTTGACTATGATGGGATGATTAAGATCGGCAATATATACAAATGTTACATATATATTTCTCTAAATTATAAAAATATAATTAATATCAAAAGTAAGATATATGCCGAATCCGTCACCATCATCATCACGGTCCTCATTAATGTCTCTTTCTAATCCTTTGCGTTCTATGTTACTTTCAACACCCAATATATCATATATGTACTCTAAACAATATATTTGTTCATTCGACTAATCGAAATATATATTTATTTTTGTGTACGTTTGTATTTTGTCGTGTATCATGCACCATCTTTTTCACAAAACGATATTTGTTATTTTGTTACCATATTTAAAAATGTATAATTAATTTTCATGTAGAGGTTCTTGAAGCCTGCCTATTCCATACAAGTAGGCAGTAGCCAGGGCCGGTCCTAAGTATTCTTATGCCCCGGGCAAGATAGAATAATAATGCCCTTTAAAAACATGTAAACATGCAACATGCTTTTTTTTCTTCTTTTTATTGTTAATTAATCAAGAAGCAACAATCAACACATACACCTACAAATTTAAGAAATTAAAACCTAATTATTAAATAATCAGATATCAATTAACAAGTAAAAACACTAAAATTTCCTTAATTCCAATTTCGAGTCTGTATGTATGGCATAAAACTAGCCACCACTACTAGCACCACCAAATCCTGCCAAGACTCACTGTTTCCGGTGAAAAAGTTACCCCATAAACCACAAATATTAAAACCATGAAACTCAAATACTTATGAACAAATTTTGAGCAATATACAAAGGTGAAGCAAAAAAAATCTTAAACAAACATGAGCCCAGAAACCTCAAACAAAGTAGAAAACACAAAAATGGTAGATATACCAAGATGCATCCAACAAAATAAATTTCAGAATATACAATAATATACATAAACAATTTCCTTAATGTGTTCAAATCCTAATATGGAAATCAATCTTTCAGAAATCAAAACCCATGTAGAAGAGCAACCATAATTTTGAAATCGAAACACACTAACATGTTCAAATAATCAGCAGCAGAGAAAGAGGATTTCGAATCAAA
Source organism: Centrapalus pauciflorus (assembly GCA_020465985.1). Lineage (NCBI taxonomy): Eukaryota > Viridiplantae > Streptophyta > Magnoliopsida > Asterales > Asteraceae > Centrapalus > Centrapalus pauciflorus. Next base: position 1,240,062 of record JAANYP010002881.1, read on the forward strand.
ACCCATGTTCACGAAGAGAAAGAGAGACAGGGGATTTCGAATCAAAACTCATGTTCACGAAGAGAAACAGAGACGGGATTTGAGGATTTCGAACCAGCAGCAGAGACAGGGGATCCATCCATCTTCTAGTTCTATCTCTATGTGCGTTTTTTACAATCCCTCTGTGACTCTTCGCTCTCTTCAATCAATTAAGAGAGACACGTGGATGGCTTGATCGACGTCGCCCTTTCATCTTGCCAAGCGCCGCCGCCTCTCGGTCTCCCTCTTCCCCTTTACATCTCTCGAACTCCCTCTGCAAGTCTGCATATGTTAGGCGCATATGTAGGTTTCTTTTTTTTTTTTTTTTGTAAACGTAACCTATGTATTGGACCAGAAACATGCCCCCTTTGCAAGTGCTGCCCTGGGCTGTGGCCCACTTCGCCCCCCCCCCCCCCCCCCTTTGGGCCGGCCCTGGCAGTAGCATGTCAATAGTAACCCCCACGATTAGACATATAACCTCTTGTAACATTCATGATCTTCTATCAAAGACCTGCCAATTCATTTGACAACCATAAAAAGAGAGGAATGTACCAAACATAATTTAGAATTCTAACTTTTTTGGCCTATTTATTATTTAAGTTTTAGGTTAATTATCATACATATAATTAATAACAATTATTTTTGTCTCTAATTTTTTTAGCGTTCTGAAATATATAATCTTTAATAAATAAATTAATGTTTTTCAAACATATATTGTTTTAACTATTTTTTTGTAATATAAGACAATATTGTCACGTTACATGCATTCACAATGTTTAACATGTACTCACATTATTTCAAGTATGTTCAATTAAACAATTCATCCATGGAACGACGCCGAAATACAAGCCTCGTGTAAAGCTTGTGAAAACGTCTTGATTGTCAATGACAGGTGCATTCCCTAGGTGAAGCGACAATTTCGACTCAATGGATGCGACAGGAAGGGTCAAAATGACCCGTATTAAAAAAACCAGAGCTAGAATGTATTCTTTTTAAAATGAAATGTTTGAAAATGATGTATTAAACAAATTGTTTTAATTTAATTACGTACAAAATTTAATATTTTGGTCATCGACTCGTTTGATCTATATGCTTGAATGAGTCGGAATCGTCATCTCTCCCATTATATGGTTTGGACTTTGGGATATATGGTCATCAGATCTAAAATCCATCATCAGGGTCCTATTATAAATTTATAATATTCTTCTCATTTTCAAGGTATATCAATTTAATTTTTGAAAGTCCGATTATAATATTCTTCTCATCAAGCTATTTTTTATAGTATAAAATTTCATCCAAAGTCATTTTTTACACTTTGCAGGCTTTTTCTAACATCATGAATCAAAATTAATTGATTAGGCTCGTTTAATTTTGATAACTTGTATGTATGATTTGCTTCGATTAAGTGTAACCGAAACCAATTGCAAATGTCTTGATTTGGTATATTTGATCAAAGATAAACTAAATAAAATCATCAACTTAATTATATCCTTAAACTTTTTGATTGAATCATTACAACTATGAAAAACAAAAAAGTATTATCATGACTTTATTTGCAATAAGAAATAGTAATTGTGTACTTGAAGAGAAGTATCATATAAACAAAGTCAAGATGGAAAAGATCAGAGGATACAAAAGCAAAAGCTGCCGGCTTCGCATTCTGGCAATGTTGCTATCGCTTTAAGAATCAACATCCATATCATAACCTGCCAGCACCTTTTTTTATTTTTATTTTTTATATATAGATAATGTAGTATATTTTTATCTTATAAAATAAAAAGTTTTGTATTAAAAACTAATTTTTTTGGTTTTAGGACATGTTTGGAAAAAAAAAAAAAAAACTTTTGGAGCTTTTAGGTATTTAAAAAAACATGTGAGACACGAAATGTATGATTAGTAAAAGATTAACAAGAAGGGAGGTGTACATTTAATAATGTCTATCCCAAAAGTTCAATGTCAAACAAGCTCGAATTCTCTCAAAACTCTTCCACAATGCTACTTGAAATAGCTAAAAAAGAGCTTGAGTTTTTGGTTGAAAAAATTAAATTTCTACCCTCTTAATAATTATAAACTACATCTTCTAATTATATTAATATCATTTAATATTAAAATGTACAATTATAACTACCATACACAGTTATAAAACTAAAACCTACAACTCCCAAAAAGCTCCAGGTATTAAAAGCTTTGGTTCACAACTACAACTAGTTGTCCGTCTAACGTTTGTGCTATGATGACAAGCTCCAATATGGTTGATAGTCTTAACTCTGAATTAATGTCATTAAAAAACTAGTAGAGCGGTGTTAAAAAGTAAAAAAAAAAAAAAAAAAAAAAAAAAAAAAAAAAAAAGTTAAAAGGCAAAATATTTACTAAAAAAAACAACCCCCAAAGTCTCCAAAACTTACAACTCGTTTATGAGAGGGAGAAAACAAACCAAAAAAAAAAAAAACCATGGAAAATTTACAATAAGGCCAGGAAGGGCGAAGTTAGTCTTGATCCAACAATCATGGATGAGATCCAAATCTTCCAATCCCAAAATTTCTTATTACTCCTGTTTTCTATTCAAATGAGAGATTTCTAGACGGAAACATATTTTCATTCCTAATTGTCCCGATCTTCCATTGCCGCAAAACATAAGTTGTTGCTCCAACCTCACAAAGTTCAAATCGTGACATAATAGACGCCATAGAATATCCAACCCACACCCCCTTTGTGCAGGGCGCGCAACCGACCCGTTCCTACGTCGTGCCACGAAACACTGGAACAAATTGGTGTTAAAAAAATAAAAATTTTAATCCCATGTTTGGTTGACCATAAAATTTTCATTAGTTTTCAAGAAAATGCTTTCAGATTTTCTTCTCCAAAAAACAAGTAAAAATTCAAAAAACATGTCAGGTACTAGTTTGAGTAATCACTTTTGGAACTAATGAAAATCAAAAAACATATTCAGGTACGACCTCAGATTGCTTCACAATTGCGGTGATTTCACGATGATGACGACGGAGAGGAAAGGAAGAGTTTCACACAACCCCTTTCATGTCTGGAAGATGATGATGCTGAATTGAAGGTGAAAATGAATATCAGAAGGGCTTGCGCTGGTGGCCACCAAGTTTCCATAAGGGGCTTGGGGAGGGTTGTTACCCGGGTTCGATCCTCACTTGAGGCGGATTTTGGGGTTTTCCTTTCAGGTGAACTAATCTAACTATGGAGATTTCAATCTAACTAGGAGATTGTGGTGGGGATCGAACCGAGATCTGTCGGCACTTGGGCATAGGTGATAACCACCACACCAGCCGTTCAAAAAAAAATCTAAACATGATTTTGGAAATTTGAAAACTCCATGTTTCCATTTAAATTTGAAAAATGTTAAAAATTAGTTAAAGTTTTCAACATTTTAGTTATAAATTTTGAAAAATGAAAATGATTTTTTAAAAAATTATTTGCAAATTAACATGAATTCATACATCTTTTGTTTTCAATTTTTATAAAAACAAAACCCAAAAATACATTTGTTTTCATCAACTAAACATGACCTAAATATTTCAACTATGTATAGATACAACTGGCTAATAAATTTTTATCTTTTTCCATAGATAATAATGTACTTTAACTTTTTATTTATTTTAAATAGTATATTGTATTACGATCATCATTTTATGTAAAATAATAGAATATCTAACATTACTATACAGTGTTACAATCATCAGCTTACGTAAAATTATAGAATAGTTAACATTTCTAAAATGATTGGTATTGAAAAAACCTACACAAGTTTCCCATGTTAATGATTTGATCAAAAATTTAGTTTTCCAATAACCTTTTAAAACTAGGGTTAAAGACTAAACCAATCAAATTTAATAAGCATGTAGGTGTTTTCAATAAAATTTTTAATGGTGAATAAAAACAAGACTAAACCATATAAAAAAAACAACAAGTATTGAATTAACCAATAAAAACAAACACAAGGGACTAAATCATTAAGAAAATTTAGGGACATAAATAGTAAATAATTATAAGGAACCTAACCATTAAAAGAATGAAAGTATGTAGAATATAATTCCTTAAAAATAATGTTTATCGTCCAAATTATTTTAAAAAAAAAAAAAAATAAAGTTAGTTTTTTTTTGTTATGTGACATAACCCTTGTTATAATTCTATAAAATTATTTAATCTTATAAATTAGAGTAGGAATTAAAAGAAAGAGACAAAAATGCCTAAGACCAAGCTCAAATAATTATTGTTAAAAAGTAGGATTTGATATGTGAAAGTGTGGTTGTTCCCTAACTAACAAACTATACTTTAATTTCATGAAAAAAAGGTCAAATAAAAAAGAATTAAGTGTGGGCTTAAGATAAAGCCTAAGTCCCTAATCATAAAATCATGATAATGACACACATTCATGCATTGTTAATTCATGACCAATCACAATTATGTTGACTCTCTACCAACTTCCTCAAAAAAAGGATATAATTATTATAATCACTAAGTTTATTATGTTTTTTTTTTTTGGGTTAATTGTATACTTCTTTAAATTATATGTAATTGTTTTTGTTTATATCGATTTTAAGGTCTCATGTCGTTACTCTATTATAACAACTAGTTTATATACTCATTTACTACATGTGTTAGATTTTAAAAAAAAATAAGAAATAAATATTTATAAAAACAAATGAAATAATTATAAAAAAACTAATTTTATTAGATTTTAGTTAATTATATATTAGATTAGTTAGGTAAGATTAGATTATAATAGATTGAATTGGATTTGATTTTAATTCAAATCTAATTTTAGTAATTACATGTGACAGATTTAAATTTTGACACGTGGTGAATTAAATGAGAGATCAACATGTAGCAAATTAGTTACTCATCTAATGGTATTTATAGGTAAGAGAATATGAGTGATTGGTTATACGTTTTAAATATATATTTTTGTGTGTTCTAAAATTATAAGAAACAAAAAGTTATTTGATTTTTTTTGTTTTTTTTAATGGTTAAGGTCACACAATGGCGCCAATATATACTTTTTCCAATGTATCGATATGATACATGAACTTTTTTTCTTACTCATCTTATACATGTATTTTAGTTTTAATAATTTTACTATCATAGATTTCTATTATTCAAATATAAAGTCTTGTTTTTCAAACACATAGAGTCTCGTATTTCAACTGTGCCATGTGTAGAATTGTATCACATTAGAATAGAAAACTAAGTTTATGTACTATATAAGTAAAAAATTCATATATTATACTGATGAATTAAAAAATTATGTTTGTATTTTGTGATGTTAACCCAACTTTTGTGCAACAAAAAACTTATAGCTTTTTGGCAAACACAATAATGCATTCCTCCCAGCAATTTTTGGAAGCACACAAACACATCATGTGTACGTAATTGACGAATTATTGTGTTAATCAGAAGTTATGAGAAGCAATAATATATTATTTATTATGTTCATGTATATTTTTAACCATCAGTGTTACAATAGAAAATGATGATGGTCCGTCTATCTTAAAGTTACGGTTGGTTTTGTCAAATATACAACAAGTATTATGTGCTATCGTTTGTGTGTGTGTATATATAACTAGTTTATTTTAAGCTTTTTATTGTTTGTGTTTGACAATTTACATGGACCATGTTTTTTAATTAAAAATAGTCACAATGCATATGCATTGGGAGGGACCATGGTTAGGAAATTTGGGCCTTCTTGCCCCCTTCTTTTGGGCTGGTTGTGGGGGACTCTTTCATACATAATTCATGGCTTTTTCTGTACTAAAATACATTTAATAATACATGCGGTTTTAAATAAATATAATATGTTTATGATTTATCTATCTTATAAATATTATATTAAGGGAGTAACAAATTGACACTTGTTTTATTTATTTTTTTTTACTTTTTTTTACTTAATTTACCACGTAATCTATTAAAATCTAATTTTAAATTTAATTCAGATCAAATCAAATCTATTTTTATTAAAATCTAAATTAACTAATTTAATAATTAATTAACTAAGATTTATAAACTCTAATGTCATATTAGTATTTTCTATATCTTTAAAAATATTTATTTTTTATATATTTTTAAATTAACCCATGAGTATTAAACTAGTATTCTTTATTCAAGGCAATACCAAATTTACTTATTTAGTTGTTAGTCTATGCATGTGATGTGGCTTAACAAGCATAAATACGAAATCCTGCAAAAACAGATCCTAGGTTATAAATCTTGGGTTGTTAATTATTTACAATTTATACAAATTACCTACATCCTATTGGTTATAAATTTGATTTGTAGAAGTTTTGTTCGAGTAATAGGCTCTTGTGTAACGTTAATTGTGGTTTCCATGGATAGATTTAGGTAAGTTTTTCATAAGCATGTTTTGATTAAATATACAAAGATGATATATAAATTTTACACACATTCATTCAAAGTGCACAAAATCATGTATCATATAAATGTACGTTCAAATACATTCAAAAACTACGTAATACTTTCACATTATTTCTATGTAGTGAAATTTATATATCATCGTTGTAATGTTGATTAAAATAATTTTTAAGAACGGTACCTTTTGATTCACGGAATATTAAGTGAGACGTACTCTTTCAATAACATTCTTGATGAATAATTAACAACCATTTAATAAAATTTATAGAAGTTAAACAAAGTATTACGGAGTATATGATTTTCTAAAAACGATGATGCATTTGATTTAAAAAATGAAACACTTTTTGTTTATTAGATTCAGGACGATGAATATGATATGATGGATGACAAGTTATGGAGTGGTCCTTTACGTTATTTTAGTTGATAATAATCATGACATTAGCTTTCATCGATTAACATTTAATATGGGTCACGATATTTCTTCTCATCGTAACATGAATTTAATGGATTTGTCGGATACCAAACACTTTTGTCAAACCATCATTATTACAAATTCAAATCTCTTAACTCTTTATTATTATTAATTTATTATTATTATTTTAACAAATAAAAAATCATTTATTATATTTTATCAGTTATCACACAACGGTTATTTTGGCTTTTATTCTTAATTTAGTTTCATACGATACAATTGGTATAATTTAATTGTATAGTTTTATGGTTGGATTTTATTCTATTTTATAAAATATAATCATCAATTAATTAAAAGTTTCCACCACGATCCCCTTGCATTTGGTATTATTAATTTTCTATTCACATGCTTTTTCGTTTTCTTTTATATTTGTGGCATGCTTCGTAATGTGACAATATGTGATTTGTCTAATCTCACCTAATTTCATATTAATTGTGAAGTTAAAAGGCATATATTTAGGCCACGACTCACGGAATAGATTTTGAATGAATTACTGTTTATTTATAGTGTATTTTGTAATTTGAATTATAAAAATAATTTTAAAAAAGCGGATAAATTTCTCAAAATTTATGGTTGAATTTGTAAATGAAGTTAGATCTAATATTTCATACAACTCATACAATTATTTGATTCTAAATATAATTTCATATCTCAACCGATCAACAATAAATTAAATTTCAATTTCTTAACATTTATTTCACGAGCTAAATGTAGTTTGTTTATAACGTTTGTTTTTAGGGTTTACTTTAGCATTAATTTTATTATTAATCATGATCAATTTATCATTAATGCTAATTTTCTAATTATAATTATTCCTGCACCAACTCTTTCATTAAAACTATGGCTTGTATCTTTATTATTGTTTTAAATCATTTTATATAAGGTCGAACAATACTATAAAATTCAAAATATGACGATAAGTAATGTTTAAAATTTTTAGGTTGAAAAAATTTACAAAATTCAAATTTTAACCTAAAAGAATATTGACTATGTATTAAGAAGGGAACCGGTCAAAATTTCAATAACGTGACGATCTATTTGACATGACGTTTTAAAAAAAAATAATAGTTTTTATTTGTTTAATTAATTAAATGTTCTTTAAGTTATTGATTCAAAACAATTTGGTGTTTAAAGATACATTTGATTTGTGATAAACTCATCTCTTCATATATATTCCATTTCCTACGACATTCAAACGCAAATGCTACTAATCAGATTCATGTTTATAGCGTCATGGTTGACATTATACAAAATAAATATAATTCAGTTGACTTTTGATGGTCAAACAAGTTTGTACGAGACTTGAACTTTCGTATAGAAACCTCTTTAGTTCAGTAGAAATTAAAGGTAGTATGTCACGTGCTACAGTAGGAAGAATGAAAATATGGTATTGATTTCCAGAAAACATAATAAAAATTGATGTTGATTGGAGATGTGAAAAATGAGATATTTGACCCCAAAAGTTAAGAGGTTTTGTTTTAAACGATAAAAATGAACATAAAGTGTTATACCTTGAACAACAAACTGGACGGAATTTGCTTCTTTTTTGCGACTCCAAGATGCAACTAATGTGGCGTTTGGTACATGGAATGAAATTTGAAAGAGTTGAAATTTAAATTTTAGTTATTAAAATGGTTAATGATGAAGATAGAAGATGATTTTTATATTGGTTAGAGATGTAGGTTGGAATCAAATTCATGTATATGTTGGAATTTAATTCATACATTAGTTGGGAGAATGTCAAATTCCTATAAACAAGTAAATTTGATGGAAAATATATAAATTTAACCATTTATATCAGTTTTCAAAAATTCTAAACAAGCTAAATTTAGATTCCAATTCTATCGAATTTCATTACGGGAACCAAACGCCAAATAAGATTAGGCTGTGCGGAGTACCGAAGCCGCGTGCGGGGCGGCTTCGCCACATCAGCCGAAGCCGGCGGCTACACCACCCCCACCCCCCGGCCCCGCTGAAATCGAACCCCGGCCCGGCTCCAGGTCCCCGCTGCACCCCGCTCCCTTCTCTTGTCTTTTAAAATAAAAAAAAATTTTTTATTAAATATTTTTCCCTATAAATATATCTTCACAAGACATTTAACTTACATCTTTCCCATTTCTCTCAATCTATACACATTCAAAATTCTCTCTTTCATTTAACCTAAAATTATTTCCAATCATTCACAATTTTATTTTTATTGTGATGGAACCGTATACTACGTCTTCGTCGTCAAACTCATCAACCGAAGACGAAAGTCAAGACGAATCTCAAGAGTATTATCAAGAACTTTTTGAAGCTTTTATAAATGCCAGCTCTCCGCAACCTAGACGAAGAATTCCAATTCATAGAGACCGAGCAGCTGCAAATGAACGTCTGATGCGCAATTATTTTACTCAAAATCCTGTCTATGGAGATGATATGTTCAGAAGGAGGTTCCGGATGCGCAAAGAACTATTCCTACGAATAGTTTACGATATAGAGCAACACTTTGAATATTTTACCTTGCGATGGGATGCTCGAGGTTGAAGGGGATTTACCGCGTTACAAAAATGCACATCTGCTATTCGGCAACTCGCATATGGCATGGTGGCTGATTCGATTGACGACTGTCTTTTTATGTCTGAAAGAACTTCGCGTGAAACCTTGCAAGAATTCTGTAAGGGAATTATTCAGCTATACAAACGCAAATATTTGCGTAGACCGACTGAATCTGATGTTCATCAGTTGTACGCGTTCCATGAAGCAAAACATGGATTTCGTGGAATGCTTGGCAGCATTGACTGTACACATTGGGCATGGAGAAATTGCCCTACAGAATTGCGAGGACAATATATGCGAGGCGATCACCAATATCCGACAATTATGTTGGAAGCCGTTGCGTCACAAGATTTATGGATTTGGCATGCATTTTTTGGCGTCGCGGGTTCCAACAACGACATCAATGTGATTAGTCAATCACCAGTATTCAACGACGTTTTAAACGGGATCGCACCGGTTGTTCCTTTTGTTATTAACGGAACAGAATACAAACATGGTTACTATCTAACCGACGGGATATATCCCGAGTGGGCGACTTTTGTGAAAGCTTTTTCGTGTCCAACCGATGACAAACGAAAAAGATTCAAGGCAGCACAAGAGTCGGCAAGAAAAGACATCGAACGAGCTTTTGGTGTACTCAAATCTCATTTTGCTATATTAAACAACCCCGCACGACCATGGCACCAAAATAAAATTAGACACATTATGTATGCTTGTGTCATATTACACAATATGATCTTAGAAGACGAAGGATTCGCGATATGTTCATTTCAAGAAACCGAGCTTCCATCCAATCAACATTCCGCTTCCAATGAAGTATATCAAAATACGTTACTGGAAATTCGTAATCGGGAAACACACAATAACCTTCGCTCAGATCTTGTGGAACATATTGCGTTTGCCCAAATACCAAATTTAGACGGCTAGTTATGTATTTTTTTTATTTTAATTCGGTAATTTTTAATTTTTAGTTTATGTAATAGTTTTTAAATATTTTATGAAATTAATTATTTTAATTCTAGTATTTGTTTTGTTAGTTAAAATTAATTAAAATGTTAAAAAAATTAAGAAAGATGGAAAGGTTAAGAAAGGTGGGTATTTCCTAGTTAGAAAGGTGGGGAAAGGTGGAGAGAGAAAAGCTGATGTGGCGCTGACGTGTACAGAAAGATGGATTTGGGAGAGGTGGGTACTCCCCACACTCTTACAATGATGCGAGCATTTAGTTGGTTTTTCGTTGGTATATTCTGCAGCCGAAAAAGTTACATAAATCCCATCAAATCCTCAATCCTCCCTCAGCTCCTAAATTAAAGAGCTACACTTTGACTTCCATATCCAAAAGTCAAAGTGGATTATTTACAACTTTACAAGAAACTTTTTAAGGCATCCCAGTTTTGTATTTTAAGTATCACATTAAACAATACAACTCAAAAGTTTGAAGTGTGTCTATTTGCTTTTGAAAACTAGACTGATACAAACTAAACTAATGTCGGCTTATGACTAGCATACAATTCAAAAGAAATGCTTATCTTCAGGACATATAAGACATTCATCATATTTGATTTTAGTACAATCTTCTTCAGACATAGATATTTGAGGGATCAACGCTTTTATTCATAAATCCAGTTCTTCTACCCGTGATCGTTGCAAGCATCTCCGATCCCTCGACAGATGAGACCTGCATAGATCCCAATGCTCCTCTTCCAAGACAAGCGTCAAACTAGGTGAAAATGATAATCAATCGTTAGTTAAGGAAACAAATTTAATTCAAGTAACCAAGATTATGCCAAACATTTAGACCTAAAAGCCTGTATATTATACATGCGATAAGAATTTTAAAGTTACATTTGATTTGATTTAAAGAAATTTAATTCAGATTCATATGATGTTAAAATATCTTTTAATTATAGTTATTGATAAGTATTGATAATACAATATTTATATTAGATTTATTTTAAATTAAAATGATGATAAAATTATGGAGAATCAAAATATGATTTTTCCTGAGTTCATCACATGAAAATTTATGTTCTCTATTATTATATATTATGTTAGAAACTTGTATATTATACAGATAAATAAAGAGTGTTTAAATTTAATTTAAATGTTTAAATTTAATTGTTCTCTATTATTATATATTATGTTAGAAACTTGGGCAAAAAATGCAGACAATATTAAATTATATTTTTATTAGTAAATTGAGAAAAAAAAGTTTAAATTTTAAATGATTCATAATTTAAATAGTAAACATATGTGTCAAAAATAAATAACATACCAAGAAATAAATACATGTGTCATTAGTATTTTTAATATTCGTATAATAAATAAATAAATCACGTGATAAACAAAATTAAGAAAATCAAACTCATTGAGAAACAAAAGTATACATATTGAATTTGATGGATAGTATATTGATATAAAGTAAATTGACGATATCTGTAGATGAAAATCCAAGTGGTAGTGATGGATATAAAATAACATAAAAATGCACACGATGAGAATCAATCCCACAACATTGGGATTCCAAGACAATATGACTACCAGCTAAACCAACACAATCTTTATGTCTTTTATCGCGCAAAAAACATATAAGCTAATACTGGACAGCTGGACTATATTAACATATAAATTTTTTTGAGCCCCTGTTAGTGAATTGGGCCATGAGCGGTCGCCCAGGTGCACCAAATCCAAGGAGATCCAAGGCCGGCCCTAACTAGTTTATTATTGATCCACATATTAAGTAGATTTTTAATAAAATTATTAGTGTAAACTTGAACATAAATATTAATTATAAAAATTTTAACGATATTCTTATTTGTCATAACTATTTTGTTATTAGTTTTATAAGTAAATATCTATCATAGCTACGTTTATATATATAAATTTATATATTTTAACCGATATAAATTTATAATTTAATTTATGTATAACTTATATATTTTCCTACAAGAAATTAAAATATTACGAAGGATTTTTTTATTATTTATCTTATGTTTGTTAAACATTGATATTTTTGAATAATATGTATTTCTTTCTCAGATATATTTAAAAGCTTACAATTATATAAATTATTTTTTAATTAAACATATAGATAGGTATATATAATATAAAATTATGATTTATTAGATTTTAATAAAACTAGGTTTTAAACAAATATATAGATAAGTTAATCTTAATTATTGACCATCATATTATACAAATAGTTTTTAATAAAAATTATTTAAATAAACTGTACATAAATTTAAAATTAAAATATAAAAAATATTACATATTTAAAAATAATAATAATATTATTATTATTTGTCAAAAGTATTATTTTTTTAGTTTTATAAATAAATGTGAATTAGTAACTATTTTATTTATAAATTTATATAATTTAATTAAAAGAATTTATTAGATTTTGATAAAGTTTAGTTTCTAAATAAAGTTATAGATTAGATATATCTGATTTTATGCTATTTGGTTTAGATTAGATTTTGTATTTTATTTTAAATTTAATTATTATGACTTATATTGATCTTTTATTTTAAACATGAGTAGTTAAATTTATCTTTTATGATGAAACGTAAAAGCAACACGTGATAATGTGTGTTCTCCTTTATTATATTGATCAAAATTTAGATCTTGTTTAAAGTTGAAAATTATGCATTATCTCATATGTTTGAAAAAGTAATGACAATATAATACTAGCATTATAGCATTTTATAAATTTTTGAGTATCATTATAAAATACATAAACTTTAAATCGTAGTTAAAATTAAAATGTCAAATTATACATGAAATGCTAAAAAAATAGTACGTTATTGAAAATATATTTGATTTTAGCTTTAATCTATGTTTTAGGTAAATAAATGAGTTATTATGACTATCCGTCTCTTTTATGGAAACGAATTATGGTACTTGGATTCAATCCATTAAACAATAACATGCTTGTTTTAAAAAAGCAATCATTAATGTGAATTACTTTGGGCTTTTGGCAATAATCAAACCATTACTTTGGGCTTTTGGCCATAATCAAACCAAATCCAACAGATTCATTTGTCTAAGTATGTTGGTTACATATATATATATATATATATATATATATATATATATATATATATATATATATATATATATATATATATATATATATATATATATATATATATATATATGTAGGGTGTTCAATGGAAAACTACAATGTACCTGAAAACTTGTGAAAAACACACTGCACCACCACAAATGCATCAAATTCCCCGCGTGATGCATCAAAATCCCGCGTGATGCATCAAATTTCCCGCGTGATGCATCACTTTATTTACGATCATGCCACAACGTTTTTCATGAAATGCACCAAATCGGACGGTATGCGTAGGTTTCCATAGTTTTCTGGTGCATAGTGGTTTTCCATTAAACTCACCCCTATATAATTTTTAATGATAAAACTATCACACACCATCGCATTTGCAATTACAGAAAAAGAAAATTCAATTGGAGTTTATAAAAATATATTTATACTCTTTCATGACGATTGGAATATCTTAAATATACAATTTAAATAACACTATGTTATTTGTTTTAGGGTTTACCTTAATTACATATAATGATAACTGATTAATTATATATTTATTTTTTTAATTACAGTATCCAACAACCTAAAATAATTATTATTTTATGGAACACAAAACAGATGTATGCTAGGCAGCTAGCTTAATGATATGTCTAATTGAAACAGAGATTACACTTTCACAGAACGACAGAAGTGACTATTAACGGCTAAAATGTCAGTGCATTGTCATTCAAAACCTTGTGTTCTCTTTGGAGAGAAAAAACAATGGAAAGGTAAGAGGATGGAGAGAAATACAACAATATCAAATTAACGTTGGGTTTTTTTAACTTGTTTTAAGAAAGAAAGAAATGGAAATGGAAAGAAATCAACCAAATTCTGAAAGGAAAGAACAAATAACAAAGAAGATGTTATTGTTGTGCTCTTTAATTGTTTTAGATTTTTTTTATTTCCTTCCTTCTTTTTTTTTCTCTCACCGTCTCTCCTTTCCATTCTTTTAATGAAATTACTAGTTATTAACCCGTGTGTTACACGGATAACTTTAATAAATATTTTTTCTCAAAAGTTATATAAACTAAAAATTAAACGTTAACATTAAATTTTGATATATTGAAACTTTTTATACTCATATTTTTTATTATAATTAGTTTTAAGTGTAAGTTAGTTAAACGAAAAAGATAGTCAATAATTACATTAAAGTTTATAGTCATTATTATAATTAGTAAACAATTTTTAAATGTAGATTGTGTAATTTAAATTTTTAATAGATCCTTAAGAATAAGAATATTTTTAGGAATTTAAAAAGAAATGAATATTTAAATTTAAAAAAATAAAAAAAATTACAAATGTCAATTTGATATGAAGCCACATGAAGTGATCACAAATAGACATGGCAATGCCACAATGGGGCGGGGCAGGGCGGGGATCTCAGTTCCCATCCCCATTCCTGCTTCTTAATCCTCCATCCCCGGCCCCATCCCCGTCAGGGAATGAGTTTCTATCCCCACCCCCGTCCCAATCGGGGATCGGGGATCCCCGTCGAGGAATCGGGTTTTTCAAATTCCTAAAATATGATTAAGTTTAAACTACAAATAGTAATTTAGTAGAAAAATTTATGTAACTAAACTTTAAAACAAATCAATTCAAACATATTTGAGTTATTTACATATATAATTTATAATTTATAATGAAACTAAAATAAATAAATGTTTTATAAGATTTATAAAACCACTAAAATGAAAAAAATAATAGTTCTTTAAACTATAGAAAAGTCATATACAATAATATTTAATATATTATAAAAGATGTAATGAATAATTTACATTGTAAAGTTAAATATATATAATAATCTATAGTAAAACATAAAACATAATCGGGGTTGGGTTCGGAGTCGGGGATTAAAGTGTCTCCCATCCCCGTTAATTTAAATCGGGGATTCCCCGTCCCCGTCTCCATCCCCGGTCAACTCGGGGAGTTCCCGGTCAAATCGGAGTCGAGTTACGAATTCTCCGTCGGGTATGGATTTTTTTGCCATGCCAATCACAAATAGAAAAAATTTTATTATAGTATAGATACATAAGAACCATGCGTATATCAGTGGACTAAAAGCGTTATTGGACTAATAATCAAGGGACTATTTACGTTAAAAATGTTAGTAATTAAAGTGAGAGAAGTGAGTGGATGAAAATGGAGGACCAGAGATGAGGACCACAATGCAAATAACGTTGAGGGGAATCTCCAGTAAAGTGGATGACTGGCCGGAGAAACTGACAAACCCCGTCGGCGACATCTTTACTAAAGTGGTCTCCGCCGTGAACAACTTCTTTCAGTACCTGATTGGTTTGTTCAACCAGGAATTCCCTCCGGAGACCCGTGACGAACATATCCACCAGTTGTTCCAAGGTGCCACGCCGTATCTCATAGCCGCCGTGGTCCTGATCACGTTGCTGTGCTGCTGGAGTTGCTTGTTCTCGTGCATCGCTTCCATTGTGAGTGGCTGCTTGAACCTGGTGCGGTCATTCTTCGGGTGCCTTGGTCGGTGTTTATGCTGTGGAAGAAGATCGGCGGCGAAGATGATGAGAGCACCGGGTAGATTTCCGACGAAGATACGAAGATCAGCATTTGAAGCAAACCCTAGAGGGTATTTTCGAGACCTTCGTGGTCAGCCTAATAATTTTGTTTATTAGTAAAGTTGTTTAGTTTTCTATGTGTTGTGTCTTTCGTCCATCTGAACGAACTGGTTATTCCTTTCAAATATGTATTATGTAATTTCGTTTCAAGGAAATCAAGTGAAGGTATGTTTTTCTTTCTTTCTTTCTTTCTTTGATAGTTAAGCCAGTATTGATACCAGTTTGAGTTTCTAAACCATGTATTTTTTGAATTTATAATTTGGGTTTGGATTTACTATTTTTTTTTTTTTTTTTTTAAGAAAAAGTTTATAATTATTTATATCATTTGAGAAGAATGAAGAAGATAGAATGAAAAAACTTCCATCATTTTCTTCCCTTAAAAAACTTAAATAATACAACACACAAATCACTTCCTTCAAATTCCATTCTTTTTCTAAGTTAAGTTAGGTTAGGTTGTGAAACACAACTAAAAAGGCTTTAAAGTGCCAATATTTTACCAACAAAAATATTTAATATACTTTGTATTTATAATAACTAATAATACTTGTTCAATAAATTACTATATAGTAATGATAAAAATAACCAAATTGTGAAGGCCTAAATAAGTTCATCAATATATATTTATTATTTATACGATTAATATATACTTAAAATGAAGTGATTAAACTAAAACCGAAATGGATATCTTATTATGCAACTACTTTATAAAAGGTTACTATATATTTAGGTTCAAGTGAGTACCACTCATTATACCACGCCTAAAACTAATTTTTTTGAAATTTTTTTCATTAACATGTTTTAATTAACATTACACAGATCATATGTGAATTTCACGCAAATCCGAACAATGTAAGTGCATGTGATCACGCATCACATAAATGCAATTTCACATATATTCAAAATTTTGTAAGTGTGCGTTCACATCATTTTTTTAGAGCTAGGAGATGTGAATATATGTGAAATTTAGATATAATCTTCATAATGTTAATCATATTATGTATGTGAAAAAAAATTTTAAAAAAAGTTTTTTTAAATATAGTACCTTCTGGTGTGCTGCATAAAGGGTATCTTATTATGCAACTACTTTATAAAAGGTTACTATATATTTAGGTTCAAGTGAGTACCACTCATTATACCACGCCTAAAACTAATTTTTTTGAAATTTTTTTCATTAACATGTTTTAATTAACATTACACAGATCATATGTGAATTTCACGCTAATCCGAACAATGTAAGTGCATGAGATCACGCATCACATAAATGCAATTTCACATATATTCAAAATTTTGTAAGTGTGCGTTCACATCATTTTTTTAGAGCTAGGAGATGTGAATATATGTGAAATTTAGATATAATCTTCATAATGTTAATCATATTATGTATGTGAAAAAAAATTTTAAAAAAAGTTTTTTTAAATATAGTACCTTCTGGTGTGCTGCATAAAGGGTGGTACTCTCTCGAACTATATATATATATATATATATATATATATATATATATATATAGATATAGGGGTTCATGAAAAACCACAATACACCTGAAAACTTGTGAAAACAGCACTGCACCACCACAAATGCATCAAATTTCCCGCGTGATGCATCAAAATCTTGCGTGATGCATCACCTTGTTTACGATCATGTCACCGTGTTTATCATGAAATGCATCAAATCGGACGGTATGCATAGGTTTTCATGGTTTTCACGTGCATAGTGGTTTTCCATTGAACCCACCCCTATATATATATATATATATATATATATATATATATATATATATATATATATATATATATATATATATATATATATATATATATATATATATATATATATATATATATATAGGTGGGTTCAATGGAAAACCACTATGCACCTGAAAACTATGGAAACCTACGCATACCGTCCGATTTGGTGCATTTCATGAAAAACGCGGTGGCATGATCGTAAATAAGGTGATGCATCACGCGGGATTTTGATGCATCACGCGGGAAATTTGATGCATCACGCGAGAATTTGATACATTTGTAGTGGTGCAGTGCGGTTTTCACAAGTTTTCAGGTGCATTGTGGTTTTCCATTGAACCTCCCTCTATATATATATATATATATATATATATATATATATATATATATATATATATATATATATATATATATATATATATATATATATATATATATATATATATATATATATATATAGGGGGGTTCAATGGAAAACCAACATGCATCGGAAAACCTTGGAAAACCTCCATGCACCACCACAAATGCATCAATATTTCCGCGTGATGCATGGAATTCCCGCGTGATGCACGGTCTTTCTGCATAATGCACCTGAAAACTTGTGAAAACCGCACTACACCACCACAAATGCATCAAATTTCCCGCATGATCCATCAAAATCCCGCGGTATGCATCAAATTTCCCGCGTGATGCATCACTTTATTTACGATCATGCCACCGTGTTTTTCATGAAATGCATCAAATCGGACGGTATGCGTAGGTTTCCACAGTTTTCGGGTGCATAGTGGTTTTCCATTGAACCCACCCCATATATATAGGGGGTTCAATGGAAAACCACAATACACCTGAAAACTTGTGAAAACTGCACTGCATCACCACAAATGCATCAAATTCCCTGCGTGTTGCATCAAAATTCCCCGTGATGCGTCAAATTTCCCGCGTGATGCATCAAAATACTGCGTGATGCATCATCTTATTTACGATCATGCCACTGCGTTTTTCATGAAATGCATCAAATCGGACGGTATGCGTAGGTTTCCATAGTTTTCACGTGCATTGTGGTTTTCCATTGAATCCATATATATATATATATATATATATATATATATATATATATATATATATATATATATATATATATATATATATATATATATATATATATATATATATATATAGAATTGGGTTCAAATGAGTACCACTAGGTTTGCGGAGTACCGGAGGTACCTCGCTTAAAACCATTTTTTTTGAAATTTTTTTTCATAATCATGTTTAAATTAATAATATAAAGACTACTTGCAAAAAATCACACCCAAACACACACTATAACTATGTGAAACGTGCAAGTTCACATGAACTGCACTGTTGTGAATGTATGTTCACAGCTAAGCATGTTCACATGAATTTTTTCACGTTCACATGAATTTTTTCACGTTCACATGACTTTTAAGAGACTCAAAAGTGTGAATATGTGTAATTCTTTTACGAATAGGCTTATATTATTTGTATCTAAATTAATATGAAAAAAAATTAAAAAAAAAAACTTTTTTTCGGAGCATGTTCACATCTAAAACCCGTGTGTTCACAGGTACTCACGGTACTTTGCATTTTTTAGGTACTCACACGAACCATATTCTATATATATATAGGGTTAAGTTCCATGGAGTCCCATATTAGAGTGGAGTCCTGGAGTCCCATATTAAATGTACATTGTTCATTACAATAAAATATTTTATTTTATACAAAGTATAATATAACATGTTCAAAAGTACATTACAATTGACGAGTTCACATCATTTGAAGTTATAACGATAAAAAAAATTCTATATCATGCAAAATTATAATATTTAAATAATATGTACATGTGATCTGATGATGCACTTTGAACATGTGCATATTGTATTTTTGCATGAAATATAACATTTTTATTGTAATGAACTTCAAATTATGTAATTTGTTCAACAGTAGTACACTTTTGAATATTTATATATTACAGTTTTGCATGAAATAAAATATTTTATTGTAATGAACATGTACATTTAATATGGACTCCAGGACTCCACTCTAATATGGGATTCCATGGAACTTGAATATATATATATATATATATATATATATATATATATATATATATATGTGTGTGTGTGTGTGTGTGTGTGTGTGTGTATGTATATGTATATGATCTTGATAAATATAATTGTTATATTACCAATCAAACATATACAAGAACACGATAAGTTATGTTATATTTTAAACGACAAACTAACTTACTCGTATTCTTAAACTACTCCTAAATAGTGACTTCATAACTTACTTTCACCACATAAATTCTAAATTGCTTCCGATAATAGCCGAACCCGTGACCTTTACATACATATCACCCTACGACAAGTTATGTGAGTCGGTCAATGTGTTAAGATAGAAATGTTTATATTTTAAATAATATTTATAATTGATGTTACATAATTTATCTTAAGTTAGACGAAAAGCAAAATAATTGAAATAAGTAATTATTACACAAAATTATATTCACATTATATAAAATCGACGGGATAGGTAATGGCAATTGGCAAAGTAAATAATATATATTTATTACACAAAATTCGGAAAAAGATGGATTAGATGTTGACGATGGCGCACCAACTTTGGCTTTTGGTTTGTAGAAAGTTTTAAAAAATCATCGGTTAATAATCATTTCATAGCACATCCCATAAACATTCACATATAAAATTTATTATTGAGAGGCAATATGCCACTAATTATTAAAAATTACAACGACTTTTTCCATTTACAATTAACATGCTTAAATGTCTATCCAAAATAATTATCAATCATCATTCTCTTACTAATAATAACAAAAAAATGACTTGTCAATCTGTTTAAAAATACATCAATAATTTTTGATATAAAATTAACAATATATTTTCGTCTTGGTGGTTATATCCATCTTTCTAGACACGTAAACTTTTCTCTCCTTGCATTATCCAATTTTTTAAGTTGAAAATACTCATCTTTCTATCTTAATATTCATTACCCATTAATTTACAAAGAGAGAGAAAGAGAGGGGTGAGGTCGACACGCAAAGGCGTAGCTGAGTCGTAGATGAAAATGGGCAGGGCCATTAGCCGGGATGGTGTGCCCGTCGGCTCCACTCCAACGTGGCAAGGGCAATCACTGATCGAGGGCGGTATACCGTCCAACCTTATATCAATAACAACCAAAAACAACTATTTAGACTAGTGTAAATATCAAAACCGAATAGAAAATTATAAAAACTAAAAAATATTGATAAACGGATATTAGACTAAAAACAATTGGTTTGGGTAGGGGTGAACATGAGTCGGTTTCTAGTCCAAACCGAACCCAATCCGTTTTTACGGTTTTTGGGTTTTAGAAACCGTTCGATTTCGGTTTCATCCGGTTTCGGTTTTTCGGGTTGAACCCACAGATTATTGGTTTTCGGTTTTTATGGGTTCGGATTTGTTTTGGGGTTGATTCTTTTACTTTAAAATGATTAATTTTTCTCTTTAAACCCGGTTTTTGTGGTTGTATCTCCACTTTAAATCCATTTTCATTTCTTTTGACGATATTATTAAACGTATTTTGTAAAAAGTAACAAATAAAATATCAACACACTTACAACTATGATTAAAAACTACTAAATTATCAAATAAATAGTAAATATTAATATGAAAAAAATTATAAAGTAAAATAACTATAGAAGATTACAAGTTTAAATATTATAAAAAATAAATTAATTTATAAGCGGTTCAGTATCGGTTTTTCGGTTCGGCTTTGAATGAACATCTGAATCACAACTGTTTACTTCGGTCTTTTCGGGTTTGGTTTTTCTGTTTTTTTTTTTGTTTTTCAGTTTTTGCTCACCCTAGATTTGGGTTTTCATTTTCAAAAATCAAATTCTGTGGTTTGGTTTCGGTTCAATTGCAAAATCGAAACCAAAAAAACTAGAAAAATTACACCAATACACACACATATATGTGTGTATACAGAGACATGATAATTTGAGAAGCTAAAAATTTTGGTGAATTAAAGAATTAGTCTAATGTTATTTATATAAAACAAATATTTATATGTGAATATTTACTATAAAAGTGTATTAGTATTATTTGTATACAACACATTTTCGACATACATAACAATTATAATTATTTTTATCCTTATTTATATTTTTGTTATGTTTACATTCTATCTCCATAAGTAATAGTAAAATTGTTATTATAGATACAATTATTGTATATGATAAAAATATGTTGTGTACAAATCATCTTACTATATTTATTTATGTATCTCTTTCTTAGAGGGTGTTTGGTTTTGCGTTATGAACGAAATTATTAGCTTATTACGTTACAATAACCCAAATAAGTAGTTTAAAGTGTTTGGATTGCATACGTTAATAATTGATTATTTGCGTTTAGACTTAATCCTACAATACTTTTTCATAAGTTAAAAAATGTAGCTTATTTGCTTAATAAGTGATAATTGGGTCATTTTACAAGTGAAAACGCAAATACAAACACTTTAAAAACTGATTATTTGATAATTATGATAGCAAACAGCAGAAACTAAACCAAACACTACATTTCCGACAACACTTTTTGTTACAACTATTATCTGATTATTAGTTATCAAAACGCTACAACACTTTTTCAAACGCAAATCCAAACATCCTTTTAGAGTAAGCAGATACCCATTCCAAAAAGCAAGCGAAATTGCCACATGGGATGGCCAATGCAGGAACACCATCACACGGCCTTCGAGTACCCCCGTAACTCTTGCTTATGGAAAATAAAAGTGGAACATGGAATAAAGAGAAAACATCAATCATTATTGTAGTAAACCAAAAACAAAGACTCCAACAAAACTTATACGAGTTTGCATTCCACGCCTCGGATCTTAAAATCCATAAAAGTTTATGGTCAAAAGATAATCACACTACAATCATTATAATAATATTGCTTTTTATTACATTGACGTGTCAAAGTTTGTTTTTAAAATATACAAATATGTAGGGGTGTTTTATCTGGACCAAATACTCGAACCGAACCGATACCGGTTCCGAATAGCACCAATTGTAAAGTAATGGTCTGGTCCTCATGTTTAGATTTTAGCCAAATACGGGTTCGGTCCGGGTTTGTACACATTGTTATTTCGGTTTTATGGTAACCTCTGAAATAGCGTTGGAAAAGTATATATAGAAGTTGATGAGTTGTTTGAACGATGGAGCCAAGCAAAAAAGCTTGTGATTAAAATGGTAATCATGTTTTCCTAACAAATACAAATGTTGTTGTATAAATAATTAATGTTAAAAACGGTTTCGTTACATAAATCGATAGAAAAGAAAATCAAACGTTGTACTTATAAATACAAGGTTAACCCAAGTCAATTCTATCTACTCAATTAAAACACAAATTTGCTTTTCAAAAAAAATTAAAACTCAAATCCCATTTGAATATAGGTTTTGGAAATAATGTTTCCAATATTCTTCCTGCATGATTTACGTCTCCTGCATCGTTTACGTCTCGGTTTCGTTTTCATATTGGAAATTGCAGTAAATTAATGATCTAACTCTTAATTATACATAAATGATGTGATGTGATCAAGTTTCCATGCGTCTCTTGGTTTTCCATAATCTTTGAGCTCCGATAACCTGACCCGGTAACATTCAACCTCTTCCCCATAGCAAGCATTAAGCAATGAACCAAATCAAATATTTCAATACACAATTTATAGTTTTTTACATTAAAATGGCCCTGACGGGTTTTTTCCCGAATACCCGGAACCGGCACCGGGACCAATAACATTAAAATGGTCTGCTCCTCGGGTTTAGATTTTAGCCAAATCCAGGTTCGGTTCGGGTTTGATCCCGATAACACCTCTACAAATATGACAGTTATTTTATATGTTTGTAACTAGCCATATTTGTAAAATCCTTATATATAATAAAGAAGAACACTTATTGCCACATGTCATCATATGAAGCCTTAACTTTTTTCATTTTCCCTCATAAACTTCCTTAATTCCTTTCTTAAATATTGTAATTAATTGACCAATTTGAATTTATTTCGGTTCAAATTTTTTTAAATTTAAATATCAACCAACCAACTACATTTCAATAAATAAAACCATTTATATTTAAATCATTTTTTGTTGATAAATCGCTTATTTAAATCATAACTATATTTTAATAAATAATAATTAACCGATAATATTAATATTAATTCTTTTATATGTATTCATTTAAATATCAATATTTATAAGTTTTTGGACAGAGAATTATATACTTTATTATTTCATAGTATATTAATATCTCATTTACAATAGTTTAACATTAGTATTTTAAGATATTTTTATATTTATAATAAAACTTTAAGTTTATATAAATGTTTTAAGAAAACAATGAATTATTATAATCCGTGTAATACACGGGATAATAAACTAGTATGTTGTTAAAGAAATATGGTTAGCTCCCACGTATTTCTCTCGTAGAGTCCATGGACTACCCACAAACATGGTAACAAGTAGGGGTGTTCATTTTCGGATTATCCGGTTTTCGGATATCCGAATTTCGGATAATCCGAAAATCGGATACATGATTTTTACTATCCGAATCCGTATCCGATTTTTGGATTATCCGAAATTCGGATATACGAAATTTCGGATTATCCGAAATTTAAACTTTTTAAATAAACTTAAAATTATAAAATGAATTCAAATATACAATATACAAATATATATACCTTTTAATTTATAAAAAAATAATTGTGTCGTAAACGAAATTATATCATACTTTTTAAATTAAAACAACAAAAAACATTGTCAAAAAATAGTAAAATACATTTAAATGAGCTATAATTATGTTAGAGTGACATTATAAATTTAGAATTAAAAAATATAATTATTCTTAGTCAAATAACTTATGGGAAAAAAGTTTAAAAAAATATAAATTTTTTTTTAAAAAAAAATGGGTTTCGGATTTTCGGATAATCCGAATATCCGAAAGTATACAAAATCCGTATCCAAAATTTCGGATATCCGAAAATCGGATAATCCGAAATTTCGGATAATTTCACTTCGGATTTTCGGATCGGATCCTCGGATTCGGATATTTTTGAACACCCCTAGTAACAAGGACTCCAATTGGAGATTTACAAATTTAAAAGGGAAGTGATTTGTACATAACATATTTTTGTTATACACAACAATTTCATATAAAATGATAAATTTAACTTTAATTTTGAAGGTACAATATGATTAAGAATATAATAATCATTTTAGTTAAATTTGTTGTGTATAACAAAAATATATTATGTACCTTCCAATTTAAAATGGTGAAGACAATTTGTGGGTTTTATTTTGATTGATGTTAGGACTTGATTTAATTAATAGTTTGATTAACCCTAAATTTAATGAAGTTAGGGTGCGTTTGGATTTTAGATGGATTTAGAAATAACAAAGAGTTTGATTATAGGCTTAAAAAATGAATAAAATAATTGAGGAGAGATAAAAAAAAAAGTCAGTAGTGTTGATGAAATTAAATTTTCAATAATTATTCTCATATTTTTTGTTTCAAGTAATCAAACACATAATGTAGTTGAAATCTTTATCCATTTTTTCTTTTAAGTTTTTTAATGCAATCAGAAATATATAGGCTTGGCTTTAAAACCATTTTAGAAAGCGTTTTTACATTCCTTGAAACCTGAAAGGACTACAAATGCATAAGTATAAATTGTAGTGGACTGAAAATGATAGTCAACTAATAACCAAGGATTATTTCTGTAATTAATCAAGTTTACTACCTTACCTTGTTAACGCGTGAGGGTTACTACACACTAATCCCGGCGAGGCAGCGACTATCGATGACGACTACACTGCAACCAAAGCTTAGGGGATTTCCCGTAACCGGCGACTCGCTGGAGAAATTGACTGTCACAGCCGACGACATCTTAAATCAAATCGTCTCAGGCTTCAAAAACTTCGTCCTCTATCTGATTGCTTTATTTAACGAGGAAGTTCCGACGGACACACCTAACTACTGGTTCGCTGTCGCCGCACCCTATCTCCTTGCTGCCGCCGCATTAATCACGTGCCTTTGCTTCTGTCACTGCTTATTCTGGTGTATCTCTGCCGTTCTCCTCCGCTGCTTGAATTTCGTGTGCTCGTTTTTTCCCTGCCTTAATAATTGTTTATGTTGTGGAGGAAATTCGGATTCGGAGGAGTTGATGATGATAGCGCCGGGTAGATCTCCGTTGCTGATACCTAGGGCTGCATTTGAAGCTAATCCTAGAGGTTATTTCCGTGACCTTCGCGGCCAGCCTAATGATTTTTATTATTCAGTATAGTTCCAAATGCTATGTGACACTCGTAGCCATCGTAAGTATGTAAATTTTATTTTTGTTTCGACAAATTTATGTCTGATTTTAATAGCCAAGACTCGTAGTCGGATGCAGGTTCTACTTGTGTCTGTCTTTCCTTATATGTTTGTTGTTTTATAAAAAAAAACATAGTAATTGACAAAACCCTAGATCCCCTGGTGAGAACCCAGAATTTGGGGTTTTTTTTTTTAAATATCATTCTTGCATTTTCTACCAAAATCTAGAATTGTTCCAAGTAGTTTTTATCCTTTATGTGCTAATATTTGCTCTGTTATGTTGTGTAGAGGAGGAATTCTAATATCGTTGATTGATTTTTAGGGTTTCTGTTATTGATTTTGGTATTGATCACCTAAATCTGAAGCCTTGTTTGACTCATGAATGAACTCATAGAATCCAAAAGAAGCTTGGTTTTGCGTTATGAACGAGATTATTAGCTTATTACGTTATAATAACGTAAATAATTGGTTTAAAGTGTTTGGATTGTATACGTTAATAAGTGATTATTCACGTGTGTAGTGTTAATCTTATCATATTTTTTTATAAGTAAAAAAATGTAGTCTATTTGCTTAATAAATGATTATTTGATTATTTTACAAGTAAAAACGTAAATCTAAACACTTTAAAAGTTAATTATTTGATAATTATGATAGCACATAGTTGAAGCTAAACCAAACATTACATTTTCTATAGCACTTTTTGTTACAACTATTATCTGATTATTAGTTTCCAAATTGCTTCAACATTTTTTTAAGAAACGTAAATCCAAACGCATTTTAAATGAAATTTAATTTCCATTTGCTAATATGGCTTATAAAAATAAATTTAACTGAAAGAATTACTTTAATTACTTTAAATATTAACCAATATATATGCCATGTCGAGTAATGTGAATTTCAATTCCTTAAATTTAATTTATAAGTCAAATGGATGTGAATAACGTTTAACATAGTTAACTTTTAGTTAGAGCTTGTATTAATGTACATGTTTGGCAATATAAGTGGAGCTAGTACATGTTAAATGAAATAAAAAGACGAGTAAATAAAAATGTTGAATAGAAATAAATAGCATACTTTAATGGTAATTTGTAATTTTTTTTTAAATTAAAAGCTCAAATTAATCCTAAAAGTTATTTCAAGTAGCTACTTTTTTTGAGCTTATATTTTTAAGAAGCTTTCCAAAAAATGTCCATCAAACAAAGTTTATAATGTGAATTTCTAAAAATTCTGTGGAATATGACGTTCACCTCTCTACCTTGAAATTTTTATTTCAACCGAATAACCGATTACCATTTGGAATTATAGATATTCATTCAAATTTTTAAAAGAACTCACTTTTAAGAACATTTTGTAAATCGTCTGAAAATTGAATTAATGTTTGTTATATTATGAAAAGTTTGTTATGAAACTAAGAACAAATAAATCCAAATATGGTAGTATGGTTTGGATTGTTTTTCAGTTAAATTATTTGACAAACACATGATCTTAACCTATTCTTTAAAGTAAAAAGAAGTTAAAAAAACACTCGAAAGCCGAATTCCATGAGAAATTGCAGTAAAGAACTAGATCCCATGCGCATTTCCTCATGGAAACACCTGAGCGATCGATCACTGTCATGAGAAACCAATCCATGAGCCACCCCATGGATAGATACATCACACAACATATTTTCACGAATTCAGCCACACATCAACTCCTGGATCAAAAATCTACGGTGAGATCACCAAACATGAAAGTTAACAGTGTTGGTTATTACAATCATATGAGCATTTTTTCCTCCTGGTGTTGCGTAGGGACGATTTTTATAAACTGGCATGGTCTGCAAGCACAACTTCTATTAAACAACTGAGAGGGAGCTTACCCAAAAAAGGACATGGATGAGTATGCAACGAAAGCTGTTAGGCGAAGCACTTGTAAGTTATAACAAAGGAATGTGAAAAATGGGCAAAGGTTTGAAAACTAGCCAACCATACTTTCCGCGCAGAGGGTTTGAAGGTAGTTATGCGTCATCTGATTTGTTCAGAAACTAGAATATCACGTATAAAACTGAAGAACATGTATCACAGAATACGATTCCAGAGACGAGCAGGAGCATTGAGAAGTTGCTAGAGGGGTGGAAAGACCGTGAAGGACAAGAAATCGTTGTGCATAAAGAATTCAGGTTGGTATTTGGTAACAACTGTTGTGATATCTGAACAGCTTTTGGTAGTTGTGTTGTAGGAAAGTATATGTTTGGAATGGTAGCAAAACTAACAGCAATAACAGTCAGAAACATCTACAAGCTATGGTTTCTAGGCATCAGGTAAGATTCAACCGGCTCCAGAAATTGACGATCAAGCCATTTGTATGTTTCATATGTAGTAGAATACATTCGAAAGTAATTACTATGTGTTTTTCCTATCAGTTTGATATGACAGATGGGTGATGAAATTGAAGCAAAGAAACTTGAAAAGACGATAAAGAAGTTGATTCTAGACATTGTAAAGAAAAGAATGAAAGGTGAAGGGGCTAATGAATTTGGAAGTGATTAACTTGAACTACTTGTGTATAAATCACTAACGATTGTAACGAAAGCAAGAGGAACACAGTAGAACAAATGATTGACCAGATCAAAGCTGTATACGGAGCTGGACATCTCATGACTCACAACCACAAACTTGTTTTCGTGGACCGTTTTTCTTCTAGCATTCAATCAACACTGGCAACACAAAGTAAGAGAAGAAATGACCAGACTAATTGTTTGCAAAATACCAAATTCAGATGGCATCACAAGACTTAAAACTGTAAGAATTTGTTCCTCTTCCTATTCAACATAATCAAGTTTGTTTTGATTTTCTGGAACAACGTGGATCTGATAGTTTATTGAATGCAGATGAACATGGAATCACTCAGGCTAAATCCTCCCGTGCTCACAATGACCAGAGGATTTAAGAGGGAAATCAAACTGGGAATTCTTATCTTAAATTGAATATTTTCATCTCAATTTGTGCAGTTGAGCACAATCTAGAACTTTAGGGCAATGATGTTCTTGATTTCAGACCTAAAAGATTAGCAAACGGGGTCACAAAAGCTACCAAGAACAATGCTGCAGAGTTTCTTCCTTCTAGGATGGGACCCAGAACTGGCACTGATTGAAACTTCACCATGAATGAAGTGAAGATTGCACTTCCGATGATCTTGTGAGCATTACAGGTTCACCCATTCAAGCAATTATGTTCACTACCCAGCAGATGTGTTCATCCTTACCCCGAAGAAAGGAGGGTTCAACTTATCCTTCATAAAATTTGAGGACAATTAGATTTGTTTCCCTTCTTTGTAAGATGTATTTATGTTTGATTATCATGTCCATTAAAACGAAACAATTTGAAGGATTGGTGACAGGGACTTCAGTTTTCAGTTTCCAATTTACTGTTTGATCCAAACTCTATATTGAATCGTATTGCCTCAAGCACAACTCAAAAGGATCAGTAGAACCCATTCTTGCAGGCTAAGGTCGTACTTTCATGACAGATACCCATAATCATATATTCATAATTTAGAAGGTGACACTTTTCCTAGCCGATCATTGGGACCATTTATAATAGTTTGGTGCAATGAACACATATAATACATTATTTTACAACGAAGTGACTCATGAAAGCATGATTGAAATCTTTATTATTCAGTCTTGTTTGTCCTTTTTGTACAATGAATTATATGAGATAATGATAGAATCCGTAGAACTAAAATATAGTCTTTCAATCATATAATTGTGAAATATCACCATCAAGTCGCTTTAAGTTTATATTGACAAGCTTTAGGTGCATGGACAACTAAGCTTTGATCGAGCCAACAATGGTGAGTGAACAAAAAACATTAGTGTGAAAAGAAGGGTACAAACCTCTTCTTGTTTTGGCTAATGCAAAGATCAGGTATGGTATATATTCTTATCAGTTATTTAAGAGAGAATGGTTCATTATGAAAATATTAGTTAAGAAGCTAGATGATTGTGGTTTAAAAAACCTAGCAAAAACTGTGTGATCTCGAAACCGGCAACGCACAACTAATAGCAACCATTACAGGTGACAAAAGAACAAGTATCGACTGTCAAAACAGGCAAAAATTTAACGACGGTTAGCAAGGTTGACTTAGCAATATTTTCTTTAATCATTTTCTTGTTTTCCAAATAATTAACGTATTGAAAATGATTATATTAAACTATACTTCTAAAATAATAATACGACGTTTTATTAACGCGCTCAGAAGGTTGTAAGGATCACTACGAGCAACTTTTGACACATTTCAGAAAATATACTATACAAGTGAGACTCAAAAAGACTATAACCTTTAGGATGCACGTTTAAGTCTCTGGTGACATAAGAGATGGATGTGAGTTTATTTTCCGTTTTAAGTAAAGCAATAAGAGATTGTAAGATCCTGAAAAACTTCAACACACCTTCGTAATATCACACAAAATACAAACATCTTACACAACGTTATTTTTTTCACCTGACGATGCTGAGAGCAAAATTATGCCATAACAATATATTTATATGTATCTGACTATCTGCCCTGTTAGCCTCCACAGCAGGATCCACATGCAGGGAGAGAGCCTGCAGGAAGGGGCAGAGAGAAAGAATCATAAACAAAGCTGGATGTTATACATATAAATTGAAGCCCTGAGAAGATGGAAAAATGTAAATAGCATACTGTGGTCTATGCCTCTAACGTTGTCCAGTCCACGTGGAGGCCCACGCGGGCCACCGCCATATGGACCACCACCGTATGGGCCGCCACCAGGCCCACGGCCGTCCCATTTCTTGCTGGAACCAGATAGTTTCTTATACCCATCAGATTTCTCCATCTACAAATACATTGCATATAAAGTGAGTTGGATAATGAGCCTTATTATAATGGGGCGGGAGGTTTAAGGAGATAAAGATGGTCTCAGGAATAACTATTACCGAAAACATAGTGGCGAAGAACACGGAAATGAAATTGATGATTGCCCAAAAGAAATCAATTATTGTTCTCAGACGCCATAAGGATCTAGTATCTTTCACAACACCTGAGGAATAAACAAAAAGCACATGCAAGTTCAATACATATACTCTGTTAAAATTAATAAACCATAGACTAATAAATAAGCGAGGTTTGTATTCTCTTCATAAAAAGCTCATTGTCACACGCATCACCATTTGTTTCTTTATTTGAGTCCATTGAAATTTTTGTGTGAGATAATATACAAAGAGTTTAATGTTCTATGGATTCTGTTAAAGCTAATCTTCCTATCGAGCCTCTCGCACACCCTAAAAGCCACCTTGGGAGTTGATTTGCCATTTAGGGAAAAACATATAGACTGATAATCCAATATGAATTGGCATTGAATCACATATAGCGAATCCTTGATCAGCATCATCTAACAACAATAAACTTTATCATCGACAAACCCTAAATCCTCCAATACTTTCTGATCTTAATCACACAGTTCAAATCATATGACCTTTCGCAAAATTCAGGTGTCTACCAACAATTCACCTAGGCATAGACACAAGAAAGATGATCAAGCAAAGAATCCAACCCCATACTTTACCAATTAACGAAATTAAATGCTCTGGAAGACCCTTTAATTCAATCCTCATAGAGATTCTCTAGGATCAGACAAGAAAAGCTTCCGGTTTCAAATTAATCTTATTATCCATAATCCAGATCGGGAAACTTGATTTCACAAAAATAATCAACAATTGAGGTAAAATTCAGCCACGAAAAACAAGAAATTCAAAGATCGCTAAATCAAATATTGGTACAATAGACGAGAAAATGTAATTTGGCAATGAAATCATGCAAATTGAAGGATAGCGGACGCACCTCGTTCGACGTAAGCCATTGAAGATTTTACCGCCTCTCTCTTCCAGAGTCTTCTTCTTCCTCCTCGGTCTTCTCACGTATAAAAATGGCTTTGAGGAAAATGATTTTATAGTACAGGGAAAACTCCAGCGTGGCCGATTTTTATTGGCCCCGACATTTTTTAAGAAGTTTGAGATCATTTTTCTTTGGGGCTTCATGGATGAAAACATAAATAAATAATTAATAATTTAATAAATTAAAAAAAGTTATTTAATGGATATGTAAAAACACACATAATAATAAATAATTTAATAAATTAGAAAAATAAGTAGAAAAGGTTATTTGTTATTATGTTTGGATTTTATCTTTAGACGTTTTAAAGCATGTCTTTCAAATTCAATATAGGTTATTTATTTATGTTTAGAATTTATCTCTAGATGTTAAAACTTGTCTTTTAAATTCTATATAAATATGAGATCTGTTTATGTGACTTTACCCTTTTGGGTCATCTGTTAAAAAAAATGCACTTATATGCATTTTTCTTCAAGTTTTGGGGCAGTCACAAACAACAAAATATATAAAATTTAGACGTTACATGAATCATAATGTTTTCTTCTTAAAACGAACCACAAATAAAATCATATATTGATGATAGCATATATTTATTAATCCAAACTCTCCATTTAGAGAATATCAAGAATGATTTGAACACCATATTGGGGTCTAACCATGAAAAGTTGAACAGGGGAATGAACATAATTTGGTGACAATTTAAACTTAAATTTTTGTAGAAGCATCCCAAGTGCAATCTTGGCTTCCACCAATGCAAAATTTAACCCCACACAAGTCCTTGGTCCCAACCCAAATGCCAAAAATGCTGCTGGTGTGTAGTTTGTTGCTGTAGACATGCCCCCTTCAAATCTTTCTGGCTTGAACAAATGAACATCCCCTCCCCATATTCTTGGGTCATGGTGCATCGCTAATGGCGAAAGGTAGAGCTCCATGTTCGCTGGAAGGGTCATCTCCCCTAATCGAACTTCTCTCTCGACTTTTCTTTTGATCGCAGGAACCGGAGGATACAGTCTTAATGATTCCTCAACGATCATGTTCATCTGAAGAACGTAAAAAAGCAGTTTTTAAGGATTAATTGCTAATGAAAATTTGTGTTAGCATTAGTAATTATGAATGAATGGTTATTTTGTGTTACTGTTTTGAGTCTTGTGATTGAATCTTGATTAGGGTTTGTTTCGCCAAAGAATTCGAACACTTCTTTTCGAGCTTTTTCTTGCCAGTCCTGGTGGATGGCTAAAAGTAGAACGGTCCATCCGAGTAAAGATGTAGTTGTTTCATGCCCAGCAAAATAAAATGTTTTGCACTCGTCCACCATATCGTCTAAAGAGATTCGTTTATGGTCATCAGTATCACGAGAAGCCTCTAGTAGTTCTCCGAGAAAATCACTTCTGACTGTGTCCACTCTCTTTTCTTGATCTCTCTTTTGTATGATCTCAACGATGCAATCTTTGATACCTTTCTCAAGTTTCTCTGACTCTATGTCATCATTGTTCTTGATGAAGTCGCTGTGATAACAATCTAAGTAGATTAGCATAATTACTCGAACATTTGATATATATATTCATGTGCTTTTGAATTAGATTGGTTTAACCTGATGCCAGGAAGCCGGATTTTGTGCGTGTTCCTTGAAACTATCAAAGTTAACTTCATCAGCATATCGAAAATTTGCTTTCCTTCTACATAACTGCTTCCAAATGCAGTCTTGGAGATGATTTCGGATGTTAATACTCTGAATTCTTGAAATACTTCGATTTCCTTCCCGTTGTACTCTTTCCACCTCTTTAACATGGTTTCGGTACTAGTTACCATCACAGGAATCATGCTCTACATACCCAATCAAAGGTCCGTTAATTAAGTTTACGTGTCTCTAATGATTGTATCATGTTATGATCTGAATCGTTTGTTTCACCAATTGATAATAGAATCAAACACTTACTTTTAAGCTGTCAGCATGGAAGACATGATTAGCAAGCTTTCGAAGCTTTGTCCACTTGTCGCCTTTCGTTGAAGAGAGCCCATCTCCTAAAAGCTTCTTCGCATGGCCTTCTAGTTCAATCTTTGGGTAAACACCATCTTTATTGTACAATATTTCTTTAATAAGTTCAGCTTCTGTCACCACCAATTGTGCTTGAGAACCATACCAATTCAAGAAATTCCTTCCTAAAAAAATATATATATCAAGATATCAGAAATAAAACAAATTAACACTTGACAATCTTCACCTACGTACATAGATGTTCGATTGTTTACCATATAAGTTCACCCATAAATGAACATGAGGCAGGATCCGTGGGAAGATTTCATGCGATAAATGATCCATGGGTCGACTCATGGATGTTGTTCGCATGTCGAAGATCTCTTTGGTGTTTCCATGGAGGATTCGATAAGAAGGGCCTTTGATTCCTTGAGTTCTCATTTTGCGTTGTATACGGATAGGCATCCAATATACTTTGTTAAGAAACTTAACGAGCATCAACATAAGGTACATGAACAAAAAACTTGCCAGAAAAAGCGTTAGATATTTGATCATCAGACCCATTTTTTGGCTAGCTGAAGTGATTTGGAAGCTCAACGAGCAACTCGATCATATGTCTATGTCACATAAATGACGATCGATCAGAGATGGTGAGTCATTTTTCTAATAAAATTTGTACTTTTTGGCAAAGGAATCTTCAACTTTTTATAAGAATTTATGAATATGATCAAATGGACCACACAATTATTGAGAGATTACATACATACACACTGTACATGATCCATATATAATATCCTTCCAAATATATAAACCTAAACATCATTATATTATTATATACGCGTACACATGATTGTTGAAAGGATCGATCGGTCGAAACATGCATACGATTGAAGTTACGTTCATTTTATTAATTAAAATATAACTGTATTATCGATCAGTTTGGTCGTTTTGCTATTATTCCAACTTTAGTTTCTATACATTTGTTGTCGTGTTCATTTTAGTCCTTTTGACGATAAAAAAAATACTACTAATGACAAAATTGTCTATGTGTTGTGCAATACTTAAATAATGTAGACTGTTTAGTTTTTCCTGTAATATGTTAAAGAAGACGGTGTAATGAACCATAGATTATATAATTATTTAGCCTCATTCAATACGCCAGAATGCATAAATGATTAAGTTTGTTTCAAAGAAACCGATAAATTTTCAACTCATGGCACATTTACCGACTCTCATAATCTTCATATCGAGTT
The DNA here is from genome assembly GCA_020465985.1 of Centrapalus pauciflorus. Classification (NCBI taxonomy): domain Eukaryota; kingdom Viridiplantae; phylum Streptophyta; class Magnoliopsida; order Asterales; family Asteraceae; genus Centrapalus; species Centrapalus pauciflorus. Next base: position 1,275,415 of record JAANYP010002881.1, read on the forward strand.
TGTTTCTCCTTCGATTTCTCCTTACATTTGTCGTTAAAGTTTGGTGGACTCCGGTTCGTATCCAGAAGATGATGAAATTACAAGGAATCAGAGGTCTCCCATATGCATTTCCACATGGAAACACCCGAGTGATCACTGTCATGAGAAACCGATCCATGAGCCACCCGATGGATATATCACACAACATATTTTCACGAATTCAGCCTCACGTCCACTCCTGGATCAAAATCTATGGTAAGATCATCAAACATGAAAGTTAACGGTATTGGTTCATACAATCATATGAACTTTTTTTTTCCTCCTGGTGTTGCGTAGGGACGAATTTTATAAACTGGCATGGTTCGCAAGCACAACTTTTTGTTACAGAACCAGAGCTCGTAAAGGAAATATTAAACAACCGAGAGGGAGCTTATCCGAAAATGGACATGGAAGGGTACGCAAAGAAGCTGTTAGGCGAAGCACTTATAACAAACGAAGGTGAAAAATGGGCAAAGGTTCGAAAACTAGCCAACCATACCTTCCACGCAGAGAGCTTGAAGGTACGTAACGATTATGTGTCATCTGATTTGTTCAGAAACTAGATTATCAATCACTTACGAAACTGAATGACATGTTTTACAGAATATGGTTCCAGAGATGAGCAGGAGCATCGTGACGATGCTAGAGAGGTGGAAGGACCGTGAAGGCCAAGAAATCGACGTGCATAAAGAATTCGGGGTGGTAACAACTGATGTGATATCCCGGACAGCTTTTGGTAGTAGTTATGGCAAAGGAAAGCATATATTTGAAATGGTAGCGAAACTAACAGCGATAACAGTGAGAAACATCTACAAGTTACGATTTCCAGGCATCAGGTAAGATTCAAATTCAACTGGCTCCAGAAATAGACGATTAGGCCATTTGTATGTTGCATATGTAGCTAGTAGATTACTATGTGTTATTCTTGTCAGTTTGATATGGAAGACAGGTGATGAAATCGAAGCAGAGAAACTTGAGAAAGCGATAAAGAAGTCGATTCTAGACATTGTAGAGAAAAGAAAGGCAAATAAAGATGAAGGAGCTGATGAATTTGGAAGTGATTACCTTGGACAACTTGTGAAAATCGCTAATGATTGTGACGAAAGCAAGAGGATCACAGTAGAACAAATGATTGACGAGATCAAAGCTATATACGGAGCTGGACATCTCACGACCACGAACTTGCTTTCGTGGACTGTTTTTCTTCTAGCAATCAATCAAAATTGGCAACAGAAAGTAAGAGAAGAAGTGACCAGACTATTTGGTTGCAAAATCCCAAATTCAGATGGCATTGCAAGACTTAAAACTGTAAGAAATCGTTCCTCTTCTTCCTATTCAACATAATCGAGTTTGTTTTGTTTATTTGGAAGGAACAATTTGAATGTGATAGTTTACTGAATGCAGATGAACATGGTGATCAATGAATCACTCAGGCTATATCCTCCTGTGATTACAATGACCAGAAAAGTTGAGAGGGAAATCAAACTGGGAAATCTTACTCTTCCTCCTAAATTGAATATTTTCATCTCAATTCTTGCACTTCACCACAATCCAGAAATTTGGGGCAAGGATGTTCATGAATTCAGACCAGAAAGATTTGCAAAGGGGGTCGCAAGAGCTACCAAGAACAATGCTGCAGCGTTTCTTCCTTTTGGGATGGGACCCAGAACTTGCGTTGGTTTAAACTTCACCATGAATGAGGTGAAGATTGCACTTTCAATGATCTTTCAGCGTTACAGGTTCACCCTTTCAAGCAATTATGTTCACTACCCAGCAGATGTGTTCATCCTTACCCCAAAGAAAGGTGTTCAAGTTATCCTTCATAAAATTTAAAGACATTTAGATTTTTTTTTTCTCTTCTTTGTAAAGATGTATTTATGTTGATTATCATGTCCATTAATAAGAAATGTTGAAGGATTGGTGATGCATGGGGGCCTCATTTTCCAATTTAGTTACTACATATTCCAAATCCTATATTCACTTGTATTAATTGTCTTAGCACAGGGTCGTTCCTATCATTTTTAGGGCGCCCCGGGGCAAAATTTTATAAAGGACCCTCTAAATATGTACGTATATATAACATTTAAAGATTAAAGGAAACAACCATGTAAATATGTACCTAAATATCACATCAAACAACTAGCAAAACAAGTAAACTACTAGTATTAATCTAGGTATTAGAGGAAAAAAAATTTTGCGCCCCATTGGCTGTTGGGCCCTGGGCAGTAGCCCATGTTGCACACCCCAATAGGCCGGCCCCGCCTCAACACACAACTCACAAGGATCGGTAGAACCCATTCTTGCAAGAAAGTGCAAGCTAACGTCATACTTTCATGTTAGATACCCGTAATCATAGTTTAGAAGGTGACACTTGATTTCCTAGCCGATCATTGCACAATTAATGGGACCATTTACTAATGGTTTGGTGCGATGAACACATCTAATTAATACATTATTTTACTTCAAATTGACTCATGAAAGTATGATCGAAATCTTTATTTCTTGTTTGTCCTTTTTAGACAATGAATAGAATCCGTAGAACTAAAATATAGTCTCTACAATTCAATCATGCAATAATCAAGTTGCTGTAAGTTAATATATTGAGAATTAAGCTTTAGGTGCATGCATGGACCACCATTAACAATAATTTATGCTAATCTCTTCTTAAATTTGACCGACCATTCTTGGCAGGCAGCTTCCATCGCTATCACAATTATATTTGTTTAACCGCAAATAAACACACTTTTAAACGTTAATCCAATAATCAAGATATGGGAAAGATTTTATCACTCAAAACATCACATCATCTCTTCATGTACACGTACATATGGGATCCATGTATGTATATATGTGAAAACTAAAAAAAAAAAAAAATAACTGAATTAAGTCTAATGTTTGTTATGTTTAGTTTAAATTAATTTTCTTAATTATTTGGTCTCTTATATATAGCTAGTAAGTATGTAATAAATATATGTGCAACATATAATGAACGGTAAGTTAATCCGGTTGTATGGGATATAAGCAAGTGTCAAAATTATTCTTCGTTGATGCAAACCGGCTAATAGTTCTCTAAACATAGATCATTACGTGGTTGTGAGTGATGCTTTTGGATTTGTACCGAAATCTCTTTGCTTTTCAAAAAGAGAGACTAATTTTCGATTGCTAGCATATGCAATATAAATTAATCATGTTTTTCTTTAGATCAATATATATTCGTTTTAGATTTAAAACAATAATTTATTGATGTGAATATATATAGAAGAAGATGTGTATCGATAGACTCACTACAAGAAAAATGTCATTTAATGACACATGTTTTTAGTGACACAAAAAAAGTGTCACTACATCTTACTTTTAGTGTCACTTATGAAAAAAGTAGGTATAAAGCAATCTTTTACCCACACTTTTCTAATGTAGTGACACAAAAACTTTGTCACAAAACACTTGAGGCCTAGACTCACATACATTTTTAGTCACCATATATTTATACTCATTCCACTTTTACCCATCTTTTTGTTGTCAAAAAGTGTCACTATAAGTATCAAATTCTTTTAACTACACAAGAAAAAGAGTGTGTAACAATGACTTACTTAATAATTGTAACTTATTGGGCCCTAGAATATCAACGATAACCAAAGATTGTGGACAAACCTATTAGATATTTAAAAAAAAAAAAAGGTAGCCTACCCTTTGCAGGCCCTACTAACCGGTCTCACGGCCAATGTGGATGAGACAAATCAATTATATAATAATGGATAACCCATTAGAACCATTAATAAATTGATCAAACACACTTGATACATTTTGAAAATTAAAAACTCAATTATCAAGACATGTTCTTAGCATTCTGAACTCGAGCTAGGTAGATATGCACTTGATACTTTTTTAACATATTCGTACACGAGTGTAGATAGATACGATGCAAATCAAGGTTCGTGTATTACATTACTTCAAAATTGATAAGGGATATTTGTGCAAAAAACCTCAAGTTCGACCATTTTTGTGATTAAACCCCTATCATTTTTCATTGCACAAAAAACCCCAACTGACTAAAATTTATCAAGATGAGTTTTTTTTTAAACAATGACCTGCAACCTGATGAACCAGTTGCAATCTGGTGACCAACCTTTCGTTTTTGACAAACCTTCTTTCCAGCGAACAGGGTTGTCTATGTTTTATGATTCAAATTCACATTTCTTGTTGATTTCTTTGTTCAAATTTGTGTTTTTTTTTGTTAAAATTTATTTTTTCAATGAAATTCTGGTGGTCGTCACTGATAACTTGTCGACTGTGGCGTGTGACTTTCAATCGGTTACAACCGATAATATCTCAATTCCATGAAATTTTGCCGGTTGAGGTTTTTTGTGCAATGAAAAATGATTGGAGGTTTTAATCACAAAAATTGTTCAGCTTGAATGTTTTTTGCACAAATATCCCAATTGATAAATAACACCTACAAAAGTTTGTGTATCTTGATTGTAATCAATGCACGCACATCAAAAAGTTATGGTGGCGGTTATGTGCATTAAAATGGCTTATGAATGTATACTTGGCTTGTATTAAATGAAATATTGAGAGAATTTTTTAAAATCAGAAGGGATGATTACATGGAATATTGATAGTTATGAAAAAAGATGTTAAAACTTAACTTGTTAAGAAATTTAATTTTTACAAGTGTCCCTTTTTATCCAACGAAAATAGCTAAGTTGAATCTTTATGGTTGGTTCTCCACTGACTGGACATGCATTGGTTCTCTAGCTATTAATTGAACCCAACTCTATATCTTTATTTATATATATAAGACGTGAATATTTTTAATAAAATTTATTTATATAAAATATATATAAAAAAAAATAAAAAATACATAAGTATTAATTTTTTAAAATAATATAAGAATACGAATAATATTTGCCAATGTTCTTTTTAGAAAGTTTATTTTTAATTCATTATATTATAATTCATATAAATTGACATTTTAATTTTTATATAATATAATACTTATATATTACTACAAATTAATATTTATTAATATATATAGATACAGATTATGTAATTAATGTTGTTCTATATGCCTACAAGATACACACGATCACATTTGATGGAGACGTATTAGCAACAATCCACATTAATAATAAATACATATATACACTCTCAAATCTAATTAATTTGATTCGTATCGATCACTTGAACCACCAAAAATGGAACTCACTGCTACATTAACGTTCATCATCTCTCTTACAGCTTCTCTCTTGTTTGGTTTCCTGGTTAAGTTTCTATACAGAGGATGCTGGAAACCAATTTTGATTCAAAGAAAGATGAGATCACAGGGAATCAATGGCCCTTCTTACAAGTTCTTGCATGGAAACACCAAAGAAATCTTGAACATCAAGAAATTGACCGACCAAAAACCCATGGAAGGTTTAGATAATCATCTTGTTGGACCAAAAGTTCAGCCTCACATCTTCTCGTGGATCAGCACATACGGTAACAATAAAACTTAGGTCCCGTTTGTTTACCTCTAATTGAGTTTTTACTGATTTCATTAAGAAGTAAACAAACAACCCTAGCTACACCACCAAATATTACCATATATCAAAGGTCATTATTCGTTTTCTATGAATAATATACAACTCCTGATCATGACGTATATATACATAACTATACGTCTTTAATTAATTGTAATTGTGGTGGTTAATTTTCGATGATTTCTTTATTTTAATTTGGTTCCGGTTTATTGAGTTGAATTTAATGTAGGATAATTATGATGATATATTTGCTTCTGCCTTATTTTAGGGAAAACTTTTGTGTATTGGAATGGTACAAAACCTGAATTTGTGATAACGGATCATGAGATTCTAAAAGAAGTTATGAACGACAAAAGTGGAGCTTTTCCGAAAGATGATGTTGAAGGGTACTTTAAGATACTATTAGGCGATGGTCTTGTGGTGTCAAAAGGTGAAAAATGGGTAAAGATGAGAAAACTCGCAAACCATGTTTTCCACGCCGAGAGTCTACGAGTAAGTAGTTTTAATGCCGATGTAATCGTAGACCAAGGTTTTATAATCCAGATATTTAGTATCATTACAAAAAGATCTATGTGTATATGATTACCGTACAACCTGTTTTTAAAACTAATTAACACTTTCTAATTAGTTTTGAATTACAAAATAATTAATAAACTTAAAGATATGCAATTTAATTGGTAGGATATGATACCAGCAATGGTGGAAAGTGTTGATTTGATGCTAGAAAGATGGAAACAATACGAAGAAAAAGAGCTCGAGATTTTCGAAGAATTCAAGTTATTAACTTCAGATATCATATCTAAAACAGCTTTTGGGAGCAGCTATGTTGAAGGGAAAGACATTTTTCAAATGCTTAGGAAGTTGATTGCTATAACGGCTAGAAACGAACACAAAATACAACTTCCAATCTTTAAGTAGGTTCATTTAATTAATGCCCGTGTCCCCTGACCCTTTAACAAATGAGTCGCGCGTACAGGGGATTAGGAGTTATTAACACATTTGTTTAATTTGTCTATTTTTAGAACGCGTGACAAGGTAGAATCTGAAATGATTGATCAAATGATGCGAGACTCTATTATGGAGCTTGTGAGAAAAAGAGAGAAAGAAGCAGAAGGCAAACAACGTACATTTGGTAATGATTTTCTTGGATCGCTTATGAAGGCTAATCATAGCGTCGATGAAGGCTACAAAGTTACAATAGAAGATATAATTGACGAGTTCAAGACCTTTTACATCGCGGGACATGAGACAACCACAGGGTTGCTAGCATGGTCGGTTTTCCTTCTTGCTGTTCATACAGAATGGCAAGAAAAAGCAAGGGAAGAGAGCTTTAAGTTATTCGACAGAAAGAACCCCGACTCTGATGGCCTTTCCAGAATGAAAACGGTAGGTAATTTTGAAGGATTACTTAACACTTCAAATCAAATAGTCCTTAGTAGATCATACTTTTGTAAGTCTAATCTTATTATGATCCTTAATTAGCTTTGTACATGTTCTTATACGAACTAATTGATCATATCTCTTACTGTTCATACTTCTTTAACTATGTATAAATTCTATGGTGTTGCAGATAATCATGATCATTAACGAGACCCTAAGACTATATCCTCCTATAGTTTCACTCATAAGAAAGTCGAAGAACGAAGCAAGTTTGGGGAAAATCAAGATTCCAGGAAAGATGAGGCTTAATTTCCATGTTTTATCTATTCATAATGACACTCAAATATGGGGAGAGGATGCTCATTTATTCAAGCCTGAGAGGTTTTCCAAAGGAGTTGCTAAAGCTACCAACAATAATCCTATGATGTTTATTCCCTTTGGTTTGGGACCCCGAAGCTGTGTAGGATCAACTTTCGCAATTAATGAAACCAAGATTGCATTGTCAATGATTCTACAGCGCTACTCGTTCACCTTGTCACCTATGTATATCCACTCACCGTGCCTTGTTTTGACCATTTCACCAAAATTTGGCATTCCTGTGTTTATCCATCGTGTCTAAAGTCTAGTGGAAGAAACCGTTGATTGAAGATGAATGAAATCAATAATCTTGAGATCTTGATTCTTGAAGTAATGTTCGGTTGAGAAATTCATAATCCCATTTGTTATACGTCTGCAGATGAGTTTTGAATTCTTTGTTTTGATGTTCACTTATCGATCTTGAAGATACAGGCATACAGCAAAGTAAACAAACTTGGAAAAATAACTGTGAATCAAGTGCTCGCAAGCTTGCTTATGAAAAATGAATCTTATGTGCTATGATTAAGATGTTAGATCTTCTACTGAATATCTGAATGCATAAAACCAAACTCCAAGTAATTAACTTACACAAACTGACATATTCTCTTCCCCAATCAAATTGTGAATTGGTAGTTCAACTGATACCATATGTCATTGGTGTTGCCTGAAATTGAACCTAGCCGTGTGTATGGGATGGATGATGAAACGAGAATACGATGCCCTTCTTCATCTGGTCCTTACCATGATATTCATTTTCAAATTAATTTATTTCCTAAATCTTTATGTGGAAAAAAAAAATACTCATTGATCTCCTAATGGAGACACAATGCCAACCATGTTCAATCTTCTGATGTATCCATGTTCGTTGATCGACAATTACTCATTTCCTTCTCCGTCAACCTTAAGGGGCGTTTGGTTCGCAGATTTTTTTCCTTGGATTTGCATTTTGTCAAAGGATTTGCATTATGCAGCATTTGAATTTGTTAGGATTTTGTCAAAGAATCTACATTATCTTTTAGGAAAAATTTGTTAATCTGAAAAAATGCAAGATAACTGGGATTTAAAATCCTAGGGGCGAGGCTGAGTTTTTAAATAACAAAGAAGGAAGGGATTTCAGAAATCCTAGGATCTCATCCTTACTAAAATCTGCGAACCAAACACAAGATTTTAAATGCAAATCCCAGGGAATCCCAGAAAATCCGCGAACCAAACGCCCCTAACTCTTTTCACTATCTCTATATATTTATGGCAACCATGTTCAAGCTTCTGAACATGCACATCACATATAACAGGAAAGGAATACATACAGAAGAAGGAAAGGCCAAAGTGTCCCTAAGAGATCCTCCGAACACTTCACTGGGATGTTTTAAAATAGGATTTCCTGCTGAAGTGTTTGGGGGAACTCCAAGTGTCACTTGACACTAGCTACATGTTGATTATAATGTGCCGTAACTCGTAAGTGACCTTTTAGCTACAATAGTATATGATCCACTAGTGTTAATTTCTATATCAATCTTTGTTTTATGGAAGAAATATTTATTAATAAAGCTTGCATATTTTATATTTTTTAATCTATAACTTTGTAAGATATGAAACTTTATGATCTTCGGCTTCTACTTGTTTATTAACAAGATCTGGTTTAGTGATGTTTTCTAATAGCTTTGTGAGAGCAGAAACGTTAAGTTTTAGGGTTTTATAAACATTCACCTGTCAGTCAAGGATGGCTAATTGGCTATAAGTTTTAAGGAGTTGTAATTAACCACCAACAATTAATACTGATAATCCCACTGTTTGTTCCCAATTTTGCAACTAACGAAGCGATTAAGATTGATAAAATTGACGAATGCAAAACCTTTTTGACCTTGTCATTAAGAAGAAATCATGCATTATGATTTTGATGGCTATCTAGGATGAGAAAACGTGAAGATGTTGAGAACTCGATAGTAGACTTTTGATGGCAAGGACATCTTGCTATATGAACCATGTGGATTATTAGGAACATGGCGAATGCCGGATCACCTTGACCCCTAGTTTATCTTTACTCATGCTGTATGTTTTGATTTTATGCCCAAAATTCAGGCTCCTAATTTGGAAAGTACATACACGAAGACATGAAGTAATCAGTAGCCTGATAAAGATATTGCGAACTCATTGCTATCATGTACTATTTAAACCATCCCAATTTCAAATCAATACATCCTCTAATTACGGATCATTCATCATAACTTATATAGCAAGAACAAATTGCAGCGATCAAATGACTATATAATTGCATCTTCTTATTTTTGCACAATGTACATACCTATGCCTAAATAGAGTCAAGTAGTTCTTTTTTCTGCCCTTGGAGAGATTTTTGCTTGCAGAGGTTCCTTCATGACGACAGTGAACTCGAGTTTTTCTGAGAGATCAACATGATAACCATCGGGTGCGGTCCAATGGAAATACCATATCAAATTGGCAACAAAATATTCCAAATGAAGAAGGGCCAAATCAGAGCCCGGACATATCCTTCTTCCAGCACCAAAAGGCATCATCTTTATCCCTTTGTTTCCACTTATATCAAACACACCATTTGTACTTGTAGTATCATCCATCAAGAACCTCTCTGGCCTGAACTCCAACGGATCATCCCACACCTTTGGATCCAAACCCATCTCAGCCACCATGAAATTGATGGTGGCACCCTGTGGAAACGTGTAACCTTGCACCTCAACCTCCTTTGAGACCCTATGGGGCAACACGAAATGCCCCGGTGGGTGTCTCCTCAGCCCTTCCAAAACCACCGCTTTCAGGTATGTCATTTTCTGCACCTCCTCTTCCTTTATAATCGTTTCTGGCTCAATCCCTGGTGGTCCGACAACCGAAACGATTTCCTCATATACCTTGTTCTGAATGTGAGGATGTTTGACGAGATTAGCCATGATCCATTGTAGGGCAGTTGAGGTGGTGTCCGTACCGGCGTTAAGGAACTCGCTACACATGCTCACCATCTCCTTGAATGTCAATTTTCCACCATTTTCATTGTCAGCCTCTTCTTCGGGAAGTTGTAGATTCGCCAGGGTGTCAACATACGCCACAATTTGCTCTGGTTTTTGTTCAGAATTATTGACTGATTCAATTCGAGATTTAATAAGCGGAATAAACAAATCTTCTTGATCTTTGCGCATTTGCAACAGCTCTTTCCATCTGTTTCTAAATAGTATCTTCCCTAACCTTGGAAAAATACCGAGTATTGCAAAACGTCCGGAGCCGACTAACAATAACAATCGACGTTGTGCGGTAGCGATTTTGTTGATACGATCCTCATCAAACTTTTCTCCAAAACACATAAACACCAACAGACAGAACATGGCGTACTGGAAATGATCAACAACCTTGATTCCGACAGTTTTCTTCTGTTCCTGGAGACGATGAATCAGGATATGAAGGACCCACTTCCGAGCCCAGGAGTAGGACTTCACGCGAGAGGGGTGGAGGACTTCGGAGGCAAGATTGCGACGGAGGAGCCTCCAAGTAGGGCCGTAGGGTGCTGAGGAGATGTTGCGCACGCCGAAGTTTCTAGGGCGGTCGGAGAAGACGGCGCCTTTCTGGATGAGGATTTGGTGAGCAAGAGAATGACTGGCGACGAAGATGGAAGGACGAGAAGCGATGGAAAGAGTGATGAGTGGTCCATACTTAGACTTGAGGTTTCTGAGGATGGGTTCGAGCTGTTGGAGGGAATTGTTTAGAAGTATGAAGTTGGAGGAGAGGACGGAGGGCCCCGGTGGTAGGTTATTGGAGTATTTCCGGCGGAATAGGAATAGGAAGGATCTGATAACGGCGGCGACGCAGAGGGAAACGATGATGAGGAACCAGGAGGCTTCCATGGTGATTGACGACCAAGGAAAAGGAGGAGGTGCGGAGGGGATAAGGGTATCGACGTACTCCAAAATAATGGCTTCGTTATTAATTTTTTTTTTTTTTTTTTTTCTTTTCCTTTCTAGAAATGGGTTATTTGACTTTATCTCATGGGACCTACCAGAAAGTAAAAACCGTTCTTTAAAATTTTTACGTTTTACCTACACCCCTTTAACTTGTATAAAAGCTTTTATTTACATCTCATACTTTATTTTTTTATATTTTGTTCACTACAATTTTCATTTTTACTCATAATTTATAATTTTCCATTAGAATCTCTTACCTTCAGGGTTTAATACTAAAAACCTGTTCTGTTTAATATTTTTATAATTTTATAGAGACCTAGTTCTAAAACTTGTAATTATCTAGTCCAATCATTCTAAAATATCTAATTACCATAAATTCAACAACATTTTATCAAATTTAAGTGTCATGTCTGATTTTAACTAGTATTAGAAAAAAACTTAATTATTAAAAGATAAATGATAATTTAAACGTTTTTAAAAGATGTTGGGGTCCTTACATTAATTAATTGATATAAACAAACTAAATTCATGCATACTATTATTTTCTAAGAAGCTAAGAAGTGTTAACGTCATAAAATGTATAATTTTATAAAATTATAATTTTACAGATGACAAATCGACAATTTAATACGTCTGTTAAGTGTTAACGTCATAAATTATTAGAGTTAATTATACAAATGTCCTATGGCTTATTATATAAATCAATTTATGGTTTGGTCCCCAAAAACTTTAAACTAGAAAAAATGGACTCTAAAATAAAATGTTGTATTGTTTTGATCATTATTTTAAACCATCGTTAATTTTTGTCATTAAATATGCCACATGGAGCATTTGTGGGTTATCACCATAGGTTCCGTTTGTAAAATTTTATAAAAAAACTATTAGTTTTTAATTTGCTATTATTATTTATTTAAGTAACACTTATATTACTATATTGTATATGATTATTTTTTTACGATTATTTATTTATGAGTTTTAATTTTTCTTGAGCTTTTAAGATTAATATAAATAAATAAGAAAATATTTTAATTCATTATTTATAATGATATTTATGATGTATTATTTTTCAAAATAATTCTCTCACAGAGTCACAGGTTGTAACATCAGGAAAATCAAATAAATATTTATTATTCTAAATTTAATATAATCTATTAAAACAAATGAATAACATATTAAACAAAGTTAGTTATCCAAAATTGGGTAATTTATTTAAATGATAAATGAGCAATTAAAAAATAAAAAGAAACTTTGATCATGTGATACGTAGTTTTTTTATAAAATTTTACAAACTGAACCTGTGGTGATAACCCACAAATGATCCCTGTGGCATATTTAATGACACAAGTTAACGATGGATAGAAATAAGGATCAAAATAATACAACCTCTTATTTTAGAGTTCAATTTCCTAGTTTAAATTTTTTGAGGACCAAACCATAAATTGATTCATGTCATAAGCCATAGGACCATTTGTATAATTTACTTTAATAATTTTATGACGTTAACATTTAACAGTTCAATTTATCATATGTAAAATTATAAATTTTATGACGTTAACACTTCTTTGCTTCTTAGAAAATAATAGTATACTTCTTTTATAATTTAATTTCAACCACCTTCACTTCTCCATTCACTATACCAATCATCATCTTTTTATTTTTTATTTTTATCACACTTCATGGTCATTAAAAAAAAAAAAGTTTGAAAATTGAGTGAAGTTGGAGCAAGAAGAAGAACTCCATGTTCTTCAAGTTCATTCATCATCATCTTGAGGTAATAACTTTAATTTTAAATTCACGTTACTTTCTTAACGGGTGTGGTTAAATTAGAGTACGTTGCATAAAGAAAAAAATCTTGATTATTTTATTTATTAAGTAAACATAGTCGTTGATACGTGGAAATTTTGTGTAATTATCCAAACAAACTTTTTTTACAAATTCTATAACATACACTGGTATACTAAAAGGTAAAAACAGAGAAACTTTGTGCATGGGTGGAATTTGAAATATAATATATGTATTCTCAAGCAAACTGCCAAGATGCCTGGGATTGAATTTTGAAAGAAGATGGTTGTAAATATAGATTCTGAATATTTCTGATACTTCATACCAAACTCCAAACAAATCATCATCCCAACTAACCAACTGATATAACTGTAAATAGTATTATATAGAAAAAGGCAAAGGAACAAATCACTTAACACTCATCAGCAATAACTATTTGGAAAAGTAGGAATTACTTTGGATATTATATAAAGTTTCTTATTAATTTGTGCACAATGTAGACATATATTGATGGACTCAAGCAGTTGTTTTTTGGGTCCTTGAAGAGATTTTTGCTTGCAGAGGTTCCTTCATGATGACAGTGAAGTTGAGTTTTTCAGAGAGATCAACATTATTATTACCTTGAGGAGCGGTCCAATGGAAAAACCATATCAAATTAGCAACAAAATATTCCAAATGAAGAAGGGCCAAATCAGAGCCAGGACATATCCTTCTTCCAGCACCAAAAGGCATCATCTTTATCCCTTTGCTTCCACTTATATCAAACACATCATCCCCCAAGAACCTCTCTGGCCTGAACTCCATTGGATCCTCCCACACATTTGGATCCAAACCCATCTCACCCACCATGAAATTAATGGTGGCACCTTGTGGAATCCTGTAACCTTGCACCTCTACCTCCTTTGAGACCCTATGGGGCAACACGAAATGCACCGGTGGGTGTCTCCTCAGCCCTTCCAAAACCACCGCTTTTAGATATTTCATTTTCTGTAAGTCATCTTCCTTTATAATCCATTCTGGCTCTACTACCCCTGGTGGTGGTGGTGGTGGTGGTGGTGGTGGTCCGACAACCGAAACGATTTCATCGTACAGCTTCTTCTGAATGTGAGGATGTTTGATGAGATTAGCCATGATCCATTGTAAAGCTGTAGATGTGGTGTATATACCAGCGTTCAGGAACTCGCTACACATGCTCACCATCTCCTTAAATGTCAGTTTTCCACCATTTTCATTGTCAGCCTCTTCTTCAGGAAGCTTTAGATTCGCCAAGGTGTCAACATACGCCACTATTTGCTCTGGTTTTTGTTCTGAATTATTAACTGATTCAATTCGAGATTTAATGAGCGGAATAAACAGATCTTCTTGATCTTTACGCATTTGCATAAGCTCTTTCCATCTGTTTCTAAATAATGTCTTCCCTAGCCTTGGAAAGATACGGAGTATGGTAAAACGTCCGGAGCCGACTAACGATAACAAACGACGTTGTACGGTAAGGATTTCGTTGATACGATCCTCGTCAAGATTCTCTCCAAAACACATCCACAACAATAGACAGAACAAGGCGTACTGGAAATGCTCAACAACCTTGATTCCGGCAGTCGGAGTCTCCTGGAGACGACGAGTAAGGTTATGAAGTACCCAACTCCGAGCCCAGGAGTAGGACTTGAGGCGAGAGGGATGGAGGAGTTGGGAGGCAAGATTGCGACGGAGGAGCCTCCATGTAGGGCCATAGGCAGATGAGGAAATGTTGCGCACGGGGAAGATTGCAGGGCGGTCAGAGAAGAAGGCGCCTTTCTGGATGAGAATATGGTGAGCAAGAGAATGGCTGGAGACGAAGATGGAAGGACGAGAAGCGATGGAAAGAGTGATGATCGGGCCATACTTGGACTTGAAGCTTCTGAGAATGGGTTCGAGCTGTGGGAAGGAATTGGTTACAAGTATAAAGTTGGAGGAGAGGAAGGAGGGCCCTGGCGGTAGGTTTTTCCGGCGAAATAGGAACAAGAATAGGAGGGATCTGATAAGGGCGGCGACGCAGAGGGAAACAGTGATGAAGAACCAGGTATCCATGGTCGGCGTGGGGGAGAGGATAAGGGGCTATCAACGTCATCTGTAATCATACACTTCATCCATATATTGATAAACTCCACTCACTGTCCTCGTCGCTTTATTTTTTGTGTTGTTATCTCCCTTTTTTTAAATAAAAAATAATAATGACCCGTTTATTTTTAAGTAATCAAAATTAATACACGAAAGAAAATAATTTATTAGGGGGTAAAACTGAAACAAAATTATACAGGTAAATGATATTTTTCAAATAATGACCAGTTAAAAGATCAAAAACATAACAAAATGATAACTATAAGAATTAAAATTGTAATTTTGATGCAAAAAAGACGATAACAATAATTTGTATATAACCTACAAGGACGGAAATTTTAATTTACCCTAAGTAAAATGATTATATGTTACCGTTTAACGATTCAATTTTAATTAGCTCAAATAAACAATATTTTATGTAAACATCAGAGTTTGAGAATAACACACATATTTTGTTACGGTTAAATGTTTAAACCAGAATCAATCCATCAATTTTAATAATTTCATCTATCATCCATGTTTTGTTAATTTTGTTTGGTTTTAGTCTATCACTTATCATCTGTCAAGTATCAAAATATATCATTTTCCTTTGTATTTTTCTTCTTTTAGTTCCTATGTTATTAATTAATTCCATTAATGGTCCTTTTGGCAAACCTTATATTTGTGTTTATTTAATTATTTTTTTATATTTACCATTAATTTAAAACAAGGACTAAAAGCATAACAATACAAAGTGTAAAAGGTCTTCTAGAAATACTTAAAGATGGTCAGCTAAATTTAACTGTCTAGGAATCAAAACCAAACATAATTAATAAAATTGGGATGAAATTTGAATTTATTTAGATTGTAGGATTGAATCCTAGTAAACATCAAATCAGATGGACGAAAAATGTTCTTTACCTAACATTTAACTAAATAGATGCATCATTCAGACATTTGTTAATAAAAATAATTAGCTTATTGCCTTATTGGTAAGGGTGTTCATCAGCCAGGTTGCGTGGTTCGCAGATTAAACAATTCAGGTTTTTTTTAGGGTTTTATAAACTTATCTAAATCATCCACTAACCAAACCACGTAAAGTTCGGGTTATGTTATTTGTGGTTATGCAGTTTAAATGTGGTTAAATCACTAAATATTATAATAAAAAAGGCTTTATTTTGGTTTTTCATGCTAAAAGGAAAAGAATTGTGCACGCTAATAAATAATAGGGTGTCGCCATGGTAAAACTAACTAGTGAAACAATTACATCAAAGTCCTAAAGACTGAAGAAGCATACTTTTCGGTTTCAAGAATGTATATCAGCTCTTTGTTTTTGTTTTATCATTTTAGATTTCAAAATATTACAATGCTAACATTTGCAAGTTCATAATTTCATGTCCGTCGTTTACATTGAATTGGAAGCAACCAAAATCAAATGAACACCATAGTTAGATAGTTAAAACTGTTCGGTCTTATGTATTTGTTAGCAAATTTTAGAAGGAATCACTTTTAAGTTACTTCAAGAGAAAACATCATCTCTAATATCTTATCGTTTAATTCAAAAGTTATCATAACATTATAATTCTTACTACTTCATTTCCTATATATACATTCATTCATTCATTCGTCTTTGGTGCATTTCGTTTTATGCTTTTTGCACTCAACATGAACATCAAGTTGTAAACAACCTTACGACCTATCACCATCGTTTAACACTCAACCAACAACGACAAACAATAAAAACAATTAAGTTTTCACATCCGTTTAGCATATTGATGGCTTCTACGGTACACTCATGCTCACACCTTCTGTTAGTTTTCAAAATACCCAAAAAATGATATGTTAGCGATAACAGCATCAAACTACATAAGACAAAACATACGGTTGATGGTCGAAGCAAAATCCATCCCCCACAACCCATCCCCGAGCCCTGCAATAAACAAATGACTAAAAATCAGTAATGATTATCATTTATAGCTTTAAGAGATAATTGCAAATGGGATTGCGTTTAACTAGTTGGACCTTTCAAAAGTTTTGAGCAACGAAATTCCCTATTTGATAGGATGGAATAGAAACAGATGGATGGTAGAATGGATCTTTATAAGATTTGGCAAATCATTCAGTTACGTTGTTTGGTGCATATGAGTAAGCTCATAGTATCAGCAAATAGATAAAGCTGTCAAGAAATTAGATTAACCAACCCAAACTCATCATGATAAAACTTGTTCCTTCATGCGTGATATAAGCTTGAACTTTTCCTCAGCCTCAACTTGCTGGCGCATATCAGCTTGTGAAGCTCGGTCAGGATGAAAGCGCAGTAACGCTTGTTTATAGGCTGCACGAACCTGAAACGTTCACAAAACAGGAACTTTAGCCCACAGTCCTACACATCCTAAGCAAATGAAATGGGATGTTACAACTGTATTTGGCAACATTCCCTATTATAGAATGAATTCAAAGGTCAAAGGTTGTGTTATTCATATTGTTCTTGATAAATGAGAATTGAAAATTCTGAAAGCATGGTCTCACCTGATTTGTTGATGCATAAGGGCTGTTATCGGTTAAGATTCCTAAAGCACGTAATAATGAAACCATGTCATGACATGTTGCTTCCAGCTTCTTAAGTTCATGCCGGACTTGAGTGCGATATTTTTCTTTCAAGTTCATGTTTTTCTTATCCTGGAGAAACAGGGAAACAAGAGAACGTAAAATGAACAATGTTGACCAGTCGCAAGACACAAGAAGTTAAGCGGCTACCTAGAATACAGGACAATTATCTCTGCAGACCTTTTTTCGAGTTTTCCTGATTTCTTCCACACGTTGTGATTGTCTTCTCTCCATGTCTAATAACCGCAACTCTTCAGCTTTTCTTCTTTTCAGCAAACGCTGCTGCCACTGAGCTTCTTCTTCCTGTAGAAGGATATATGAATTTTCCAAGTAAAAGCAACAAAAAGGTTTTAATACTCGCAATCAAGTCACGGGTACACCAAACTAAGAATCGCCATATCAGGTTTTGCATCATGGTAACACAAATGACCATATTTCTAATGTTGATACTATATGCAACGTTTTTAAACCTGAAGGAACCACTTTCCACTTAAGGCTGGCAATTTTTGAGACACGCCAGCCTGACAAGAACGCAAAACAAATGAAATTGGGTTGACACAAAAAAAAAAAACAGATCAGACTACGTTCAAGACAACCCGGTTGACCTGAAAGTGACCAATCGGGCCCCCTTAAATTTGGCCACCTAATTACTAGTGTGAATCACTGTCACTACATTGACCTGCCTAAAATGAATAGCTAAAGCAATAGTGCATAACACTATGACACCATAAATAAAAGTTGAATCCCTTCTCCGCTTCTCATTCTCACAATCTCGCCATGGACTACCGGCTAGAGCCCTACTGCACAACTTGCCATCCCTCCTCTCTTACTTCTCAGTTCTCCCTACTTGGCTTCTTGCCAACAGGTAACTGCAAGATCTTGTGTGTAGGTCTTTTTCTTTTTTCAGTGTCCTTGCCCTCTGTTGTGCTCTTCTGCTCCTTTTCATGTGGTATTCTTTTGGTTTGGTGCTATTGCTGCATTCATTCAGGTAAGGCCTAAACAATTTTGTCATCTTTTAAACATAGAAGAGACTTGTTTTAAGATTTTGGCACCACTATTGGGATCTCATTTGGAACTACTGCAGCCCTTTTACAGTATTACAATAATAACATTGTAAGACATTAGCTGATTGTTTGTTGAATCATTGCCTGAATTGTGTTACTACTTGTTGGACCAGATTAGTCTCGAATCTTGAGTAGTTGAGTTTATAGTCCACTTGGGTCATTGTGTCTTCCACATTGATAAGGTGAATTGGCCAGAACTCCATACTAAGGGGTGTTCTTTTTTCTTTAACAAGTGTTGAAGGGGCATGATCAGATATTCGGTAAGTGGTTTAACTCAATTAGTATGTTCTTTCTTAAAATGTGATAAGTAACAAAATTCACTGATTATGTGCCTCTTCAATCAGTATGGACTGTATGGGTAATAAAACTTATTCGGTCAGTGAGCCATCAATAAGTGGAAACCCTTCAGTCAGTGAGCGGTGAGCCATCAATCAATCCACTCACATGTCACCTCCACGGCCTCTGCTGCCGCCTCTGCACCAACGTCCTCCACCCTCTCTCAATCTGCTGGCTGGTGTGCCCCTACCGATGCTCACCTATCGGTTTCACGATATCATCCCTCTCCTCTCTCACGGTAAACTATCTTGATTCTTGTCCCTCCATTCTCTCAAGGTAATCTGATTTTCTCCTAAAATAATCAATTTCTCAAGTGGATTGTGGATCTATACAGTGAACATGTTGATGAGAAGCCCTACACAAAAAAAAAAAAAAAACATTTTTGTTGTAATCTGACTTGATTTTGTGTTTCTATTTGTTCTTTCAACGTCTGAGAATTGTGTTCTGTCTCTTATGTTTATAAATCATTTCGATCTTTGTTAACTGTGAAACCTTATTGAGGTTTGTTCATAGTAGTATAGTACACAAGTACATGTTCTTGTTTTCTGCTAAATCAGCATTTAGTGAAAGATGTCTGGCTTGGTTTGGATGAAATTCATGAAGACAAAGTGCTTGATGAAAATTCAGAACAAATCTTTTGGGGATAATCTAAATTTATTGCACCATGAAAAGCATGTGGCCTTGGATCACTGTAATCCATGGTTTGATCCCTCTTTCTCAAGCATTTACATTTCTAGATAGACTGTTAGAGACCAATGTCATAGAACTAACCCAGGATCCTTGCATGGGTAGTGGTTTAGGTAAGTGATCTGTTCCCATACCGGAGAAGTCAATTTTGGAGGAATTCGAACTGAACCCATAACCAATTTTGAATCCACAAACACATACACACATATATAAAATTAAAAAAATATCAAAACCAGTTTCTAATTGAACACAATTTTTCAATTTGGATCACTTTAACAAGCTCTGATTCAAATTTAGTTCAACTTTTTGGATTGAAAATTCCAATTAGAGGAAACCGAATACCGCTTTTTTGGACATCCCTATCAGAAACGGGTCTACCCAAACCCCAACATGAACATGGACATATCATGATCATAAATGGGCCAAAATTAGGCTGCCAAAAAATGACACCAAAATTAATTAATCATGATCCCAACCACCATACGAATTGCCAGCCTTTTTACATTCACAGCTTACAAACTAGCAGCTTAGCACCTTGTCTAATTTATGACTGACAAAAATCACGGTTTCTAGACATGGAAGTGTTGAAACTTAGTTAAAGAATTTGGGTCAGGACTCAGGCTATGGTGGGTGAAGAGTGTAACAGCCATTTTTTTTTATGAAAATCAGAGAACCATAATAATAAACTTGTATTTCTGAACCACAACGCTTAATAAAATAAAAAAAACAAATAGACAATCAATGGAATTAAGCTATTTTTACGAAGTCAATAGCATAGACAGCCCAGTGTGTAAACTGAAAGAAACTACATTGCAGTGGATTTTAAATATGGATAACGAGGGTCAGGGTTTCAATGAAAGTATTAATTTGATAATGTTGGTACGGTGCCACGGTGGCATTTCAGTACACAAAAGGATTTCAACTGCTTTACAAGTTTCAAAAGCAAGTCACAAAAAGAAGTTAGGAACAGAATGCATATGAGGTAGAAGAACCAGAACCAGGTTATAACTAAAAACTAGTTTGCTAAAATGTACCTGAACTTTTAAGGCTCTCTGTCTGGCTGACTCTTCCTCTATTGCTAGCTTGTACTCATCAGTCTCCTTGAGCTTTTCTCTTTCATTAACCTTTGAGCTCAGAACAAGGACAACATCCATATTGGAAGCATTTGGAATCAAATTTGCTTCATGCTCCACTTCACTACTGACAGTAAGCTTCTCTTCAGACTTATCAACTGTTACAACAGTACATTCACTTTTCTCATGGGTGACTTCTTTAGAATCTGATCCACTAGAAAATACAGCACATGATTGTTTGTCTCGACTTGCTCCAAAATAGTTACTAGTGTCTGCAGTAAACCTAGACAAACCATCATTTTCTGTCATACCACACTGATCATTTACAACATTAGCTTTTCTTTTCAAGGATGCTCTTTCCCACTGCTCTCGCAGCATCCCTGATGAATCTACCATAAATTCACAATCAGGACCACCACCATCAGATGAATCAACATCTGATTGCATGCTGAAACCATAACGATTTTGGGAACCTTTTTCAGGGTAAGTCCTTTTACACTTTGATAACCTTACTGGAGTGACATTTTCCTGAGCTAAATGAGTATTTGGAGAATGCTTGGATCCACAATGATTGTCAGGGCTCTCATCATCATCATCATCAATGAATATGTATGTCCCCAGTGGAAACTTCTTGTCATTTTTTAAACCTTTTGAGTCTTGTTTTTTAGGAAGATTTTCAGGGAAGCCAACATTCACATCATTGAAACTGTCATCATCCACATCTATCAAGACAACATTTTCAGCTTCCTCAATATTCTTGCACGTTCTTAAGGCCTCCATCCAAGAAAACTGACTATGCGGAAATTGGCAAAAATTATGCTATATAGCTGTAAAAATAAAATAATTGGAGTTTGAAAGAAGTAGACTATGACGATGCACAAAACATGAGTCAGGAGTCATGACATAACTACCTAGAAGATAATTCTCGCAATACTTGTATGTTTTTATTAATAATCTTAACAAAGGCCACCAGAGACACAATGATGAAAGATCTATTTGTTAATTTGGTCAATAAAATCAAGAGAATGCAAATTTAAAACCTGACCCTGGACTCCTGGAGGCCTGGAAAAGTGATTAAAAAAAATAAAGGCATGAACAACTTTTAACCCATACATGTCATGCATCATTAAAACAAGTTATTCCTATGAAACTGGAAACAGAAGATGTTTAAGCCAAAATGTGTAAAAGCCACCTACACAAATGTCAAAAACATAAAACCAGAAATTGCTGAAAACTAGTAAACTACTGAAGTATTAACTATCAACCACACTTGTCGATTCTTAAAAATCACAATGTTAATTCATGAACTTGTTGGTTAGAGCATGCATTGTTTTTTGTTTCATTTCTCATCATCCAACATTCCAACCCATTAAAATTACATTTTTACCAAAACCAGTCAACTCATGTAAATCCATTTAAAATCAGGTACAATTAGACAAGGGCAAGTTGCAGATTATAGAACTTCCTTTATTGGGATAACCAGGAAATCCTATCTGAACCAACTTCGTTGACCTGACAGGCAAACTGAAGCCCCATGATATCACGCATCCCATCCAAGTATAGAGCCAGTGGCCTCCAAAAAGTTGAAGTCAAAGGAATTTGAACATAGGTCTAATATTCTTTATAGAGTCTTATACTAAAGTCAATCATCATTCAACCATCTCCAATGAGGTTTATATTACATGAACTTATGTCCTTGTAATTTCTATTTTACAAAACTTACTTTCTATATCATTTTTCTTATGGGTCGTTTAGTATTGTGGAATGAAATCAAATGAGATTACAATTTTTTTTGTTATATGACAAGAGCTCCAAGTTACTATGAGAGAGTAGAGAATGACGTTTAACATATTTCATTTTTCTCAATTCCTATCAACATGCAGAGAATCGAAATGATTGAAAAAAAAAAAACAAAGTTATAGTTTTTTCTTTATTTTCGATGTTATTTGTAACTATCGCCGGTTAAAAATACCATATAAGTTACATTCCATTTCATTCCATGATGCGAAGCGACTCTTGAGTGACCATGTTATAAGTTCATAATTAAACAAAGGACCAGGTTACCAAAAGTCCATCAGGTGAACATCTCTGAGAACTTTTCCTCTTTATTTCAATACGAGTATATAAAATTTGAAAAACACAAAATCAAAATATTTACTGTTTTTTGCAGGCAACCCTCTATGGATACACTCTCAGACAACCACGGTAACAGCTGTTAATCTGAGGCTGCTCTTTAGCATTTATGTTATTTGAAAACCCTAAATTACAACAAACACGAACATTTCTACACGAAAACACGTCACATGAAACCCGAATTGATCAACAATCATCAACATGAGTAATAAAGTAGAACTGATATTGAACTCCGATTGATAAAATACCTGGCACCCAAGTCGTATTTCCCCTCGCACTAGAAATCAAAACAGAAACGCATTGATTACGAGAACTACGAAGGAAAATGTAAATAGGGCGTCGAACTTTTGCAAGAAAAATGGAAGCGATGGCAAAAGCCAGATTTCTTTGTTGGGTATTTTATCGAAAATTTCTGAAAAGGGGAACAGAAAAAATGGAGGGAAGAGCGTCAGAGCGGTTGTTTTTCGACTTTCAAAAAATTTACCTTCATTTCCAGTAAATATCAGCGAGGGTTTGTTGTGCTGACTGTTAAAAGTTATTTAAAAAAACCAGTGGTTTCTGAGATTCATTGGTATTTGCATTTAAAATTTTATATTTGGTTTGTAGATTTCAGTAAGGATTTAAAATCTCAGGATTTCTTAAATTCTTTCCTACCTTTCCTAGGATTTTAAATCTTAGTTACATTGTATTCTTCAGATTATTAAATTTTTTTCTAATAAAATAATGCAGATTTTTTGACAAAATCCTGACAAATGCAAATGTTGCATAATGCAAATCTCTTGACAAAATGCAAATCCCAAATAAAAAAATCTGCGAACCAAACGCCCCCTGACAGTTTAGTCTTATGATATTCAAAAAAATTTGACTTTATTTGAAAAAATAAGAAATGATAAATGGGCTTCGATTAAATATTAAGAGTTTATAAATATAAACATTATAATTATTTAAAAAAATAAATAAAATAGCAAGCGAGTTCACTTTATAACAAGACTATTGTTGTGGATGCCTTGAACTAGTTAACCACTTAACCTTAAGGTACTTCAGATAAATTTTATAAGTAGTTTTTTAATAGTAGAACACACCCTTTAATCCTACTGATGAATCTATATTTTTGACTATAATGGAACTCAAACTTGTAAAATCAGGTGGCGTTTGGTTTGGAGGATTTCAACAACTTATTTAGGATTTGGATTTAAAAATCCTCCCACGTCATGTTTGGATAAAAACTAAAAAGAAAGGATTTGACTTCATTTAGCATTTCATATTCCACACTTCTCCTCTTTTCATAATCCACTCATCCCCTAGTTATTTTAAAATCCTATCATTTTAGAATTCAGCATTTTAAATTTATGCAATCCAAACGGCACCATAGAGTTATTTCTAACACCTGATACTGTTAGGCTAGAAACCTTTTGGTTTATTCATTATTGAAAAAAAAATTACCAAAATAATTTAATTGACTATGATTTTAATCAGGGTCGTCTCATTGATTTTGGAAACACTGTGCAAAAGCATTAAAAGTGGACCATAAAAAAATATTAACATATATATATATATATATATATATATATATATATATATATATATATATATATATATATATATATATATATATATATATATATATATAAAAGTTCATTAACATTCATATTATCATTATTTTGGTTATAAACAGAAACTTGTGGTTCTTTTCCAAAAAAATTATCTAATGCTCCACTTTGAGACCTAATAAGTTCTTCAATTCGTTTTTTTTTTTTTTTTAGGTTTTTCACATCAAGAATCATATTTTCGTTTAGGAGCCATAATTTTGTCAAAAAACGATAACAACATTAAAGGAGATATTCGATATATTTTCATGTATTTATTTAATTTTTGTTTAAATGACTTTATAATTTTAACCCTGAAGTTTTGTAGCTATATAATTATTTAGTTGATAATAAACCATTAACTAAAGGACATCTAACCTATCGGCAAACTGCGTGTTTCCCAATCAAGTTATAGGTTCATGTGCTGTTTGTTTTTTAAGAGGTTGATGTCTGCGGTCTGCGAACTTAGCTGTAGAAATCTGCGGTCAGAAGAGATGGCCTAAAAATCTGCAGACGTCCGCAGACGCGGGAAGACGTTCGCAGACGCAGGAAGACGTCCGCAGACACGGGAAGATGTCTGCAGACGCGGGCAGATGCAAAAAAACAAACACATTTTTATATAAAACGTCTTCCCGCGTTTTCGAGTTCACAAACATAAGAGGTTCGAAAATCTTCTAACAAAAAATAAACAATGCCTCACTTTTCACTTGAGATGAAATGTAATGGTGGAGGTTACATGTCGAAAAAAGATAATAATTATTTAGTATAGATCGTAACTCTAACTCTTAAATATTAATCTTATTTGTAGAACCAACATTTTTAGGCTAACACGAAGGGGGTAAAAAAAAAACTAGTTATATCTATAATGATAGCTAGGAATTCTTTTTCTCAAGTGATTTTTTTAATAAACTAATAAATAAAATGTAGAATGTAATAGATAATATTTTTGAAATACGAACACAAATATACATATGAGAGACCACATAGCTAGAATTGCGATATACAAATAATAACCAAATGACATAAACAAGTATAAACCGAACAACTAGCTATACTAAACAAAGTAAGTTTCTTGAGGGAATATGAATATATCAAATCCGACATAAATCTGATAAAGCTTATTGAATATCAAAATAAAAAGGCAGCCAAACCCCTAAGTAATAGAGATTGGGACCCACCTTTTGACCCAAATAAAAGTCATAAGTTGGATGTTAAAGAAAATGTTTGATTCGGATTCTCAACGGCATAACTAATTCTATGAAACCAAATAAGTTAATAACCAGTGGTAAAACCACTGTGACTCATAGATTCATTTGTGTAGATGAAAAACTCGATTTACCAAAATGAGTGAAAATTCATCTAATCGTCAATAAATTGAATTCAACAATATTCCACTATGTGAATACGTTAGACCAAATCGAAACTACATGAGGGCATTGGACCATGCTCACACAATGGACAGAGAACTGATGGAATGTCCATACCTCTCCGATCAAGTGATGTGCGCACTAGTAGATTATTGTTGGCTCCTTGAAATCCTGAATGAAAACCCAAATCAAAACTCATTCAATCTCATAAACACAAAATTGAAACCCTCGTTTTACAGCACATATATACTCCAGCGAGAACGGGTAGTCGATGTTGCCTAAAGTAAGGTAATGGTTGGGGCTATGCAGCGTGCCCAATGACATGTGAGTCGTAGGGTGTGGAAAGTAGCAATCACGGGATAGTTCATGTTGGTATTAACAAAAAGCTATATCTAAATAACCCTAGACAAATATTGCAACATTTGCAACCTGCAATATACCAGATAATAATAACAATAAATTTAAAAGAATTAATGCACATATTAGTTTTTTTTAGTTTTAAGTTTATATGGTTTTAATTAAGAATAAGATATTTTTTAAAATTTGTATGTGATACACGGTTTAATAAAACTAGTTAACTAATTTAAAGGGTGATACTATTCTCACACCATGTTTGTCTATTTCTACCCCATATAATTATAATATAATTATTATGTATATACTTTTTATCCAATAATGATTAGGTTTACACCTCATTCTCAATGAGTTATTCTAATTATTATGTAATTATCATATAACTTTCTACCCATAATTATTATATAATAATGAAATATTATACCCCATCTTTTTTGTTTTCTAATTTTTATACTTATTTTATTTTACATATTTTTTTTGTTACATATATTTAAATGTATAATCCCCATGTTTTTTTGTCTTCTATTTTATTATATCTACTAGCTTATTTACCCATGTAAACATGAGTATTCTTAATAATTATTTATGTTTTTTAAAAGTTTAATGTAAAATTAAGGATATTATGATAAAACCAACTTGTTTTCTTCTTTTTTTTTTGTGTTTTCGTCCATTCATATTATTTTCTACAGAAAAATCATCAAGTTAATTTTTTTCGTTTAGTGAAATTTGACTATATGAACCTGATTTTTCAGTCTTTAAAAACTCAGTCTACCAATTATAATCTGACTCTACAAGACAAATTTCACAAAACCAAGAAAAAAAATTAACTTCAAGATTTTTTGAAAAAAAAATAACATGGAGAGACTAAAACAAAAAATCGTGAAAATTTGTTTATTTTTACGTAATAAACCCTAAAATTAAATACAAATTTACTTATGAATAAAATTTTCTACTAAATATGTATGAAAAGTATTTATCGTGTCTCATTTTTTTAAAAACTTTTTATTTTTAGATTCTTGTGTATAAGTAAAAAACTAAAAATTTGCTTTTTACATAGAATACAATTTAAAAAAAATTTAGATTATAAAAAAATTATAAAACAACTCATTTTCAATATCACATTATTTTTACTTTTTAAATATATATAAAATCGCATACTTAGCTAACATTAGTAGTTAAATCTGAAAATATTTAAATTAATTAAAAAATTATTTAAAAATAAACTTAGATTAATATTAGAATATTTAAAATATTAGAATATATGATAATTACATAAAATAAATATACGGGGGTAGAATTAAATAAAATATGGGGTGTAAGCATATAATAATTACATAATCATTAAATAATAATGATATGGGGTAGAATTAGATAAAATATGGGGTGTAAGTATATAATAATTACATAATCATTAAATAATAATTATATAGGGTAGGAATAGACAAAATATGGGATGTAAGTATATAATAATTACATAATCATTAAATAATAATTATATGGGGTAGGAATAGACAAAATATGGGGTAAAAATAGATTTACCCTTGATTAATAGAATCAAAATTCTGTTTGAAAAACATTAAAAACTCTACCAAGTCAGTTTATGTCTCCATGTGAGTGAACAAAACACGCCATGCACGACAAGTCGACAATATGAAATATATATTAAAAACTAGGTTAATATTCATGTATTATTAATAATAATTAAAAATAAATAATTATAATATATAGAAAATAATAATAATAATATATAAGAGTTTATACAATTTTGATTAATTTATTATTAAATTAAAAAATTCAAATTAATAGGGTGAATTTGATTTGATTTAAATTTAAATTAGATTGGATTAAATGACATGAAAATTTAAGAAAATGACAAGTGGCAAACAAAAAGAGAACATAAAAAATAACAAATTTTTGTTCATTTAATAGTATTTTCTTATTATTATTATTATATTATTATTGTTGTTGTTATATTATAGATAGATAAAGTCATAAAACACTAAGGTGTCGCTTGCAATGGCGGATCTAGAAAACGTGCTTACTGGTGGCACCAAATATTAAATGTTTAGAAGTTTGGTTTTTTAATTTCTTGTATTTCAACCCAAACTAGAAAACCATGATTAAAAATATATATATATATATATATATATATATATATATATATATATATATATATATATATATATATATGCTACTTTTTGTTTGGTTTTAAACCGAAAAGCTTGTAGAAAACTCATTTAAATTTTAAAAAATTTATTAAAGTTGATCAAACATCTATAGAATATTTTAAATAAACTTAGGCATAAATAAAAATTAACTTGATGTAATTCTATAAAGTCAAAATTAGATATAAATTAAGCCTATATAATAACATAACATAATTAACTAATTTTTTTTTTGTTTAGTTCTCTAAGAGCATAAAATGTATGATTGTATCAATGAAGCTCTACTTGGCTAATAACATAATTAATGGCAACCTCAATTCACAAAGTGATGGCTAATTGACTATGAGCCTATGAGTGATGTACACTGGTGGCACATAAGAATCTATGTACAACCATAATAAAATTAGTGAAAACTTTTTTAATATATTTTGATATGTAGGTACCAATCTACTGGTGCATGTGCCATCATAACTCCAAACATACATCTGTCTATGGTCGTTTGGATCGAAAGAATTTGATATGACAGGAATTGAAAATGTTAAAACTAAAAAGTAAAAAGATTATAAAAAGCTTAGTTTTATGAAGGGATAATTGCGCAAAAAACCTGTAACTTGTCAGTTTTTTGTGATTAAAACTCCAAACCATTTTTCGTAGCATAGAAAACCCCGAACTAACTAAAAATCAGCAAATCAATGTTTTATCAATGGGTAACCAGTTGAAACCGGTTCTTTCCTACGAGGACCTGTAAATAACCTACGTGGAATAAAATTTAATTGTTTCAATCGGTTGTCAAGTATCACAGATCATTTAAACCCCCATTGATAATGTAATCTCGTTAAAAATTACAATTTAAAGCTAGTAACGGGGTTTTAATTAATGATGTATGATACCTGACAACCGGTTTCAACAATTAAAATTTATTCAACGTAGGCTATTTACAAGTCTACGTAGGATTAATAACCGGTTTCAACTGGTTGCCGATTGATGAAACCATGATTTACTGATTTTTAGTTAGTTCGGGTTTTCTATGCAATGAAAAATGATTTGGGGTTTAATCACAAAAGAACTGACAAGTTTGAGGTTTTTTGCTATATAATAATTGGGGTAGAGAGATGATGATGAAAAAAGAAGTATGGGGGAATACCAAATGCTAAATGAAATTAGATTTCTACCTATTTTTTAACCAAACATGATATGTAAGTATTTTGAAATCCAAATTATAAACGAGTTTTTTTAATTTTTCAAACCAAACACACCCTAAAACGTATGATCATCTATCATGTACTAGTTTATTAACCCGTGTATTACACGGATAACTTTAATAAATTTGTTTCTTAAAACTATGTAAACTTAAAATTAAAATTAATATTCAAATTTTTAATACTTATGATATTTAATACATGTTATTATAATTAATTTATATATAAATCATTTAAAACAATAAAAAAACTTAATCATTAATAACTTTTAAGTTTATTATTAGTATTATTATTTTTATTATTATAATTAGTAATCAATAAAATCTTTTAAATATTGTTTGTTGTGATTTTGTGGGATTTAATGATCTAACAATGATTTTATCTTAATAGTAATTTGATTTAAAATTTTTAATTTATTTTTGAAATACTAATTACATTTGTCATTAGTAGAAAATGCCACTTGTCGTCCATGAGAAGATGACAAGTGACACTTTAGTTACTCTTATATAATATTTATAGATAGATTATAGATTTATAGATATAGATAGATTATAGGTTTATATTTTTCAGTTGAGGTCAAATTACTTATCTACAAAACTTTATTTAATATTTAATATAAGTTCACCGTAGCTCGGAAACTTTTGCATAGGGATGGCAACGGGCCGGGGATCAGTCCCCCCGTCCCCGTCCCCGTTTAAGAAACCGCATACCATCCCCGTTTGAAAAACCGCGGGGATCCCTGTCGGGGATTCGGTTTTCACCGCGGAGATTCGGTTTTCACCATTTAATGTAAACGGTTAATTTTCACCGCAAAAATCCTCATTTAATGAGAACGATTAAATCTCGTTACGGCGACAATTAAAAGATGCATAAACTAGGATTACAATGTTCGAAAGACGACACTACGAAATGTTTCAACCAACAATACGGTTACAAACCACAAAATAAAGTTTATGAAAAGAAAATAAAGTTCCAAATGATCCGTAATCGTTTCAACGATCATCATCACCGGTTTATTTCAAACATCATCACCGGTTTGGCGGTTCCATGAAGCCATCACTTTCAAACATTAGTAACACCAGATTGCTACAATTACAACATTACAAGGAATTAAGAATCAATATCTCATTAGTAATAATAAATAAGCAAAGTGAAAGACAAATATTAACATATATTTGTCTGAGGAAGAAGAGACGAGAGCGAGAGAACAGAGAAGAGGAAAAACGGCTTACTGGCTGAGGAAGAAGAAGGGTTTGTGACTTTACATTTAGGGTTTCTTTTCTATATATATATTAATATATATATATATATATATATATATATATATATGTATGTATATGTATATATATATTTATAAAATAATCCGTTTTTTAAGCGGGCCTCTTAAACGGTTAATCGGGCCGGGTAAACGGTTATTTACCTAATACCGGCCCCGGCACCATCCCCGTTAAAATCCTAGCGGTTTTCCCCGAAACCGTCCCCGTCCCCGATTAGTCCGTTTACGTCGGTTTCGATTTTCCCCGTCGGTTTCGGTTTTTTTTGTCATCCCTACTTTTGCATGATATCCGTTAGAATATTATTGACACAATTTGTACTTTTTATTTTTAAATTATCTGCCAACAGTTTCTAATAAAACATGACTTTGTGCTTTAAAAAAAAAAAGCAAAGTTATTTTAACACAACACATTTTAAAAACTCAATTTTATGATGAAATGAGTAGTAGATATGAGGTTAATATTAGAAAAACCCTGTTGACTTTCTTCATTTTCGTGATTAAGTCTTTTAATTTTTTTTATTGTTTAAGTCCCTAAACTATTTTTGTCTTATTTGGAAAGTATATATTTGACATGTTTGTCCAGTTACCAAACAAGGTACCTTAGATTTTTTTTACTTGATTAATGTTGGAAAAAACTCACCGTCTTTTCATATTTTAGCAATTAAATTCTTAAACTTTTTATTTTGTCGGTTGTGTTTTACCAGCTAATCCGTTAGCCGGTGAAAAATATATACGTTTGAATAACACAAACATAGTTTAGAGACTTAAACAATTGAAAAAAAAATTTATGGACTTAATTGAGTAAATAAGAATAGTTGATTGAGTTTTTTAAATATTAAACCTAAAATATATTTTAATATAAATTTGTATTAAGCACAAACGCAAGCCTTCGTATTAATAATCTATAGATATTCTATTGTAATTAGCGGAAAGTCAAGGGTGGCTCAGTGTAAATATGTTATCAGGGTTTGTATTATACAAATATAGATACCGTACAATAAATTATACAAGATTTATGGGCTCTTTATGATATATAACGGCTCATAAATTGGTGAGCAAACATTAATTAAAGATTTCTCGAATAATATTGTCTTGAAGAAATGGTTTATTGGAACCAAATATGTTACAGATTATTGAGTGAATTGCCTTTAGAATTTGAGGTTTGAATATTGGAGAAAAGCTAGCATTGTTGTATTTGTTTTGTTGGGTGGGTGGCTCAAGCAAGACATTTGGTCAAATGAGAATCTTGTTTAGATTGGTTTTCCCATTTTGGATGAGAGACTCACTTCACTTTCCAAACCTAAACCAATTTGCCACTACACAAATGGAAATTCTACTTTTGCTTTAAACAATCATGTTTTCATGTTTTTTATGATTTCGTCTTTTCATGTTATTTTTTTGCTATAAAAAAACCTCAAGTTATTTTTTTTTGGTTTATGAAAATTTGGACACTAGAGCCCAGTTATAATTTGTGAACCGGTTTTAAAAAAATGAAAAACCGGGTTCTAATGTTTAAATTTTACTGAACCAAAAAGAAAAGTATAACTTGAGGACTTTTATGAAAAAAAAATAACATGAAGGGACAAAAACGCAAAAAAATGAAAATATGTTGATTTTTCTTCATAATAAACTCTTTTCCTTATTATGTAAATGTATGCTCTTTCTCTACATGACCTGCATATACAAATGTCTCTAGTGTCACTGCAACCAACTAGCAAAACATAAGAGTGGGAATAATCATCCTCTTTCCGTCTCATCCTTCCGCCCATCCCTAGCCTTAGACATAAAAAATCTCATACCTATCAAAATCTCGACCCTAATTTGACAGATGGGAACGAAACCCAATTTAAAATAATGGGAATAGGCGAGGATCGGAGGATGGACAACATTTTAATCCCCGACCCATATGTTAATAATCATTTTGCATATATTATTATGTTTTTAGATTCATTTTAAATTATATATGTTAATAACTAAAAAAATGTTTGAGTTAATTTGTTTCAAAATTTATTATTTATTCTTTTATACTAAACTACTATTTATAATTTTAACTTATTAACTTTTTAAATATGTTAAAAAAACTCAATTCCCCATTGGAACAGAGTCTAGAATCTCATTCCATTCCCTCTCCAGTTCAGTTTTTCTCTTTTCATCTCTTCTATCTTTAATCCTGTTGAAACTACCTCTACCCTAATAATGTACTACATTCTTTTAGTTTCGAAATGAGAGAGAAAAATGAGGAAAAGAGAGACATATAGGGTGTGTCTGTTTTCAATTAAGAGGCTCTGAATTAGGTTTGAAGTCTGAATTTCAGATCTTAACATAATTTGTATTGTTTGTTTAAATTCAGACTTAAGATGAAACAACCTCTGAATTTTCCTCTGAATTTTAAGAGAATGAGACTAGTCTGAATTAAATTCAGAGCCTCTTAATTTCAGACTTTAAGGCCCCCTCTTAATTTCAGACATGGTTTTCAGACTTCGGATATTTAACCTCTTAAAAAACAAATACCACCGTAGTATTCTTTCGGCACACACACCCCAACGGCACCATTTTGCCAGTACCGTGGTGAAGTGGCGGTGTTCCCACCAACTTACCTATAGCATTCGAGATCGATAAGCACTCATCGACACAAATCATTTAGCCTAATGAATATGAATCTCCTTATATGTGATCATAAAACCGTCCCCATCTTAGATTATGATTTTCAAAACATTTGACAATCGTTTTATATGATTCAAGTTGGACACGGTTAGAGTTAAGTATTTAATGCGTGATGTGCGCATTCAATATATTGAAAATAACAAACTAACTTCCCAAGTTTGACCATTCAATTCAAACCACCCCACCAGGCCACCACAATTTGTGGCAGGAAAAAGTTCCACAAGATTCAATCAATAAGATCATATGGAGGTCTCATTCATGTCTACAAGAACAATGCTTCATTCAAACACAAAAACTTTGATATTTACAAAATCATTTCAATTCTTGCTTACGTCACATGGGTTTGGCGTCTTTTTTCTTAGATGTAATGCCCCCACTGGATTGATATCATAAAAGAGGGGGCTCCGGTGCCTGTAGGAAAAACCGAATTGGCTCGTGAATGACTGACTAGGTCTAGGTGTGGCTGCCATTTACAAGGGAGTGAGCTGGCGGTAAACGATTTGTTTCCACGGCACTCTAACAAATAGTACCGAAAAGGGTGCGACTCACGTGTAGGATCTAACTAGTCCAAAATTGCAAAAAGATTTGGATTTGAACAGGCCACCAAAGAGGAACCTATTGGGAGATTCTTGAGGACCTTGGCTCAAGTCATGAGGGTTACCTTTTACTTTAAGTATTGTCTGACCGATTTCCTTCCTGATATTCTCAATAATTTTGGGGTCGACAGGGTACCCAGAAGCATCACGAACGTAGAATGTATTCATTGCTTTTCCGGCCCGTGTTGTCACCTCTGCTCTTGTGACAGTGAGACTATTTTCGCGAAATATACGAGTTACATCAGATAGCAGCCCGACTCTGTCTGTCGTGCATAGTTCTAGCTTCAATCCCTAGATCAAAACAATAAACAATATGAAGTTTCATTTATTTTTTATGCTAATCATTGCTAACGTGTGGCGTTCTTTCAATTGTTAAACAAACCCATACCATTGGGCCAAAAAACGTTTGGTACTAAAATATCGCACTAGTCCACATCAAGTTGGCCATTCATCAGATAATCACGTTTCACACAATAACAAGAATATACAAAAGAACATAGTCAAACACAATGAAGCTTTGTATTTGATGACTCGGACCACAACGCATACGAGTTTTAAGTTCGTTGTAAGCATAAACTAATCACTCAGGATCCAACCAAAAGTTGTGAAAAATAATCTTTTTTTTTTTTGTCTTAACCAAATAGTAGTACAACGACTCAAAGTGAATACTAGACAATAATGTAGGAAAACTAATTTAGGATCGTAAGTTTCCTCTTGGATCTATGTGAATACCAGACAAAAGGAGTCCGAATTTGAAGCTTATAACTACATAAGATGTTGTTGAACAGGTTCGTCTTTGGAGACAAAGTGTTAGGAGTTTCTATGTGAAAATCAGATTTGACTAATAATTAAGTTGACCATTTCTCGTAACTGGACTTGTTTCTTGAGACACATATCAATAACATTGAATTTCTAATATAGTGATGATGTGTGTGAATTGCGATCAAAAGTGGCATCTTTCGACTTGTGTTTACCTCAGACACTCTTCTTTCTATGGCAGCTTCAAGGCATTGGATCACCCTTTGCCTCTCTGCATCCGAATTCACAGGGAAACCATCAATATGTCTGATACAATATTCCTGCAAAACAGAAAGAAAAAGCATTTATAAGCTTGTATACTTCCACAAACTGGTTGTAGTTGTAATAACAACTAAAAAAAATTCAAACTTTATAGCGCACTTGGTAAGCTTCTGGCCCTTCAGCATCAACATTCCCATGAAAAACCACATACTCCATATCTGTCAATGTGCAAATTGTATCAAACAGAAGTTTCGGCCTATCTTTAGACCTTATCGTGACCACTGAATAATCTTTATCATGCCAATTAACAACCTTCACATCAGGCCTTTGTTTCTCACTACAACCCTCATCCGCTCTTTCATAGTCTCTATCGGCAAACATCATTTGGTGTAGCCGTCTTTCAGTGTGAGTAACCCCATGGGAGACCACAGTTTTAGCGTTGTTAGCTTTGTTGCTACCTTTAAGTACATTGCAAAGCATTTTCTTTATAATCGAGAGCTTCTCTGGATCCGTAATGGCTAATCCTGAATCCTCATCTGTTACTTGCATTACGGATGCAGCCCTTGTGTTGTGAGTCCATACCTCGCCATTCAAGACGTTACACTTTAAGTGTGTGAGGACGGCACATAGTTCCGAGAGTAGTCCAGGTCTATCACTTCCTATTAGCTCGATTACTGTATGGTCCGTTGAGGATGTCACTCCAATGGATCTCATTGATGTTGTAAAGCTAGTTTCTGAGCCAAAAGCCTAAAAGAAAAAAAAAAAAACTCGAAAATCATCAGATTGTTAATGAATATAAATACCATTAATGTATCCAAAAAGATCCCCTAAAAGTGTTTTTTTAATAGCTAAAACAGGTTATCAAATTCAAACTATGAATAAAAGTATCCCAACACACAAGCTTACCTTTTGAATGTAATCCAAAACTTCTTCATCGGTGATTTTGTTGCCTTCTTGATCAGTGACATTGAAAACTATCAAAGAAACAACAAATTTGTTAATATTACCAGACTTGGGTACAAACAAAAACAGATTAAAAATGATGAAATTATACCATCCATGAACCACCCTCCATCAGAACTAATGTAAGCTTTCGTGACGATGAAATTAAGATCAGTGAGAACTTGAACAACTTCCAAAAGTATGCCATGTTTGTTAGCACTATCCACCTGTTATAGCAACATATATATATTATACATATAGTCAATCAATTAATAAAAATCATGAACATTCCAGAGGAAAATACCTGAATGATGGTAGCGTTTTTACAGGACTCATTGTCGATGACAACTCTAGGCGGATTCATTCGTCTAATAAACTTCTCGTACTCATCTTCCATGTTCCCAGAAAAACTCATACTACAGGTCTCTGATGCAATACGTCGAACAGATTAGATGCTATTACAAACCACAAAAGAACTATCATCATTTAAGAAGGTATGTGTCTGTATAAAAAAAAGTAGAAAGAGTATGGAATAAGTAAATAAGAATGTGTGATAAGAAAAGGAAAGAAAAAGGGCCACAATGAATAATGATTGATGATGAAGATTTGAGAGAGAATAAAAAAAAAACTCCAGATACCAAGAAGGCCAATAGAGAAGCTTGAAACCACCAAATAAAAGGTGTTCAAGTCTCTCTGTCCATGTGGGTATGGTGGGGTTTCCTCTGCCTCCCCGTGGGCGCCATTTTTAGATACATAAGAAAATAGAATCACAGAATTCTCACACCAAACATTCAGCTAAACTCAATCATATCAAGTCGCTACAACAACCAGAAAAACCCATTATTTGTTTGCAGAAAAAACCAAGAAATCAGACAGAAAAAAAAAAATTTACCCATTACGAATTGTGATCCTTAGTAACGAGGGTCGATTGTATCTTGCTGAATCTGTAAGCAGAAACACAATTTCCAAAGGGGAAGAACTTATAGAAACAGAGCAAACGCCCCAAAATATATTTCGGTTAATATGTCGAATTTGGTTACCAATTACATATACGTTTCTTGTCAGCCATTAATAGAAGGAAAATCAATGTACCCAATTACAGAGACTCTCTGTCCAAAATTAATTTGTGAGTTTTTGCACGCACATGAAGGTGAAAAAATGGGTGTCAAGTGTGTGTGTGTGTTTTTCTCTCTCTAAAATGTTTCTAAATAGAGTCTGTTTGGTATTCAAAATTCAGGGCTACGGTACTTAACAGGGGAAGTCCCAAAAATGGTGGTGGGTCTGTGGGTCGGGTAAGCACGCTTAAGCAGGAGCAAGATCTTGGAGAGCAGCACATGTTAGCCGGATCTTGTGTATGTTAGCCGAATGAATGAAGGGTCTGTTAACGTACACTTGAGGTGAGATGATTTGATTTTTACCCCGGCACGTGATGGGGAGATGAATGATGAATGTAATCTCTCTCCAATGTTCGCGGACAGAGAAAGGAAGATTATATGAAAATGACTATTTATTATTTTATTAAAATAAATCTTAATAAAAAAAAGGGTATGGATGATGAATTAAAATTAAAAAATTAAACTGTATGATATCTCTTTTAGAAAAAATATTTCATGATCTTCTTTTGACTTAAAAATATTAATTTTATATCCACTCTTAGTAAAAATATGATTTCATAACACAACTTAAAAATATTTCATGATATATTTATCGTAAAAAACGTATTTTATTTATCTTTCTTGATTATTTTCCTATCATTAACTTACTTAAAATTTAATAACTCATGTCTATTGATGGATCTATGATATATTTTCGTACTATTTAATAACAATGTGCAGTTATCTTGATTTGAATTTCTGGGTTCTAATTTAATTGTCTAAGATTGATTTAACCAGTTGTAGCTTGGTTTTTTGAGCTCATATTCATTGGCCATTGAGAGCTTTTAGAACATTTGATTTGTGTTACAGGAGTGTTTAATCATTTATTAGATTTGATCAAGACATTAAACATATTATTAAATGGTTAAGGTCGCACAATACCAATGTATTTTTTTTACATGTATCGATAAATTTTTTTATGCATATCTTAACTATATATTAATTTAGAAACTAATATGATTAAAATCCAATAAATCTTAATATTATATTATCTATATATCTTATTAAAGAATTATTTTATAAATTAATTAAAATATCATAAAATATATTAAATATATGTTTGACAAGTAAAAGATGAAAAATAAAACACAATTTGTAACATTTTATTTCTTGTAATAAATATATAAATATTTGTCATATATAAGTTAAAATATAATATTATATCAATTAAAATACATAAATTTATAAATATAAAAACAACTATTATTCAAACATAAAACTAGAAAATTAGTATTCTCATATTTTTAAATAATTAATATTTCATATTTTAATTTTTAGTTTATATGTGTTTTATGTTAATTTTTCTTTTCGAATATTCACATAATATATCAGTTAAAAAACTAGTAATTTGATACAAATAAACATCAATATAAGTTTATGTAGTTTCAATCGGTTTGTTTTACAATTTAATAATTTTTAATTATCTATTTTTTACAAAGTATAATTATTACAGGTTTGTGTATATAAAATCAAACATGAATTTTATTATCTATTCATATATTTACTATCATATAGTTATACATATTTATTCTTAGCTGATTTTTCACATATATGTATTCTACTTTATTGAAAAAAACAATAACACAATGCAATAAACATTATCAATGATTTGATTACAATAAATACTTACTATTAAAAAAATAATTTTAAATGAATTAAATAATTAAGATGTTTAAGTATTATAATTTTTTACTTAAAATAACATATTAGTATTTTAATTGATAAAAGTGATAATCAGTCAACATAATTGTCAAAATAGTACGTTAAATTCAAAAAAAGTTTAATCTCAAAGATGGCTCTGCCAAAAATAAGTTACTATTCTGTAATTTTTACTTTTTGTGATATAACTACAGAATAAAAATTTTAAAAAATTAGTTATTTGAAACTTTATAAAATTGAATAAAAAACTAATTTTTTTTTTTTGTAACATTTTAATGATGTACTAACTTATAGTATTAAAAAATATATGTAATATTATATTTGATAATATTAGATCAAGTTACTTACAGAATTATTGAAATTAACTAACCAAAAGTCAAAACTCATGTTAAAGATAAGCATCAACAACACACTCAACAAAATAATACTTTTAAATATATATCCACAATGGGAGTCGGACCCCCAACCTGGGGTCATCCATAACACCTTAACATTTTAAACGATTGATATTAAAAGTTAACTTAATTTCGACGATGAAGATAATGATAAGTCATATTTTTTTTATTTCTGCTTCAACATCAATATATCTATCTATACTATTAAAAAAGTAACTAAATACCACATGACATGATGTCATTTAATTTGCCACATGTCGTTCTCTCCTTTTGCCACGTCATTTATGATTTTATTTTAAATTTTAAAGCAAATCAAATCTTTGTAAATCTAATATGGATCAATTTAATAACTAACTAACTAAAACTAAGCAAGCTTTATTATTCACATAATTATTATATTATACATATATATAAATATCAATTTCTAAAATTAAATTACATGGGTAATAACCTAGTTTATATAATATATAAATGTACAAATGGCTCTAGCAATTGGCTGAATAATGAGACGACATATCTAATATGGATTGGTTTTTACATAATTTATTCTTATAGGATAATAATTAAAAGCAACAACTTATGTATGAGTAATTTCAATTTTTTAAATAATGTTGATGGAAATTTTCATAAACATAAACCTAATAGAAATGTTCTTTCTTTTATTAAATCAAACAGTTCCAGAGAATTGGATAGGGACATAAATGCCTTGTCGATGCAATCAATTATTTTTATATTTTACACACTATTACTTTTGTAAATTATTAGAAACTAGGAAGAGAGCAAATTAATAAGAATAAAAACAAGCACATATCCATATTAAAGATAAAAGAAGTTGACTCATAATTTATATTATTTGATATTAGGTATAACATAAAAAATTAAAAGGTAAAACAAAAGATAAAAAAAAAATGAACTTAGACTAGGGTACCAGAGTATCATATTAAATAAACATGTTCATCACGTGTAATATTAAATTTGTTGTAAAACTACAATATGCACGTGTTTAAACGTACATCATTATTGATTAGTTCAGATTATTTATATGTTCATGCAAAACAACAATATGTACATGTTCAAAGATACAACATGTTTGAACATTTGTATATTATAACTTTGCATTAAATTAAACTTTTAAATACTTTATTGCTTAATTCATTTACTAAATTTTATTTTCAAATTTAAAGCAAAACAAATCTAATATGATTTTATAATTATTATATTATACATCTCTTGAAATATTAATTTTTTAAATTAAATCGATGTAACCTAGTTAGTTAAATATTAAAAGTTATTCAAGGTTAAGTAATATGCATGTATGAAAGAAAGGTAGAAAGAAAGGGTGAAGAATCAGATGCTTGCACGTATAGGGCTGTCTGTGCGGTTACTACCCTCTTTAATCTTTATCTCCTCTCCTGCACATGCGTCCCTCCCTCACACTCCGTCTCCCTCTCCCAAATACATTACTCCTTTTATTTTTTAGTTTTTAAAGCCATATTCTGCCCTCTTTCTTTCCTTTTTTCTTTTCATGGCTTTTATTTATACTTTCTCAATTTACGAATTTTTTATTTCCCAACAAACACAATATAAATAAACTCAATTTATATAACACCAATGTAATTAGACATTCTAAAATAAAAAATTATAAAATGAATTACCATCTTAAATTAAATATTAAGTGTAAAATTATAAAAGATGATAAGGACGTACAGTATATATATATATGATATTGACTATACATTATAAATCGGTTATGGTTCCGA
This sequence comes from Centrapalus pauciflorus, assembly GCA_020465985.1. Lineage (NCBI taxonomy): Eukaryota > Viridiplantae > Streptophyta > Magnoliopsida > Asterales > Asteraceae > Centrapalus > Centrapalus pauciflorus. The sequence goes on from JAANYP010002881.1 coordinate 1,316,513, forward strand.
TTCGGTTCAGTTCTTTGGTCATTCCACACATCCCTAGTGGTTAATGAATAGAAGCAAGCAAAATAACTAGAGCTAAAAAGATTGGATTGTGTGTCCCTTCCAAATCGCATCTCGGGTTGATGACTAATGTTCTTTCTTTTTCTTTTTCTTTTTCTTTTTCGAGAGGTACTCAATTTTTTGTTGTAAATGTAGCTCCACCTCGAAGTTTTGTGTTTTTTGTTTCGGTTTCCCGTCTTTTAGACCGGATTATTCCGATAAAATTTGAGATTCAAAGAAAATAAAAGTGTCCAAGGGAAGGGAGTAGGGGTGTAATCGAGCCGAGCCGAGTCGAGCACCAAGCTTGAGCTCGACAATAAAACTCGAGCTCGATCGAGCCTTAATTCTGAAACTCGAGCTCGACTCGATAAACTACTCGATACTATCGAGCTCAACTCGACTTGACTCGGCTCGATTAAATTCAGGATAAAGGAAATCGAAATATAAATACAAAATATTCAATGTAACTTTATCCCAACAAGATTATATAGTTTGATTTATATTAAAGTGATAAAAATATAATATTACAAAGTTAAAGGGTAAAAATGTAAACTTAAGCTCGATTAGGCTCGCGAGCCTATCGAACATGTTATTTTAATACTCGAGCTCGACTCGATTACTACTCGAGTAGCTCGAGCTCGAGCTCTGCTCGAATAACTGCGAGTCGATTTCGAGTATTCTACGAATCGATCTCGAGTAACTCACGAGTTGTGTCGTCACGTTTACACCCTAGAAGGGAGTATATACATCCATAAAGATCTTTGTCGTTGCTGTTTTAGGAGCAGCGAAAACAAGACAATTAACGTTTAATTGATATTTATAACTTATTTTTTGTAATAAAAACATGATAAGGGTAGGTTTATTAATAGTATTATAATATTAATGTTTGAAAGAAATAGAACAGGGAAATAAATTAAAGGTGGGAAGTAGGGAGGGATCTTTTTGAGTTTTGACTTGACGTCAGACATTTAAAATAAAGAGATAAGTTCTCCAGAGTGTGTCAATGTAGGATAATCACATTTTTAATTATATTCTATTAGTGCTTCCTTACCTCGTCCATTTTATTTTTATGTTTGATATTTTGATAAATATTATTTAAATAAAATATATTAAACTAATGTTTAAGACATACAAATATTAATTGTTTAAAAAATAAGATTAATTTTATATGTTATAATTATTATTTTCAACTTTATGAATAGTAGTTATTTTTTTAAGGATTTATTATGAAAAAAACAAACATGTTTTCACCTTTTTATGTTTTCGTCTTTCTATGTTATTTTTTTCCATAAAAAACCTCAAGTTATTCTTTTCTTATTGGTTTAGTGAAATTTGGACATTAGAACCCTGTTTTTCAAGTTTTTAAAACCCGGTTCACAAAATATAACCGGGGTCTAATGTCCAAAATTTCACTAAACCAATAAGAAAAGAATAACTTGAGGTTTTTTTTATGGAAAATAATAATATTAAGGGACGAAAACGCAAAAAAACGTGAAAACATGTTGATTTTTTTTAATAATAAACCCTTTTTTTAATGATTTTTTTAAACTTTTTATTTATAAATTTATAAATTTTATTTATATAATTTAAGATTTAACATTATACATAACACAATTTTTGTATATTCTATTATGATAAATAAAATGCTATATATGAAATGTGTTTTTACTAATTACCTATTATTTGTCAAACATTATATTATTTTTTATATAACTTTTATTTATTTTTAATATATTTTAGCAAATTTATAAACACATAAGATATTTTTGGATTATATATATAGATGACTACATATAGGATAACATTCAGATTAAATTAAAATTTATGTTATGATTTATATTGATAAACACATAAAATAAATACATAAAATATTTTTTAATCAGACAAAGACAACTTCTTTTGGTCTTTTGAATACATAGCCAAACAATCATTCAATCTTATAAAATTAAGGACAAATGACGTGTAATAGCAGTGCATTTTTAATTTTGTTTTGACATATCCTGTGTAACTTTTTATACAAAATTCATATTGAAACATTTATAAAAATGTTTAATTGGGTTGTCTTGCGGCTCTTTGATTGATTTGGCCTAGAGAAACAAGTTGGTTTGTACGAAACTACGAATAAACAAGAAAAGAGGCCATTCGAGGTGAATATATTTTCGGAAGAGTGCAATTTTTAGCTTTATTATGGATCTTGAATAGAAGTTCAATTCAAAGGTAATCTTTAAGTGGAAACGTTGGATCTTCGAGTCTATGTCGGTTTCACAGTTTGTTTTTCTTTAGTTGATAAATAGCAAATTGTTTAGTTTTTATTGTCCTCAACTCCTCATATCATGGGAGTGCAATATGCCAATATACTTTGGGGATGTTTATTGTTTGTTAGTTACTAGATTATATATCCATATACTACATGATAGATTATATATGAATTAATTAATTATTAGATTAGTTAGATTAGATTAGATGGAATAATAGATTAAATTTGAATTGAATTTAAATTTAATAAATCACATATGGCAAAAGAAAGTTTTGACATGTGACAAATTAAATAAAAGATTGACACGTGACACATTAGTTACTCATTTAACTTTATTTATTGATTATAGTACTTGCAAAAATATAATAAAAAGTAGATTGAGTCTAAATACAATGAAAACTTTTTATTACAATGAACATGTACATTTAACATGAGACTCTAAAACTTTAGTCTAATACGAGACTCTACAAAACTTAAATATGTGTGTGTGTGTGTATAGTGAAGGGTTTAAGGGAGAACCGTAATGCATCGAGAAACCGGAGAAACACTTTATAGTCATTGGATCATGTGACATGATGCATCAGTTGGAAATTGTGATGCATTATAGGTCTTTATTGAACGCCACTTTATCTTTTTTTTTTGAACGACAAACCATCCTACTCCTAAACTAATCTTTTGCCCCAACACTTACTTTCTCCATCTAAATTTCAATTTGCCTCCGACGGGTGTCGAACCCCTGAATTACCCCTATTACCAAATGGTTAAAAATGAGAATGAAGCAATAAGATGTAGTTATTACATGCATTAAAAAAAATGTATTAATTCATAACCGAATTAAAAGAAAAATAAATTGAATCAAAATATTGGTGTTGGTGGAGAGGGAATAGGCAATAGCACCAACTGACTACTGAGAGAAATTAAACTCCTCAAGTGCCGGAAGGTTGTCTGTCTGAGAGGAATTGAATTTCAATTTGTGTGGGATATGATATGATGTTGTGGTGCAGGGTTAGTCTACCAATGGAAGAAACCACAATATTCCCATTTTGGATGATGCTAAATTGCTAATGCTATCCTCCTCAGATACACACATCCATGCCTTGATTGGATTCTACATATTTTGACAAAATGAATCCACATGCAATATATATCCTTCAATTCTTAAATGCATATCGTTTCCATAAATTAATGGATGGATTCTTCACTTGGACAATTATTATTAGAGTTTATATGAAAAAACTCACATGTTTTCATAGTTTTTATGTTTCAATTCATCCGTCAATGTTATTATTTTTAGTTTTGTGAAAATTGACTATATATTAGAGCCCGGTTATAATTATTCATTTTTCACTAAACTAAAATAAAAAAATTAACTTGATGACTTTCATGGAAAAAAATATCATGGAGGAATGAAAACGCAAAAAAGATGAAAACATGTTGGTTTTTCCGTAATAAACCATTATTATTGTTATAATGAAATACATATAGCTAGCGGCCTACACTTGTTATGGAGAATCTGAAATTAATCTATAACTATTGATACGATGGATGGATCATATGTATGTATAAAAACTAAAAAGAACTCGTTTTTTTATTAATTGGTAGCTAGCTAAGCTACTTAATTATTGTAAATTGTAATGAGTTCTTATCTTTAATAAAACTTTGCGGGTGTTCCTTTCGGGGGTGATATCATTGCCGAAGCTCTTGTTTGGTTCTACCTTTTGTTGTTAAAAAAAAATATATAACAACAACGAACGTGACGTAACCCCACGTACTAGGCACTATAGCTAGCTAGCTATGTGGCCTATGGACGAGGTAAAGATGGTTGCGTCTAGAAGGAGGCACCCCAAGTCCCCAACACTGTACCCACATAATACGAGTCGCCTGCCCTACACAACACAAAAAAAGCTTCATGCATTTTAATGAGACAATTTTTTTTGAATTTCTTGAATCAAATGTTTGTGTGTGTGTATATATGTAGACTTAGATTAAAAAAGTATCACTCAACTAGAAGTTCGTTTATGTTCGTTTCTTTAGTAAACGAATGAACATGAACACAATTTATGTTCATTAATTAAATTTAAAAACATGAACATACTGTGTTTGTTCAATTTATGTTCGTTGTCTTTGTTTAATTGTTATTTATTTTTGTTCGTTTAACAATTGTATACTATTATTTGTTTATGTTTGATTATTAGTTAAACGAACGAACATAAACGAACACGAACAAAACCAATTCCATAACGAATGAACATGAGCAGAAAATCTCGTATTCATTTATGTTCGTGACTTCGTGTTTGTTTATTTGTTCGGTTAAAGTTAAACGAACAAATAAGAACATATTATCGTTCGTATTCGTTCGGTTGGTTTACAGTCGTAGATATAAATATTGAACAACAAAGCAAAACTCAATATATTATAACTCATTCGACTTAAAATTAATGTCCATTTGTAGTTTGATACCCTGGGCCGTAGGCCGTAGCCCGTGTAACCTCCCTCAATGGTTGACCTTGCATCTTTATATGGTCTAAAATGTGAAATATATAGGGTTTATCAGAAAAAAAACTAACATTTTTTTTAATATTTTTTGCGTTTTCGTCCATCTATGTTATTTATTTCCATAAAAGTTCTTAAGTTAATTTTTTATTTTTGTTTTGATAAAATTTGGACATTAATTGATCGTTCTTTCTGGAGCACTCTACATCGAATATGGGAACTGAGGAAGAAATTGGTTTTTTCCGAAGGAGGGTACAACTCAGGTTGATCATGTATTTACAGTGCACTTGATGTCATTTAACCGGATATCTATTTGTCTCAAGGTTTTCAACATTCCGTGGGTGAAATGGCGCCGTAGTCCTAGTAGTTATAAATGTCAAAATACCAAAAGGCATTTGTCCTAGCGGTAAAAAGGTGGAGATATAAGTTAGAGGTCACAGGTTCGACTTCCGGCGGAGACAAGTTAAAATTTAGGTGATGAAAGTAAGTCTTGTAGTAAAAAGGAGTAGTTTTAGTATTAGAAGTAGGATAGTTTGCCATTAAAAAAAATATGTCAAATTGTTATTTAAATATATGATTTTTTTTTGTTTGTATTTTGAATAAATTCATGCGTTTAAAAAAACATGTTTATATAAGTACATGTTTATTTAGTTATAGAAAACTGTAAGTCTGTAACATTGACTTTTTACATAATCAAATGAAAGCCTTGACGGCACTTAAATACCTAAAACTAGGTTTAACGATGTGTAAAACTTGAAATCTTATGAAAACTAATTTTTATTAGAGCAAATATCATCCCATGCATCCTAAATGTATGTTTGATAGAACTAGCCAGGAGCGGATCCAGAAAATTTAGTTATCGGTGTCACTTTTTAGAGTAAATTTAATGCTTAAATTTAAAAAAAAATTATAAGACGAATCGGGTCACTGGAATGGATTGTCAACACAAATCTAACAAATAACAAGATTTTTGGGGGTTTTTTAAAGATTTTGACTGATTATTTGCTTCTTCTTTTAAAATTCTATTGTGTTTTTTTTTCTTTTAAATTTTTATGATTAAAAATCAGTAATATTTCAATAAATGTGGGTAATAAAAACATCAAATATAAATTATATATGTATAATACGTTTACATATTTTTCGTAGGTGTCACTAAAAAAAATCGTAGGTGTCACTCAAATTTTGATACATACGTTACTCAGTATTTTGAAAATTTAATGGTGTCGAGTGACACCCGTTTATACAAACTACATCCGCCCCTGGAACTAGCTGTAGAGTTTTTAATAGCTAGAGCTTCTAAGAGTTGAAACTTTTTAAAAGAACTGAAACTTTTAAATTTTTAAATGTGTTTGGTAGAATTAGTTGCAGCTGTAACTTTTAGTATTAAATTACATAACATGATATTTATATTTATTGAATGTGGCAGTTTATGATTAATAGAAGGATAAAAATGTAATTATGTTTGACCAAAAGTTTCAAAACTTTTCAAACACTATATCTATTAGCGTTTTATAAAAGCGCTTAAAAAAAAGAAATCTCTACATGTTACTTCCAAACGTAGCTTTTAGTTTTTAGTAAAACTTTTATAAAATAAAAGCTTTAAAAAAGTTTTTAAAAACTCTCTGTCAAACATAGTCATAAAATAAACCCGATTTTGGTAATTTTGAAGCTTATTTACGTTTTTCTTATCAAATAATATTAGCAACTATTCCAACATAGTCAATTTGACTACCGTATATAATTTGTTTTTTCTTAGAAAAATAATTCATTCAGTGCTTCTAAAATGTACTTCAAAATCATTTAATTTCACATATAATTCAACCACCCAAAACTAATATTGATAAACCCTCTTAAATGGTATTTCAAAAATCTGAGTAATGGTTTTGAGTAAAAACCAAAACACTTGTGATTATGTAAATGAGTTGTTCGTTTACATTTTAATGAAATCATTAATAAGTCACTTATATATAAAATGAGTTTTTAATATTTACCTTAAAAAGTAAACAAACAGAAGAGCTTAAATCCAAAGAGTTTATCAAGATATCATTTAAAAAATTTATGATGATATTTTTATTAAATTATTTGATTAAATTAAGATTGTAATTTTTTAAAACTGATGGGGGAGAAAATATGGAAGGTCAAAGCCTCAAATTCAGCTGCACGACTAGTCCATACTCCATATACTGATACAAAGACAAATCTATATTTATACTTATATATAATTAAACCCATAAATTACTGTTCGCGGCATGTGACAGGCCTCACCAAAGCACGTGACATGGTTCCAAAGGAACACAATCAAATATACCCCCTTTATTAATTACTTACCGGTATAAAAACATTTAATCCGGTATACGTGTCAATACCTTATTGGACACTAGTTTCTTTTTTCTTTTTTTTGTTTTATCCCAAACGTCTCTTCGGAATTGCCTAAAGCCGTTTCATGTTTAGTGACGCCACCTCAGCCAGCCATGTCATAAAGCTGCTAAATAATAGTACGACGCCCACATATTTCCATAATTGCTAGGGATCAAGAAAAAAAAAACCGGACAGAAAAGCAAATCAGAAAATAAAACAGGTGGTTTGGTTTTTAATTTATTTTAAAAAGAAATTTATTTTCATCTATGCTGATGTTTTCTTTAATATTTTGATGTTTTCATTAAATTATGATATTTTCAATAAATTATGACTGATGAACATGACCGATATACCATGTTAGATGAAGATTTGATTAATAAAAGTGGCGTACAAATAATAACCCTATTTGTTAAAAGAGTAGTTGATTAATCACATTGGTTTGAATTAAAATATTTTTAAATAATAATTATATCTAATAGTAATATTTAATTTATTAAACATGTGAACTTATAATAATAGAAAATAAATGTATATATAATTTAAATTTTAACTTTGGATTTTCATACCTTCTAGATTTATAGGTTAAAATTTAAAAATAATTCAAATTGAAAGGTTGTTTTAAAGCTTAAAGATCTTTTATGTTCTACCAAACACATTTATAAATTAGGGTAATTTATCAAATACATTTATAAATTTAAAAGCGTGGTAGAAGTAATTGTAGAAGTAATTGGATACTGCTCAGAAATTGATAAAGTTTGGAGAAAATGCTTTTCTTGGTGTGATATTACACGCTAATTGTGGTATCTCATATAAATATACAAAAGTATTCCACGGGGTCTGTTTAACGGTCATATGGTTGATTTAATAAGGTAGCATGATCGATGTAGATGAATGTAATCACAATAAACAAATATAACATTGTATATATATATATATATTGATAAAACCGATATAAAACAATAAAAGAGACGAAGAGAAATATATATAAATAAGATGGTTATGAGTTTGAGTATCACATGCAGATGAGATGGTTAGGGACTGGCGGTGGCGGTCCAATTTAGGGGTGGTGGTGCGTCATAAATGGTCCAATCCAAGCAACCCTATTCACCATTACGCATCCATCTCCCTGTCCAATTGGTTCTGTTGGTTAGTCTTGTGAACAGGACCACTAGTTATTCATTCTGCTACAATATCTATGTATATATCTATCTTTCTCGATCTTATTCATATATATATATAATAAATAGCTACATAATTTTAATTATTTTGTTTTTTTAATAATAAATTTACTTCCCTGTTATTAAAATTAATCCACAAACTTTCTTTCTTTTTTTAGTGGAAGGTCAAGGAAGACAATACAGTACGTTAACACCAAACACACAGCAGCTACTAGCCCGCCCAAACCTATATATAAAGGATCACAGGCATGCAAAACAACGAGCCCCAACCTAAAATTTAAAAACAAAAACGAAAAAACCACGATCGTTGAAAGTTGAAACCAAGACCTAAAAAATGTGAATTAATTGGGGAACATATATACCACCACTTGACGTATCGGGCTGACAATCGAATAAAACAAAACCAGCCAGGACCAGCTTTGAACCGATCGAAAAACACAACCTCAAACTAGATTTTACGCGTCAAAAAATGCACATCACTTATGAAGGTTTTTAATCAACAGTTTAATGTTTATAATAGATACTAAGAAAAACTATTTAAAACTTATTTTGAAATGCATTCATTAAAACACTCTCTAATGTCTCATTAATTAAACCATCCAAATATTATTTTATAGTAAATTAAAATAATATTATATTTCCATTTTATATATTAACTTACACATGGTTTATCATATCTTGAATTCAAGCACAATATAGAAAATGATTAATTATCATTTATTAAATGAAACTTGCAAACCAAAAAGTAAAGATCGATACTAGTTCTAAATAAGAAATAGCTTTAAGTAAACTAGAATTTAGAATTTACTATAAATGGAACCCAAAATAGAAAGTGATATAATTTTTTAAGGACAAATAGGAATATCCAAAATGCCTAGTGGACCATAATTTATGTTATCAAGTTATAATGATTTTCTTCATAGCATGCAATGCAAAGTAATTCGAACCAAAATAAAATAATACACTGCTAATAATAGCAAGAATCTTTGGTTCATATATGTAAACTTTTAACAATGGTTTGTACTCATTAAGTGATAACTTTAAAGTCGATCATACTGGTGAAGTGGTGAACAATCGATAAATTCGGAGTCTATATATGGCTTTTTATGTTTTAACAATGAAGAACATTTCTTGGTTAATTACTGTTGTTCCAAATTAACATAGCCTTGACTTTATTAAAATTAAAAGAAATTTGTTTTTACACAAGGTTTTTAGAAAACATCGTTACACTTGATTAATCCAGAAAGACAATTAGAAATCTTAAGTCTGTAACGGATTCAGTATGAGGTAAAAATCATTGAGCAAAGAGAATGGAAACTAACTACAACTTCATATACTAATATACTTTGAAGATTACTTACGAAGCATTACACGCAATGTGCTAGACTTCAAGTTAAGTTGCTAGGTGTCAAATGACACTAAGAGTTCCCCCAAACACTTCAGTAGGAAATAATAATAAAGTAAAACATATAATATCCCAGTGAAGTGTTCAGAGGATTTCTAAGGGACACTTGACCTTTCCCTTCATCAATATTCGCCCTTCGTAGTTACTTGGTGTGTTTGATGATTAATATGGCTGATAGGTATATATATATATATATATATATATATATATATATATATATATATATATATATATATATATAGAAAATAGTTAACGAAGTGTTTGATCCACAAATATGGATACATTAGAAGCTTGAACATGGATGTCATTGTGTCTACTATTAGGACACCGACGTTTACTGTATCACATAAAAAGGAAAAAGAATATGATAGTGAGAAGTCATGGCAAGGACCAGGCGAAGAAGGCATCATATTCTCATTTCATCATCTATCTCTTATACACGACTAGGTTCAATTTCTGAATCGACACATATTCGCATACAATTCCGTATGATGATAAAGGTGTAATTTAATCATCGCTAAGCATTTGTAAGGAATCAAATATACCTTGACTCTTGATGATGAAAACACTACAGATCGCGAAAAGGCAAGTCATGCAAGATCTTGACCCAAATCTCAATTCAATCTTTTGTGAAATATTATGTTTAGCAATCCAAATGTGTTAATCAATAATAAAGCTTTCTTGATTCTCTTCAAAAACATTTGTGCACTTGAGGTTCGATAGAAAAATTAGGGTGTGTTTGGTACAATAAAATCTAAAGAATGATATTGTTTATGAGCTTGATTTTCATTCTCTTTTCCTGTTTTTGATAATGATTATGAAGTTTGATATAAAAAATGAATGATAAGTTCAATTTCTTTTTGTTTACGTTAACTAGCAAATGAGATAAATGAATCTATATATCTATATATATTAATAAAGCAAAACACTTACATGCCACATGTCATTTTATCATTTCACTAATTTTTTGATTTCCTGGTCTTTTTCCAAAATTAACAAATCATAAACAATTTAATTTGTTTTCATTTAAGTAAATTTTTTTTTGATTTATTTCCTAATATATTCATTAGAATCAACCAATTGAATTTATTACATTTAAAAAAAAAATATTTGTTGTATAAATAAATTTAATTTATATCATAAAATTAAATTATCATTAAATTCCATAAAATGAATAATCATAACAAATAATATTATCTACAAATTTAATTTAACATTTACTTTTTATTATTTTAATATTGTAATTAAATAAATATAAATTTTATTAGAAAATAGTGGTTATGAAAAAATAACAATAGTATTCTTATATTATTTTAAGTAATATATAATTGTGTGTTTTTATTTTTACTTATATACGTTTTATATAATTATTTTTATTAAAAATATCCACGTAATACGTGGGTAATAAACTAGTTTTACAATACAATCAATTATATATTTTTTTCCATTGAGAAATAATTTGATAAAAACATTTGTAAAGTACATACGATTTCCATATCTTATTTTCACCGAACCAAAACGCCCCTATGTTTTTATGGGAAGTGTGACAATTCTGTATTTATTATACTAACAAAATCAACCAACCAAGTTTTGCATACAATCTAATAGCTGCTCATGATTCCAGCTTATTTATACTAACAAAAACAATGAACGGACTTCAAATTATACGACGAAATACACATATAACCCTTTTTTTGAAGTCTCTACTATTTGACAATCCCTTCATTGACTTCAAAATCAAAAGAAACTCAAAAAAACAACACTGAAAAAGATAAATGTGTTCCTGCGATTTGGACGATGAAATTATAACGTCTCCAACTTTCAAACACCCTTTCGAACCCAAAAATTCATTCTTGAAGCAACCATACCAAACCACTGACTAATTCGGGCTACTCATCCCAATATCCAAAACAAGAATTCAAAACCAACAGGCAAAACAAAATCCATTTTCCAAAAATGACAATTTCAAAACCTGATCCGTATAAACTTAGAATGTGACAAACCAGAAAGCCCATCGATCAATTGATAAACCTTCCCTATTCATTGTGGGTTCTATTCGTCGTTTGGTAGCCCTCGCCCAAACGAGTATTTCACAAAGAACCGATAAGGAAGTCCATATATCAATTGCCATCTTAATTATTTGAAACAACTCGATGAACTTAATAGATCTTTACAGGAGTCCTAAATGACCATAGATCGAACCTATCCAAATTTTAGCGTGTGATGGTTCCCAAACCCAAAACAACAATTGTTCATCAGATGTCATCATTACAAATTTCCAGATTTCCTAAATCCTAGGAAACAACAGTCAATTAAAGTTAAAACACATGAATACACGAGAGAATCCACCTTAGTTTTTATACTAGACCCTTAAAATTAAATCGAAAATGACTCATTGAGATGAAAAAAGCTTGAAAATCAACTGTCAAACCAAAAAACAAATTCAATTGAGACTTGTAGTGTCATCCATTGTCTATAAATCAAACATAAAATTCAATTTCAACTACCACTAATGGACAATACTGAACTAACATGCCGTTACTTCCATATTGATTCCAAAAAACCAAAATTGAGTTGTTTGATCAACAACTCACAAAACCTAAATTAAGAAATCAAACAAACCAGATTGGAAATTATTAAACAAAAATCCAAATACAATAATTTTATTGTGAAATCCAAAATGAATCACGTCTCGAATCATCTGACGCATCGAACCCAAAACTTCCACGGTCCATAAACCCCGAAATGCACATAAGCCGGGATGACAATTTCGGTCATTCAAACAAACGGGTTGACGATCAAAAGTAAAGTTTTTTTCAATGAACAATTTGTTTAATACACCATTTTATAAATTTTCATTTTTAAAAAAATTTGTGTTCACCTACACACAACCAATTGTGTTCAAATACACAACGATGGACTCTATACATACTGGACCGATTGTTGTCCCAAAAACAAAACCCAGCCCGATTAACAAATCCAATCTCAATGGATGGCCATGAAACCCCATCGAGCGATCTTCTGAATATATTACCGAATTATTCTTTCAAATACAAAAATCCACAAAAAAAAAAAAAAAGAAAAAAAATGCTAATTGCCAAACACGAATAATTGGTTATCCTCTTTCTTCATAAAATTGCAGCTCACAACACCAAATGTCACCCAGAAAAAACAAATTGATGCCATAATCAAACTGCGACCAACCACCAGAAGCCACAAACCCTAAATCGGCACTCCATCATCTTCAAACTGACATCACCGAGAAGCCATAAACCCTGAATCGGCACTCCAAACTGCGACCAACCACCAGAAGCGGCGGTTGACATTTTTTAACCGATTTTGAACCTGAATCGTGACACCACAAACAGATATAGTTGCGTACAAAAGCAAATTAGTAATGCTACGAACAACAATCAAGTCGAGACCAAAACAATTTCTTCAAAATTTATTGACCATGAACCAGACACGTTTTCAACTGCCACAAATTACCAATCTCACTCACCAGTCTACTAAATTTCCGTTTTAAGAAAAACAGAATCCAATAACGACCAGATTCAAGAAACTAATGCCGACCAAATGCAACGCGATCAATTATGAGAAACCCAAATTGAATAATCAACAATTAACGAATCAAATAGAATGAAATCAACCGAGAGAAGTACGCAGACCCAATTACAGTGGCTCTGTGGTACAAAATCAAAATCAGAAACGAAATCAAGCAAAAAACAGATTAACATTTAAATCAAGAAGCCTTTTAGAAAGGCTTTAGGGACTGCATTTTTGCCCACACTGAAATAACCATTTAATGACCTTTTATTTATAACTCTCACCTCTAATTACAAAGTGAAATACCTATATTTTGATTTCAAGTCAACACTCAACAGCGGGTCGATGTTTTGATCAGTTAAATTAGATTTCAGAGATTGATTGCAACCTAGGTATTTTTGTTGGGTTAGTAGGATGCCTATAAAAATCCCAACTGTGTTGACGAATTGGGTAACTTGATGTTTGCTTCTTCTATGTAATGAAGGTTTTCCTGTTCAGTCTAGCAGGTTTTTTGCTTGCGGTGTTCATTTTTTCTCAAGAAAATTGCTATGGCTCAAAGGGAAAAATAATAGTTGAATAGTTTATGAGTTGATATGTGACATCGTGATTGCCTTTGAAGCTTCATAAGAAAATTACTTTTGTGTTTGCTACTGAAGTTGTGTATTTGTATTTGGATAACATGGTAAATTTGTAGATATGTTAGTAAATTGATCCATTTTGTGTATGATCATAAAAAATCTTGAATTGAAGATACTTTTTTGAATACCAATGATTTTACATATTCGAACCGAAAGGGATAGATACAAACAAACATTGTCCTCAATCTACAATTCGCAGCATAACTACTGGCATTGCCATTGAGACACATCCAACACTAATTAATTCAAGTTTAACACATCATACCGGAAGAAAATTAATCTATGCAGAATCTCAAGCCACTAATTTGAGCATTTGAACTCGAACATTAATTATAATCAAGAGCAGCATGTCAACATGAGAGTGCTCAACACATCAGACACTCATACTAGAGTTATCATAATTAAGCCTCATAATCACAGTAAAAGGCTGTTCGAAAACTGTTTCCATGAAATGAAGCCATTAAAAGAATTAACAAAGTAACATTCTATGAATATGCCGGCGGCAATTGTTTGGTTTTAACTCAATCTGCAGAAACAAATTAAACCCAACCACCATTCCTCTGCACAAGACAGGTCTAAGACTAATATTATGCAATGAAGCTGTGCAGAACGTTTTTTGTGGGTTGTCACAGAGGTTTGATGGTGTTTGGAATGTTCAATTCATAGATCTATTAACAAGCAAATTGGTTCTGCATTCTGGATAATTTGAACAGGATACATGCACACCCAATTTTATAACCAAGGAATCATTGAAAAGAAGCAGAAAGAGTCTAGCTAACGAATGCTGTGCCATGATTGATTTCTAGAAATTGGTTCTGCATTCTGGATATTTGTTCTTATATGGTATTCTTGGTGGAGGATCCTTCAGTTGATATGGGCTTCTATTCATTGACATCAGATCGGTATGATTCTGGGTCATCTAATTTTGGCAATTAGTTTCATCTACATCATTGGTTTTTTAATGAATTTAGGGATATGTACCAGACAGAAACCAAAAAAATAATAATAGAAACCAAAAACCAAACCCTATTTGTTCAGTACCATTCCAATTCCAACTTAGAACCGGTTTGATCCCAAATCAGACTATGAACCGAATGAAAACTTGAGTTTTCTAAATTAAAATTTACAAGTATAAAAGCAAAAAACAATGTCAATCAAAGACAAAAAATATTATTTTATAAAGCAAAGATTTTTAACCAATTACTACAACTTTGATGATATAGTAATGTACTTAGAAGATCACTTACGCCATATGATAAACAATGTGCAGGACTTAAAAGTTTGCTAGCGCCAAGTGGCACTTGGAGTTCCCCCAAACACTTCAGTAGGAAATCTTAACAAAACATCCCAGTGAAGTGTTCGGAGGATCTCTGAGGGACACTTGGCCTGTTCATTCAACTGTTTACCTTTGTAGTTACTTTAAATGTTTGATGAATAAAAAATTCTGAGGTTATTGGTATATATAGAAAAGAGTAACAGGAATTGAAGTGTCTGATCGATGAACATGGACATATTAGAAGGACGTTGAATGTGGTTGGTATTGTGGTTTAATTAGGAGACCGATATTTCTCAGTTTCTAATAACAAGAAAAATTGAAAAAGAGAAATCATGGTGTGGACCAGGTGAAGAAGGGTATCATATTCTCATTTCGTCATCTATCCCTTTTACAAGGCCCGGTTCAATTTCGGAATACAAACACATCGCATACAAATTTGTATGAGGATAAAGAGATAGATTAATAATCACTCAGATCTGGAATAAAATCACATATACCTGATTCTATATAAAGAATAAATTAAAAGTGACACAGGGTGGGTCAAATATACTGTTATGAACTTCATATCGTACACAGACGAAGCTTATGCAAGATCCTGCCCCAAATAATCTTTTTTAAAGTTCTCTTATAACAGGTCTAATAGTAGCCTTAATTACTCTTATTTGCACACTAGTTAGTCAACCTATTAGTACTATATAGTTTCCAATTGAAGCCACGAAACTAACCACAGATTCATCACGTAATATATATATATATAGAGAGAGAGAGAGAGGGGGAGGTTCCATTGAGAACTTTTGTGCATCGAGGCACAAAAGAACCTCCATTGGCCCTTGGATGAAAAGAATGTGTGGGTTAGATCAAATGGCAAAAGGGTAATTAAATAGAAAGTTTTATGCATCAAGTGCACATAATGAAATTCACGGACGGGTAAAACAGGAATTATGCAATCCTTATTTAATTATTACACTTCCAAAATTAACAAAAATAATACAAATTCAATAAATACATCAAAATACATACATATCGTTCATCTCTTCATGCATATCGTTCATCTCTTCCAAAAACAAATCATGCATATCGTTCATCTCTTCCAAAATCAAAATACAAACATGAATCGTTCATACAAACATAAATCATGCATATCGTTTATCTCTTCTAAAATCAAGAGGGGCTAAGAGAGAGGAGAGAGAGATAGAGAGAAAGAGGGAGTGATTTTAGGAAAGAAGTTAATGGTGATTTTAATACCAAATTTAGCTATTAATTATTTTAAAAACATTTAAATTCAAAAATAATTTCCATATATTTAATATCCCCTAAATGCCCTTTGTGCACCCTTGGTAGATGGTCCGATGCACAAAAGTTCTCAATGGTGCCTCGATGCACAAAAGTTGTCAATCGAACCTCAATATATATATATATATATATATATATATATATATATATATATATATATATATGTATGTATATATATATACATATATATATATATATGTACATATATATATATATGTATATGTATATATATATATATATACATATATATATATATATGTACATATATATATGTATATGTATATATATATATATATAGGCGTGGGTTCAATGGAGAACCTTATGCATCAAAGAACCTTGGAGAACCACAATGCATCGCTAGAAAAACTGAAATGCATCACGTAGAAATCGATGCATCACGCGGGAATTTGATACATCAATTGGAAATAATGTAAAAACCGATGCATCACTCGAGAATTTGATGCATCACGTGGAAATAATGATGCATTACGGGGGAATTGTGATGCATTTGTGGTGGTGCATGGAGGTTCTTCGATGCATGGAGGTTCTCCATTGAACCGACCTCTATATATATATATATATACACACACACACTACGAGTTTCACTAATTAAGTTTGGATTAATATAATTTAAGGGCACCAATTTATATCTCAATTTTGATCAAGAAAAGAGATTACAGCACACCTTAGTTTTTGTGCAGTACCAGTGCATACATTCACTTTAGTACTATATTAACTTTTTGAACATCAAAAGATTATGCAACCATTTAGACGCCAGATAGAACAATGATCAGTACACTAGACAAATCGATCCCCCCGTCATACCACTAGAAATAAGCCAAGCTTCTATATACATAAGCTAGCTAGCTAGCCAGCCTGCCATCATACCCCTTCTAAGAAGCTGTAGCACAATTCACAGGTTGAGGGGATTGGGTTTCTGCCCTGAAACCAATATGCAGTCAATGAGAGCACACATCCTCTCTTATTTTAATGGTTACAGGCAAGGACAGTTTTATTTCTTGTGGTTTTTATCATCAAGTTTTCATGAGGAAAACGACATTGAGAAATTAAGGGACTGCCAGAAATTGGTACATGTTCAGAAATAATACATATAAGCATATCAAATCATATACTTGATCTTCATTCGTTGGATTATCCTGAAAGTAAGTGTGTGCAACCCGGCTTGAGACGAATTGATGTTTAGGGCTAGTGATTGGATCCTATCTATTATCCAAAGAGTCATAGACGATTCCGGTCGATTCCCTTCTTATGGAGATAATTTTTTCTGTATCTTCCATTTAATAATGGTGTGGCAACTATAATCATCTAGTTAAACAAATTCGTTGCATAAAATAGAATTCCCATTACCGGGTTGTGAAGCACTTTGACAGGAAACAACGATAACAGTGAACTGGCAGCAAAAATGTTCTAGAGGAAGCAAAGAAAAACATCATTCATAAGTGTCATTCAATGATAAATATAAACAAAACAAAGAAAATAATGTAATTGAGATTAAACTCATAATTTACCTTTTCTCACATGTAGCTCCTCCCCCTCTTCCACTCATGCATGTTTGACAATTATAAATAATATTTGGATGCATCGACAAATTAAAACTCCAGCCAAGAACTAGCTAGATAAAGTAGAACCAGCAAACAAAAATATAAAATTCTTCTATATGAAAAGCATTACCTAACAAATCTATAAAGTTCCATGAAACACTTATGTTTAATCAAAGCAGAGAGATCTTTTCGGTGTAAAATGTTACGCCTGGTTAATTAAGTGGTTATGGGAAATTAAACCAGGAAATGAATTGCTATGTTACATATCCCACATTAATATTTTCTATTTGATTACTTAAATATTTGGTTTCTATTTTGAGAGACATAATTGTAGAGCTTTGTGAACCTAATCAGAGATTATTAGATTACATCTTTACGTACCCTCTCATGTGGAATGATATCCCAATCAATATGTGAGAAGCCAGAATTAACCTAGTCACGTATAAGGAAAAGATGATGAAATGAGAATATAATGCCTTCCTTCATCTGGTCCTCACCATGACATCTACTTTTCTGATTCTTTTACCTCTTTATGTGAAGAATAAAACATCAGTTATGAGGAAATCCCCTCATTCTTCTATATATATACGTGTGTGTAAGTATGGCATGTATATTGTCAAACACATCAAGTAACTACAACGAAATACAAATGAAAGGAATTGAAACGTCAAGTGTCCCTCAGGGATCCTCCGAACACTTCACTAGGATGTTTAACGTAGGATTTCCTACTGAAGTGTTTGGGGGAACTCCAAGTGCCGCTTGACTTCAACAAAGTATAGAAGTCTATCTTATTTCTTATAATGCTATATATGTAAGTGATGATCTAATTACATTAGCATATATGAAGTAGTGTTAGGGTAGACATCTTTACTCAAGGTGAGTCTTTTGCTTCACACATATTCAATACTTTGTCAAAAATCTATAATAAATATATACGAGAATTTTGTAAGTACCTTCAAATTCTTCAGCTTTTATTAATTACTCTAGAATGATTGTGTTTAAATATAATAGTTAATATCCTTGTGAGAGCTCAAACTACTTTAACCAGTCAAGACCAGGTTTGGAAGAAGTAGTGAATATATAACAAATGGATCAGATTATATTCATTTTCTTGAAAATGTAAGTTTCGAGTCTTAACAAATGTAATATATATAATATGTGAGTTTTTTCTTCTCTCCATTTAACAATATGAATAAGATCTGTGCACTATTGTGTTTGATGTCACCTGACCTGGGGACTTTATTGCATCTCTATGACGGATATTCAACTCCACAGACGAAAATTCACATGTGCCAGTGGAAGCATATGTACATCAGTACTTGCACTTGTAGAGAAACCATTAATTTTGTCATCAACATGCGCTAGATCAAGATATTTGTAATGTCTCTTAAAACTTATCATGTACATCACAAAAAATAGCCATATATGCTTGAATTCAAATGATACACAATAATTACAATGAATGTTAATTTGATAACGCGTGCAGATAAAAATGTTAGGTGTAAAAGTTATGATTACATATAAACATATGTTCAGTAACATAGTAGGGAGACCATATAGCATAATTGCATTACTGAAAAAAAAACCACAACTTAATTAGTTAAAGTAGGGGATGGAACCTCAATATAGGGATTTTGGAAATTTTCACTCACTTCATATGAAATGTTTTAGTGGCTAAATTGTTTCAGTCACTATGTGGTGCTTCCCAAATCCCAACTAAAGTAACATTCCAATGTGAGATTAGAGAAGATTTTGAGTGATCTTCTCATAGACTTATTTGTGCACCAAACTTGGTGACTTGGTGTTGGACTTCTACCAGCTATCGTCTCATTATTGGCGCCCTAGCTTATAAAATTTACAAATTAACGCCATTTGAGGTGGATTTGGGGAGACTGGAAATAACAGTACACTATAATTAACTAGGCATATAGTTTGTGGTGATAATATAAAGTACCACATTCATTAGAAGCAATGATGTTTATAATTAGTTGACATTCTTTCTTTGGAAAAGGCTTTCAAGGTCACGTGTTGCACCATCTTCCATGCTTTCTTTGGAAGGCTTTCACTAGCAGTCCCTGTGTTTGTGTGGATTAAATGGTTGTACTTTTATCGCTAATTTTGGGGTCAACTAATTAAAAGACCCTTTTTATTTGGCAAAAAGAAAGAAAACTTCCATTGAGTTTTAAAAAAAAAGTTGTAGTCTGTGTGATACAACTGTAATAAAAAAAAAATTCCCCAAGCAAATAGTTGACACATCGTTCTATTTGAAGTTTAATATATATGACCAAATTAAGTTCTATAAAGCGAACTTGTTATCATGACCCTACATCTTAACCAAAATGCTATAAAGATGACTCGCTAATTCCCCAACCCTTCGCGCGATTGTAATAAACATGTGCACAAATCAAAGAAGTTACATGTCAGCTAGAAGACTTAGATCAGTAAACTTGCCCGCTTAGAAATTTATTTTTGTCTTCCAACTTTTAATATTATTTCAATTAAGTAATTAACCCTAAATTGGAATGAAGTTGATAAGAGAATCACTGATTGTACGTATTGATTAACTGTCAACTTTTTAGAGGCTGACTCTCTCCCTCTATTTGCTTCTTACATACAAAAGAGTACGTAATCATCCTGTAACCACTGATCAACCCCTTATTTACACATCTTGATCCCATGCAATCAAGTCCCTAGCACCAACTTTCTAACTGACCACAACAAATCATCTTTAAGTGACTGTCATACATATACAAAGTTAAGACAAAATTATCTAGTCTTTTTCCTTCTGCAGTACGTAGGTAGTGATGGTTTAACATTCTGTTACATCATATTTGTTCTTGACAATTCGACTTTTTATGTTGTATGAAAGATAAAAGATAAGTGTATATGGTAGTAATTTCCATGTCCTGTTTGTCTTAGATAACTTGCAAATTATGTCTTTAAAGCAAATTATTTTAAATTTAATCCCTAAATTAGGGGGCTGATCAGGGAAGTTACGTATCTCCCCATGGAACAATCAACTTGAAGGGTTGTAATCCTTCATTGTGTCGCTTGTATTGTACATACTCTTTCTGAAGTTGTTGAATAAGAAAGATTATCAGAGATATATCGTTCGTTCTTATTCTTCAATTCCAAATTCATTTATTGCTTCCACTGCCAACAATTAATGCCGTTATGTTTTGAGCTAACACTGAGTTTCCAGATTTCGATTGTTGGCATTAACTTGAATTAATTTGCACAAGACTTATCCAACATGTATAGAAGAAGTTGGTCTTAACGAACAACAACGCCAGAGATCTTGCTTGGAGTTGATGGTTGGTGAACATTTGAAGGATACTACATCCACACGATGGATTTGACCAGCAAACGGAAACCACTGCTCTGTATGAAATCACCTCAGAAAACAAGGAAAGGAAGTTAGGTGGTCTGATAAACTTTGAAACCAGTGGGTAATCCACAGCAGGCCAGTGTGAACCGCTTCAATCAACCGAGTTGAAATTGTCCTTTTAACAAGCTAGTAGCTATATAACACACACAGATCTAGCAAGAGGCGCAGAAGGATTAATTTGTTGTACACAAAATCTAAATAAAAACATCTTTGTTTTTAATTATTTGGAACTAAGAAAATAGAGAGTGCAATTTGATCGGCTGCGTTTCAAATTAATCTCAGGTGGCTGTAGGGATCCAGGCCCTTTTACAGAGATGTTTAATTCTGTATATAGTTGTACCAGAATTTGTAACCAACAGTTTGGAGATTTAGGTCAAAACAACGGCATCTTCAACGGCTTTGAGGATCTAGCTACTTACAGTTGAAGTTATAATATCAAGGATGGACATAACTTGCGAAATATTTATAGTGTTCTATTTTGACATGAGTTGACACTTTGAGATGAAAATATCAAAATAGCATAGTCTTCAAAAGAGAATACTATAAATATTTTGCAAGTAATATTCCCTTTCAAGTAATATATGAAATTGAGATTTAAATTTGAGGCATGATACTTCATGAGACACCAAGTTTAACCTTTAGTACACTGATCATATTCATTATTTTATTCAATTATACTCGCCTTCACACAATTATCTTATTATGTTTTCACTGATCGAAGGGAATTTTTTTGGCTTTTTTTCCAGTCAATGTATTCCAAGTGATTAAATCATATAGATTTTTTCATGAGTCACTAGACCATCTACACTAATCAAATGTATGACAACATACACCCTCAATTATCTGCTACTTTAAAATTCATTTAAACTAATAGTCTAATACTAAGATTTTGTTGATGGCTTCTTATTCAAAATTTGATGTACATCCATATGCCTTTCAAAAGGTGAATCGGTGACTCCTCCAGTTCCCAAGAACAATTAATGAAAATTTATTGATCCCAATTAAATGGACCAAATCTGTTCAAACTTCTCGTGTGCCAATATTGCAATTCAATACTTTGTTGCTATAAATTAGAGGGGCCGGGGGTTTTCCCTGTATAACATTGATATAGGCCGGAGTAAACATATAGTAGTACTCATCGATCATACAAGATAGGAAAGTATCATGTTACCCAATTGCTCCAGTGATAAATGTTGAAGATCCATTAGAAAAATAATTTCCAATTTCAAAGCTGTTTTTGCCAATATATAGTAATGTATGAAGGAAAACAAAAGTAGATTTTGCTTATCATATTGTTATTATTGAGCAAATACTCAATTTTATATGTTACCATATGAAAGTAGGTTGACGCAACTGTGTTTATACTTTTTGATCACCCTCAAAATCTTTAGAAAATACTAAATAAAAACTTACAAAGAATTATAAAGAGACTTCTAGCTTGATATAGTGTCAAGTGACACTCAGAGTTCCCCCAAACACTTCAGTAGGATATCTGAGTTAAAATACATCCCAGTGAAGTGCTCGGAGGAACTCTAAGGGACACTTGACGTCGTTTCCTGTGTGGTATTTGTGTTACTAGATGTATTTGGTGAAAAAATGTGCCATACAGTCATGGGTATATATAGAAATGAGTTCAGTTTGATGCGATGAACATTCAAGCATCCAAAGTTCGGACAAATATGGTCGGCATTGAGTCTTGATTCAGAGATCGACTGTATCTTTTTACTTTTACATAAAGTGAAAATGAAAACCATAAAAACAGGAAACGTGTTTAGAACCAGATGAAGGAAAGCATTATATTCTCACCTCCTCATTTATCCCTTGTACGCGTCTAGGTTCGTTAACTCATTTCACATATATTGGATCCACCGACTTTATTCTTTTCCCCTTTTGGTTTTTGTCATTCAATCTTAAAAGTGCTTTAATTCAGTAGTGATTTTTGTTCAAACGTCTGGTGCATCTTTATCATCAAGAGGACACCTTAATTTAATGAGCTAATAATTAAGCTTTGCAAGTTCATGTGAACCATTTCCTCCATAGGCCAATAATCCACCTGTTTTTAGCAAGGAAGGAAGCATGCTGCAGCCATAAGGAAAGGTTTCCATTAGGCATACCTACTTATTTATGCATCTAATCTCACTTTTACGTACGTACAAAGGGGTGTGCAGCTCAAAACTGAAGCAAATCTAGTTTCAACAAATTAATTGAACATATTAGTTAATTTGGCGTTTCTTTTTGAAATGGGAACTCAACCGAATCGTACGTGTAGTCGGATTTCAGGTTATTATTGTTAAGGAAAAAATGCATGACATAGTTGTATACTTTCAATTTAGTTTCGATAAAGGCTGCGTACGTACTTCTTTTCACATTTAGGTTGTATACTTTCATAAGTGTTTTGATTTGGTACTTAGGTAACCTCGAAACCGTTACTACCTGTTGCTATGTTGACATGTAGTGGTTTGGTTTAGGTTGTGTGCTTTTAAAAAGATTTTGATTTAGACTGTGTTTTCAATTCAAAACCATTTCACTTTGGTAGCTGAACAACTTAATAATCAGTATCAAGTTGCATTAATGTTTCATTCATTGACGTCTTCCTTTTGGATCGCTCTTACATCATTAGTTTTCAAAAGGCTAGATTGGTTGTTGAGTAGCCTTGTAACCGATAACAATGTTTCCTCCATCACCGTCTTCCTTTCTGATCACTCTTACACCATTTTTTGATTAATAATTAACTCGATTAAGTAAATTAATTAGATGTGAAAGAGTATATCAAAAAGAATGTAAACTGACCGTATAAGATCACAACCCACTTTTGCAGTTATAAGTCCATGTTTAATTTACTTAAATTCAAGTTAGTTATTCATTGAAAGTGGAGTAAGTCAGAAATAAAGTCGATGATGGAGGAAACATTGTCATGGGTTACGAGGATACTTAACAACAAATCTTTTTAAAAAGTATTGGGGAAAATTATGTAAGAGGGATCTGAGTGGAAGACATCGATGAATAATGCAAGTTCATACCAAATGTCAAGTTTTTCAACTACCAAATCAAATCAATTTTAAAAGTATACAGCCTAAATCTAAACATTTCTGGAAGTACACAACCTTAATCAAAATATTGAAAAAGTATGTACACGTCAGCATAGTACCAAACAACTTTGAAAATACAGCCTAAATGTTTATCTTTCTTTTTTTTAACAGCAGAAAAGTGGCCGGTATTTATTGAACTATAATGCTAGCGAGTTTCTAGCAGATCCAATGCCTGATCAATTACAACTAGAACTATATATACATATCATATCCATAGTGGCTTGCAATACCCAAATCTAACCATTCGAAACTAGCTAGCCTTGTTACATGATCTGTTTGAAACCCAAAAAATGTGTTTGTTTGCGGTGTACCTAGCCCTAACACTTGCTCGTTTCTTGAATTCCGTATGAATCAAATAGTAACTAGCTAGCTGCTAGCACCACCACCTTAAGTAGTTAAGTATTTTATAATCTTCTTCATATATAATTAGACCGAGGGAGCTTGTGGTTGATGATTATACTTTGATTGATGTTTCCAAATAAAAAAAGTGAGAACTTTTGGACGTATCCAAAGATCCCAGAAGTACCTTAATCTGATGAAAGCAGGTCGATAAGCTTTGATGGACACCAATATTACCCCCAAGGACCCAATGAAAGGGTTAAAGGAGAATCTGGATTATGGCTGGCTGAATAACTGATACAACAGATGATATTTTATTGATTGACAGAAGAGAGACTATATTTATATAAAGTTGTAAAATTAGCTATGTTAAAATCCCAACCCTTATAATTTCTATGTTTTGTTGGCTAAAGGAAAAGGAAATAGAAGTCTTTTTTGTCATAAAATTCTCTTCTCCATTAGAATTTATTTTCTTACCTAATAGGTAAAAATATTAAGATTTCATTCTCATTATCCGATTATGCTATCAACCACTATCTACCATATATATTGACCCTACATCAACCACCCACCCCAATCCTGTCCTTACCTACCATATCCCAACCATCCACCCATCCAACCTCACCAACCCCACCCACCCATCCTACCCTACCCTAACCATACCCCAACCCACCCACCCCCACTAATCGAATCCTACCTTACCTCACCCACATTAATCTTTCCTACCCTACCTAACCATACCCCACCCAACCATACCCTATTCCACCTTTACAAACTAAATAGAAAGATAACAAAAAATGAAGTTTAATTTCATTCTAGTCAACCAAACATCAACCAATGAAATTTAATTTCATTTCAATTTTTCATTCCTTTTGACGATTCTATTCCTTTTGAAAATTAACTGTTGATCAAACCTCCCTTAGTATGGTGGTATTCCGATTCATTCAAGCAAACGCGTTGACGACCAAAACACAAAACTAAAACTATTTGTTTAATACTTCATTTCAATAAATTCATTTTTTTTAAAACAAAAACATGTTCAAGCTTAGTGTTTTATTACATGTCAATTTGATCATCCCGTCCGTTTGACCCACTGGATCGAAATTGTTACACCAGACCTTACATATGGTACATATATATGGCAGGGGTCAACGGAGCAGAATTCCTAGTAGGGCTAATGGGCAGAGACCCCTAACACCCTTAACAGGAAGAGCTTTCTTTTTTGAAAGGTAAACCCTAATGAGTTAAAGCCATAGAAATAGAAACCGTGATTATCACTTTTTTGATTAGTAATTCTTGTTCATAATCCCCAAATTTATTCAAGTCTCGAGTTTGGTTCAAGCTTAGTTTCTTAATACAAATCATTTTGACCCTTCCGTTCATTTGACCCACTAGGTCAAAATTACCACCCACGCAATACCCAAGGTATAAGGGGCAGACTGGCAGAGCCCCTTACGGTAGATCGTAAATAGGAAGCACTTTCCTTTTCGAAAAGTAAACCCCAATGAGTTAAAGCCTACGGAAATAGAAATTGAGATTATCACTTTTTGATAAGTGATTCTTGTTCATAATACTTCAATTTATCCAAGTCTCAAGTTTTGGTTCAATTTGCCATAAACGGTTCTGCCTCTTAACGTACCCTGCTAGGGTGTTGCCCCTAAAACCTCACTTATCGGAAAATCATGTGAATTATGTCATAATTAAATATCTAAATATGATCTTGAATGCGTCAACACCAAAATGTGTATGTGAGTACTTTACATCCTATCTTTTGAAGTACTAAGATATATTTTGGAGAGCTAGATCGATGATGAGCTTGAGTAATAACAAACAATGCTAACTCCTACAGTTTCTTTCTCTGGGATCACCATGGTTTTTCATTCGCAGTATTGTGGTTTTCCCCCCCATCTGAAAATGAATAATCAACATCCTCCAAGGTTCAAGCTTCAAGCACATGTTTGTCTATTTGCGCACTCGCATTATTTTCTATGTGTACCACCATTTAACCACAAAATGGTTATATGTTCACCAAGCCAAACTCATCAAGCTACTAAAAAAGAAGACAAAACAAGCGAAATTCCAGAGATTTAATTCTGTGAGCACTTCATTGAGATATTTTAATTCACACCCATTATCGATCTTATTATTGTTATCATTAAATGGAGTTTTATTGGCATCTTTCCATTTAACATATTTCAAGTAAATCATATAGATCTCTTCAGGTATCGCTAGACGACCATCTACACTAATTAAAATATGAAATGTATGACGAAGATACACGCTTAATTTATTATCTGCTGCTACTTTACAATCAATATCCCAAGATTTTGTTGATGACTTCTTATACTGAAATTGATATATAGCGAGATGTCTCCCAAAAGGTGACTTCTCAGTTCCCAAGAACAATGGAGGTCTCTTGATCCAAATCCGTTCACAGTTATCCCGTTAAGTTTCAGCAGTTGCAATTCTATAAATCTGCTGCACACTCATTGCTAGATTAGAGTGGGAATTTACCCTCCACAACACTGATATATATAGAGGTGAATCGATATTCAAAAAACTTAAACAGTAATACAACATAAGTATAGAAAAACTTATCATATCCATGAAACCCGGCCAATTGCTCCAGTGGTAAAAATGTACATGTACGTTAAAGATTAAAACATAATTTCCAGTTTTGCAAAGGTGTGTGGATATATAATTATAGTTGATTTTTGTTTATGGAAACCCACCCTCATGTTCATATATATAATAAATATACGAAACTAGCTGGTAGCTAGGTTGACACGACTGTTTTCTATAATTATCGCCCTCAAAATGTTTAGGGGAATATCTTCAAAAGATACTAAGAAAACTTACAAAGAATTATAAAGAGGTTTCTGGCTTGGTTGTGTCAAGTGGCACTCGGAGTTCCCCCAAACACTTCAGTAGGAAATCAGAATTGAAGTACGTACGTACGTACAACATGCATCCCAGTGAAGTGCTCGGAGGAATTCTAAGGGACTCTTGACATTTTTCTGTGTAGTATGCATGCATATATGTTAATTACTGGATTAATGTGTTTGTTGAATAAACATGCCATAATGTCATGGGGTATATATACATAAAGAAAAGAGTTGAGATCGAGAATGTGATCGATAAACGTACATACATGCGCACACATTCAAAGTTGGAACGTATGTGGCCAGCATCATGTCTCCGTTAATTAGAGATGCTGCATGTGTACGTTGTTAATTTGCATTTTCACATAAACGGAAAACGAAAACTGAAAACATTATTAACACAGAAAACATGGGTTAGCTAGAACCAAGATGAAGGTGGTATGGATAGATTATATTCTCATTTCATTATCTATCCCTTATACACGTCTAGGTTCAATTCGTTTTCTCATTTCTGATTGCCTTCAGCCCTTCACACATGATAGGATCTGACAACTTTATTCTTTTTAATCGTACATCATTCTATCTTAAAACAGCTTTAACTTCAGTACTAGTATTTTTGTTTTTTGTTTTTTGTTTTTTGTTTTTATTTTAAAAAAATCCGACATAAGGACATGCTGCTGCACCTCAGCTAATTATTATAGCCTTGCAAGTTCATGTGGTTCAGAGAAAGGTTCCTTCCATTGGAGTAATATATACTTGGTCATTTGATTGCTTGTATGTAGATCTATACCACTTAATTATTTATTTCTTGAATCATGATTTATACTGTAAATACAGATGAACTGCTAATTAAATTGGGTTTATATATATCGCAGAATGGTAACATGGTTTCAAATTTGTTTTGTTTTTGTTTTGTTTTAATTACTATAATTTTTTCGTATCGTTTAAGTCATTAAAGTTTGAGAATTTGTTCCATTTAAACCATTGATCAACATTGGGTTGCGTTTGGCAGAGAGATTCGAAGAGAAAAGAAAAGAAATAAATTAAGGATAAAATCAAAGGTTTTTTAGACCATAAAATTTAAAAATACAATAAACATATGGTTGTTGTAATTCTCTTTTCCTAATTTTAGTTTCTACTTAATTCTCCACTATTGCTAGAGAAATGAAATAATGGAATTTTAACTTATATATACATTTATATAACTTGAGAATTCATAGACAACTTATATATAAAATTCAAATCTCTCAACTAATAATTTGTCTTTATTTTCTTTCTCTTTGATTCTCTCCACCAAACACTTGAGAAAATGACAAAAGTCTAATACAATATAAAAAGCAGTTTTAAACAAAAATAAATAGAAAATAATAGGCTGCATAAAATACAAAGAGAAAATAATAATAAATCAAACAATGACCTAGGCATGCCTTACACCTGCTGCATGTCAACCGTTTCATTTGGCTGAAGGCTAGAGATGACGATAGCATTTTCAACCATTAAACTATATAATATTTTATTTTTAATGTGATAATTGTTATTCGTATAATATCTATCTCTATCTATTCTATTAAAATAGTAAATAGATGTCACTTGGCACCTAACTAAAATGCCACTAGGCATAACGTGGATACGACACGTGTATACTCTATAATTTTTATATTAAAATAATAATTGTATTAAATAAATTAATTTAGAAATAAAATATCCTCCTATTATTTTGGATTTCGAATTTAAATTTGAGTCTATAACTCTTATTATTTTGGATTTCAAATTTAAATTTGAGTCTATAACTCACATCTTTTGTTGTCTTCTTATTCAAACTTCTTAGCTTTAATATTTTTTTTTCTTTTTTGGTTATTATTTAATTTTTAATTATGTATTTTACATTTAACCCACTTTATATATATATATTCTATAATCACTTTAACATTATAATATTGTTATTTTTTTGTAGTTTCTGTAATAATTTTTCAGATATATAGTTTCGAAAAAACAAATTATCTAATATTCCGTGTAGTACACGGGTAATATACTAGTAATGCAATATAATACAATGTTTCAAGATAACAATAACCGTATGACTTATAGATTTTGTTGATGATATACACCGACTAAACAACTAAATAATTAGATTACTGATATATACCTTCTTAGACTATCAAAGAACTAGTTGAATACTCGTGCGTTGCTTGGGTGATGTGTGGTGAAATTAATATTTATAATTAATTTTTTTTGAACGTCAAATTAACATACTCCTATTCCTAAACTACCATTTTGCCCCAAATGGAGACTTGAGAAGTTACTTCCACTGCCTAAATTCCAACTTGTCTCCGACGGGAGTCGAACCCGTGTACCAACACTTACACGTCACCTCTCATATCAAATGTGTTAAACCCCATTGGTATTTATAATTAATTGATGGCACAACAAAAATTTATTTTTTTTAAGAAAACTATACATTGTTTGCGAAAAAAAATGTAAGTTATATTAATCATGAATATTAATTATTAGACATAATTATATTTGAAGTCTATACATATCTAGTTTAATACATGTGAGTTGATCAAAAGACTGATTTTAGTTTAAAAAAAGAAACTCGTGTATAAGAATGAAGTATATAGGAAAAGAAATAATAATAATAATTTACAATAAAATGAAAACTCGTCATTTTTCCATCAACTAATATATAAACACGTATTTACAAAGTATTACTTACAATATCGTCTAACATAATTTATAATAACAATTTATTCAAACCAATTAATAAAATGTTATCAAACAAAAGCAGTTATCATAAAAAAATGTAATAAATCTTAATAAAATCACATTGAACAATTTAAACGGCAAATGACATATCTCATTGGCTAAATATTTATTTAAAACATTATTGCTTCATTTTTAACGGAGATCTTTATTGTTCTTCATGGTAAACTGAAAAAATATTAAAACATGTGTTAATTTTGAAACATTAATACATAAACAAAACAAATAATGAGAAGCTTTAATGTCAATGTGACGTTTTTTCTGAGGTTTGAATTAGGGATGACACAATTTTGACCCAACGGACGGGACGATAAAAATGGCTCGTAGTAAAAAAAGTAAGCTAGCACATAAATTTCTCTAAAATAATAAATGTCATATGTTTACCTATTTTATAATATGTATTGATTAAAAAACTATTTTTATATGTTTATCTACCGTATTTTATATGTTTGTTAAACTGAATCATCAATAAAATTTAAATCTAAATGTAAATGTTATCCCATCAATACTTATCTATATATTTAATAAAAAAAATTCCATTTTCTTATAAATTTATTAAAATAAATAAACATTATATAAAATTATTAAATTATAAAAAAATAAACAAACGATATATAAAAATATATTTTATAATATTTTGTTTATTATAATAAAATATAAATTATTGTTTTATCTATAAACTAAAATTTTAATCTATACTAATTTATATATATATATATATATATATATATATATATATATATATATATATATATATATATATATATATATATATATATATATATATATATATATTTATAAATGAAAATTTTAGAATAATCAACTATTTATATCTACTTTATAAAACTATAAAAATAATAATTTTGAATAATTAATGTTTAATTATAATTTGTATACGTAAATAAATATCTCATTATTTTATGCAGGTTTGTTAGTATTGATAGGATTGCTGATGTTATCCCATTATTTTCTGAATTTTAACAAATTATATTGCGTCAAATCAGCGTCCTTAATTTTCTGTATTTTAACCAATCATATCGTGCCAAATCAAACCTTAACTTTCTGAATTTTAACCACTAATATTGCGCCACGTGAGCATTTTTTCTCTCTGCTCCGTCGGATATATATATATATATATATATATATATATATATATATATATATATATATATATATATATATATATATATATATATAATGTCAAATTCACCTCTAAACTTTACAGGTTTAGTACACATTAGTTTGCTAACATCTATGTATATATTTACCTTATATGTTTTAAATCTAAGAGTCGGGATCCTAAACATATCATTACAATTATAGCTAGGATACAATCATTCGCACATATTTTATGTTCTTTCGGAGGGTTATTTATCAAAGAATGTCAAGGGGAAATAATTAAATTATGAAAAATCTTTATCAGAATTAAGTTAAAGAAATAAATAAATTGATCAATTTGTGTCTTCCTTGGAATTTTAACTTTACAAAGTAATAAGAAGTTGTAGGCTTTTGGTCGGTGGAATTATAAGAGAACGAAACTGAAAAGCATGAATGATTTGAATGCTACTGTTACTCGTATGTTTTGCTATTCATTCATAAGTTAAAAAGAATACTAAATAAACACTAATGTGGCGTTTGGTTCACCTAACGGAATTTGAATTTTAGTTATTAATATGGTTGATGGTGAATATAGAATATGGTTTTTAGTATTGGTTAGAGATATAGGTCGGAATCTAATTCATTTATATGTTGAAATTTAATTCATGTATGAGTTGGAAGGAATGTCACATGTAAACAAAAAAATTTGATGGAAAATACATAAAATTTAACACATTTTATAAGTTATCAAAAATCGCAAACAAGCTAAGTTTAAATGTCAATTCCATTACATGAACCAAACGCCAGCTAAGAGGACATTTGGTAATAATGAATCGAAGAAAAGGGAAATTGCTCATAAACAAACATTGGGTGATATGAATTTAAAAAACAAGAACCAAAAAGTATTTGCTTTTCAATATTTTGATTCTTTGCATTTGACGAAGAATGTAAATAACAAGTTATGTGGTGTCCGCGCGTTGCGACGGATGTATAGCTATGTATTTTTCGTACTTTAACAGATACAGTTTAAACGATTAGATCATACTTTATTTATAAATTAATTAGTAATAAAAATTTAACATAAAAGATAAAAAGATCTATATAAATTATACTAATTAAAATTAAAAATAAATTAAATGAATTGAATAGGTTGGAGAAAAAACTAATCACCAACCCATATATATATATATATATATATATATATATATATATATATATATATATATATATATATATATATATATATATATATATATATATATATATATATATATATATGGGTTCCGGTAAGAACCCTCATTACCGTGAGAACCACTCCAAAATGCACAAATTTAAAAATTAAAAGTTTTACTTAAAATCATTATTAGTTTTAAATATTAATAAATATCATAATCTAACACTAAAATTACATTAAAAAATTACATTCATTAAATTATAAACTAAATGCACAAATTTGAACATCAAATGCACAAATTTCTTAAATGCACAATTAGTACATAAAATGGAAAAATTATAGCATGAGATGCGTAATTTTAGACATGAAATGCATACATTTATCAAAAACATTTAATTTTAGTATCAAATGCACAATTTTATATAGTGGATGCACAAATTTTAGAGTGGTTCTCACGTTCTCACGAAATATAGGGGTTCTCATATGAACCCAATCCTATATATATATATATATATATATAGGCACATGACATTAGCTACAAAACACACATTTATCATCTATTGTAGTTATTACAATAAACAAAACATTACAAACTCTATCACTAAATAGTAATGTTATGTTAAACTTAATATAAAACATTATGTTAACCTAAATATAATAATGTTATTAATATAAAAAATATAAAATAAACTAAACATTACAAACTAATTAGAATTTATCAAATATTATGTTAAACTTAATATAAAATAAAGTTGATTGTTTAAGTAATCACAAAGATACTGAAATAAGACATTATAAATCAATAAAATTATTATAAACCAAAAACTATTATAACCAAAATAAATCTTATTTTCAAAATGTCTAAGAATTCATTAGTATTTAAATTTATTAAATTTTAAATCAAAAAAATATAAGAACATGTAAATATTCTCATCATATAAGTTACATATAAATAACAATAATATATGTAGAAGCACACTTTAGCAAACCCTATCACTAAATAGTGTTTTGCAAAATCTTCTTCTAGTGCATTTTAGCACAATAAAATATAACTAATACTTAATTTTCATCTCTAGTACATGTTAGCAAAACTCATTTATAAATTATTTTTCATTGTTGATG
This sequence comes from Centrapalus pauciflorus, assembly GCA_020465985.1. Classification (NCBI taxonomy): domain Eukaryota; kingdom Viridiplantae; phylum Streptophyta; class Magnoliopsida; order Asterales; family Asteraceae; genus Centrapalus; species Centrapalus pauciflorus. Next base: position 1,350,410 of record JAANYP010002881.1, read on the forward strand.
TGATAAGAACAAATTAGCAAAACCCACTTATGAATAGTGATTTCACTAGTGAATAATGTATAAAGGTTTAATTGAACAATTACACCAAAATGAATATTATATTCCATTCTACTGAGAAACAAAGTCATCATTGTAAGCAAAGTAGCTTGTAAATATAATGAATTTCATTCTCTTTGATTTCCCCATATTAAACATTCCCAAAGGATGTACTTTATTCGTGGCATAAAAATTATAAGAGTTTGAATTTCATTTTAATGTGTTTCGAAATCTGAATTTAGGAAATAAATTAAATTAAACAAAATTATATCCTTTTAAATCCATGATCAAAGAAATTTGATATTTTCAGCAATACCTCTAGTCATAACATCATGCACAAAATACACAAAAGAAAAAATTGGAATTTACATTAAGAACTTCAAATATCATTCTACTAGCCGAACGTACCCTAAAAATCTAATTATTTTGTTTATGAGGATTTTGAGTGAACACAAAAACAAATCTACTTAATTTTTATTCTTTATGATTACACCTGTCAAAGGCATTCTTAGTAGGCTAGTGAAAATGGAATTGAACCCAAGACGAGTTAATCCTACATTGTTTTGGTTAATCATCTCTACTCTAAAATCATCATCAGCCTAGACGAAACAGAATCTCTCCATTCTCAATTTCTCATTAACCAAAAATAAAACAATAAGGGGGCGTTTGGTTCGCATATTTTTTTTCTCTGCGATTTACATTTTGTCAAAGGATTTACATCATGCAGCATTTACATTTCTCAGGATTTTGTCAAAAAATCTTCATTATCTTTTAGGAAAAAGTTGTTAATATGAAAAATGCAATGTAACTGGAATTTAAAATCCTAGGGGGAGACTGAGTTTTTTAATGACAAAGAAGGAATAGATTTATGAAATCCTGAGATTTTAAATCCTTACTGAAATCTGCGAACCAAACACATGATTTTAAATGCAAATCTCAGTGAATCCCAGGAAATCCGCGAACCAAACGTCCCCTAAGTACGTAACTAAGTTTGGTTTTGGTTTTCGTATATATCTATTTCTTCCAACACACCCGGCCCTAATATAATATGTGTGCACATATCGCACTTGATAAAATATTTTAATGACGAAAAGTTTTGATATGAAAGGAAACTCATGATTTTGGATTCAAAACTGATTTATGTTTACTTGGATTTGGATACATCATAGGACATGATATAATAGAACTTGTGTTAATTAATTTGTTCTTTTTCCACTGTTAACAAATTACAAAAATGAACTTAGACAATGGAGCATGAAACCTACATGCGTACCAGCCATAACCAAAGCACATAAAATGGTAGGATGAACCTGGATAATCATAAACCAATGATGATCAAAAGAAAATTTTTAACTGCAAACTATCCTGCTCAGCTACTCTTACTCTTACTCCTAAACTACTTATTTGCCCCAAAAATTACTTTCTTCACCTAAATTTTAATTTGCCTCTGACGGGAGTCGAACCCGTGACCTCTCACTTACACATCAGTACATCACCCAACTTACCAAATTGGCTAAACCCCATTGGTACTTGGTAGTGATGATCACATGAAAGAACATGTCACAACAAGCAAGTTTTAATCAAGCACATGTTGAATATTTTGTGTCCATCATCTTTATATAATTAATATATGTTAAATATGATTACAATGAAAACTATCTGAAAACATTTTAAATGACTTTTGACCCAAATCAATCAATCCATTTATTAATCAATGGGTCAAAATTAAGTCATAAAAAGAACTTGGTAAACACAAGCCTCCAACCACAGTAACCAATGATCAAAGAAATTAAGAAAAGTAAAAGCAACCAATGAAACCACAACAACATAATCATATGCCTGATTAAGTGAAGTTGAATTACAAATATGGGAACAAAATATCAACATATATAGCTGAAGCAGATAAGCAATTAAATAGTAAATGGTTCTAACTTGTAAATTCTGCATACTGTTAATACCTTCTGCTTTATCAATTGTAATCAACACAGATTAACCCACTAAACTAAGGTTACTACTAGGGTTATCAGACAGGCACCAATTAATCAAGACCCAAGACTCGCAGTATGCAAATTTCTTGAGTTGTAATTGTTGACAGGTGACAACTGTGAACGGAATTGGATCAATAATCCTTCATCATCTTCAGGAGAGTCTCTTTTTCGGAGGACATCTGCATGAAACAACAATTTCAGAATTACTAGTCAAGTAGTCATCGACAAATCTAGCAAGTCCAAAATGAAAATAAACAGAAAGGAATTCAGGTGCATGCTTGTTGAACATTTTATTACCACTTATCAGCTAAAGAGCAACTACATGAATCAAATCCAGAAATCCTCATGGTTTACTTGGGAATATAATGAAGAAAAGAAGTCAAAAATTATCTTAAATCAATAACAAATTAAGATAATCTTATGAACTAAATAAGGAGCATCAATAGTTTAACCACAAGAGCAACATCATGAATCAATTCACATAAAACACAATTATCTCAAAGTTTGAATTCGAATCCCACAAAAGTATTATTAACTCTTAAGAACCAAGTCCTATAGCTTGTATAGGCCATGTGGAAGGGCCTTTTTGAATGGACTGGTAGGTCCATTATCGAAAAAAAATGTCATCAATATTTTGCCACCCTGATAAAACTCCAACTTCAAGCAGCATCCTAGACACCATTTATGATGGCCACTATAGTCTATAGAGACCATCTTCATGAGAAAGGTTTTAAAAAGTTTAATCGTTTGCCACCTTAGATTAAAATCTAGAATGGCGGCTGAGGCTTCCTCCCATGAAATCATTCCCATCCAGCCGGAGGGGAACAAGTTACCCACACTGACGTTGAAGAAAAACGTAATACGAAAATAAAACAAATGGATCCTTTTCAGTCTTTATGGAAACCCCTACAACATACAGCGACATAAATTACAAATATGCATTAATTATAACAAAGATAAAGGCAATGTTCGACGTCAGTTTTAACTTTGATCCATTGTCTCCATGACACCCCGATCTCAGATATAAGATTCTAAAAAAATCCAAATATTAAAGATGCAAAAACATTAAAGCATGCATGTAGAAGCCTAAATTACCTAAAATGCACCTAGATGGTTCGAATGTCCCAACTATTATTTCTGAAAAGTGCAACCCAGGTGCATAGATCAAACCCGAGAGTTGTAAAATGGCAACAAAGCAACATTATCAGTTGGCATAAGGCTCAGTGGCTCACGCATTCAACTTATGGTGGTTCTTGTATAATCAAATACGTAGTATAGCGTGCAATCTAAACAACGCTTTCTGTATCTAGTGCGAGCATTAACGACCAAATTATAACTATGTAAGCCCATCAAATTTCCCATTCATAATCTTCAAATTATTTATGAAAATTTATTCCAACAAATTTTAATTGCTTTACTTTTAATAAAAATCTATTTGATTCATAATTAATCCCTTATCAGAGTATTATATATCATTCTAAACTCTAAAGGTCTTACAAAAATACAAAATACGTACAAAATCATAAATTTTGTCGATCATAATCTATAATTTTCCAATTTAAGGTAAGTCTCAAGGTGAAGATTTCCTCCAACTACCAAAACCATTTCGATTCCTAAATTCCATAATTTGCATCAGAACAAAAGGCACAAACTTTTGATTATCAATCATCACCATGAGACAAGTTCGGCACTAACCTTGTTGACTTCGTCTCTTCAGACGTATATGATTTTTACGTAGAAAAAAGTATCGTATGCACATGTACAAATTTGTTTGATTGTTAGTGAAAGGCCTATATTTAATCATACGTACAGGGCCACCGAAATCTACATGACGGCCCTAAGGCTCACGCATTCAAGTTATGGTTCTTGCATAATCAAATACATAGTATAGCATGCAATCTAAACCAACACTTTCTGTATCTACTGCGAGCATTATAGACCAAATCAGAACTATATTATTATCATTGGGGAAAGAATATCTAAGGAGGAAAATACTTCTCGAAAACTTAGGTTTAAACAGAGATTAAAAAGGTAAGTTAACATGGCAACTTCATAAAATCTGTCACTCCCATGACCCATGAGAAAGAAAATAATATATTCATTATGCTTTTAGGTTGTGGCACCGAAAATAATATCCTAAAAATAGCACCTCATTGATGGTAATCTTACTATCAAATTGATGTACACCGAGAAAGGCCGTCCATTGTTGTCAACAACTGGATGCATATAAGATCTATTAATGAAGATTAAACCCCAGATGATATGAAATCAATGCACAAATACTCATCAAATGGGCATGTTGTCAAGCACACTTCTTGTACATGATACAACTATTTCTCATAGGGATTCAATGACTATCGCAAAAGATATGTCTAGTGACTTATGACCAAACATGTGCAACATAAGACATATACTGTACATTTTACATGCTAGAAACCACACCAATTCATACCAATTTGGTGGGAAGATTCAGGAAAATTTCAAAACCCAAATCGGGATCATAATCAGTTTTACCAAGTTAAATAATTCAACTTCAAGCCACAATAACCAACTTACAAGCACATCCAAACACCCCAACAATGCCACTTATGCATAACACAAATATTTCCTTGTATCTCCAGCCTGCAAATGTTAATCCAACTACACAAGATACCAATTTTTATCACTACATTACATCATCCCTCCAACCCATAAAAACTGCAACAATCATGCATCCTTCTGGGATGCAACTTTACTAGCTTTTAAACCCGTCTCTTTAAAGAGTTCTTCAAAAATAATTTCCAATGAGTTGTTGCATTTTTAAAACACCAATTTGAAAATTAATTCCAGAAAGAATAGTCATACCGCATACATTAAAAGCTCTTTACAGCTGAGTAGTACTATTGATGTCTACTGAATTCATAATCGCCACAATTAACCAATTATGCATAACCATAAGGAACAACAAGTCGACCAGATGAACAGAAGAAAACATTGTAAAAGTTTACATACCAAATCATCCACTGGAATAGGGACGAGGTGACCCACTGGATCTGGGTCGGTTCATCGCCAATGGATTAACCCCATATCCACCCCTTACTCTTTCATACCCACCACCTGATTTCGGTCTCCCTTCTTCGCCATGATAAACCGGTGACCCCAAAGGGCTTTGACGGATATTCGGCCGGACAGCAAATCCAGTTTGCTTCTGAATCTCCGGTTCAGGCTTCTCCTCCCTCCCGTGAAAACCCGGTCTAAGATGAGGCGGCACAAACTTATTCGTCTTGGGCGATACGGACGAATCCTTGGCCTGTAGCGGAAAAGCGGAACATGGCAATGGTGGGGCGGAGCCGGTTCGACCAAGTGGACGGAGGGAAATGAAGTCCGATTGGAGCGGGGGTTGATCTGGTGGTTGTGTGGCGGAAGGAGATGGTTGCGAAGCGGGAACGATTGGTTTGGGAGATGGGCGAGTCAGGACAAGCATGTTTCCATGGATGCGTGAATTTGAGAGGATGGTTTTGTTAGTGGGGGAAGTCGCAGAAGAAATCGACGATGAAGAAGAAGAGCGGTGGTGATGCTTGTTGGTGGTGGTGATCTTCTTTTCATATATGTCGTTGAAGTTGAGAGAGGAGTACTTGTTGGTTCTTGCCATCCACTACCACCGTCCACCGCCGCTCAACCACCGTACGCAGAGAGAAAGAGAGGGTTATTTTATACGATAAGCGTGCTCTACAGAGTTGTCGCTGATGATTCTTTTTGCCAGAGCCTTTTATACAACGGAATGGCCCATTTCTTGACGTGGTGGAACGAGTACAAGAGGGTGTTTGGTTTTGCGATATAAATCAGATTATCAGCTTATTACGTTATAATAATGTAAATAATTAGTTTTAGTGTTTGGATTGCATACGTTAATAAGTGATTATTTGCGTTTAGCGTTAATCTTACCACACTTTTTCATAAGTTAAAAATTATAGCTTATTTGCTTCATAAGTGATTATTTGGTCATTTTACAAGTAAAAACGCAAATCCAAACATTTTAAAAACTGATTATTTGATAATTATGATAGCAAACAGCAGAAGCTAAACCAAACACTACATTTCCTACAGCACTTTTTGTTACAACTATTATCTGATTATTAGTTTCCAAAACGCTACAGCACTTTTTCAAACGCAAATCCAAACACCCTCTTAGAGGGTGTTTGGTTTTGCGTCATGAAGCAGATTATCAGCTTATTACGTTACAATAATGTAAATAATTAGTTTTAGTGTTTGGATTGCATACGTTAATAAGTGATTATTTGCGTTTAGCGTTAATCTTACCACACTTTTTCATAAGTTAAAAATTGTAGCTTATTTGCTTCATAAGTGATTATTTGGTCATTTTACAAGTAAAAACGCAAATCCAAACATTTTAAAAACTGATTATTTGATAATTATGATAGCAAACAGCAATAGCTAAACCAAACACTACATTTCCTGCAGCACTTTTTGTTACAGCTATTATCTGATTATTAGTTTCCAAAACGCTACAGCACTTTTTCAAACGCAAATCCAAACATCCTCTTAGTAAAATAAAGGGCAAGCAGTGGTTTCGATATTGACTTCTTGCATTTCTGCGTTTGGATTTACGTTTCAAAAAGTGTCGTAACGTTTTAAAAATTAATAATCAGATAATAGTTGTAATAAAAATTATTGTCGGAAATGTAGTGTTGGTTTAGCTTTTGTTGTTTGCTATCATAATTATCAAATAACCAGTTTTCAAAGTATTTAAATTTACGTTTTTACTTGTAAAATGACCAAATAATCACTTATTAATCAAATAAGCTATATTTTTTAACTTATGAAAAAATGTGGTAGGATTAACTCTAAACGCAAATAATCACTTATTAATGCATGTAATTCAAACACTTTAAACCAAGTATTTATGTTATTGTAACGTAACAAGCTAATAATCTCGTTAATAACGTAAAAGCAAATAAGTTTTATATTTTCTAATTATTATTTATCAATGTACATAACTAAAAAAATTGACATGATTTGTTTTAATATGTGTTTGTATGTATTTTTTTTAAAAATAATTTGTAGTGTAAACTTAATAAAGCTTTAAAGGAAAATTTGCACAAAAACTCAAAGTTTGATCATTTTTACGATTAAAACCCTAATCGTTTTCCACTACTCAAAAATATCACAACTGACTTAAACTGATCAAAATGAGATTTAATTAAAAAAATGACTTGTAGTCTGATGAACCTGTTGCAATCTGCTGACCAACCATTCTTCACCGACGAACCTTCTGTTCAGTGAATTCACTTTTCTATGCTTTATGATTTTAATTCACTTGTTCATTTCCTTTGTTTAAATCTGTGTTTTTTTTGTTGGAGTTTACTTTTTCGGTGAAATTCTGGTGGTCGCTGATAACTTTTTGACGGTGGCCTATGATTTTCAACAGGTTACAAATGCTAATATTTTATGTAACACCCTCAAACTAATCCACAATGCCATGCAATTACCACGTTAGCAAAGATATAATATAATAATCTCTACACTATTCCCATACGTACACGCGGAAAACTCGATAATTTAAAACATTATTTTACACAAGAAACAGTCACGGAAGTCTCTGAATATTACACAACCTATCCGAAGTATATAAACAGTCCACAAAATGTAACTACCTCTACGCGGGTAGCTAACTCCTCAATCACAGAATGTAAACCTACTTTGGTGCAGCAGGCCTACTAACAGTCCGATCACCTGGAATACACACAACAACATACACAGGTCAGCTAAAGCTGGTGAGAATGCAAGGGTTAGTGTACGATTATAAATCTCAATAAAGAGTAAGCTCAATAATAAAACGTTCAGCGTTCTCTACTGAACAAGTATATGAGATCCCACATGATGCTCAACTCGCGTGGATAGGCCCACGTGCCAAAATCCCTAGACCGCACAAAGCAGTCGTCAGGAACTCAAAAGGGAATTGGGAGCGACCCAACCCCTGCCCAGCCGTACGGTTTAATATCTCAACAGCTCAAGTGTCTCAAATCTCATATAATAAAACACATTTCTCAATAAAGCACAGTAATACATGCATGATAATATCTCAATAAAAACTCGTAAGAAAACTCATGATATCTCGTAAAAAGCTCAGTAAAAGATCATGCAAGTATTAATAAATAATCGTACAAGTATCTCAAGAAAAACATGCAAACTCACCTGCTCAGCTAGCTATACTAAGTCTCGGTTCCCTGCCCTTTCCCTACCCTGTCAACACGAGACCCTGAAATCACAATAACACAATCTCAATATCACAAACTCAACCCAACAACTCTATACATAATTCTCAACAACTCTCGAGACCCCAAGAACCCAAATACACGACTCACAGAACCCAAAAACCCGACCCGAAACTTTAGCCGCATCGCGGCCGAACTCAACCAGTCGCGGCCGCACTGACCCTATCGCGGTCTCGGCCGCGCTGACCTCAAACTCGGCCGAGCTCACATCGCGGTCCGAGCTCGGGCTCAAACCGCCTGCGATCATCTCAAGAACATCGCGGCCCGCGATCAGGTGATCGCGGTCGCGCTCACGGACGAACAGAACCAGAAATGCTCTGTTTCTTAACAGACCAGGGGAATTCACCCCAAACTCAATTCCAGTCTGATTTATACCGAAATTACAACTCGAATTCACTAAGCAACATATATAAACTCAATTCAACTATTCATCATCAATCAACAACCATTAACTCACGAATTTAAGCTTAATTTTACCTCAATATGCAACTAAAAGATGATGAAGAGATTTGATGATGATTCCACAGCTTGAAGCTCCAATTTCAGCTTCTTAATTTGGATTATGGTTGCTGATTTCACAGTACACACACATATATCTTAGTCTCTGGTTTTGGGAATGAATTGAGAAACAAAGGAAGCAACATATATATACATTTTGGGTTTAACTCGGTCCGACACCCAAAAATCCGATCCCGATACCCCAAAATACAAATTTATATCCCCGGGTCCCAAATTAAATAATTAATCCAATGAATTAATTCCACGTACCTATCTCAAAATCGGGATGTTACAAGTCCTCCCTCCTTATGAAGATTCTGTCCTCAGAATCTAGCTCGAAACGAAGAGGTGAGGATATCGGCTGCGCATCTCTAACTCTGGCTCCCATGTGGCGCTAGTACCCTTATGGTGCTTCCACTGCACTAACACTAACGCCACCTCTTTATTACGCAACCTCTTCACTTTCCGATCTGTTACTGCCTCAGGCTGCTCAACATATTGAAGTCTATCATCGACCTCAATCTTAGACAACGGTACTCGCTGATCATCACGGGCTAAACACTTACGAAGGTGACTAACATGAAAAGCATTATGCACTCCCGACAACTCTGAAGGCAAATCTAGACGACAAGCCTGATCCCCGATCCTCTCAATAACCTCGAATGGCCCAATATAACGCGGTCCCAACTTACCTCGCCTACGAAATCGAATAATACCCTTCCAGGGTGAGACTTTAAGCATCACGGAGTCTCCGACCTGAAACTCTAACTCGGACATCCGGCGATCTGCATAACTCTTCTGGCGACTCTGAGCTGTCCTAATCCGCTGCTGAATCATAGCGACCTTGTCGCTAGTCTCCTGAAGAACCTCTGGTCCGCCGATAGGACGCTCCCCAACCTCTCCCCAACACACCGGAGTCAAACACTTACGCCCATAGAGAGCCTCGAATGGAGGCATGCCGATGGATGCATGGTAGCTGTTATTATACGCAAACTCGACAAGCGGCAAATGAAGATCCCAGCTACCCCCAAAATCAATCACACAAGCCCGCAGCATATCCTCCAGAGTCTGATTAGTTCGCTCTGTCTGACCCCCTGTCTGCGGATGATAAGCCGTACTCAACTGAACTCGGGTGCCCAACTCTCTCTGGAAGCTCTGCCAGAATCGCGATACAAATCGGCTATCTCGGTCAGACGTAATAGATCTCGGAACTCCATGTCTCGCAACAATCTCGCTGATGTAGAGGCGCGCCAACTGATCCATCGTAATAGTCCCACGAACGGCCAAGAAGTGGGCACTCTTCGTAAGCCGATCAACAATAACCCAAATCATATCATTCCCACGAACAGTTCGCGGGAGCCTCACTATGAAATCCATGGTAATATCATACCATTTCCACTCTGGAATCTCTAGCGGCTGAAGTCTGCCATGCGGCTTCTGATGCTCACTCTTAACTCTCAAACACGTCATACACGCCTCCACATACTTCCCTACATCCCTCTTCATCCCTGGCCACCAATAATGAACTCGCAGATCTCTGTACATCTTCGTGCTGCCCGGATGAATCGATAGTCTAGACTTATGGGAATCGTCTAGAATCAACTGTCTCAAACTACCTACTCTGGGGACCCATACTCGATCACGGAGAGTCATCAAACCTCTATCGTCTCTGCTCAATAACTCCAGCTGACCAGCTAATCTCTCTCTCTGCACATTCTCGCCTCTCAAACCCTCCTCCTGAGCTAACCACAGACTATCAATCAAGGTCGACGTGACCTCTAATCGAGAAGCTCTGGATACAACCGTTTGCTCATAGGATCTCCTGCTCAAAGCGTCTGCCACCACGTTAGCTTTCCCCGGGTGGTACTGGATGTCACAATCATAGTCCTTTAGAAGCTCCATGCTACGCCTCTGTCTCATGTTCAGCTCCTTCTGACTGAACAGATACTGCAAACTCTTATGATCGGTAAACACTGTAAATCTCGTCCCATATAAATAATGCCGCCATATCTTCAAGGCAAAGACTATGGCGTCCAACTCTAGATCATGCACCGGCCGACTCAACTCATAGCTCCGAAGCTGTCTCGAGGCATAAGCAATCACCTTACCTCTCTGCATCAACACACATCCCAACCCAGTGAAGGAAGCATCGCAATACACAGCAAAATCCTCAGAACCCTCTGGCAATGCTAGAATCGGAGCCCTACACAACCGATTCTTTAACTCTAGAAAAGCACTCTCCTGCTCCTCGGCCCACACAAATGGCACTGACTGCCTGGTCAACATCGTCAAAGGCACTGCGATCCGCGAGAAATTCTCTATAAACCGCCTATAATATCCGGCTAAACCCAAGAAACTGCGAACCTCAGATACAGACGTGGGCTGGCCCCAACTCATAATCGCCTCAACCTTCGCTGGATCTACCTTAACACCCTCGCTCGTCACCACGTGCCCTAAGAACTGCACCTCTCGAAGCCAGAACTCGCACTTCGAAAACTTGGCGTATAGCCTCTCTTGCTGCAAAGTACTCAAGACCTCTCTCAGATGTTGGCCATGCTCCTCGCTGCTCCTCGAGTAGATCAGAATATCATCAATAAACACAATCACGAAACGATCGAGCATCGGCCTGCAGACCCTATTCATCAGGTCCATAAATGCTGCTGGGGCATTAGTCAGCCCGAACGGCATGACTAAGAACTCATAATGACCATATCTGGTCCTAAACGCAGTCTTAGGCACGTCCTCGTCTCTAACTCGCAGCTGATGATACCCTGAACGCAGATCAATCTTCGAGAAGAAACTCGCCCCCTGAAGCTGATCAAAGAGATCATCAATCCTCGGCAAGGGATAACGGTTCCTCACCGTTACCCTATTAAGCTCTCTATAATCAATACACATGCGCATCGTTCCGTCCTTCTTCTTCACGAATAACACAGGGGCTCCCCACGGAGAAGAACTGGGGCGAATAAACCCGCGATCCAACAGATCCTGCAGCTGTGTCATCATCTCGCGCATCTCGGTAGGAGCTAATCGATATGGCGTGCGCGCAATAGGAACGGCCCCGGGAACTAGGTCGATCCTAAACTCAACCTGCCGGTCCGGCGGCAGACCAGGCAGCTCATCTGGGAACACATCGGGGAAATCTCTAACCACCAGCACATCACTGACCTCCCTCTTCTCCTTCTTCGAATCTACTACATAAGCCAAATAAGTGGCACATCCCTTCGCCACATATCTCTGCGCCTGCGCCATCGACACAATACTCATCTCTCCCCTACGCCTTTCGCCATATATCATCGCTGACTCTGACTCAGAAACAGGAATACGAATCATCTTCTTAGAACAGAAGATATCCGCCTGACGCGCTGTCAGCCAATCCATGCCAACAATGGCATCAAAACTGCTAATCTCCATAGGCATCAAGTCTATGGAAAATCGGTGACCGTCTATCTCTAATACACAATCTCTAAAGATACGACTCACTAACACTGTACTACCATCAACACGCTCAACAATAACAGGCACAGATAACTCAGATGAAGGCATAGCAAAATAATCACAGAAGGAGGCAGATACATATGAACGATCAGATCCCGAATCAAATAAAATAAAGGCACGCAGTCCGTTAAGGATAAACGTACCAGACACAACATCAGGCGACTCGCGCGCCTCCTCAGCAGTAGCCTGAAAAATTCTGCCACGAGCCCTCGGTGCTCCTCCTCCCCGAGGTGCCGAAGATGACCCAGACGGCCCAGCTCCACCCGAACTCGACCCCGGAAACCCTGTGCTCGGGTTCGGACAATCCCGAGACATATGACCCGGCTTCCCGCATCGGAAGCATAAAGACTCCTGGGAGGGACATGCAATAGCTGTGTGGCCAAACTGGCCACATCTAAAACAACGAAGGTGCTCCCGGGCACACGGCCCTGCATGGCGGTGATGACACCGCTGGCAATCTCTCTCTACTGACGCCGAACTCTCAACCCGGCTCCCTGAATCTCGAGATCCCCTCCCAACACTCCCCTGACTCTGACTCTGCCTCTGGCCCTGACTCTGACCCTGCTGTCGCTGCCCCTGCTGTCTCTGACCGCCCCGACCCTGTCCCTGACTCTGACTAACCCCCAACTGCCTATCATCCCGTCTCTGATCTCGCTGCGCCCCTGAACTCTGTCCCTGCTGCTCAGAATACCCACCCTGACGGCTCTCCCGATAAAACCTCGAAGACCCAGAACTCTGACCCTGGCCCGATGGCTCGATACGCTGTCTCTGGGGAGCTGACTGCTCTCGCTGTCTCTCAATCTCCCGCTCTCGGCGGCGGGCATACTCCATCGCTGATGAAAAGGTGGGGTCACGCAACATCCCCACGAACTCCCGGATATCTGGCCTCAAACCCTCAATGAACATGTTGACCTTTCGGTCCTCTGTGGCTACCTGATGCGGCGCAAACTGGGCTCTATCATTAAAGATATTGATATAATCCTGAACAGATCTGGATCCCTGCTGCAGATGAATGAACTCCCGCTCCAGCTCTCTCCTCGTGTCCAACGGACAGTACTGCAGCTCGAACTCAGTACGAAACTCCTCCCACGTCATCAAATAGGCCTCATCAACCCCTCGAGCACTGACAACTGAACCCCACCATCTCAAAGCTCCCCCCTTCAGAAGGTAGGAGGCATAACTCACTCGGTCTGCTCGATCAACATGGGCTATACGGAATGCAGCCTCGACCTCTCTCAACCAATCCAGTGCCTTTGAGGCACCAACTCCACCGAAGAACTCAGAAGGGCGACCCGTCATGAAGTCCTTAAAGGACCCTCGCGATGGCTGGCTAGAAGAAGCACCAGCCCCCGAACTCTGCTCTCCCTCGGGTGGAGGCACCGCGCCTCGACCCCTACCCGCGCCCTGGACCGGAAAACGCTCATCTAATATCTGACCTATCACAGAATACAAGTCAGATCTACGCACAGGCTCATCATCCCTATGGTCATCCCCCTGAGGCCCGCTGCCCTGACGGTCCATAATAACCTGCATAATAAAATAATAACACAAATCAACTCTACAAAACTCTACACACTACTCGTTCATCACCTAATACTCTACTTCGGATTACAATCCAAGGATCTAGACTCTAGGGTTTAAGCTTAAGCATCCACTAGATACTTAATCTCTTAAACCTAGGCTCTGATACCAAGCTTGTAACACCCTCAAACTAATCCACAATGCCACGCAATTACCACGTTAGCAAAGATATAATATAATAATCTCTACACTATTCCCATACGTACACGCGGAAAACTCGATAATTTAAAACATTATTTTACACAAGAAACAGTCACGGAAGTCTCTGAATATTACACAACCTATCCGAAGTATATAAACAGTCCACAAAATGTAACTACCTCTACGCGGGTAGCTAACTCCTCAATCACAGAATGTAAACCTACTTTGGTGCAGCAGGCCTACTAACAGTCCGATCACCTGGAATACACACAACAACATACACAGGTCAGCTAAAGCTGGTGAGAATGCAAGGGTTAGTGTACGATTATAAATCTCAATAAAAAGTAAGCTCAATAATAAAACGTTCAGCGTTCTCTACTGAACAAGTATATGAGATCCCACATGATGCTCAACTCGCGTGGATAGGCCCACGTGCCAAAATCCCTAGACCGCACAAAGCAGTCGTCAGGAACTCAAAAGGGAATTGGGAGCGACCCAACCCCTGCCCAGCCGTACGGTTTAATATCTCAACAGCTCAAGTGTCTCAAATCTCATATAATAAAACACATTTCTCAATAAAGCACAGTAATACATGCATGATAATATCTCAATAAAAACTCGTAAGAAAACTCATGATATCTCGTAAAAAGCTCAGTAAAAGATCATGCAAGTATTAATAAATAATCGTACAAGTATCTCAAGAAAAACATGCAAACTCACCTGCTCAGCTAGCTATACTAAGTCTCGGTTCCCTGCCCTTTCCCTACCCTGTCAACACGAGACCCTGAAATCACAATAACACAATCTCAATATCACAAACTCAACCCAACAACTCTATACACAATTCTCAACAACTCTCGAGACCCCAAGAACCCAAATACACGACTCACAGAACCCAAAAACCCGACCCGAAACTCTAGCCGCATCGCGGCCGAACTCAACCAGTCGCGGCCGCACTGACCCTATCGCGGTCTCGGCCGCGCTGACCTCAAACTCGGCCGAGCTCACATCGCGGTCCGAGCTCGGGCTCAAACCGCCTGCGATCATCTCAAGAACATCGCGGCCCGCGATCAGGTGATCGCGGTCGCGCTCACGGACGAACAGAACCAGAAATGCTCTGTTTCTTAACAGACCAGGGGAATTCACCCCAAACTCAATTCCAGTCTGATTTATACCGAAATTACAACTCGAATTCACTAAGCAACATATATAAACTCAATTCAACTATTCATCATCAATCAACAACCATTAACTCATGAATTTAAGCTTAATTTTACCTCAATATGCAACTAAAAGATGATGAAGAGATTTGATGATGATTCCACAGCTTGAAGCTCCAATTTCAGCTTCTTAATTTGGATTATGGTTGCTGATTTCACAGTACACACACATATATCTTAGTCTCTGGTTTTGGGAATGAATTGAGAAACAAAGGAAGCAACATATATATACATTTTGGGTTTAACTCGGTCCGACACCCAAAAATCCGATCCCGATACCCCAAAATACAAATTTATATCCCCGGGTCCCAAATTAAATAATTAATCCAATGAATTAATTCCACGTACCTATCTCAAAATCGGGATGTTACATTTTATTTATGTAAGATTTTTACCTATTGAAGGTTTTTTGTGAATTGAAAAATGATTAGGAGATTTAATCCCAAAAACGGTTCTACTTGAGAGTTTTTTTGCACAAATATCAATTCTTTTAAATGTTAAAAACCCGAACCATGACGATGATCCTCGATACCCGATGGTGTCGGGATGGGAACGAGAATTTAATATCCGACAAGATGAAAAATGAGATCTCCGGTCATACCCGCTCTATTGTATGTTATAACGGTTTATCTCATTTTCAAGGAAGCAGCCCCTAGCTAAGATGTTAGATACTAAAGAATACATGTTTTAAATACTTGGCATATGGATCTAAACGAAGTTTAAATTTAAAAAGGGTTTTATAATTATAGGGTTTAGTTTTTAGAATGATTTAAAAAATATGTTAATATTTAAAAAAACACAATCAACATTTATTATTTTCTTAATTAATTCCTTAAATTTTTTTTCCAATTGTTTAAATTTTTAAACAATATTTGTATTATTCCAAAAAAAAAAAAATATTTATTTCTGGCTATTGTATTAGCCGGTAAAATATAATTGATAGAATAAAAAGTTTAGAGATTTAATTGTTAAAATATGAAAAGATGGTGAATTTTTATAACATTAATCAAATGATATAACTAAGGTTACTTGTTTCGTAATCGGTCAAACATGTCAAATATACACTTTTGAATAAAAAAAATAGTTTAAGAACCTAAAATTAAGATAAAAAAGTTTCATGACTTAATCACGAAGACAAAGAAAGTTTACGAGGTTTTTCAATATTAACCGACAAAAATAATAATATAAATTATAAAAAAATCTGAAGTAAAGTTATAAAAAGATAATGAACGTCGTTGCAAAGATGTTTGGATCGGATTATTTTGTACTAATCATGGCAAACACTTCTGGAAGATTATTGTAGTTGCAAGGGACAGACACTTGACCGTTGCATTCTTCCCTCTTGAAACTTCCTAGGGTTCCATTATCTTCCAGACCTTCAACACCCAACAGCAAAAACAAACAATCAATCTCAGCCAGTAATCTCCCGCATATCAAAACTCAAAAGGTACGTTCAATTGTTCAAATCCATCATCAAGTCCCTTACTCATGTACTAATTATTGATGCACGACGCTCGCTACCCATCATCAACTTCTTTTTTTTGTTAATTTTGGGTTGAGCGGAGTGCTTAGAAGTTTCTGAATTCTTATTCGCGATTTGAATTGAAAGTAATGTGATTGAAAATTTGAAGTGCTGAATTGTAATAGGAAATGGTAGCTGCTTCTATTCCGACGAGGAATTTGATTCCTTCGTTTGAAGGGCTTAGGCCATCCTCAGTTCAAGTTTCGTCGGTAGATGTTGCACCCATAGACAACGTAACCTAGCACTCAGGTCAGTCGGTGGACTCGTTGTTAAAGCTGCAACGTCTATTGCTCCTAAGGTAATTTAATAAGTTGTGCCTTTCAGATTTTCATAATTTTATGTTTCAGGAGGCTTGTTTATTTGCTCGTTTTGATCCAAAATACTGTTGTCAGGATTTCAATAGTTTCGGTTTTTAGTTGTGTTTGGCGATATACGTAAAAATTAAACAATATTTTTTTTATCAATGACACACTTATGATTTTATCTTTTTTGTCCTGTTTAAATCCATCACATAAAACAAGTGATCAATAAAGTTTAGACATTCACATTTCTTCCTCATCTCAAATTCATGCTGACTGTTCAGTGTTCATGTATTTTACTTGATGGAAATTATGTAACTGGTGTGATTATGAAATTATAACTATTTGAATGATAAATATGTTTTTGATGAATTGTATTTCATTATAATTCGATCACTTGTAAAAGAGAGCGAAGAAAAGTGTTAATTTATCTCATGCGGTTGGATCAAGAGTTAAATAATCAACATACGTAAACTCATTAGTATGTTACACGTTTAAAATGATTTGATTAAAACTAAATTTAAATCTTTATTCTAATGTAAAGAAGCATAAAAGGGTTAGTCACATTGTGTCTAGAGTCAAAATTGGTTATCTTAAAGGTGAATAATTATTAAAGAATTAAGTTCAGGTACATCCAAGGGACAAGGGTATGCATGCTTGGTCCATGGGTTCTGTGGGTGGTGGTATAAAAATGCTAGTGATTTTCCGGATACTCATATTTGCAATCCAGTACATATTAATGAAAGTTTTGTATATTCACATAGGAGATTTGGAGTATTAAGGATATTAACTCTTTTGTTAACAGTATTGCTCTATTTCTCTGTGTTTTTCCTTATTCTACTATATGTTTGGGTTGTGGATGGTTAGGGAGTGTTATTGTAACGTAAAGTATCAAAGTAGTGAGCCAGTAATCTTCAAGAAAATTCAAACAGTAGGAGCGTTAATAATAGTCAGTGCTAAGTTGCTATTCATGCTTTGAAATCAATCTCGAATGATATCACAAACATCAGTATCCTGACATTTGCATCAAGCCTTTATGGACCCCAAACAGATCTAGAATCATTACCATGAAGAGATGCATGAGTTCAATTACACCTCAAGAGGCTACAACTTTGATGGTGTCGGTAATACCCCAACCCTAAAGTAGCATATTTAGCCACTAATCTTCAAGACAACTAAAACTGTGGTAGATAGTTATTTGAGCTTTTGAGAACTTTTAAGTCACTCATAATATCATTCACAAATCAATGTGGTTTGGCTATTATCATTTGTCATCTTGGCTTGTATGGTTGCATGTAATTTTCTTTTGTGTTCTAATTCACCATTTTGTGTGCATTTGTCATCCAGTATACTTCATTAAAGCCGCTGGGTGATAGAGTTTTGGTAAAAATCAAAACTGCTGAGGAGAAAACTGTAGGTGGTATCTTACTGCCCTCGACAGCACAAACGAAGCCTCAAGGTGGTGAGATTGTTGCTGTTGGAGAAGGAAGGACGATCGGGAAGAACAAAGTGGAGATTGGTGTGAAGGTAAATCTTTTGTGGGCATGGAGGAGTTGACCAAATCTTTTGTTGTGAACTATATACAATCTGACTAATAGATCAAATACGCTGAGCACACTATACATTATAGACAGGTACACCAGTTGTATACTCAAAGTATGCCGGCACTGAGGTAGACTTTAACGGTTCAAATCATCTCATACTTAAGGAAGATGATATTGTGGGTATTCTTGAGACAGATGATATTAAGGATTTGAAGCCGGTTAACGACAGAGTTCTGATCAAGGTTTGTCATCCTCTTTATTTTGAGTTTGCTTGCTTCCTTGGACCTTCAAGAACTTATTTTATTGACTTTGATGGTTGGGTTTGAGCTTCGTTGCTTGTGAATACATGTTATGTAGGCTCATCCAACCAAGATGATCAGGATATTAATTCTGTCTAGACTCATCTCTAAATGAATACATCTTTTAATCCCAAATGTGCACATAAATTAAATCTTGTGTGAAACCTAGTGGATTTTGAGTATACTTTTGACTTATCCAAGACCTCTGTCAAGCCTAGCAACATTATATATGATATCTATGGTCTCTGCTGCAATTGATACTAACCGAATTGTTCTGTATTTGAGATATATCAAGTATCAACAACAGGGTGTGTCTATTCCTTTGTGTCTGCGTTTATTGTTCTCTCCTTCATTCAAATATGAGTTTATTTTATCTTCTTATCACTTATGTTTGAAATTTGTAAAATAGGTGGCAGAGGCCGAGCAAAAAACGGCTGGTGGCCTTTTGCTAACAGAGGCAAGCAAAGAAAAACCTTCAATTGGCACAGTAAGTACCTGCTTGTGGAATATGTTGATCTAGATCGGATATATCCTATTTCCATTTTCTCCCAGTCATTTATGTCGAGTCACAAAATGGATGTTATGTAGTACCATTACATTCCATAAATCGCAAAATCCACATTGTTGCATTATGGAATTAGTTGTGAATCATTAGTAGTGAGGTTGATGAGATTATGAATGAGCCCAAGTCTCTAAATTGTGTTGTGTAACATGTTGATGCTTATTTACGAGAACAGGTGATTGCAGTAGGGCCAGGTATTCTGGATGAGGAAGGAAGCAGGAAACCATTGTCTGT
This sequence comes from Centrapalus pauciflorus, assembly GCA_020465985.1. Lineage (NCBI taxonomy): Eukaryota > Viridiplantae > Streptophyta > Magnoliopsida > Asterales > Asteraceae > Centrapalus > Centrapalus pauciflorus. The sequence goes on from JAANYP010002881.1 coordinate 1,370,107, forward strand.
GTCTCCAGGAAACAATGTTCTATACTCCAAATATGCAGGAAATGACTTCAAAGGCAGTGATGGGTCTAAATATATTGCATTACGAGCATCGGATGTGATGGCTGTTCTCTCGTAGTCTTGCTTCATCAAGGGTATAATCAAATTTTGTTGGGTCTGGTCCTTTTGGCTATTAGCCTTGTCTGGTTTTTATTTTTCTTTTAAAAATCTGTTTTGTAATGAAGTCTGTCATTCGAAATGAAAGTGTAACATCTGTAGTCTGTTCCATCTCTTCCTTTAACTTGCTATTTGCACACAAATTATCGTTATCAACTATTGAAAACAAAGTGAATACGTTGGACTTTCAAATAGCATACACTCACAAAAATCAGAATGAAATTTCACAAGTTGATCAGTTGTTTGGATGGGATGGATTTAGACAATGGAAGTTACTACAAACTGATCACAGTATATTTACTTATTTTCGGATTTAGAATATGTCGTAAGCTCAGTTTCCTTCGCACCACAATAAGCATCAAGAGCATCCTTGTTTGCACCAATCTTCCCTGTAAATAAATGCTTAAGGAACTCGTCATAGTCGAAAGGATTGAACATCAAAGGGTGTTCTTCATCCACCAATTCGTCTGGGACTCTCGTTATGTAGCCAGGCTTGGGGACTGAAAACAGTCCAAGCGAATACCTAGCTTCATTTCCCGTCATCATCACACGATGATATGGGGCATGTAGTCGGCCATTCGACCATGCCTACAATAAAAGAAAATATTAGTTTAAAAAAAATCTAAGTAGCTTGTTTGACATTTGAAATTTGAAATTCTTAACAACTCTTCTTTGAAAACTTACATGAAAAACCTCTCCTACAAAAACGGTAAAAGAGTCGGGTGATTGTTCCACTCTGATCCACTCTCCGTTTCTAGTCTCGAGCTCTAACCCTGCGACTTCGTTTTGGTACAAAATGGATAGTGTTGTTTTGTCTATATGTGAAGTAAGTCCGGTGATGGATTCTTTTGTGTCTGGACCTTTATATTTCGCTACGCGTAGAAGATGCTTCGTGCTATCCATATGATCATTGGAGTATTTCTCGAGCCCCAAACTCTCCATAATCATTTTCCTAATCATCCGATCCAACCAATACAGCTTATCGCAGATATTCCGAATGCTTTCACTGTCGGGAAAGGCGGAAAATAAAAAAGAATAAAACAATAATACAAGTCTCGAGTAATAATATCGAAAGATAAAGAATTCAGATTACAACCCGAAACAAAACTGGTTTTTATTGATTCCAAATACTTTCACACACGTGCTACCTGAATACAGGATTTCCATGAGGCCAGATGAAGTTTGTGAAGGCTTCAACTTCTCCGGCAACAGGTGCATCAGGAATGGCCATGCTTTCGTAGAGCGGCATGGTGGGCGAGTGACCGATGTAGCCATGGAAGGGTTTATCGGAGACGCTTTTGAGTTTGGTCTCTAAAGGGAGATCGAAAAGCTGGTCCAACGAACCGAACAAAGAAGTCCGAAACTGTGATGACATTCCGGCCATGGATGCTCGGAAGAATCCATATTCAGTGAGTGCTTGATGGACTTGGGTTTTGACTGAATTCCAATCATCTGGTGTTGATGATTCATCCATATAAATCTTTGAGAAGTCAATGAGAGGAAGCTTAGTTGGTGTTTCCGATCCCATTTTCGTTTTTTTCTTTTAATGAGTTTGTGTCCTCTGTGTGTGTTTTTTGTTTCAAGATTCCAACCGCTTTATATCAATCAAACGGTTCGCTGTTTTCCGGTTTTTTTCTTAAAAATATTTAGATTAAATCTATTTATTTCTGTGATTTCTTTGACCCGACCCGACCCACAGGGTCATGTGAAATAGAGTAATCTTCTTTATTTTGTAACAGAAACCTTGTAAACATTAATCTGCTGGAATTTGAGACACGAAAACATGACATGGATTAAACGTATGACTATATGTTCATTTGATTACAATATCTATTAGTTGGTTTCGGGTTAAAAAGAAATAAGTTCGGGTATCATTTCAAATGGATCATAAATTCACAATCCTTGTATTTTAGCTGGATAAAGGAACGGAGAATCTGATACCTTTGTGCTAAGAAAACCCATTTGTCTTTAAGCAAATTTGTAGATCCCTTTCCAGGCTTGGTTTTGGCCTTATTTAAGTGTAATCTATTTTTTTCTCATATATTAGGTTAGGTTAGGTCAAAATAATTATTTTGGGTAAATCTACTATGAACGATGTAGAGCCTAGCAAAACAAAAACTGAAAAATCGAAAAACTACAAAAAATCAAACTGGAAAAAATCGAACTAAAAAAAAGTCAGTTTGGTTTATGCGTTTTTCACAAACCGCAATTTACGGTTCAATGTAGCTTTCGTCCAGAAGCAAAATCGATATTAACTCAACTGTGCTAATACTTGTATATATAAGTATATGTAGTGTTTATGAATTTGTGTGTCAATCGTATATATACAAGTGTATGTATTTATTATTTTATTTGCATTGACAACATTATTGATGGCCTAAAGCCTTGACGACGTGTTAAATTTCTATTTTCTAATCTATACGTTTTAAATATTTATTTAATTTTAAGTATCTAATATCTATATTTTACGGCAATCAAACAAGTTATATACGTACATACATATATGTATGTGTATATTACGTAATAATCAATGTTTTAACTAACACCGTTTAACCCATGAAGTTATGAACACAAGAAAATTTTCATAAACATAAGAACATTAAAAGATGGCTTGTTTTTTACATCATAAACGGTTGTAAAATTTTAAAAGATTGTTGTTAAGTGTCATCATTCATTAATACTCACATTAATTTAAAAAAAAACCGTATCACACCGCAAAAAAGTGAAAAAACCAAAACACAAAAATACTGCACAAACTCGGTTTTTTGTTTTTAAAACCATACTTTCGGTTTTGGTTTTATACAAAAATCGCACCATGCACAAGCCTAGTAATGTCTTAGAGGGGTATTTATCAAATGTGTAGGAAAGGTTGAAAGGTTGAAAGGTTTGATCTCTATCAAGAATATCTTTGAGGAAACTAATTAGGAAACCAAGAATTCCTTTTTTTAAAGACAAGTTAACTACAATGAGTTTCTCAAAAAATCTTCCAACCATTTTTATTGTCTCAAAAAAACCCTCAATGAAACACCCATTTCAACATAATATAATAATAATGGGGTTGCAGTAAATTAATTATAATTAACATAGTTTTCAAAGAAAATTGGGCATGACCCGTTCGCACGGAGTCAATATCCCTGTTTGGTTATAAACCATGATTTGGATGTAAAATAAATTTACAAGATAATTCTAAATAGTTAAAACAACTATCATCCATCAAAGACATTAGGTGTCTATATGTACAGATCTAAGTGTGTTGGTAGACAGACTACCCGAAAGTATCACAATATTAAATTAACTTTTACCGAATGTCAAGACTTCAATTGCGGTCCGTTAAACTCTAGGACCAGGGTCAGCAATCACCTTGTCTTTACTAATCCACCTGAGGTATATTAAAGTGAGGGGTTAGCAAATAAAATTTGCTAAGTGAGTTACTAGATCGATATGGAGTGCAAAACATACAACATGTATAAATGATAAAATGATTATGAAATGACAAGTGCAATATCCTTTTAATAAAATAATATGGGCATAGCCCATTAATTTGCATAGGTTGCGGTACATGACCCGCTAACCCGCCGTTGCCAACAGCTATGGATCAATGTCCAGCTGCGCAACTCCAACCGGCGCCCGAAGTCCGGCCACCTACCCACGAGCTCATGTGGTGTAGGAATTTATACGCACAAACACAAAGTGAGGCGCTTGATAATAATAATGATAACCTGGATATCCGGTGAGGCCAAGGATAAATGAGCATAGCTCACAAATGGGTTAATCAAGAGTAATCATATGAACATGAAATGAATAATCATCATGTGTGGTATAAAAGCCATGATATGTATGAAGAAGGAATCAAAGCATAATCAAGATGCTGACGTGTATAATGGGGTATCAAATAAGGTATGCTGGCCATAGGCCATGATCAAGTAATGAACCGCCAATAAGGCAGTATAATAAAATCAGTGCAATGCATCATATAAGAGGATGATGCCAAATAGAAATGCACAATGTCTTTAATAAAATAAACATGTAATTATGTATGCAACACACACATCAATGCTAGAACTCACAGTACAATAGGCTATAATAGCCTTTAATGCTCAAAACGGCCGGTAAGTCACTTAATGCCTCGAACCGATAACCGACACTTCTTCCAGCTCCAAACCTATTAAATAATGGTGTTCAAAGTATTCATTAGCTTATAATAGTATATCATAAGATTTGGAAGTTAATTGAAGTGTTTAAACGTTTTCGGTTTAAGTGTCTGAATTTATCGACACTGATACGAGTTATTGAGTTTTATAGACTTTTGGTCGATGTTAAACGTTAATTTAAGTGTTATAAGATTATAAAATGATCTCATCATTTTATAGTATCATTATAGGGCTTAAAATAAGTGTTTCGGGTGAACCGGGTTCGACTCGTACTACTTTCGTATTTTGACCATAACTTTTTCATACGAACTCGGATTTAGGTGATTTAAAAGCCCAGACGAATAGGACACATAGGGCTACAATTTTTATTTTGTACAAAGTGGCCCATCTGGTGTTAAACTCGGCGACTTCATAGGAGAACTCGGCGAGTTCCTCAGCCCTGCACTGCAGAATGACGATTTTTCAGCCTCTGCTCGTGATAACTTCGTTCCAAACCCATTTTTAACCTTCAAAAACATCTCAAGGGCTCTTTATATGATATATTAGATATATATAAACATATACTAACTTACTTTAACATATACATATGATTGAATCATTCCAAAACTCAACAAATTCAATATTTATATCAAACTTCATTTCTTTGAATTTCTATTTCCATTGAGTTTTAAAATTCCAGAATTCTATCATAATTTATCTATTTAGTATCAAGGCTCTTTAGTTCATCAACTCTTCAATTCATCATCCTTTTTCTTTAGTACTTACTAGTCTAGAAAAAAGGGGAAGAAGAAGAGTATTCATACCTTAAGTTTGTGAGTCAATTTGCACAATACCTTCAATCTCCTAGCAAGCCCTTGGCCAGATTTGCAGAAGAAGTTCTAGCCCTAACTATGTTCTTCAAGGATGTATAAGTGCAGAATTTTGATAGAGAGGAAATGAGGAAAAGAGGGCACCGATTGGGGCTTTTCTTTGCCCTCAATTGGTCATAATTTTCCATTCAGCCTCCCTAAAGTCTTGCAAAACCACATATTTTACCCCACTTCATTAGTGTATACATTTTTAATCTTTCCTATGCATAGTGGACTTGCACCTTAAGCTTCAAGGCTTATACATAAAGGTATGGGGTATTAAAGTTCAAAGCATGAAGCATATATTACAAGGAATTAAAACATATGGCTAAGATTTTAATTCAAGGCATGATTGAATAATTAATTACGATTCATTTGACGTTTAGTTAATTATAATTGGTACCTTTATGATGAGAATATTATAACAATGTATGAGTTAACCGGACCCAAATATGTATATAAGTCCAGTTTACCAATTTATAGGTTTGTATTTCAACATTTACATATATTCTTTTAAATGCTAAATATTTCAATCTTTTACATATTGATTAACATAATAAATCACTCAATTCATTAGTTGGGTGTATAATTAGTACTTTAATTACTATATCAATTTTGAGGATGTTACACTCAATCGTTGAAAATATCACGAAAATCTGATTTTTCTAGTCTCAACCGTTAAAGTTAACTCCAAAGAGTTTCTCGAAAAACATTCAACCATTTTCCTTTTTTTTTTTTAAAGACAAGTCCATTGCCCTCCGCCCGATCCATCATCTAGAAAATCCAATGGGGAGTCGCCCAAATCAAGAGGACTAATATTAAGATCTTCTAATATTTTGAAAAGCTATTTACAGTTCCATTTAAGGTTTCAGTTATGGGGTCGTAAAGTTGGTTTTGTTTTGTGTGTGTTATTACAAGTTTCGTTTGTAGCTTTGAGTTATTCTCAAAGATCCATGGTTCAGTCACTTTCTTCCTTCAAGCTTCGATTTCATCGACGATGGATCTTTATGTTCGTTGGTGGTTGTATCACAAAGAATAAATACAAAAACTTTAACTGATGCAAAGTTCAACGTGTGTTTTGCTTCAATTTAGACAACGATGGGTCATCGGAATCGATTATCTCATGTTGAGCTTATGGAAGAGACATGACGGGAGGTGTTGCAACGTAGTCTGATGTAAAGTTAGAGAAAAAATATTCTTTCACTTTAAACTCTTTATTTTATTTTCAAAACTTAAACAAGTTGTTTTTGCTTATATGGATGTGTCACATAAGCAAAATTGGTTATGTGGATGCCACGTAAGATGGTTACCAGTTATAATTTGTAACAAACTAAATCCATGACATTTTAATGGCCGGAGATTTTTGAAACAAAAAAAATGGTTGAAGGTTTTTAAATAAAAAGTATACGACTTTGGAGTTTTTATGTAAAATCCCTTTAGAAAATTTAGACAATTCCACTGCAACAAGTTTCCGGTTGCAAATCATCTAAAACACTAAATTCATGTAATTGTTTTAACAACTGATGGGTTTTTTTATTAACGGACTTTATAATAACGGGCTTTTATAATAGATGTCATTTAGTTCTTTGGGTTGAGGCCCATTATTCCCTTTGTATTATTTATATGTTTGTTGATTAATGAGAAAAGGTCAAGAGAGTTTATACCAATTATCATGGTATCAAAGCAATAAACCTAACCCTAATCCCTACCCTCTCTTTCTCCTAACCCTAACCCTAAAACGGCCGCCGCCCTGCGCCGCCGCCCACCTCCGGCCGCCGGCCACCTTGCGCCGCCACTGCTTCTTCTTCTTCCTTCTTCTCCTTTGCGGCCACCATCTGTCGCCATCATCTCCATTGCGGCCGCCATCTGCCGCCTCAAAAATCCGCCGCCGCCGTTGCAAATCCACCCGCCGCCGCTGCCTATATCAAACCATCGTCGCCGCCTGCAAAACCCTAGACGACGGCCGCCTGAAAAACCCTAGACGACGGCCGCCTCTAAACCCTATGCGCCGCCGCCGCCGCACCGCCTGAATCTTCTTCCTGCTCAACCGTCGACCATCATCCTCCTCTCTACTGTGACCTAACCGCTGCCCCCCATTCTTTCTCCTCCTGTTCAGTCGCCGGCAGCCAACAGGCGCCGCCTAGATATAAATAATACAAAAGGAATAATGGGCCTAAACCCAAAATGCTAAAAGACATATATTATAAAAGTCCGTTAATAATTGGTATAAACTCTCTTAACCTTTTCTCATTAATCAACAAACATATAAATAATACAAAGGGAATAATGGGCCTCAACCCAAAGAACTAAATGACCTCTATTATAAAAGCCCGTTATTATAAAGTCCGTTAATATTTTTAGGGAAAAATATATAAAAAACAAACTTTCAGTTTTTTTTATAAAAAACTAGTTTATTACCCGCGTATTACGCGGATGTTTTAATATATAGTTGTTTAAATTAGATACTTACAAACTAATAATTAAAACATAAAAATATAATTTTATTACAAAAAAATACAATAATTATATTATTATTATTTGACATAAACTATAATTTTTCTAGACTTCTAAATACATATGAATGATAATAAGTTTTTTTAAAACATTCTATTATATTGTAGTTATGCATTATTAAAATATGAATATTTGATTTGAATTGATTTTTAAATCTTATTATATTAGATGCAGATGTAGAAAGATATGATTTAGATATTACTTGTTTTTTCAAAATATGATTTGTCACGTGTAAATTGTTGGGTGATGACACATATATTCACGAGAAATAAGTAAAGTTAATTATTTATTATTACTTTTAAATTATAAATTATAATTAGGACTAAAACATGTAATATTTAGTTTAAAGTTTAAAAATAAAAAAAAATTGTTTTATAAATCAATTATAATTTTAGATAAAACTTTTTAGGTAAATTAGATGTTAAATTAGGAAGAATTTAAAATCATTAAGTTATATTTGTAATCTTTTAGTTTCTTTAAAAATCAATTATATAAATTAATTGGAAGAGTTATATTAGGCAAAATGAGCGGAAAAATAAAAGTTAAGGTGGCGTTTGGTTTGTAGGATTTTAACAACTCATTTAGGATTTGGATTTAGAAATCCTTCTATGTCATGTTTGGATAAAAACTAAAATGAAAGGATTTAGCTTCATTTAGGATTTCACATTCCACGCTTCTGCTCATTTCACAATGCCCTCACCCCCTAATAATTTTAAAATCCTATCATTTTAGAATCCATCATTTTAAAATCATGCAATCCAAACGAGCTATAAGAAAACTGATGGAGTAACACATGTCACACATTATTTTGTTTTATTAATATATATAGATATAGATCCTTTTTATTATATTTTTACAAACCCAATTATTGTAGATTTTAGAATTCAATCACATTTGGAATAGAACCAAGAATCTTGTATAGGTAGGTCACAAATTTTGTGACCGATTTGTACCGAAGTTGTGGCAGCAGCGGTGAAAGTAGCCCCTTTAGGCTTTTGGGGTTAAACCCTTAAACCCTTTCTTAACGTCTTTCACCTTCCCTATTAGAACCCCCACTAACTCCACCCTCCGCCGCCGCTGCGAGCCTCCTCTCTGCCTCTTTCATAAAGGTACAAACTAGTTCATATTACTTTGTTTATACTTTTGGATTAATTCGGCTGTTTTCTTTGAATCATCTTACATGCAAGTGTGAGTGATTCGCAATTTTTTGTGAAATATATTGCCCATTTCACCAATACCGGTTGGTACTTTCTTTACCAGTTTATTTGATCCATGATTTTGGCACATTCGTTCGTTATCTACACACCTGTATTTCTAATGGTTGATCTAATTCGTATTATTAATTTAATTTAGAAGTTAAAAGTTTCGTTCTGAATGTAGAAATGCGTTGGAATGCTTGAGTATCATATTTGGGTACAAATTCCTTGTTATAAATTCTTCATTATATTTTGAAAACCCTAGAATTGGTGGTGATTGTGATTTTGTTTTCCAATCATGATGGGCTTATTTTTGTTGGATTTGAATAGTAGGAAAAGATGAATTTCAACAGAGCAAATGTACCGAGGATGCCTGATGGTGGTGCTGCTTCAACTTTGATAAAGTTAGGAGCTGTTGTTGGTCTTGGATTGTATGCAGCTGGTAACAGTCTTTACAATGTCGAGGGAGGGCATCGTGCTATTGTCTTCAACCGTATCGTTGGTGTCAAGGATAAGGTTCTTCTGATCCATTTTCTGTAGTCTAACTTATCAAAATAATACTGATGCTGATGTGTTGATCATCTAAGATAATTACGTGTTCTTGCGGCAACTTTCTGTTCATGTGTGATTGCATGCTTACCACAAAGTGTTTCCACTAATTGGCATGTTGTCCCAGTTGTTCCTGTTGGTGACCTTCTTTAAATTCTTATAATCAATGGTTGAACACTCATCTTTGGAAAGGGGTGACTACCTCTAATCCTTTATTGTGTTATCTTTTAACATTTTGTAACTTATCTCGAGGAAATCTCAAAAGGAATTATTGATTTAAGATGATTTTTGAAATAGCATTCTTGTTTTCTGAGTTTCATCTGGTTGTATACAAGACAGTTTCGAAGCTTTGTGTGTGAAGATTTGTCTAGCTCAAGATGGTTTTTTGTCCTATTTTTGAGTTGAGTTTGCTCATATATTGTCTTGGCATTAATAAGTTGAGTTTGAGTGTGCTAATTTGTAAACACGTGATGACTGGATGCTTTGATTCTTAAAACAGTGGCATAAAGAAGCACCAGAATTTAAGTGATTAGGATCATCAGTAAGAAAGATTGTTGGGTTGTGACCCATATATCACATGGATGAAGCAACTTCTTTTATGGTGACGGTTGTGTGCAGTGTGCATTATATATTTTGATATGCATACACGTGTATAAATTATAATACTTTATATGTATATCATAAATTCTACTATCTGCACTGGCACATTGCTATGTAACACTTGTCAAATGCCATGTTGTTTACCATTTACATTATGTTTTGCACCAATGATGCAAGTACTTAAATTTAGTGTTCCATTCATATAGTGTCAAATGCATACATGTTTGATGAATAGGTTTATCCGGAGGGGACCCACATAATGATTCCCTGGTTTGAAAGGCCAGTCATTTATGATGTTCGTGCACGACCTCATCTAGTAGAGAGCACATCTGGTAGCCGTGATCTACAAATGGTACATATCTCTCACTATATCTACCTCTTACCTCTTTTTTAATGTGTATGATTATGTAAATGATTCTATTCCACTTATAACCTTATTGTAGAGCCTTTTGATCACTTGCTCTTATCGTGACTCTGCGTTTTGTGGTTCAGGTGAAAATAGGTCTTAGAGTTCTTACTCGTCCAGTTGCCGATGAACTACCTGCTGTCTATCGGACTCTAGGTGAAAACTACAACGAGAGAGTGTTGCCTTCAATTATACATGAAACATTGAAAGCCGTGGTTGCACAGTATAATGCTAGCCAACTTATTACCCAAAGAGAGGTATTTAGCAAGTTCTTCTCTATTTTATGGTGTATTGTACCACCTGTGTCTCAATAAGGAGTTCTTCTCTATTTTATGGTGTATTGTACCACCTGTGTCTTAACAAGGAGTCCGCTTCCGATTTGTAATTTTTAAGCTGGTGTCTTCGACAAAATGAAGATCATCCCAAAAAAATTTAGTTATTCAAGTGTTTTTTGCTTGTAATGTTTCTATTATTTAAATGGCTCTCTGCTCTCATTTGGTAACTATAGTTTTTTGTTTACATTTTTCTACAATACAAATTTAGTTGTATTTTTGTTTGACAATTAGTTTAAGCTGCACTTGTCAAGGGTTTTTTTTGGTTAAATTGTAATTAAAATACTAAAATATAGAATTTATGTTTTACCAAGTTTGAGAGGTCAACCTCCTTCATAGTCAATGTGTTTTCTTTGTGTACCATGAAAACCTCAAAATCAAGTCTATTGTATATAACTGCTGTTTTTGAATATATTGCAAGTCTTGTTTTCAAATGTAAACATTAAACCAGAAATTAGAAGCTTTGTTAAACGAGGCTGTGGTTATCAATTTTTTTGGTTTCAACACAATATTTGTTATAGACGCTTGGAGATTCAAATATGGACATCTTTTTCTTGGGAAAGTGGATGGTATGTCTTAATGTCTTTTTTAAAGAATCATCGTTTCCTTAATATGTTAATTCTTTACTTTGTGTTTGAGATGAAGTCCAATTCTTGGCTTTCCAAAACAATAACATATTATTCTATCAAGCGTTTTCTGTTGCCATGGTGCTAACTGCTACTTGTAGACTTCTACCGATGTATGTGGAGTCCTAAATGTGTGTTCTTTTTATTTATCACAACTGGATAGGCTGTTAGCAGGGAAATCCGAAAAATACTGACGGATAGGGCATCCCATTTCAACATAGCACTCGATGATGTGTCTATTACAAGTCTTACGTTTGGGAGGGAGTTTACTGCAGCAATTGAAGCAAAGCAAGTTGCTGCACAAGAAGCCGAGAGGGCCAAATTTGTTGTAGAAAAAGCTGAGCAAGACAAGCGAAGTGCTATTATTAGAGCACAGGTGAGACTATTTCCTGGTTTATAACATCATAAACCCTCGTTTATTCATCACATATATTCTATTAAAATATGCCAAAGTCCCGAGAAACGGAGAAAGTCACAACATTTGACTTTACATGTATTCTAACAAGGTTATTTGACTATTGTTAAATTGCCTGAAATACTTCTAATCTTTGTTGCATAAAGCACCATCGTTAACAATCATCTATATGATTGACGATGGGAAAATACTCCATCCCAAAAATGCCGATATTCAACTCACACATGGATAATCTTTGATTATCGGTGAAATGTCTAATATGCCCATTAATGCAGACAAATAAAAAGAAAGAATACCGTGGGGCCAAAATCATAGTTACAACTTACAAGTTTTAAGTAATGATTCCTAATGGACAAAAACTTAACCAGAACAGGAAATGGTGCATCATTTTTGAGAAAACATAAATGAAATGCAGTAATTTTGGGATGATCTGAGTAAATTTAGCTTAAAATTTCTCATAAAAAGTATTGCAGTTTTCATAGGATGATACAAAATTTTATATTGTTGCAAACTACATTGTAAGGATTGATAATAACGCAGCTGCTTGTATAACTGTACAAATAGGGAGAGGCAAAGAGTGCCCAGCTGATAGGTCAAGCTATTGCCAACAATCCAGCATTTATCACCCTCAGAAAGATAGAAGCGGCTAGAGAAATTGCACAGACAGTGGCTGCTTCATCTAACAAAGTCATGCTGAATGCTGATAATCTGCTGCTTAACCTTCAGGAAATGAGTCTGGAAAAGAAATAGAAGTGCAAACTGTCATATGGCGCTCATTTATCGTTTTCTGAACCCAATTACCCCTTTCTGTAACCTGAGAAATAACTGTCGTGGAGGTCGACAATACACATGGAAAATTTTTGAGTTTGTTTATTAGATGTTGAACATGTTAGGATATATTCGTGAACCTCATTCCTGCGTAACTGCTTTGTTTAGATTTGTGTCACCAATCTCAACAGTGAAGGCGATGTGTTTTATCAGTAATCTTGTAATTTGTCGTTTCAAGTTTTCAGTGCATAACCGCAGGAATGAGAACTTGCGTGTGATAAAAATTATGTTTATATTATAATTACTAAAATAGCCAAATCTCACACCTTTATCCATTTTTTAGCCACTTTATATACATTTTACCAAAATAGCCACATTTTACGTTATCACATTTACGTGATAGCCACAATTTACGTGATTTGTACTTTTTTTTCATTTTTTAATGCATTACGTTACAAAAGGTGTCTGGTCACATAAATTGTTGTACTTTACGTGACCATTTTTGCTCATTCCCCATGAATGTTTGGCGAGATGTCTTGTCACACTTTACGTGACCAAGTACAACAATTTACGTGACCAAACACCTTTTGTAACGTAATGCATTAAAAAAAATGAAAAAAAGTACAAATCACGTAAATTGTGGCTATCACGTAAATGTGGTCACGTAAATTGTGGCTATTTTGGTAAAATGTATATAAAATGGCTAAAAAGTGAATAAAGGTGTGAGATTTGACTATTTTAGTAATTATCCATTTTATTTAATCATATATAGTGGGGATCTCGTAAGCACCATTTATATGTTAAGCATCACGAGCATCTATCAAAAATTAACACGTTAGCATCATCTTTTGTATGATACAAGTGACTTATTTTTATGATTCAAAGACAATGAACCTGATGACCCTTGTTTATATTTAATTTGTTGAACGAAATGATGTTTTTACATATAAAAGCCCTGAGAATGTAATGAATCTTATGTGTATATTAGAGTCAAACGAATTTAATGAACTTTTTGAAAGTTGATTTCCACTAGTTTAAAACTTAAAGATGTAAGAAAAAATTATATGCATAAAAGCTTTTTTCAATTGATGCTCATGATTCTTATTACATAGATGGTGTCTATATTATATAGATGGTGTTCACACTTCACAGGATCTCATCTCATATGACATAACCCATATAGTTTTATATATGATTCATCTAATGATTTATTTTTTGATATAACATGAATCATTTTTTAATTCAACATGATTTATTTATTGATTCAACACAAAATCTTTTGTTAGGATTTTTGTCTTTGATTTAACACATGTTGAATCATAGACGACATCATATGTTTCGTTGACTCAACGTATATACATTCTTTTAGTTCAACATATATTCTTTAATTCAGCACCAACGTAACCATTGATACAACATATATATTATTTGACATAACAGATGTAGTTTTATCTATAATTCAACAGACGAAAGTATTCTTTGATTCATCAAGATTTATTCTTGGATTCAACATATTATATATGATTCAACACATAAACTTCATGATACAAAGTCTTTTGATACAACATGTTCATTGATTCAATAAATAACAGTTTTGATTCAACGAATATGATCTAAACCTCATCAGGAAGTTGTCTCTCCCTTTATATTGCCTCACTAACATTTTGATCAAACTACCCTCCTTATCAACCTCTTTACACTCACACCCCAACTCTAGCGCGTCCCCTCACACACTCTCACGTAAACCATTGATAAAAAAAATCCAATGGCCTCGAATCTTTCTCAAATTTTCTACAAATTAACTTCTCAGACGATCCAATATATAACTTTTTAACAATATTTGAATTTAAAATGCATTGAAATGGCAACCATATTTATTTTATTCAGTTATGTGACGATTCCATAACCAAAAATTGATCAGGATCGTCATAGGGTCGGATTACATGTAAGATTGCAAGTAAGATTGTAGAATCATTAGTTTTACTATTGAAAAATTATTTATTTAACTAGAAATAAACTTAAAAAATCTTAGGGGGCAGTGAGCAATGCCAAGTTTAAACATTTTATATCTTTAGCCTATTTTGAACTATCTTATATAATTTGTTGTATACAATTTATAAATGGATAAAATCAAACCAGAAACTTTATACAGATGAAAGTATGAAACCAAAAACTAAACTAAATTAAAATTGGTCGCTACTATATAGTCCTATTCAATGTGAACCAAACAATAAACTTCATAATACTATAATTAATGTGATTTTTGCAATGTTAAAAATATAAATAGTAAACAAACGCATTTCATTATAGAAAAATTAAATATTATATAAGAAAAAATGGTTTGATTCTAGCTTGTTTGAAACCAACTCAAGAACTAGGTTAAGATAACATCTAGAAGTAGGAGTTGAATTAATCTAACACGTTCACAACCTTGATTAAAAACTGAATCATACGTGGTTGCTAGCTACTAATACTAGTATAATTTTGTTTTTCAGTTTTAACAAAATGTATAAACATGTTAAAAAAATGAAATGTAAAATAAATAAATTAAATATATACAAGAGAATTAATATAAAGTAATTAAATAAAATAATTAAATCATATTTTATTAAATTAATATTTAAATTTCAAATACAAAAACAAAAAATAATGAAAATGATTAAAACCATAACTAATTAAAATACTATAAGGACTAAAATTGAACTTGAGAATAATGGCAAAATCGTCATTTAGAAAAATTCAATAGATGGAGGGACCAATTCTACAAGTAAATAATAGAGTAAATGACACAAATGGTCCATGTGGTTTATAGCAAATTACGGGTTTCGTCCCTAACTTTGAAAAAGTACACCAGTAGTCCAAATTTTGAAACTTTGTCACGCTTTTAGTTCCTAAAAAACTCAATTTCTAAAAATTCCAATTTTGTCCTTATAAATTAATTTCACATGTGGTCCCTTATTAATTAATTTAGGTTTTTTATGTTTAATTATTTGTATATTTATAATTGTTTAATTAATAAATACTAAGAATTTAATTATAATTTATTTATGCATTTTATCTATATATTAATGAGTTTCATTATTATTATTATTATGATTATCATTATCATCATCATCATCATCATCATTCATTCGTTTTGACAAATATTTTTTTATTAATTTTTGTTTTGTAATTTTTCATCTACCTATATATTTAATTAATTTACCATTCTTATCTTAATATATTAATTTTTTAATGCTATTAACATTGTTTTTGAAAGTCTTAACATGAAAAACATATACATTCATTTACAACTTAAAAATCATTCATTCTTATTTTATAGATTTTTATTAGTAGACTATTGTTTATTCTACATATAAATTCATCAGTGTTAGTAAATTGTATCAGCTCTAATAAATTTTAACAAGCTTGTAATTTTTTAGAGCATTTTTAAAATTTTTATGAGTGTTAAACACGGCTGGAAACAAATCAAACGTTCGACAAACCGTTCACGAACCATTGCGGGAAGTTCGTTTATAGTCGTTCATTTATTAAACGAAAAGATATGTTACACTAGGACTGTAAACGAACCGAACGAATACGAACGATGATATTTTCACTAACTTTTTGTTCGTTTTACAACCCTATGTTAGACTCATAAAAATTTTAAAAATGCTAAAAATTACAATTTTGTTAAAGTTAATTAGAAATAATATAACTTTACTAACACTATTTTATATGTAAAATATATAATAGTCTACTAATAAAAATCTATAAATAAGAATTAATGATTTTTAAAATATATAAATGAATGTACATATTTTTCATGTTTAGTATTTCAAAAACAACATTAATAGTATTTAAAAACTAATATAGGAAATAAGGAGGGTAAATTAATTAAATACATCGATAAATGATAAACTTTTTATAAAACGAAATTAATAATAAAAAAATATTTTCATCAAAAGAAATGAATGTAGATGATGATGATGATAATAATAATAGAACTTATTAATACATAGATAAATACATAAATAAATTGTAATGAAATTATTATACTAATAAGTAAAATGTCATTTATTAATTAAACAATTATAAACATACAAATAATTAAACATAAAAAAATTAATTAATTAATCAGGGACCATATGTGAAATTAATCCATAAGGTCAAAATTGGAATTTTAAAAAAATTGAGTTTCATAAGGACTGAAAGCGTGACAATGTTTTAAAATATGGACTACTAGTGTAATTTTTTAAAGTTGACGAAACCTGTAATTTGTTATAAATCACAAGGACTATTTATGTAATTTATTTTGACTTTTGAGGGAACACTTATGTAATTTTTAAAAACCAGGGACTATTTCTATAATTTTAAGCAAACCACAGTGACCATTTCTGTAATTTATCTTCTAAATAGTATTTTAATATTGATTGCTATATAAAATATAATCTATTTAAATTTAAATATTGTGTAAACATATATCATGTATAGTATAAAAAATTTGGAGTTAGAGATATTTATAGCTTGGATATTGATAGAATAAATTAATAAAAAAAGAGATCGAGTTATTTAATTATTCGTCGTAGATGTAATATTTGAGTATATATATAAAAACTATAATTAAGAGCTCATTCTCAAGCGAAACTTCTTTCAAGTCCTCGTTTCTCTAAACAACAAAGGTGATCGATTCTCATTCATGGTTTGCCATGGCCTTCTTCTCCAATCTCCATATGATATTATCATTTTTCAGTACTCCAATGGTTATGAAGTTAATGTGTTCACTAATTTAAATAGTTGTTTTATAACTGATTCATTTTTCTGTCTGTAATTCTCAACAGTTAATGAGATCCGTTTTGCTCTTTGTTTCAACAACACTTTTATGATTTTTTGTTGACTGTTCGCTGCGCAACTATTATTTCATTTGATCTTCCATGTTTGATGTGTTGCGGTTTCTCATATAACCATAGATCCTTTATGCTGGATCTTGAAGCTGTTTGTGTGTGAGTGTGTTTTTGGTGGCACTGATTATGATTCTCTTAAACCCTTGGAGATGAATCCGGCCATCTCAGTTCTCTAATTCAATTCACGCATAAGTTGTTTTACTTGATTTTGAGGTTTTGATTGTTGAATTTTACAGTGATTGTGATCTGTTGTTGTTGTCACTTGTAGATCACTGAAGATGACGGATGGATCTAAGAATCTAAGCTACTCTCCTCAAAACACACTGCCAATGGTGACTTTCCATTGTCATGATCCGGTGAAAACAACCGTGACTATCAATGGAGAAGCGAGTTACCAGGAGAAAACTCAAATAAGCTACAACGACAAGCAGATCGAGTGGATCCTACGGACGAGCAACGACAATAGATAAAGCATCGAGCGGAGACTTCTACTGGAAGAACGGAACCAGTGGGGTGAAGAATGAGAGCAAGAGCAGCGTGACAGTGAGAATCGGTGACCACCATGGGTACACGGAAGTTTATCGTGAAGAAAGGGTTCGTGACGTGGTTTTTGACAAATGCACTGAGAGCAGCAACACGCTAGTGCCCCGTTACTATGACGGTGGATATGATCAGGTGAGTGGTGATGCGTATGATGACCGTGGATATGAGGTGAGTGGTTATGCGTATGATGACGGTGATTATGAGGTCGATGGCGGTTATGCGTATGATTCAGACTCGTACTGATCGTCGAGGTAAATTGTGGATTCGCCAGTAGAATTGATTATTGATGCTAGCTTTTCTGTTTCTTAGTATGCAGCTATCTTTGCTGATATCGTCACCTGTTTAACTGTTTTCACTTTTCCGAATTGAATAAATGCTTAATTATCCGATTTCTCTTTAAGGTTTTTGGATTGTTGTGGTAGGAGCCTATGCCACTGAGTTTTTGTGGTCCTCCCACACCACCACCATCACCACTGCTGTCCACAACCTCCACCAATTGACCACTATCGTCACAATTCTTAACCCTCTCTCTCTCTCTCTGAACAAAATATATAAAGGTCTGATTGAAACCCTAATTAATATTTTTATGTCTATACGAATCAATTGTGTTAGCATGAAGCGGTTACAGAAAAATTTAATTATATGATTACATGGTTACAACTTACAAAACACTTTTAATTGTTTCTGTTGTATATATAAGATTATTATATGTTTGTTCGGTAATTAATGGATTGTAAAAAATATAACTGTAAATGATAAATGAAATAAAATCATATAAATATATATTATGTATAGTACATGCATGCTCTTGTTAACAAAATTTGTTAGTTTTGTATAATTATACTTTTATGTTGAATATGAAATATTTATTTTCAAACTAATTAACTTCAAAGTTCAAACCTAATTTCAAATTTCTAATATTATATATTAGACTAGTTCAACTCTTGAAATTTAATATTAAACCATTGTAACTAGGTTTTTTTTACCTGTGCATGCATGGTACGTGACCGAGTTAAAATATTTACTTTTTTATAAATATATTGATAATCAAATATTAAAGACAAAAATATAAGTTGATTAAAATACATTTTATAGTTAATTAATTGTAGACAAGTAAACTAAGAAAATTGATTGCGGGTATGATGTCATACTATAATATTTAATAAACTTAGTTTTAGATAAATAAGCAGAAAAAAGTTAAAAGCCAAACAACTAAAAAAGAAAGGAAAAAATGTTTCCAACATCAAATCAGATAATAAGTTCAAATTATTAAATATATAACAGTTGGTTCAAATATTAATCATCTTTAAATCAACACATTTGAAATAAAGAATAATAATAACGAATATAAATAATAAATCATAATTATATATTTACATTTTTACAATGTTTTATATATTAAAAAGTAGGATTTATTATGAATTTAACCAACATGTTTTTACGTTTCATTTCATGTTTTTTTTTTCCAGACGGGCCTACATGGAAGGGAGGGATAGCCTGTTGCGCAAGTCCTTTCCCTGATAACCTCATTTCATACCGTAAATTTTCTCAAAATTTTACGTATGCAACAGGCAAAATTTTTATTGTGCAACTTATATTATACATAAAAATATAAAATTTTATGTGTGCAACTTGATTAACAATATTAATTATACCTCAAATGAAACAAAAAAAAAAATTCAAGTTAAATGCCTAAATAACTAGATAAGTGACAAAAGTAAATCAACAAATAAAACTCAATAATTTTAGTCCAAATTAGAACCAAAACTCGATGATATTTTAACCCAAATGAAAATCAAACTCATATTTGAGATTTAAAAGTTTGTATTTTGTTAGTTTAATTACTCTTTAATTGTTAATTATAGATTTTATAATATGTATTGATGAATAAATTCTACAAAAGGATGTTATCGTAGTCTTCAATTCCTTCAACACTAACAATTGACATCAACTTTTCTTGGGAGCCTTCCCATAGACCATAAATTTTAGATCATCAAGCTAACCAAAGAAAATTTTAGATTATATGTTCCATTTCAAATTATAATATCCATCTGCTAGCTCAACCCGACTCGATCAAGATAATCATTTGAATTTCTGAACCGTGAATGCGACATAAATTTGTGCAACGGATCCATTCGGTGTCTGGGTCTGCCACTGTAATATGGTTACAAATATGGACAATATGTTTTTGGCATTTTTATAATTTTTATCAATGCTAGCTTTATATTTTGTACTATTTTTTACAGGTTGCATGTAATTCGCAATAAAGAGGAAAATTTTCATTTTGTTTGAAAAATGTTTGATCAGATATGATTTATTCAAGTTTTTATAAAATATGTATTTTATTAAAGGTTTATGTGCATGTGTGTTATAGTTTGAATGTTAATGACTAATATTGAAAATGAATATTTATTATTATATTTGTTATAATGGTTTGTACTGCTTTTTGAAGTAAATATAGATAATGTTTTGAGTTTTTGGTAAATCATGAATATTTGAGTTTGAAGTAATATATAATGTTAAGGGCTTTTAATAAATATTGTAAAAAAGTGAACGAATAAAAATAATAAACAAATTTCAGAAAAAAATCAAGTGGGAAAAAAAAAAAAAAAAAAAAAAGATAATGAACCAAGTTTATGAAAAAACCGATATATATGTTATGGATTGTCCTTGTCGATTCCAAAAGATAATAACTACAAGCTAAAGATCATTCTTTTTTAATATCTGTCAAATGATACAGAAATGAGACCAAAAAGCGTAAAAAGAATTGAATCTATGTATATGTTATCGTAATTTTTCGTAATCTAAAAAGCCATTATTTTTGCTTCTTTTCTATTCTTCAATTTTCATTCATACTAAATGCACCATAACTAAATGTATCATAACGCAAAACCAAACACCTCATTAACAATATGTATTACACTATAAAAGAAGCTTACATCTTCGAGGTAAACGAGGGCACGCAAAAATAATTTATCTTGATCACGGTTATAACTTTATAAGTGTGTTATTCAATTTTATTAATATTAATAAATTATAGAAATCTACAATTTTAAATATATGATTACAAAAAAAAATGTTCACAAATTTTAATGTGAAAAGATAGTGATTGCAACATTTGAAAATAGTTTACAATTAAAAATCATGAAGATTTGAACCATTTAAATTTTTGTCAAATTTTATCACATAAAAATATAGATTTAAAGAAGTTTGTCCATCTTTTAAATGTGAGGTTTTAACAAGCCTGTTCATATTTATAATTGTACAATTTTAGATTTAATTTGTCATTACATATATATTCTTACATGCTTATATTTTTATACACTTTTAAATGTGTACATATCAGATAAATATGAATAGTTGACACATTTTTTGAAGTGTGCAAATATATAATGCTTCTTCCGTCAAGCTAGAGTGCAGCCAACTTTTTATGTTATCCAATCTTAGACCAAAAAACATCTTGGCATAATTGATAATAAATAAATATATAAAATTTAAAAAGAAATTTTTCAAAATTCTCACAATCTTGTTTATAATTGAATCTTATTCCATATGTGTATCTGTGTTAATCTTTTAAACATGGTCTTGCTTGAAAATAAAAGATTTTCTTTGTTTGTTGCAAGTACTCGATCAATCCGGCCTTAGACATAATATTAAATGAAAACGTTGAAACACCAAGCATCTATATTAATTTTAGTAAAAGTGTTCACGCATTTGACACAAATGTATGCTCATGATTTGTGCCACTTTAAATCATTTTTTATTGTGTTTTATAAGCAGAACATTTTTATGAAGGTGAAGTGTAACGTTTTTTATGAATAAAAAATCTTGTGATGTTCATGATGAAGATGAAGTTGGAGATGATACGTAGAACATTTTTTATGTTCTTGATTATGTTTCTTCGATCAAGCCTCGGATATGCCCGTTGTGTTTTTTTAATGCATTGTCCGTTTGATGCTCATGATGAATAATTGAATACTAACGCATCGTCATTTTGATTCTGAAATAATCGTGCATTGTCAAGATATTAATGAAAATACTATGTATCTTCATCACAAGGTAGATGTTTTTTATAGATAAACTATTGATGCATCGTTGGCATCGTAAAATGCAGGTGAAGATGATGATTCATATAAATTTGTTTAAAATTGAAAGTTTATTAAATAAATTTAATTAACATTTAATGTTTGATTATTGGATGAAATATTCTACTTATATTATAATGATTTGGCAAGATATATTATTTTCCAAGAATATCCTTTGCATTTGATATTATTTTTCAACTAAGTGCACCGGGATGAACTGGGAATAGCAGTTGTCATCTATTTCATTCGCTATTAGCCTTGGCAAAAAAAAAAAACTCATAATCGTAACTCGACCCTGATTTGACCGGGGAATCTCAGAGTTGATCGAGGATAGGGACGGGGACGGGGATTCCCAATTTAGAATGACGGGGATGAGAGACACTTTAACCTCTGACCCCGAACCCGACCCCGATTATATTTTATGTTTTAATATAGATTATTATATACATTTAACTTTACATTGTAAATTATTCATTACATTTTATGTAATATATTAAATATCATTGTATATGACTATTCCATAGTTTAAAATACTATTGTGTTTTTCATTTTATTGGTTTTATAAATCTTTTGCATACATTTCTTTGTTTTAGTTTCGTTATAACTTATAAATTATATATGTTAACAACTCAAATATGTTTGAATTAATTTGTTTTAAAGTTTATTTACGAATATTTTTCTACTAAATTACTTTTATAGATTAAACTTAATAATTTTTTAGAAACTTGAAAAACTCGATTCCCCGATGGGGATCCCCGATCCCCAATTGGAACGGTGATGGGAATAGAAACTCATTCCCGACGGGGATGGGACCGGGGATTAAGAAGCAGGGATGGGGATGGGAATCGAGATCTCCGCCCCACTGTCATGTCTATTCGCTATGATTGATTTTTCAAGATATATACAACATGTACATTCAATAATAAAATGGTCGAAATAATGGTCAAACTTAGTAGTCAACTTGGTGGGCTACCCTTAATTTAATGTTGATTGCATATTTATCATCTTATCCCTAGTTTTATATTATAATTTTAATGATTTTAATGATAAATGATTGGCTATACATGGTTTCTCGGTACCTCAGTCTAATGATACCCCATGGATCTTATATATATATATATATATATATATATATATATATATATATATATATATATATATATATATATATATATATATATACACACACACACACACACATACTCTTCTATCTAAATTCTAAAGTGATACTAGTCATACTACTTTTTATGTCATCCAATATTACATTGAAAAATATTTTGTAATAATTGCTGATAGACAAATAAATTTGAAAACCAAGTTTTTCAAAATTATCACAATCGTGTTGTTCCACGACCGTTATAATCAAATGTTATTCCATATATGTACCAATCTTTTAAACACAATCTTGCTCCATGTGTGTGTGTGTGTATTTCCATGTTGGTAACCACTGGTCATCAACTCATGCTCTTCTACACACTTTTTGACATAAGTACGAAAACGAAAACGTCTGAAAAGCCACAAATCTATATAAAATTTAGTAAAAGTGTTCACGCATTTGACACAAATGTATATGCACAAATCCACAATTCAAATTTAAAATCCAATTGTTATGAGTTGGAATGCCAAAACCCCATGCTATTTCACATGTTCTTATGAGTAATGCATGCTTTTGGTCCCTTTTATGAAATGTCTCTATGTATGCCATGAGGCCGACTAGCGAATGAACGAATAATGTGACGAATAGACGTGTTTGATTCTTTATCATGTTTATCATAACGGTTTGATTTTTCGAGTTTGAATCACGAAAGGATAGGATTTGAAATTTAATTACCATATGTGAAAAATCTATAGAAATGGTAAAATAACGATCAATAATTTTACTCGGATTTCTAACGGACTTCTCTACCAGACTCTATGCTGGCTCTTTATATAGTCGCTGACCAGCATTCTTCTCTCCGGTGAATCTTATTTCACTTTATATACTTGTTATTCGTATTCTTTGTGTCTAAGTTCAACTTAAACAAACAAGAATGCACTCCTCAAGCTCTAACAAGAAGCTACATTACTTTGACATGCCTGATGAACTGAAGTGGCCTGACAATGAGAGAAGCCAACGCCTTATGCGGCGCGCACCAGCAAAACCACCTGTCTCCAACCAACCTCAGCTCGGGAACCAGAATGGCTCCAAACCCACAGAGGTTGGTGAGAAACCAAGAAAGGCAAGATCCTCACTTCAAAGAAGCGGTAAGAAGTCTAAACCAATCAAAGCAGAAGCGAGCCTTTTAGAAGAAAAAGAACCCAAATCGGCTAGTAAACAAAGATCCAAGGCATCCACTTCTAAAGTCCCTAAGGAAGGCGAAAAGTTGAACCCTAAAAAGAAGATATCGGAGGCTCCACCTGAAGACGACGGAGATCAAAACTACATGCCAAAATTCTCTATCTCCCTTACTAGAGAAGAGATTGAAGAAGATTATTTTTCCATCACTGGAAAGAAGCTTCCAAGGAACAAGATGAAGAGGGACAAGACAGTGCAGAAGGGTCTTGATGTAAGCTAAAACTTTTGTCCTTGATACATTCTAGAGATAACACGCCTGTAAGGCCACTAAACTATAGCGATTGAGCTATAAAAAGCACAATCAGCATTTTTGGCAGCCAAAAGCGCCTAAAACAAGTAATTTTACAATAGTTCAGTGGTGGTCTCTATGGCAGTTCCTGTTGTCTATAACTTTCGAAACTGTGATTTGTATCTAATCTTGTTCTTGGTGTTATCCTTGCAGGTTCTCTTTCCTGCGCTTTCATTGGAAGGTCACAACGCTGAGAATCTACCTAGGAAGTATTAGTATGTGGGTACCCTCCTTTTGCGCTTGAACGGTATGAAAGGCTACTGGATTTTATTTTTCTAGATGATTTTGATGCAATCAACTAAAATTCTAGCTACATATTTTAGATTCTAGTATTAGTATGTGGTACTCTACCTTTTTAACCTTTTATAGAAAACTTGCAAATCTGTAATGATCTTGCAGTTCAAGAATCTGACAAACCAAATGATGTATATGTTTTCCAAGCTAACAAATCTTTAACTTGTTCCAGGATTGAAGAATCAGAAGCATTAGACTCTGGGAATAACAACAGGGTAGAACGTGCATTTTTTTTTTCATGAACATCAACTTCTTTATGAATTTCAAGGTTGTGTTGCAAGTTTTTGTTTTGTAAGACTATTATTGTCGGATGTGAATGTTGTGGAAAATGCAGTTGTTTTTAGCATGACATGTCACATGCTTATGTTATGAAGGATGTGAACATCAATCTATGTTTCTAAGTGGAGTATTACTTAAAAATCTAAAGACCCTTACCTATGGAGCCTGGATACAAATGCCGCCATTTAGGTAGCAAAAGAAAAAGGTTCAGAATGCACGCATAAACAAAAGACCAGATTAACTATTGATATGCGTGTACAGCAAAAGCAAACATACAATCATATACAAGGTTAGTATGATTTGTACCACGCTTGATATTAATTAAAAGGCCATTTTGTTAGGGCCAAAAACCAGTAACCATTTACCAATACCTGCTAAAATCCTTTGAAAGTTAACAGGCGCCCATAAACAGATATTTGAGATCTTCTGCAGCTAAACGAGAGGCTGAGCTTCCACTTTGATCTTCCCCAAAAACTGAAGCGACCATTTTCCTTTTCTCTTTCTGCAAAAATCACAATCACAGTCAAACACAAGCCATTGACTCATTTCTTTGTTGTAATATCGTGCATGTTCTTCAACTCTTGTGAAAATTTTAATTACTCATTTGCTTTACAAAAAATCAAATCACAGGTTGAGTGTCATCTTTCAGATTTCAAAATTATCGATGTAAATACCTAGGATGGCTTAATATCATCGTTCTCTTGCTATAATTTGTACTTAAATTCAACATTGCTTATATGGGGCCCCTTTTCAGGCACATCATTACTTCTCTTTATATTGTCTAAAGGATATTTAAGGTCTCCTCGTTCTTGTTCATGTATCTATTCATGCAGCTTTCATTAGAAATCTCAGTGTGCTATGCATTTGGTTTGACCATGAATGTTGTGCCCCCTATTAACCCTTCTGAACTAGAAATATCTATGTAGCAAGCCCGCAACAAGGTACTTAAAAGTAATTGGCTATATAGTTCAAAAAAATACACAAATGCAACCAATACGAAAAGGACAGGAATTTGAGAATTAAAATATAAGCTGAGACGGAAGGCTATTAAGGAACCATCATATATATAAATAAAGAATGGATCAAACATCTTATGAAATGAAATGAACAGATCAAATAAGCAATCCAAAATTAAGCAGAACTGATTGAAAATTCAGGCATAATACGTGCTACGTAGACATCAGACCTGGAGTGCAAGAATCCTGTCCTCAACTGTGTCCTTAATAGTTAGCCTGGAGACTGTGACCGGACGAGTCTGTCCAATTCTATGAGCTCGGTCAATAGCTTGATCTTCGGTAGCTGGGTTCCACCAAAGATCTAAAAGAATAACATGAGATGCAGCAACCATATTCAGACCAAGATTCCCAGCTTTTAATGACATCAGCATAACAACTACCTGCAATATATTGTCATTGCTTGCTTAATTATGCCAACATTTAAATATAGAAAGCACCAAAGCAGTAACGTACAATAAGAACATAGATAAACTAAATACGCAGGCTAGCCACTAGATTGGCATTTAACATTTCAACGTAAGAAACTACCATAACTTCATCACACACAATTTTTAGTGTAGCTTCTATATTACACCAATACACCATAACATCAACCATCGGCCAATGCCCAATAGTATCCAAAAATGAAACTGAATCTTTTAAGAATATCATTAATGTGCTTTAGAGGCTATCAAATGCTTGAGTTTGCAAGTGATTGAGCTAGCTATTTTGTTTCCATTACACTCAAGAATTTATTTGTTTCCGTTATGTTCCAAATATCTAGGCAAAACCCTAGCACTATACACATATAGTCCGACAGGCCAACAACATCTCTCAACATCGCTGTCGGACACGTGAAACATCACCCATCAATGATCAATGTGTTGTTCAGTCTCCACATCAACTTGTTTCAGTGAACATTCTTTGTTACATTCTGATTGGGGGATTGAAATGTCAATGCAAGAAATAACTATAAATTAGGATTTTCAGTTTGACCCTTGGAGTTTCATATTCTTTGATTCCATACCAGCAGGAGGACATTTTAATGTTTCTTGGATAATTGAGTTATGAGGATATTTGTGTCTACATTTGCCACCTCAAATAATTCATCCACCAAGATCTTGTTATATGACTTTCTTTCAAAGTTACCCAATATAGTTTTAGGATATATGTACATCTTTTACGATTTTATATTTTGGCTTGTTGGAATCTTGCAACCTATATTTCTTCTTGTTAATGATATAGATACACTTTCATATTCTCAAACTTTAAAAGCATGTATGGTCTTATGCTAACATATCCTTTGAACAATCTAATAAGATGATAAACTGTATCCTATAAGCATATAAGGTAAGAATTATGTGCAAGGCAAACTACAACAAAATCAAACAATTCTGGTATTGGATCAAATTAACCGATTTTAACATGATTACTAAAATGTTTCTCAAACCTCAGGGTCAGTGTTGAATTCCTTGACAGCCCTATCTCTTGCGACTAGAGACATCGAACCATCAAGCCTCCTGTATTGTACACAATGTTGATTAAATGACATTTCAACCAAGTCCATCATTCTTGTCCACTGGGAGAATACAATCGTTTTTATTGGTCTTTTAGCCTGCGAAGCTGATGAGCTTGAATCGTTTGAACTGCAATGGGAGCGAATAATCTCTAGAGTGGCTCTGATCTTGGAAGAATTATAATCATACTGAAGAACTATAGATCTCTCGTCAATTTTAGACAAATTTTGATGATCATCATTAGGAATACAACTCCTTAATGTGGCTTTGTTAAATACAACATCACCACCGATCTGACTTTTGCAATTAGGTGAGGGGCATGTGTTGTCGTCTCCTGTTAAATATTCAGATACACACTGGTAGCAGAATACATGTCCGCAGAGAGTAACAACTGCGTCATCAGGCGGATCCTGTGAAAGCATCAAAATCATCAACAGTATGTCCTGAAATTCTGAAAGTAAAAAAAAGGGAAACCAGTATGTATGCTAGTCAGATGCCGTAACTTTGAGATCATTATTTTCATATTATAATTATTATTTTCAGTGGGGATTGAGGAGTGGCACCTGCTGAGATATTAGGCCAAAAAAACAAGTATACTATGCTCTCATTAAGAGAAGGGGAATTAGGTTGGAGACTAAAGAACTCACAT
Source organism: Centrapalus pauciflorus (assembly GCA_020465985.1). NCBI lineage: Eukaryota > Viridiplantae > Streptophyta > Magnoliopsida > Asterales > Asteraceae > Centrapalus > Centrapalus pauciflorus. Next base: position 1,398,534 of record JAANYP010002881.1, read on the forward strand.
TGCACAATAGACATATATTTAGAGTTTCCAAGAGATTCAACAAATTGACTAGCAGATCCTTTGGAAGATTATCTGCCATTCTCATAGAAACTTGACTGACTGATTCTGAACTAAATCCCTTAACCAGTAATGGATGGTCACAAGCCTGGCGAAGGCGCAGAAGCATTAACATTATATTTGCATAATTTTGTCTCAAGGTGCCTGCAGCTGCATATGCCTGCAAAAGAGCAGTAAGATACACCAGATTTATTACTGCACATAATATTCAATTTCTGACCATTTCATCCTAAATGCATGTTTCCCAGAGCAAACTCATAAGGCTTCAGAAAAAAGCACTAAAGAAGAGCACCTTGAATCGCGAGCGTGATTCTGCTTCTAGCTTAAGATAGAAAGCCCGTTCCTCAGTTGAAAAATCCACTGTAGTCAAATTTATTGTTTTTGGAGGTAAGTCAATAACCGGCTTCCCACCAATCAAGGTATCTGGTATTAAAAACCCCCAGTTGGATCAGCATGTGCAACTTTAAAAGGATTATGGAATATATCATGCAGCAAACTGAAATCAAACATCGACTATGTAATACAAAGACTAACTGCAAGTGCAACAATGACAATAAACAAAAGAAATATAAATTCATCTATCACCACAATATAAAGCCATAAATGCAAGTGCAGAAATGGTATCCAGGTGAAAGATAACATGCTTATCATACAAAATAGGACTATACAAATTATGTGTTTAAAGCTTGAAATATAATCACATACAAGCATAAATTACATTGGGAGATGATCTACATTTAATAAGGCAGCACAATTAATTTGTATGCATTAATCTTCAAGAAAGGCTAGAAGACACAAAAGACGTCACCTTTTGTTCGGCGAAGCATTATTGCTCTTAGAACGGCTTGAAGTTTATGATAACCCTGAATTGAGTTTTTGGATATTGGGATCTTTATTTGATGGCAAAAAGATTTGTAATTGGCATATGGTTCACATTTCAGAAATCTGAAATAGCTGAACAGATCATTAATTGAGTTTTGGACAGGTGTTCCCGATAAGCACCACCTCTTTTTCGCCCTAAGGCCACAGCATGATTTAGCAACCTGAGTATTGCTATTTTTTATTGTTTGAGCTTCATCTAGTATCACCCTGAACCAATGCACTTTTGCAAGAGTGCCACTACAATCAATTGAAGAGCTGGCAACACCTTTCCTACCCTTCTTTCCTTTTTTACTAACATGAGACTGCTTCCTTTTCTTACTAGTATCCCCATTTTCTTGATCATCAACATCATCGTCCTCATCAGAAGTTTTGGTTGGGATTTCATTTGCCACAATGGAATATGTTGTGAGGACTACATCATATTTTGCTAGTTCGGCAGGATCTTTGGTCCTACTGCTACCATGATAGATAAGAACTCTAAGTCTAGCCTTATATGAAACCTTATCACGCAATTCTCGATGCCATTGTCGTAGCACACTTGCTGGACACACAACCAACGAACCTGCTTGAGGCCTCTTGTTGCAGAACTTTTGTGTTGATGTAGAACTACTGACTTTGTCAGATTCTCCAGCCTGCTTGTCTTCATCCACAACTGATGTGCCTATATCATTGTCATCATCTAAATCTAAGGCTTCTGCTTTTGAAATCCAAGGATCCTCTGATTTTGGTTTCAATAACAGTTTTTGCATTTGTATGAGCGCGATACTAGATATGGTTTTACCCAGGCCCTGTGAAACGAATACATTAAAGTATCAAATATTATATCTACATAAATCCTATATGGTGGATCAGTGGTGCTAGGAACCTGATCATCAGCCAATATTCCACCAGAACAAGCCACGTCCTTTTCCTTCTTAAGCATCCAGGCCAATGCAATTTTCTGAAAGTATATTTATCATAACACCGTAAAACAAAATATAAATTAAATGTACATATAAAATAGTAGTTAGACGAAACCTGGTGCTTGAGTAGAGAGACAGACAAAAGACCATCAGGTAAAGTTGCTTCTTTTATTGGTTGATAAAGATCCTGATAAGAAAACAATAATAATAATCTTAAGTGTAGGACATATCATTTTAAAGAAATCTGAGCTTCGAGAGAAAGGCAATAGGGGATGATTTCTTTATCATTCAAGCTAATAAAAAAAACATCAACTAAGACTCCTATTATCATGCTGGGTCACATCCTGATTTCCAAAACAGAAATAACTAAGGAAAAAATCGCATGAGATCAGCTAGCTAATCCCATGGCAGTTATAAATCAACTAGAGCTGGTTGTGGAAGATTTATCAATCGACTAGATTACAACCCATTAACACTTCCAGCCCTCCGTTTATTTTGCCACTGGTAGTGCTTTTGTGAAGATGCCTGTCGCTTGGAAATCATTGGAACATGTTTAAGCTGCAGCTTGCCTTCCTCAATTTGCTCTTTGATGAAATGGCAATCGATCTCCACATGCTTGGTCCGGTCGTGGTGAAGAGGGTTCTTTGCGATTTCAATGGTTGCCTTGTTATCACACAAAAGAATATCAACTTGATTGCTTCCTGCTTTTTACTCCTGCAACATTGTTTGCAGCCAAATTCCTTCACATATTCCTAGACTCATTCTAAACTCTGCTTCTGCGCTGCTCTGAGCTACCACTTTTTGTTTCTTGCTCCTCCATGTGACTAGGTTTCCCTATACAAAGGTAAAATACCCCCCAGTTGATCTTCTATCCGTATCCCCCACCCCCGGGGTGCGCCAAAAGAAACTGCATTTGTGTAAATGATTATGGATTGGTCTGACAAATTTTTAATTAACGGTCCCTAGCCCAGATTTTTCCTAAGATGCCGCAAAATCCGATACATTGCTTCAAGGTGACCAGTCATTAGACTGCTTAAAAATCGACTTACCATACTAACTATGAAGCCTATGTATGGCCGTGGATCAATTTCCCAACTAATCTTTGATATCTATCAACATCCGCCAAGGTTCCACCTTCCTCAAGTAACGCTATGGGGTTGGGATCCATTGAGGTCGAAGCTGGTTTTCATCTTAACATTTTTGTTTCTTTTAGGAGATCGAGTGTGTACTTTCTCTGGGATACCGAGATTCCTTTATGAGACTGAGATCTGGCTATCTCCATCCCCAAAAAACATATGAGTTGCCCCAAGTCCTTTATTTCAAATTCCATACCAAGTACCCTTTTTAACTTGATGATTTCTTCCACATAATTACCTCTGATAATCATGTCGTGTACATATACGATCATAATTACCTTCTTTCCATTGCATGAATGCTTAAAGAACATAGTGTGATCGGCTTGGCTTTGAACATAGCTTAGTTTTTTACGACGTGAGTGAGACGCTCAAACCAAGCTCGAGGTGATTGCTTTAATCCATAAAAAGACTTTTGAAGCCGACACACTTTTCCAATATATTCTGGTGACTCAAGTCCAGGTGGAATATCCATGTATACTTCTTCTAGCTCACCGTTCAGAAAAGCGTTCTTAATATTGAATTGGTGCAACTACCAATCTAGATTAGCTGCCAAAGACAATAGAACATGTATTGAGTTAAGCTTAGCCATCGGTTATAAAGGTCTTTGCATATTCAATTCCATAAGATTGTGTGTAACCCTTAGCCACCAATCTCGCCTTGAACCTGTTTACACTTTCATTGGTGTTGTATTTCATTAAAAAAAACCACTTGCGACCAACAGACCGCTTGCCAACAGCCAGATTCATGTATTTCCAAGTTTGATTCTCTTTTAGCGCTGCAATTTCTTCCATGACAGCTTGCCCTCATTCCTCATGGCTAAGAGCTTCTTAGACAGTTATGGGAACCCAATTTTCTGATAGGCTTGAGTGCTTGACGTCAACTTCTGATAACTTGTGGGCAGCCCTTTATTGGAAATAAAATTCTCAATTCGAAGTTTAGTGCATAAACGTTTTCCTTTTTGCAATGACATAACCCGGTTTCATTAGACGTCATAGTAGTTGGAGTGACATAACCCGCATAACCTGGATGAATAGTAACCGGATCCAAGAAGGGATTAGATTCTGGACAGTGAACTAGATGGGTACCAGTCTCTGTTTCTTTGGCATCTTTTTGCTTTCTTGTATAAACAAGTAGTTCCTTAGGTTTGGAGATTCACGCCTAGTGACATGTTCTGGAAATTTAGGTATGTGGACTTCTGGGCCTGAGCAATTTGGGCTGATATCTGGCAGATTCGGAAGGCCAGTACTGGGTATATTTGAAAGTGGAAGGCTTCGAGTGAAGTCAGGGTAGGATAGGAGTTGATATTCATTTGTAGAAGCATGAGTGTTATGAGTGTTCTCCCCCTGAATAACAGTTCCAGACTAGAAGGGTTGTAACTCGAGGAAGTGACCATCCATTGAGGTAAAAACCCAACGTGTGACTGGGGAATAACACTTATATCCAATGTTGAGTGGACGAGTAACCAATGAATAAACACTTAACAAACCATGGATCTAACTTGCCTCTTTTAGATGGTTATTGTGAACAAATGAGGTACATCCGAAGACTTTGAGAGGTAGATTTGAATGTAGTTGAATATTAGGGTATGTCATGAGAAGACACTAGTGTGGAGTTTTGAACTTAAGGATTCGAGAAGCATCCTATTAATTAAATAGGTGGCAGTTAAGACTGCCTCACCCCAAAATTGGTTAGGAACGTTAGTCCAAAATATTGAGCAGGTGACTTCAAAGAGGTGCCTATTTTTCCACTCTACCACTCCATTCTGTTGTGACGTGTCAACACAACAGCTTAAGTGGATTATCCCCTGATTTTCCAGAAACTTCCCTAACTCGGAGTGAAAATACTCTTTGGCATTATCAGTTTTTAAGACCTGAACTTTTGCTTGAAACTGATTTTGGATCATCGTGAGGAAACGTTTGAAGAATTGCCAAACCTCATCAGGTATAACCAAGTGACCCGGGTATGATCATCTATAAAAGTGACAAACCACCTAGAACCAGACATGTTTTTTTACTTGTGAAGGACCCCACACATCGATGTGAATTAAATAGAACGGATGTGAAGACTTGTGAGGAACAGGTGAGTACGTATTATGAGTATGCTTCGATAATTGACAAACTTCACATTGAGGAAACTGGGAACTTTTATTGAACAACTAGGGAAACAACTTTTTTAAATAAACAAAGTTGGATGACCTAATCTCTGGTGCCACAACATTATTTCAGATTCTTGATGGGAAGCAACGCATGAAAAGGACTTGGAACTCTTCTTTATTGACTTTTGTGATCGAAGGAGATATAGACCGGCCCTCATTCTAGCACTGTCAATCATCATCCCCGTACTCAAATCCTGAAATTCACAAATATCAGAGGTAAATTTAGCAATGCACTTGAGATCTCTGGTAAGACAGCTAATGTACAAGAGATTATCAGAGGTAAATTTAGTAATGCACTTGAGATCTTTGGTAAGACGACTAATGAACAAGAGATTATAGTCCAACTCATGAACAAATAGCACAGAATGTAATTCTGAATTTTCAGAAATCATTACGTTACCAATTCCAGCCAATGCTGACTTCGTTCCATCGGCTATCTTGACTGTTGCACCATTTGAGGATGGAGATTGGAGAAGAGTTTGATATTACCGGTCATGTGATCAAATGCACCGGATTCAACAATCCAAAAGGTGTCGCTATCTAGGGATGCATTAAGGGCAACAGATTGATTACCTTTTTGGACAACAATATGGACCATTGCTTGAAGCATTTTCTGCAATGCGTCGAGTTGCTCCTTGTTATATGGTACAGATGATTCTTGTTTCTCTGTAGTTGCAACATTCTCTAATACTACCATCATTGGAAGAGCGTGTGTTAGGCTTCCAATCCGTCGGTTACCCGTGCAATTTCCATCAGGTTTCATTGGTATGACCAGATCGCTTGCAATGGTCATACCATGATCTTCCGTTTTTCTTTGAACTCCCCCAGTTCCAGCTTGTGAAGTTCGTCCATCAATAGCAAATGCTGAATTATCACCAAGAGGCACACCTTCGGTAATTCCGAGCATGACTTTCCAACGACTCTCCTCTCGATGGACTTCTGAGAATACTTCTCGAATGCTGGGTAATGGCAGCTTGCTAAGAATTCTACCTCTTCATCAAGATCATAATGTAAGCTGAGCGGAAACTTATAGATATGCTCAGTTTCGAGAAGTCGCCGATACTGATGACCATCTCCCGAGCAGCTCCACTTAGTGCCATCAAATACATCAAGTTGCTGCCAATATCGAGTAAGTGTGGTTAAATATAAAGAATTCCCTTGATTTCGAAGTCAATAGACGTATTATCTTTGTTGGAAAAAGTTTCAGGTGATGCATCCCAAATTTCCTTTGCTATCTTGTAATACAAGAAATTTTCTCGGGCCTCGTTAGTCATTGAATTGAGAAGCCATGACATCACCATGTTGTTTCCACCTTCAAAGATTTGAACTTTGGACTGTCTGGTGCAGGATGGGCAGCATCACCTGTGAGACAATCCTCCTTTCCTTTTCCGCTGATATAAATCATGATGGAGTGCAACCACTGATGAAAGTTCTGTCCTGATCTGAAGTATTTCAGAGGTGTTTGGATTGAACAATTGAGAGGAAGTGTGGTTATTAGATGATGTAGCTGTGTCATTGGTTGCAGTGGCTAGAGCATACTGTGAAAACTCTGTCATGGTGGAGATAATTTCTAACGAAGAAGAGAAAGGACCGAGCTTGGAGAAAGGCAATAGGGATGATCTCTTTTATATTCAAGATAATAAAAAGCATCAACTAAGACCCCTATTTATCATGCTGGTTCACAGCCTGGTTTTTGAACAGAAACAATTAAGGAAAAAATCCAATGAGATCAGCTAGCTAATCCTATGGCAGTTACAAATCAACTAGAGCTGATCTTGGGGAGCTGATTGTGGAAGAGTTATAAATCGACTAGATTACAACCCATTAACACCTCCAGCCCTCCGTTTATTTGAAATATCAACACATTTAAATGGTAGCGAACAGATAACTAGAAGGACCAACCTCCGTCTATCATAAAAGATCATGCAAATGTTAAAATATAAAATCCTTCATTAGTTCATTAATGGTAAACATGGTATTAAAGGTTCTATATGTGTTTTACGGTCGACTAACCTACCAACGTACTATATATGATAAAGGTTCTCCATGAGTGGTCTGGTCTTCTCCCAAATCATACATATTCACGTCAGTACTCACTATGTATGTGGTTCTTTGTAACAATGTACTATATATAACCATGATTAAAACTTGTAATGTGCAATGATGATGGATGAACACAAAAACTAATACCCGTAGGACTGCTTGATAAATCAGCCTTTCATCACCAACTGTTTCTTGAACTTCCCCAGGGCCATAAGAATCAGATTGACCTGCATACTGTGTCATTGGAACAGACATGGGGACCTTCATTGACGGAGGTAATACCCTACTTCCATGGTCGTTTTTCTTAACTACATCACTGAAATTGTCAAGTTTAGTACAGCCAGATGGTGCAGGAGAACAAGGTTTTCCATAAGTTTCATGGGTTTGACTGCTACCCCCATCTTTCACCGCAAGACTTGTCATGGAACTATGTGATGACGGCTGAAGGGAAGATGGAAGCATTCTTTTAACATCTTCTTGGAGTGACTGATTTTCAGATTCTGTACCTAACATAAATGTGATTTCTGCAATAAATATGATGTCATTGAGATACATCACTCGATATTCAATATGGCATCCCAACAAACACAGGTTACCGTTATGCGAAGAAACTTTGTTGTCCTTGTCATGCTTGGCTGTGTACATATTTGAATTTCTAACATCGTTACCAGAAACCAACTGTTGATCCAAACCTAGAATATAGAACAAGAGTGTCTATTAAATAAGGAAAAATACAGAAGGGTCTTCTTTACAGCTCTGTGAATCTTACTTATAGATATTGCCTTTACCTGCATCACCTGACACAGATGAAGCCCACGCAGGAAGAACCCTAGAATTGGAAGACGAAGTAGCCGAATCATTCAAAGACTCATTGAATGCCTTATACACGTCTAGATTCCAGTCACTTGAATCGCTATCTGTTGAACTACCATCTGCGGCTTCCATAATTTCCGTTGCACACACAACAACTACGCACTTCAAGATCAATTACAAATAAGTACAAAATAGTAAACCAACCTGAAATAAACAGGAACGCTTCAGTACCCAAAATTTTTGCAATCCCCAAAAAAGAATTACAAGCCCTCGTAATTCGGCTGCGAATCAACCCACTCAAGGAAGATTAACAATCCAAATTACGAAACACTTGCAATCAAGAAAGTAAATTCTCATGAGACAATGTAAACCGTAAACTTCAGTATCAGATAGATGATCGTCTATTTTACAATATAACAAAAGAAACCTTTACTTGTGAAACTGTGTTTGCATGCGAAGAGAAATGTCTGCTCACCGGGCGATTGTCGCCGACAATGACGATAACTGATTTCTTGCAGTCGTCGTCGGATGCGACTCCCGAAAACACAAACGAGCAATTCTCTACTCCTCGTTTAGTCACAACACTGCTGTGCCGCTGTGGTGATGTCAAATATTTTGTAAATGAAGTTCGCTCGTACATTTTTATTCCGTTAAATTACAAATTTCGTCCTTTGGTTTATTAGAAACTACAGATTGCGTCCCTTCAACTTTAATTATTAAATACACTAAATATGTTTGGTTAGAAAGATTATTTAAGGGCAAATGAGCAAAAATAGTAACAAGTTTTGATATTTTTATCATTAATAGTAACATTATTTATTTTTTATCATTAATAGTAACAACAATTTATTTTTCTATCAATAATAGTAATGGGTGACCTGTAAACCTGTTTAACAGGTCACCAACTTTTCAGTTATCAAAAATAATATCTTTTCAGATTTTTATCAATAATAGTAACATATCAAATAAAAACATATTTTTTTTATTTTATTAAGTTTTCTAATTCCATAAACATCAAAATAAACTAAATTTTTATTCTGAATATTTACGGATAAATAATATTCGATTATTTAGTCACAATTATATATAATATGAATGAAAAAATACTGTGAATCATTTCAATGTTCTCTTTTCCAACAAAAAACTACGAACCATCGTTTTCTTAGTTTTTTCGAATAAAATAATACAAATCATTCTATTTTTTTAGTTTTTTCCAATCTAAATGGGTCATAGTTTTTTATTTAAATAATAAAAAATCAAAATAAGTCTCAATATTTTTCATTTATAAAACTATAAACCACAATGAGTCATGGTTTTTCCATTCATTGAAAACTAAAAAATGAATGGGCCGCAATACTTTTTCATTCGTAGTAGTTTTCAATTGGAATAAAAAAATTACAAACTGATCAGCTTTTTAGTAAATTCCAAACGAAATTGATTACAAACCAAACGAAAAAAAATTACAAACCATATATTTGTCTATTTGATATTTATTTGAGACTAAGGAAGTACATTTGAGAACTTCATATATCTATTTTTATAGATTTGGGAGAAAACCATTTTCCCCATGGCGTTTGGTGGTGGGCTAAGAACAAAATTAAAAATTTAAGAACAAAATCCAAGAACAAAATTAATCTAAATTGTTTAATTAAGATTTTTAATGTATCTTATATAATGATCAAAGTGGAAGTGTTTGGTTGTTAGCTTAATTTATTGTCCTTACTAATAGAAATATAATATAAATTTAAATTTTTTGATAATCACAAACTATTAATGAACCGCTAAACTGGTTTGCAGATCATCTATAGCTATTATTAGTATAAAAGACAAACAAAAGTTATTTTGGATAAATTTTTAAAGTTGTAACAAATTATAGAAATATAAAATATTTTTAGCTATTTTCAGTAATTACTTCAAACTATAATGTTGATTTGTCTTTCAATAAAAAAATGACATCTAATCTATCTAATGAAATAAATCATAATGATTCTCAAAGATAGACAAGACATAGTAATCATTAGTGTTCTCATTTCATATTGTTAGCTTCCGATATGCTTGGAATCGGTATTAATAATCTTGTATCAAGTGAATTAGTTTCCAACAGTATTCGTACATGAACACTTGGTTTAGATGCATCATTCATGGATATCGGTTTTTGACGATCAAACCATTATTAAAATTCACCTCAAATCTGACTAAAGTTATATGTTTGGTTTTGGTCTCAAAATGTTAGACGGCGGGTTTCAAGCCAGCATGATTCGTACAAGTACCAATTGGTGATTTAGGTCGGTACTCCTCCCTATATCTAACTTCGAACCCGAGCATTTGGGCGTACACGTCATCGGTCTATTGTTTTAATGACCACACCAGAGTTTATATTGATGTCCAATAACATCACTTAGGATCCTCCGTCAAAAAGCAAGAACAAGAAGCTGTACATTGACCTTTCCAAAGAAACTTTCTACGGGAAGCAACTGTGCAAAGCTTCTATCAAGATTTCCAAGAACGACAACAACCACCATCACCATCAACGCAGCCACGAGCCCTTGAAGCCCAGGGTTTACATAACTCACTCCTCAAACTTCAAGACCCTTGTTCAAGAACCCACTGGAAATGAAGGTGCAGCAGAACCATCCATCTCTGCACCACAACTACAAGCTGGAACCTGGTTTACAAATCAAACACAAAGATCGATGCACCCATAACTGCCAAGCCTGTGACAATCAAGATTATGTACTGTCTTTTGATTCAAGTTGGTTATCACCCTTTAGTGGCTTGAAAACAAGCAATCAGATAAATCTTTTGCAGGATACAAACACGGCGTTATGGCTGCATGAAGTTAATCCATTTGCATGTATGTTTCCGTGAGTGTGTACCAGATTTCACTTCCATCATGTGATTGTGTATGTATCCGCTCAGTTGTGCATATATAAGCTATTCATATCCATATTTTACTTCTGTATAGATCATAGCTCTGATTTCATTATTGAATCTTTCAACCATGACTCCTTAAATCTTGAAAAAAGCTCAAGTCAAACAAGCTCGAGCTTGCTCGTTTAATTAACGAGCTTGAACTTCAGACCCAAAGCTTTCGAGGCTAAAGGGGGTCTAAGTTCTAACTGATTATGATATGATTACAAATGTAATAGCAACACTATAGAAGTAATTGGATTTGGTTCATCTCTCTGCCATTCACAGGCATCCAACCAATAAGTATATGTTCTCAATCAAAGAAAGTGTTGTGACAGATAGGGAGGGTCAATAAGCTATGAGAAAATTAACAAGTTTTTTTTAATGAAAAATAAAACAGCAATCAAATGAATTGAGCAGTAAAGTGAGCATTTCAAATTGTCATTATGAATAATGTCTGGTTGGCAATGAAAGAAAACAAAGGTATCTACAGCAAGAAAGGAAACAAGTAATGTGTATTCTTGGTACCTTTCTTATGAGTCGTAATGTTAACTTGCTCCGTTGCAATAATGGACACATCTTTTGGACTTGATGTCCACATTATTTAACCCCCAAATTCGTATTGTACGATCATCACTAGCTGAGGCCAACATATGCGGGTTTGCTGGGTTCCAGCTAACACAGTTTACAGCACCAGAATGGCCTCCCAATGTTTCTATCAACTCTCCCGATCCTCTATGCCATATGTAAACCTGCAACAAAAGGTATCAATCTTTTAGTTAACGAGAACTGATTTACAAAAAAAAAAAAATTACAGTCCTATCTAGGGATGTAAATGAACACATGAATAGGGTGTGTTTGTGTTTGTCCATTTAAGTTTAGCCAAACAAATAAATGAACACGGACATGTACATGTACATCAACAGGTTCTAGTGTTTTCTTTAAAAAAATAAGCCTGTTCGTGTTAGTTAAGATGGTAAGCATACAATCACTGAACATAAAAGAACAGACATGTTTGTGAACAGCTTTCACATACATGTTCATGAATAGATAAATGAAAACATCAACAGAAGTAATAAGCAGCAATTTATACTTCCATCCCAATTCCAAACAAGTTCCATAAAACGATCCAAAGGGATACTTTAAAAATGAAGCCTAAATCATGTAAACAAACAAATGAACATAAACAAACGGATTAACGAACATAAAGTAAATGAATGTGAATGCATGAATGAGACCTTTGTTCGTGTTAATTTATTTAATAGAGCAAACAACACAAATCGTTCATGTCCGTTTAAAAAAAAGAAACAAACTTCCTATCAAATGGTTCACCAAACTTTTGTATTGTTTATAGTCCTAGGCCAATCATATCAGAGAAGTGTAAACTTGCCTCCAAAACAATCCATATCAAAATCACCCCATGTGTTGAATTTATTCGGATGGAGAAAGAACAGTCCTATTATTCAAGACCTTTCATGATGGTAAAGGTAATAATTCATTCACATCTATTCATACCTAAATCACACAACAAAAATACCTGTGAATCTTCGCTTCCACTGGCAATAAATGCTTGCTGAAATCCACCAAAGCAAGCTCTAACAACAAAGCGAGAATGTCTGTGACCTCTATACTTGGAAACAAGTCGAATATGGCCCTGAATACTCCATAGGTGCAATTCTTCATTCACAAGACTAACAAGCAGGAACTTATTGTCCACAGATAGTGTGAATGAAACAATCATTTGATCCTCCTTAATGCATCTTTCTGCCCCTGAGTCTCTATCAAGAAGAAGTATGGTATTCTCCTTACAAATTGTAATTAACTTCCCATCACTAGTCACTTGCAAGTCGGAGATCCTAAGAGTTTTTTGTCCCTTCCAACAGTCCATCTCTTTTCCATTCAAATCCCACGTTATTACACTTTTATCAGTCAATCCCGAGAATATCCATTTCCCATCTGGAGCCCAACTACAAGATATAGAACCAATAAGACCCTTCTCATACACTTGAAGGCACTCACCAGAGGAAATATCCCAACGCCTAACAACTTCCTCTACACCGCATGTGAGGATCTGATCATCACCCGGGCTCCATGAAACACACGAGACGGGTTTTTGGTGGCCAATTAACCTATGCTTCAATAAAACTCTACCATCCAAACTAACCTTCAAGAAACAAAAATCAAGAGAGATAAAAGTGAACAGACAATAAATAAAGAATCAAACAAATTAAACTTTAACAGGGGAAGAGAACTGCCACCTCCCAAATAATTGCAGAATTATCACTGGATGATGATGCCAAGTATTTCCCGTTTTTAGAATACTGTAAGTACCAGACTTCATCATGGTGGTCTTGCAGAATCTGCAATGTTAGCAAACGGGATAAAAATCATTATTATAAACCAGGAAACATATTGACCTAAAAAAACAGAGGTAATATATGCATGTCTAAAGAACAACAATAAAAGACAAGCACTTCTAATGGAGTTTGAGAAACAAATTAATAATGAGGTTTCCACTTAACATGATATGAAATGGTTCCACGTGACACAGAAACTCAAAAAGAAATAGATGCCCTGACCTGTAGTGTTTGTGAAGGAATTTTATCTCTTCCACAATGATGATCGGTGATTAATGAAGTTTCCCCAACCAAAGAATTGTGAAACAAGCAAGTGGCATGTTGCCGGTCAAGAGCCTGTTCTACTAATTGTAACAACCTTCGTTCTGGTATCATCACCGTTGGAGGGAATAACTTTTGCAAATCCTCAAGTAGCTCTGATCGAGGCTTTGACTTGGCCATTTCTTGACCAGATATTCCATCAAGGACCCTGTGTGAAGGATATAAAATAAGAGAAGAAAGCTCACGGACTCGGAAGTTATTTATTGAAAGAGGGGCTATCTCAGTCCTCAGTGTCTTCATAGCATCCATTACCTTTTCTTCATCCAGAAGCTCAAAATATTTCTGCTGTAATATTATAAAGCATGCCAACTTAATTATAGTTTCATCCACAATGCCAATTTTATGCAAAGAAACTAAACTTTCATCCCAACTACCATCAAGAATTTGTTGGATAAATACTGTAACTACAGATGAATGATAAGGAATTCCAGACTCTTCTTCGAGATAAGCCCCGGTCTTACTATACCCAAGAGAGTATAATGCTTCAGCTATAACTTGAACAAATTCCACCTTTTTAACTCCCTTTGAACCAATTACTTCATCATCCCTATGTGAGGCTAGGGGCCGAGCCATTGAAGCACTTTTTGAGCAACTTGAATGTTCTTTTCGAGACTTGCCGTTTGAAAGACCGCTTAGTTCTCTAGAGGAGGCTTTCATGCGTTTTGAGGGCGGTTCATCATCCTCTACACCTCCCATGAAATGTGCAATCAGCCCATATATAACCACAGTAAGAAGTCAGAGGAGGATGCACGGAGAGTCTTTTTCAAGCACCTTCAATGCATCACAAATAAATTCCTGCAAAAAGACTTAAAGTATAACTCACGTAATACAATTAAATAAAAAATGACATTTTTATAACAATGGTGGTTATAAACACTAACATGGACTCAAAGATATGTATAACCATAACTCTGTGTTCACTATATACTTATATTTTAATAACTTCCTGAATAAAAAAATTACAGAAATTATTCAAGTTGCATATTTAAATAAACAAGTACAATCTTATAACAATGTTGGTTAAAAGCACTATCGAGGATACAAACAAATGCATGACCCAAATTATTAACCTTATGAATGTATATATAACAATTCACATTTTTTGTGTCTTGTAAGTATGTGAGGACAAACATTCACATCTACATGTGTACATGCACTTTCACACTCCATACATTCACATGGGAATTTAGTGACTTGCAAGACACAAAAGTATGTGAAAGTGTGTGTGTATTCATATTTAAATAGAGTCATAGATTTGGAAGACCATAAAACTTTTATGCACTCCTCCGGCTTCTTCCAGTAAGAAATTGTTCCTTCTTGGACCCGTATTTAATTATTTATGTGTGTGTGTAGAAGAACCCCTATATTTCGTAGGGCTGCAAAGGTGCCGAGCTTTTATCTAGCAACTCGAGCTTGGCTCGATCAATCAACCTTTTATCGAGCTCGACTCGAGCTCGAAAAAATTAACGAGCTGAACTCAAGCTTTTATTGGCTCAACTAGAGTTATTTTCGAGTTTTTCAAGCATTTTATGTATATACATATTGTTTTTATCGAACAATTCGAGCTTTTCGAGTTCGAGTAGAGCTTTTATGGAGTTTGAGCTCAAACCATATACATGTTGAGTCGAGCTTTTATCAAGCAATTCGAAGTATAAATTTGTAAAGTTTTTTGACAACACAAGAACCACCCTTAAATTTGTGTATTTGATGTACACAATTAGGCATTTGATATATAAATTTGTGCATTTCATGTTCAAACTTGGTGAATGTAGTGTTAGATTAATAACTGCAAATTTTACATGTAAATTTGGTATGAGAATTTAATATTTATAAGTATTTAAGAGTAATAAGGTTTGTATGTTAAAAATCAAGTTTTGAACTTGTACATTTGATGTATAGATTTGAGCATTTTAGAATGGTTCTCGCATCCTCACGGGATATAAGGGTTCTTACCAGAACCCAACTCTCTCTCTATATACACACACACACACACACACACACAAGAAATGGCAAACTCATACATGAACTGATAAGAACACACTCTTGAGAATTTTTAGAAATTTGATGACATTCAAGTTGGATTGGAAAGGGAAAAAAAAAACTGTGAAATTTGTACTTTTTTTTGCTAACAGAACTGAATCCTACACTCAGACTCAATAAGGCAATAGATAAATAAGTTACAAAACTCCCTCCGTCCCCTTGAATCAAAACAATTTCAATCTTAGGATGTCACTCGTCGTTGCAAGTTTGCAACTCTCAATATTTCTGAAACTAGCAAGATCAATATTATAGTGTCCCATTGTCAGCACTACAAGATATTTGTGCAACTGAATTCAGTCATAAAATGTGCAACCATTCCCATGTTTCATTTTCATGAAAAGGTACTATGTTTTAAACTGATTTCAAAAGAAGTGCCTTCACTAACTTTTAAATGTATTCCAACTTCAAAGATTCCAAGAACAATAACTTAAAGGTTATCGATCATAAATTTTAAAACTAAGTACATCAACTTACTATAATTTGGATAGACTTCTAGAGAACTTTAAGAACGAAATTACCACAAATGTTCATCAAGACAGAATATACCACACGTATTAATCAACATATTCATGTCGAAATATAGCAGTAGATCTAGGTTTTGTAATTGCAACAGGTGAATGGAAAGGGGACAATAGAAGAGAAATCCAAAGAGGGAGGATGATCGATACCTGTCAGTGGGAGATTAAAAGCCCGCTCGCTGCTGTTGTAATTCGTAGGAATTCAGAATTACATTTGGGATTAACACGATTGAGTTTGGTTTCATAAAAGATTGAGGCAGGGGGTTAGGTTCTAGGCTCATCCAAATTGAAAAAATTCATTGGAATCAAAAGCAAACTGAACTATTGTATTGAAAAAATATGTATAAAAAGATCATTTTATTTAAAAATTTGTTAATCTCTATCATACATTGATAAATGTTTAGTGTTTGTTTTTTTGAGGAGAGTCTAGATTTGACAAAAAGAAGAAAGTAAAATATTGTTTGATGAGAAAACTATATTGTATTATATACTGGTTTATTAATCGTGTATTACACGGAAATTTTAATGGTTATTTTTTCCTTAAAACTATATAAATTTAAAATTGGAAAAAAAAAAAACAAATATGTTCATTAATAACTTTTAAATTTATTATTATTATTAAAATATCTTTTAAATGTAGTTTGTTGAGATTTTAATGGATATAGATATAGATTCATTAATAGTAAAATTAGTAATGTACACTTGGCAAATCCTCGTTAAGCCAATTGACATTCTATTATGATGACACGTGACATTTAGTTACTACTTTAATAGAATAGATAGATTGCAATACTAGTTTAATAACTGACGTATTACGTAAATAATTACTTACATAAAATGTATGTGAAATTAAAATTAAAACTTAAAAAGACTAATTATTATAAGAATAGAAGAATAATATTCTTATCTGTCATAATTATTAATTATCTATCTTTATAAATACAAATGAATAACATTCTTTTAAACTTTTTATTTCTAAATTTAGATATATTTAATTGACAATTTAAATTATAATTTTACATGAAACATAATGTTTATATATATTTTAGTACAATAAACAATATACTATGAAATATGATATTAGTATTGTTTTATGTTGACTTTTTAAATATTTATTATTGCTTGTTCAATCGGCCATTTTTATTTTTATTATACATTAATAAATTTATAAAAACACAATATATTTTTTTTAAATTAAACATACAGATGGGTGTAGGTTTAAATTTCATCTAAATTTGATTATTGTTAAAATTTTATTAATTAGATATATAATATATATTGATGATAATATTAAATTTAGTTTTATTAAACTTAACTTAGATTAAAAGTATAACAAAAATATGATGCACAAAAAATGTCATGTGACAATTTTTATTCTCCCTTATTTGTAATAAAGATTCATCTATTTTTAATTTTTATTTTAATTGATATATTTGATAAAATATATTTTATTTTTATTTGTTTTTTTAATGTTAATAGCTTTTAAAAATAATGGGTAGTATTTATCTTTTATTATATTTAGAAAAAATAATTTATAATTATCTTTATATTAGATAAAGGTGGATAAAATTAATTATTTTTAATATTTACGGATTTTAAAAGTAATGGGTAGTATTTATCTTTTATTTTATTTAAAAAATAACTTGTAATTATCTTATTATATTAGATGATTGTGGATATAATTAGTTTTTTTATATTTATAGATTTCAAAATATAAAATAACTTGTAATTATCCTTTATGGTGAAATGTAAAGGTGACATGTGACAATTAGTTTTCTCATCTATTTTATATATATATGTGTATATATATATGTGTGTGTGTGTGTTATTTATGTTAAATAATGAACACCTTATACAACAGATTTTGACTAACTATTGAATCTATAGTTAAACAATATATTGACTAGCTCTAAGTCATTAATCATGTTTGTATCAACATGTTCTAATTTAGCAAAAGGTTTTAAATATGAAATCAGAGAGATAATGTGATATTGTACGATCGGGTATGTCGGTTAGCTCCCGGTCTCTTTCAATCCTCTGATGGCTGCTTTGGGCGATATATGAAGCTATGTGCGTGTATTACTTTATTGAGATTATTATCAACTTTATTAGCTTTAACATGGTTTTGTTGGAGTTCGTATTTTAGCGAAGATTCTAAGCTTTATTAATCGTAAAATTATTATATAATCGTAATAACCCTTGCATTCTCAATAGCGTTTAAGCTTGCATGTTTCTTTGAGTGCATATCATGTGACTAAAAGAGTGATAATTTGCTTGTTGTCCCCAAGGAGGTATCTTCTAAGCAATTATAGATCTTAACTACCATTCAAAAGTAGTTACTAGTTAGCAGGTATGATTACCTTGAGTATGTGTAAGCATGAAATTTTGTGACCTATCATATGTAAATGAAAGTATTAAATTACCACATTCTATACTGTTATCATTGTGAATAGCAATGTATTATATTATAGTGTGCAACTTAACGTGTTATTTATGTAAAAATTTAGGTCTACTTTGAAAGTGTTATATCATAACTATTATTGTTATTATAATATTAAAAATAGATATAAACAACATTTATATTTACATAGTTCTTTTAAATTTTTATTTATAAATTTATATACTTTAATTGATATAAACTGAGATTTTAATTTATATCTATAAATACTATTAAAAGAGTAACAAATAGCTACTTCTTGCATTCTTCTTTTTAAATCAACTCATGTAATATTAAGTATTAAGTATTATTCTAGTCTAACATAATATCTATATATTTTATTACAATAAATAAAATGTTATGAACTATTCACTATTAATATTTACTTTTTAAATATTTAATAATTTTTATGATTGTATTTATTTTTATATATTTAGTAAATCAATAAACACATAAAATAATTTTAATTAAATATATAGATAAATATTGACAAGATGAAATTTAGATGTAATCTATAATTAATATCTTTAATAAAAAAGATTATAACATATATTTTTACTAATTACTATTTTAGTTTACAAGCATGCATTAGAATCATAAAAACATAAAATAAATTTTAGTCAGATATATAGATAAATATAGTCAAATAAGATTTACATTTAAACTTAATTTATAAATCATATCGATAAATAAATAAAAATGTGACAAATAAAAATGCAAAACATTTTTTGGATTAAATAAACACATAAATAAATAAAAATATGACAAATAAAAGTGCAAAACATTTTTTTGATTAAATAAAGACATAAAAATGTTGTGTCGGGTAAAAATTCATATACTAGGTTTTAATTTTACGGATTGTGATGGTTTAAAAAATTCATATACTTTAAAATATGAAAATATAAAACCTTACATAAAAACTAAAACATCACTAACATAAAGTTAAAGCTAGCCAAATAACATATATATTTTCAAAGAGGTTAGTAATAAACTAATCATTATATTATCGAAACAAAACATATTTTAACAAACAAAGACATATATAAACTTAGAGTCTTAGACATTGCATTTAATAAGTATTAGAGACCAGTGCATTGCGACCGGAAGTAAACTTTTACAAATTTAATTAGAGATGACAAAAAACTCTGAACTCGATGAGGAACCCAACATCCGAACCCGTTTTGACCGAGAGGAATCCCCGAGTTGACCGAGGACGGGAATGGGTAATACTCGAATTCTAAAATCGGGGAAGGGGGCGGGGATGAGATTACCCCTCGGGTACCCGTACCCGAAACATAATATAAATATAAATAATATATATTATTTATAAATACTTAAATATTGTATATGAATATCATAGGTAAATACATATATCAGTAGTTAAATGTTTAAATATTATACATATGAATCATATATTATATATATAGTATATAAAAATGTTTATATATATATATATATATATATATATATATATATATATATATATATATATATCACACGTGTATTTCTTGTTCAACATTGTAATTTTTTATTTTGAGTAACTTTAAAATGTTGTATCATTTAAACACAATTAAGTATATTTTTGAAGTTAAACTTGTATTAAGTGTTAAGTTTCACAATTCATTATAATTACAAATAATACACATCTAATATACGTAGGAAAGTCGTATTAATATACTAATTAATTTAATATTAATTAATTTGATTATTTTGTAGAAATTTTATTAAATTAATAGTGTTTGAAGTTTTATGTTTCCTTTTTGACATTGTAATTAGAATTAATTTTATATAGAAATATTGCATTGTTATAACAATTTTTATTAGGTGATCGATCAATTAATATTTTTTTGTGTCGAGTTATTAATCTAATGTTATATTAATTAAATACATAAATATAATATTTTATGTCCAATTTTTCAATTTATAAACGTTAATTATAAAATACATAACGTAAGATTAAGCGGGTAAAAATCCTGAATACCCGTCGGGGATCTCCGTTACTCGTCGGAGACGGGGATGAGAATCCAAAGTAATTACCCGTCGGGGATAGGGCCGGGTTTTTTAAGTCGGGGTCGAGGACGGGAAAACGGGTCCCCGGTAATAACCGTCCCCGTTGCCATCTCTAATTTTATAAATAGGCTAAACGGCAAATGTCAATCGATAGTAACCAAGTTTCATATTTGTTCCACATAAGTTATTCAAGTTTTTTTTTTTTTAATATTTAACAACCCAAGTTTCAATATAGTGACTTTTTTTTTTGTAAAAAAATAAAAAGAAAAAAAATGTCACCAAACACCATAATACATTTCATGTGTGATCTATTTCAGCGGTTAAACCTTTTTTCTTCATATTAGTAGTTAAACTTTAATCAACCATTATAGATTTATCATTATTCCATATTAATAATTAAACTTTTTATATAGTTATCATCGTTCCATTCTAATAATTAAACTTTGTTTCTTCTGTTTAATAAATAGAATTTGAAAAAATATTACAAAACACCACAATTCTTTTGTGAAATTTGATCAAAAATTAATTATCATTGTGGTGTTTTGTAATATATTGAAATCAAGTTCTTTAAAAAGAAAGGTAGGTACAATGAATGCATAAAGTCAATAGAAGGACTTTGTTTTCTAATAAGAATAAGTACACATTATGTAAAAAGTTTTATTAAGTTGATTATGTTAATTGATAAAAAAAATTTGACATCACAAAAATTTGTAAATGAAAAAAAAGAGACAAATGTCACTAAATACAAATCAACTTACATAGGTCATTCAAAACATATTCAATATTAGACTTATGTTGAAGATTTTAATGGAATTTTTTTAAATATAAAAATAATATTAAGGAAAATTTAAATTGAAAATTTTATTAAAGAAACGCATTAAAAGAAACATTTTTCCAAACAATAAATCCGTACAATAAACCCCTCTCACTCTCTGGAAATTTGAAATCGCCCATTTAATTACCTAATAACTATTCCATTTAATCATCTATAATTATTTATCTTATATTGTTCGGATGTTTACTGATTTTGTCATGATGAAAATGAAACCATTTTGGCGTCTGTTATGGGTGTGTATAGCTACTGAGCATGGCAATGGGGCGGGTTCGGGGTGGGGACCCCATTCCCCGTCCCCGTCCCCGACTTCCTATCCCCGTCCCCATCCCCGTCCCCATCCCCGGCGGGGATTAAATTTCCCATCCCATCCCCGCCCCCACCGGGGTTCGGGGATCCCCGTCGGGGTTTCGGGTAATTTGTTCGTTTGACAATCGATTAAAAAAACTAAATAAATTGACATAAGATAGTATAAAATAATAAAATAAGCATGACAAATCTTAATGATAAACATCACCCTAATATGACCGATTACGAAATTAAAATAAAGTACGTAACAAACGGAAATGCAATAGTTTGTAGCAACACCATCAATTCATGGAAATACAATTCATACGAAAATACATAACAAACGAAAGTACGTAAATTCCACGTCAAATTCCTCACACCATCATACTTTACAGCATCTCCACTGTAGCAGAATCTACAATAAAGTTTAAAAATAATACAATTAGTATTCAACATGTTATCTTTAAACATTTGTAAATTAAAGTTTATACAATTACCATGAGCATCCGGATCATCATCTTCAAACACAGTTGCAACGTTAGCAGCTGTTAATTGTTCACCTGCTTCTGAAATAAAAAAAACATATGCATGTTACATTATAAAATAAATAATAATAAAAACAATCACATTAACGAAACTTGATGAAAATACCTTTCATCATCTCTTCTCGTACCCAACTTTGTGAACACATTAATGCTTCAATTGTGTCCGGAAGAAGTCGGCTTCGATGTGGACTAATCAATCTTCCACTAGCACTAAAAGCCGACTCGGAAGCCACTGTAGAGACGGGAATAGCCAATATGTCTCTAGCAATAGCTTGTAAAATTGGATACTTTGCTGCCTTTATCTTCCACCAAAGCAACACATCAAACTTTGCAGGTTGTGGCTCAATTCCATCCTCTAGATAATGATCAAATTCAGTTTTCACAGCAGATGGAGGATCTTTGCTCTTAGACATTAAGTACATATCCCAAGGAGTCAAGTCTCCATCGCCAGACACTTCATTTATAGATCCTTGCATGCTATCTCTAACCACTTGTTCACTTTGTGAATTTCTCTCTTGGTATTCATTAACCAACTCAACACAAAGCTTTTTCACATTCTCAATTTGAACCTTATGATCATTTGGGTATACAAGTGGAAAATAAAATTCAATCATTTCCATCTTGTATCTTGGGTCTAAAACTGTAGCAACACCCATCAATTCATGTGGCTTACCCCAATACTGCTCAAACTTTCCAATCATACGTGTAGCCATATTGCTAATGACACTACTATTAGATAAAATCCATTTGGATAAGGCAAGCTAATCTCACAAATCTTGGAAAAGTACATATTAGCTGTGGGATATGATGTTCCAGAAAATAAAAGAGTAATATCATAAAACAACTTCAATCTATCACAAATTTGTTGTGCATTTTCCCAATCTAATGGACTAGGCAAGGTCTTGTAAAGAGGTTCACGTTGTTTTAAACGTGCAAACACATCTTTATAAATCAAAGCAGTTTTTAACATGAGAAAAGTGGAATTCCATCTAGTTGGACAATCCAATCCTAACTTTTTTGAATAAGTTAGTTTCAATTGTCTACAAGCTTCCTCAAACTTCTCAATTCTTTTGGGTGTTGCTGTCCAAAAATTCACACTTTCACGCACATTTTCAATCGCATCCTTAATAACATCCAACCCTATCTTCACAACTAAATTCAAAATATGCGCACAACAACGCATGTGAATGTAAGAACCATCATGCATCAATTTACTCAACTGCAATTTATCCTTAATCTTACCAATCATGGAATCATTGGTTGTGCAATTGTCGACGGTGATGGTTGACAACTTCGTATCGATATTCCATTCCATTAATGCATCCATCAACACGTCAGTTAAAACTTCACTTGTGTGGGGGCAAGGCACGTAAGCAAACCTAATTCAAAAATATAATAACAATTACAATATGTAACCAAAATTTAATAAAACATTGTATCTTAAACATTTGTAAATTGAAGTTAATAAAACTAATTCAAAAACTAATTGTTACCTTAAAAGTTTACTTTGTAAAGTCCACTCGTCATCAATGTAATGCGCCGTAATAGTCATAAAACCTCTTGTTTGACAAGATGTCCACATATCCGTTGTAACGGCCACTCTACTTTGATTAATCTCCAAAGTCTTAACAACTTTATTCTTCTGTCGATCATAAAGTTTGATGATGTCACTCTTCACCGTGTTACGAGTTGGACACTTGAATAATGGTTGAATCGTTTTCGAATAAAGCCTAAACCCAGCTTGATCAACAACAGAAAGCGGATATTCATGTAAAACAATCATTTTTGCAAGTGCATCCCGTCCATCTTTTTCGTTATATTCGCGAATGGTTAAATTAGATTTTGTACTACTTGACAAAAGTTTTTGTCGAAGATCCGTTGTTTTCCTTGCCACACACCTATCCATATGATCGTGCAAATGTTTGGTTCCATTTTTTGGCTCCCCTCCAAGTAACTTCTTACAGTAGTTGCATTGTGCTTTAATGACTCCATCCACCGTAGTTCTTTGAAAATGTTGCCAAACAACACTTTTCAGCCTTTTACTCGAAGGTTCGATATTCGGTTGGCTTGAATCTTCAACAGTTTGTGGTGTAGAATCATCCTTTGGAGAGTTCGAAGAAACGGCCGGTGTAGAATAATCCTTTGGAGAGTCCGAATTCATTTACTTCTCTGTCAAATTAAAATTTTAAGACATTAGTAACTAATATTTCAATATTGAAAAATATGTCTAGGTAATAAGTAACTAAACTAACTTTGTATTTAAGATTTGCCTATAATTATATAAGTTAGTTTCATTAAAGTAACTTCAAAAATAGAAAACAATGCAATGTTATAAATATGTTCCAAGCAAAGTATGTTTCAAACTAACTTCAAATCTAGATAAAAATTAATAAAGTAAGCAATAAATGACACATAAATTTGAAATGGGTAAAGCCTAATTTGGAATTCTATTCTAAAATTATAAGAACTCGAAAAACTTGAAAATCTAAACCAATGATTTATATGCAAAAATATGTATATGCAAAAACAATAGGATGTTTATGCATTAATCTTCCAATTGTAGCTGTGACAACAAAACACCATCATTATATCTAAACACTTCTTTAGCTTCCTTGTAAATCTTTCCAATTTTATTGGGAGCAAAACCGTACTGACAAAATACATGATAATTCTCTAGCAACACATTATCAACACTTAAAAACATCAAATTACGCGGCAAAAAGGTTGAAAATTCACAAGGTTCCAAACCCATGCTCTCGAAAAAGGGCTCGAAATCTCGAATTCGTTGATAGGATGGTACCGCAAGAATCGGGAAACCGATTGCCCAACACTCTCTTTATTTTCAACCCCTTTTAACAACTTTCCAAGAAACCTTGGTGAATTTCGACTAATATTTTCAGCATCCATAAACTGTAAACTTCTAGTGGAATGCAAGTAATCTAATAAGGCATCTTGAGCTTCTTTACACGCTACAGGAGACAATTAAAATGGTATTTCCAGTAGATACAGAGAGATGAGAGATCGAACCTGTGTGTGACGAGCAGGAGACGGTGGACTGCAGATGGTGTGGGCTGTGGACGGCGAGTAGGAGACGCTCGACGGTGTGGGCGGTGGTGGGCGGTGGACGGCGAGCAGGTAGCGGTGGACGGCGAGCAGGAGCAGGAGACGGTCGACTTGCAGGTGGTGTGCGGTGGACGGCGAGCAGGAGCAGAAGACGGTCGAACTTGCAGGTGGTGGGCGGTGGTCGGCTGGTGGTGGGAGGCGGACCGGCTGGTGGAGTGGTGGTGGGAGTGTTTGTGATTAGGGCTAGAAGAAGAAAAGAGTCAAAAGAGGAAATGGGTAGGAAAAGAGGCAGAGACGTTTAATTAGGTTAGGAGAAGAAATATGTATTTTTTTTAATTAAAAACATTATTTCAACGGGTTACGGGGATTACCCGCCCCGCCCCACTCCCGCCCCGCCCCCGACAATTTCATTTCGGGGATTCCCCGAACCCGTCCCCGTCCCCGGTCAACTCGGGTTTTCCCCGGTCAAATCGGGGTCGGATATCGGATTCCCCATCGGGTTCGGATTTTTTTGCCATGCCTATTACAAAAGGTGCATGCGAGTGCAGGGGAACAAATCTCAATTGAACACTAAAAAACAAAAACAATCCCTATAATAATTATATATTTATTTATAAGTTTATATTCTTAAAAATAGTAATAATTATTTTTAAATACCCATGTAACCCACATGTTAATAAACTTTATATGATAAAAGAGAACACCAAACATCACGTGTCACCTCCATATTTCATCAGAAAAATAAAACAATTTATTATTACAAAAAAATAAAAGATATATACAATTTATTATTTTAAAAAGATAAATAAATTCTATTATTTTAATCTATAACAATAAAAGACAAGTACAATTATTATTTTTAAAAAGATAAATACACCATACTATTTTAAGAATATGGATATTAATTTGTACTAATATATATAAGTATTATATTATATATAAACTAAAATCTCAATTTACATTAATTAAAATAAAAAAAAACTTTAACAAATCATTGACGGATAAATAATTAGTAATTATGTGTTTTTATTTTTACGAAATTGACGTAACCCTAAAAAATTGATCATCAAATAATTTTACTCTAAATAATGACGTTGGAAAAGGCGGGAAAAGGCGGAAAGCGAAGAAGATAGTGGTGGTCCGACTCATGTATACTCCCTTTTCCCATAAAAGGCACCATAGCCATAGGTAGCTTAATCTACTAAGTTAACTCTTCTTCTTGCATAGTCATTCAGTCAGTCATCTTTCTCCTCCTTTTTCTTTTCGCATATCGATCGATTTTTTATCCTACAAAAGTCCAGCCAGAAAGCTAAAGCAAAAGCAAAAGAAAAATCACTACAAAAGTCGATTTGCACATTCAAAAGATCCCAATATATACCTCTATTACTTCATCCACCAATACAGAAATGAATCTAGGTTATAATCTCTTCAGAGCGTACGTTTCCATCCCAAGAACATCGGCTTACGACAGATTCAGGCTGAAATTAGTCCTGGTTGGAGATGGCGAGTACGAGTGGAACAAAAGACGCAGGGCCACCCAGGTCGCCTTCAAAGAGGATGACAAGGAGTTCCGCCATGATCGATCCATATGCAGACGACAACGCTACTGTTGACAGTGAGATTGTGCCGTCTTCTCTTGCTTCTGTTGCTCCCATTCTTCGTGTTGCCAACGAAGTCGAGAAGGATAACCCAAGAGTTGCTTACTTGTGTACGTTTCAGAACCGAAAATTATACTCCGTCTTTATATATTTATTTTTAGAAAATTCATATGTTTTCTGGCTATTGATGTTAGAACTAGAAAAAGGAAAAGCCAGGAGTTGTTTATAATGAGTTTTTTTTTGGTGGAGGCTGCTATCTATATGTTCGAATTCAGCAATAAAAAAAGATTGACCACTCATCCACCAGCGCCGAAACAGTGTTATCGTGCTATCAAAGTTTTCAAACTGGAACTCTATAGAGTTGGTTTAGTGGCAGGTCGCCTGTTTGATGTCCTTGTGAAACATAAGATGCCATGGCCCATGTCCGATTCTCACTAGATGCCACCGCTGGCGAGGCAAAGGTATCACATACCACGAGTACAAAAACAAGAAGCTTCAGATCAGGCTCCGTAAGCATAATGGACATGTCATTTTGTGGGTTCCACTAGAAATGAAATGATATGAACTCTGGGCTGGCTAGAGTTTTTTTTTGTAGAGAATCGTCAGCATTGCTGATTGCAATTTTGTGTGAGCATGTTTGTGATTGAAGTGAAATTCAATTTTCAGTCTCAACTAGACTCTAGGGCTTCCTATCTCAAATATCTCAAATGTGTGTAGTTTTTTTTATTTCTTGTACTAATTGGCGATGAAGATAGAAATCACCCAAATTAAGCACGAACAAGGTTACTGACTTCATAAATTATGAGATTTAATTTAGTCATAAGACAATTCTGGTTGCTATACGAACATGTAGAAAAAGGAATACATAACATTTACAATGGAAATGTAGTGGAGTCCCTGGGATTCCCGTCCCTAGTAAAAAGGAACTGACTAGTTTTCCAATTATAAGCTAGAAACCTAGAAGTAGTTGTCAACCTTTTTATGTAAATTATAAGGTTCGAGTTTTGAATTAGAAATTGCACCCTAATCATGGGGTGGAGAGGTATCTCATAGAAAAAATGTATCTTATCTGTCTACATCTCAGTTATCAATCTATTTAATTATTGGTTCTGAGGGCGCACAAGTTAAATCACACAAATGTTCATGATTTGCTATATTTTGATTTACTTCGATCTTGATATATTGGATTCATTGGAAACTGATATAGTATAACTTCCATGTGGTAAGGATGATTACTGAATGAGTCGCATACACACACCAACGTCTTGGTACATAACTCAAATTTGTAGTTTTATGTTAATTTCTTAATAAGGTAAGAAAATAACTCCCTCCATCCTAAATATGCAAAATTTAACTTTGGAATGAGTGTAATAGTCTATTCGAAAATATTTTGATGGCTGATCAAATATCCAGTAGCCCCTTAATAGTTAATAAGGACCAAGAAAAGTTGTGGACCACGAGCAAAGTCATACTTTCAAATAGTCAGAAATGTAATTCAGGTTTAAAAAGTTGCTGACAAAGGAAATATTGCATTTCCTGGGATGACTAAAAACGATCAGATTTTAAGACTCTCATCACCTTGTATACTTTGTTGTATTAGGCCGATTTCATGCATTCGAGAAGGCACACAGGATGGACTCTACATCTACTGGGCGTGGTGTTCGCCAATTTAAGACCTACCTGTTGCATAGACTTAAGAAGGTACAATCGATAAGTTCTCACTGTGTTTTCACACTGTGTCACAGCTGAACCATGTTAGTTTTTCTTCTTCTATTCAATAGCTATGGGTTGACGATCAAGCTTTATGTTAAAATGCAATTATTTAGTTTGGTTTGTTCTTCACAACAAAATAGGATGATGACATTTCACATTCCAGGGTTGATCTATATCTTTATCCTTGCAAGCAGGTGATATCATGGTGAATAACATTGTATGCTAAAATCTGTATCAATATCATGTGTGAACCAACAAGATTGCTGTTACTTTTCTTAATCATTGTCCTATGCAGAGTTGTCTTGTTTTTTGAAAACTCGTGGACATTTAAAGTACATATATATTTTACAGGAAGATGTAGAGACAAAGCCTCAATTAGAAAAGAGTGATCCTAGGGAAATCCAGAAGTACTACCAAAATTTTTATGAGAAAAATATCAGAGAGGGTCAATACACGAAGAAACCGTGAGGCTTTTTTTTCCTTAATGGCTTACCAAAATCTTCTGTAAATGTTCTCTTTGCTCATTACTTATTTGATTTTCGTATCTACCTTCTATAACGTTTCAAAGCGAGGAAATGGCTAAGATTTATCTGATTGCAACGGTCTTGTATGATGTATTGAGGACGGTGGTACCTTCATCAAAAGTTGAAGATGAGGTAAGATTGGGTCTATCATGAACATATTTTGTATTCAAGTTACTGTGGAAGTTTACATACTGAAATATTCTTGTCCCTGTTTCTGTGGCATGCAGACTGAAAGATACGCCAAAGATGTAGAGGAGAAAAAGGAACAATATGAACACTATAACATTCTTCCTTTATCTGTTGCTGGGGTTAAACCAGCAATTATGGAGCTTCCTGAGGTTGTGTTTAGATGTATATAGCAATTGTTTCCTCCCTTCCATTCTCATTCTTTCTTAAATACATATACATATGGCTCTGTCTGTCTTCCCCTGGCCCTGTGCATTTATTTATTCTTTCACTTAAATGTCTTAGATCAAAGCGGCCCTTCGAGCTCTCCGTAATGTGGATAATCTTCCCCTTTTTAGAAATCCTGAGGACACAGACAAATCTGTTAATGATATACTTGAGTGGCTATCTTTGATTTTTGGATTTCAGGTAAATCATGCCTCTATTCTGCATCACTCAACTCATGGTTTTTTCTATTTAGAGCTTTCTTTTATTTCTTAATCTTTGCATTCTGCTTCTCATTCCACAAAAAAGTCAAAAAAATGCAGCCTATGTTACTTACATAATTACATTATTGGTGATATGAAAGCTTATGCCCTAATAAATCTACTTGTCATGATTAAAGTTGTCTAATAAAAATGGTGAGAGGATGATCTCAAATATATATATATATATATATATATATATATATATATATATATATATATATATATAGAACTGGAAGCCTGGAAGGTAGTGCTGCTGTTGCCCATGTTCAGGAGAGGAATGACAAAAAAAAAATATACATATACATACATACATACATACATACATACATACATACATACATATATATATATATATATATATATATATATATATATATATATATATATATATATATATATATATATATATATATATAGACTAAGGATCTTTTGTGAACACTTTATTCGTTGTGAACATTGTGAACAATCATAAAATAGCTTTTGAATCTTATGAATCTTGTTGAAAATACTACCGAACCCTTCTATTAACTCATTAATCTTATTGGATCCTATGGATTTTATTGAATCCAATTAATTTGTCGAATCTCATGAATCTTGTTGAATCTTATGCATCTTGTGCATCTTGTTATAAAAACTACGTACTATGAACCTTTTGAATGTTCTGAATCTTAAATAGACACTTCTATGAACCTTTTGAATCATATGAATCATATTACAAACACTTGTTGATATATATGAATGATTATATGTATTTTTTTTATTTGTTCACAACGTTCACAACGAATAACTTGTTATATATATATATATATATATATATATATATATATATATATATATAGAGAGAGGGAGGTTCAATGGAAAACCACCATGCACATGAAAACTTGTGAAAACCTCACCGCACCACCACAAATGCATCAAATTCCCCGCGCGATGCATCAAAATCCTGCGCGATGCATCAAAATTTCTGCGTGATGCATCAAAATCCCGCGTGATGCATCAAAATCCCGCGTGATGCATCACCTTATTTACGATCATGCCACCGCGTTTTTCATGAAATGCACCAAATCGGACGGTTTGTGTAGGTTTCCATGGTTTTCACGTGCATGGTGGTTTTCCATTGAACCCACCCCTATATATATATATATATGTATATATATAACTGGAAGGTAGTGCTGCTGTTGCCCATGTTCAGGAGAGGAATGACAAATTTGACCACGGATGAGTATTTGAAGAGAACATTTACCAACTTTTGTGATCATTAGCTGGGGAAAACTCTTCTGGTTAGCTTCTTATAAAACCACCCTTGTAGTGAGTGTTCTGTTGATGCATGTTTGCTGTGATAATTCAAATTTCATGGAAAGTAGAAAAGTTGATCAAATTACTAGGTTTGAATTTCCAGAATTTGACTTCTCAAAAGATTTCAGAAGCAAATTGTAGGGAGATCTCGTAATCTTTTATTGTTATTCAATTACAGTAAGGTAACATAGGCTCCTGTCAGATGTGTAAGGACGGGAAAATCAGAGTGGTAGGGGTTAACAAATGAACAACTAAACAGGGTTGAACACTGGAGAGGTAATGGCTAGAGTCTTGAAGGTCAAACCTCTAACAGGCTTACAGCAAGGGTTAGATCGTGATCAGATGAAAGCAACTAAAAGAGGGAGCTCCATCCCTGGGCGTCCCAACCGATCAGTTCCATGACCAACATGGGGAGGTAAATCACGGTGTCCGCAAAGCAAGGAGGACACTTGAGACCTTCACTTTATTCTTGCATGCTTTCTTCCCTTTATCACCGAGGCATTCTCGCAGGGACGATGCTGGCAAGGCCGCAAGGGTTAAACATATTCTTGAAAACACTGAAAATGTTTACAAGACACATCATAAAGGATGTTGTAGCAGATGCCAAACATTTTTGTAGCTTCTATTCCCTTTATCACCGAGGCTTTGGCTTTGTCTGCAGAGGCCGATAGAAGCTGCAAAAATGTTGTAGCAGCATAAAGGATGCAATGATGGCTTTTGTGGAGGGATCACGAATCATAGATTATTTTGATCTGGAGTCCTGATGATACGAGATCAGACGAGGATCGACATCTATTAAGGAAGGCCTGAACAAATTAGAAGTAGGGTTTGCTAGGAAGCAACTAGTGTTTCTATAATATTGTCTTTCAACTTGTATATACTATATAGAGGATATCTAGCTCAATTAATCTGGTAATGTGTTTCCTTTTTACTTAAGTCTCACTCATGAAACACACATTAACCCGAAGTGAAGAGTGGGTTCAGACAGTGGGTTTATATAGTACGTGCATTATTGCTATAGCTTCCTAGCACCTGCTGGAATTTATTGTTTAAATAGTTGCTTGTAGCATCGCGATTTGTATTTAGTCTTTTGATCATTGTTAAATCTTGTGAGCATTACTTATTTGTGTATCAGCATGTTTACTTACTTGAATAATAATGTCTTGATGCTTCTGTAGAATCTGATATATCTTCTTGTTTGACACATCTTTCTCATAGCCACATATGCTTAGTGTTTAAGACTTTAAGCAACTTCATAAATCTTATTTATTTTCTACACCAAAGGCGAATACTGTTTTCTCCAAAATTTTCTGTTCTATCATTTAACTGTGTCTAATGTTTATTGATCTGACTACACCTTCCATTGCATCATGTCTACAATAAAGAAAGGAAATGTTGCGAACCAGCGGGAACATCTGACCTTGCTACTTGCAAATATCTATACAAGGTCGAAGAGTGTTGAAGATCATGCGCAGGTTAAACTTCCAAGCACATGAAAATATTAGAATTTGACACTTATTTATGTCCTCTTGTATCTCAATTCTTGAATTCATTAATTGCACTTGTTGATATTAATTATCTATCAGATTTGTTATATTATGTTTAATTTTGACTTGAAGATTGAATGTGTATTTGGCAGTTGGATAGCTACACGGTACATCAATTAATGGACAAACTGTTTAAAAACTATACCTCATGGTGTGAGTATTTGCATTGCATATCAAACCTCAAGTAAGTTATTAGCTTATTATCCATATCATTGGTTGAAATTCAATATCTTTTTTAAATGTATATATTTTTTTTTATTTTTTCCAGTTCACTAAATTGTGTCTATGATTGCATAGGTTTGAACCTGGTGCCGATAGACAGCAGTTAGAGCTTCTGTACATTGGACTCTATTTGCTTATCTGGGGTGAAGCTTCAAATATCCGCTTCATGCCTGAATGTATTTGCTATATTTTTCATAATGTATGTTTACTTCTGAATCTCCATGTGTCGTTTTATTGGTGGTGAAGCTTAACAAAACTCTTTCTAATGTTTTGTTTTTTGCGTTCAAATTCAACACTATCTTGCTGTTTTTCTTGGTCTAAGACATCAATCTCACAGTTGTATCACCACGATGTAACATATAACGATTACACATGCTGCTCATCATTCATTTCATTCTAGTTTATTTGTTGTCACCTTCATTTTCTTCTTAAACTTTAGTTGAATCTTAGGTCCTCCTGTACTCAAGCAGAGCTATACCCAATCAATGACTGCAGATTGATGTATTACAAGTGCTTTAGAGGTTGTTTGGGTTCAGCTTTATATACCGGCTCAATTAAGGATTTTATAATCATGTGCATGTTACATCGTTTTACTTTATGTTTTTAGCATTTTAGGCCTTCATTAGGAAGCAGGAACTATCTTTTTTCACCCATTGGCCTCGTCTACATATTGTTTCTTCTCGTCTTCAATAATGGATAACACACTCTATGATTCTCACCTTTTTACAGTAAACTAACCATAAAGGATGATATCAAACCAGAACTTCATATTCATCATACACTTTACAATGTACCAAAAGATTGATTGTCTGCCACAAATATTCTTAATTTCAAATCACTTGTCAAAGTTATGTAGTTGTTGTCTTATTGAACTAGTCTAGAAAATATCAGAGTCCATGCCAATCTTGAAATTGAAAGTTAGATGATTTTATCCCAAAAGTCAATGAACACATAGTTACATATTATACATAATCTGTATATCATTTGACGTTAATGTATTTGCCTATTCAGTTTATTGTGTTTATAACTAAGATGGAATGGTCCAAATGAGGCTATATGAAGACGTTATGCCATTTATCAAGTTGGCTAGGATATAGTTGATAGGTCGACACCTATTTATGGATCACATTGGATATTCAACACATTTTTCTCCTAAGATTATTATGCATCTTTGCTAGTAGAAACTTTTGTAAATAAATCTACCAACTATCCTCTTCTCCAACAGATCATGCACATTCTAATGAGTAGGTAATTAATAGTTACACCATTATTATCTGGTAAAATTAAGACAATAACAGTAAGTTTCTTTTATCTTATCTGCAACGGGTTGGTTGTTGAGAGCTGGCAAGTCTTTTTATTTGTTGAAATTATTCTTAGAAACATTATTCTTTCATCTTTGTGATGCGGCTATATTGATTGTGAGAGGATATTTACCACTTCTATTTTTTTCTTCTTTTTCTGCATGATTAAGATGGCAAATGAAATTCATGGAATTTTGTTTGGCAATGTTCAACCTGTAAGTGGGGCCACATATCAAGCAAAAGCACTTAAAGAAGAATCATTTCTGGAGAATGTTGTGTCACCTATTTATAAGGTCATGTGTAAGGTAGTAACATTAACTCTATTGACAATCCTGTTCCAATATGATGTAAATTAGGTTAGTGAACCTCATGTTCTTGCATGGTGGCAGGAAGCCAAGAGAAATCAAGGTGGCAAAGCAAGCCATTCTTCCTGGAGAAATTATGATGATCTCAATGAATACTTTTGGTAATGCATCTGATGATGGTAAATTTTTTCATGCTAAATTATTTTACATGTTAACTTCAATTCTTCCTTTCAGGTCTGACAAATGCTTTACATTGGGATGGCCAATGGACCCCAGATCTGACTTTTTTGTTAATGATGAAGTTGAAATGCAGGCAAATCCAGAATCTATTCCACTTGCCACGGTAAAACATGCCTATTTTAAATCACAAAATTTCTAAAGGCAGCTGAAAGTTAATCTCAAATCTGAATACATTCCTATAGAAATAGGAAAATCAATCAATTCTTCTCTCTTACACCCTTAGGTTTTTATATGCCAAGATTGAAGGTGTGCAAATCAGCAAGAGAAATTTATGTAGAATGAAGAGTCTAAAACCTTACTTTTGCATTTATCAAACTCAAAAAACTTACATAACTTAATAATTTTCAGGAACTTGATAACTCGCGCGCGCGCGCGCGTGTGTGTGTATATATATATATATATATATAGAGAGAGAGAGAGAGAGAGAGAGAGAGAGCCAAAATCAAGAAGGTACCACAACTTTTGGTGAGTACCCATGGGTATCACATGCCATTTTACAGACTTACAAGACACGAAATGATGTGAATTTACATATATACACTTATAACTTTACTTTATACATGTATATGTTAGGATTAAGAATGACAAATAAGAACGATTCAAAGATAAATAAGAACACAAGAGATCTAGAAGATATTATTATTTCTTTTTGGTTCACACGATTAGAGTAATGGTGCTACGTCCACGGCAAACTAGAAGATATTATTATTAGTTATCTGCTTGGGGGTTACAGAGATACAAGAGATCTATTTATAATAAAAATATGACTTAGGACTGCCTATGTGCCAAGCTCAAGATCTCTCCTATCTGATCACAATTTTAATAAAGAATCTGATATACAAAATCGCTCAACAATATATGCAAAAAGACTCAATAAAAATTATTTATCTTGATTGGTACGCACAAGTACTCATTGAAGGATGTGACACCTTCTTGATTCTTGACCCAAAATTAAATCTCATTGCTCAACATATGCACTTGTATATCTTTACACGAGATAGATACGATGCACAAGAAGCAATGCGTATCATTGTTTTAAAAATGGTGAGTTACACTTAGAATTTTTTGTGCATCTTTACAAACAATGCTACAATTGCTAATACATTTAATTCCCTCCTCATCCGTTTGTGATCTAAGGGATTTGGTTGGTTCTCCGATGCACAGTGGTTCTTTACTGAACCCAACTATATATATGTATGTAAGTTTGTGTCTATATGTATAGGGTTGGGTTCATGTAAGAAATATCAACCTTGTGAAAGATGCAAGAAATGTTTATCCTCAAACTTTCACAATACATTTTCACATCCTTTAATTTTCAAATTAGTCTTTTTTCGAAACATACTTTATTACAAATACGATACTATGTAAATTTTAAATTTAAAAAAAATAAAAAATGTTTATTTTTGTTATTAAGGTGCTAATTTTTTTAAGAAGTTAAATGTTTGAATATTGAAATCACGTCTGAATTTTAAGAGGTGACCTTAAAATCTGAAATTTGAAATGACGTCTGAAATTTAAGAGGTGACCTTAAAGTCCGAATTTCAAAAATTTAAGACTATTAATTAAATTGTAAGTTTTAAATTAACTATATTTTTATATTTAATTAATTTATATTACTAACATATTAAAATAATTTAATATTTTAATTAATTAAAGTGAATACATTTTTTTATTTGAATTGATTTTTTTAAAAGCAACATATATATAAATTTATATTAAACTAAATTAATTTGTTCAAAAACTGTAAATTATTAAATTAAATAATTATTTTTAATTAAATAAATTTAATAATTTTTGTAATTAATTAAGTTAAATATTTTTTAATTAATTGAACTGAATTTAGTATTTTACTTAAATAAAATATTGATTTAATTTAGAAAAAAAAGGTTTCAGACTTTAATTACAGATTTCAATCGAGAGTCCACCTCTTAAATTTCAGACCTAATTTCAGATGTTTTAAGATCTTAAATTTGAAATAGAACAAACAGTCTGAAATCACTTAAGATCTGAAATCCACTTAAGTCTGAAATGTAACAAACAATCTTAAATTACGTAATATCTGAATTTTAAGATCTAAGATAAATTAAGATCCAAAAATGACAAAACAAACATGGCCTAGGTTTCATGAAAATCTTAACAATTAGGTGGTGTTTGGTATGGTGGAATGGATCCACATGGGGTTTATAAGCTTTTTTTGTTATATGAGAAGAACATCGATTCTCGATGAGAGGGGTAGAGAATGAAGTTCAATGTAAATTTCATTTCTCTTCTTTTCTTACCAACAAGTAGTGGATCAAAAAGATGGAAAATGAATAGAGTTTTATAGTATTTTCTTTATTTGAATGTCATATGTAACTATCATTGGTTAAATAACTTATAAATTCCATTCCGTTCCACCGTACCAAACGTCCCCTTAAGGTTTACAAACCTTCATTATCAAGGTTCATTAACCTTGTTAAGATTTATAAACCTTAACACCTAAATTTTTTATTTTTATTTTTTTTGAAATAAAACTTCAATATCATATCTCTAATGTAAAACAATACATTTTAAAATTGTCTTTTATTAAAAGTCGTATTTTAAATGTGAAAAATTTATTTTTAACATTATTCTCACCTTTCCCACTAAGTTAAAATTGTCACATGATCCCATGCATATATATAGGGTCAGGTTCACACGAGAACCCTTATATTCCGTGAGACGCAAGAATAACCCAAAAATTTGTGCATTTGATGTATAAATTTGTGCATTCACTAATATATTTGCATTTCATGTTCACATTTCTGCATTTTGTATATAAACTTATGAATTTAAAGTTCAAATATAAATTTAGTATATGATATTTATTAATATTTAAGAGTAATAATGTTTTTATGTTATAAAATTAATCTTAAATTTGTGCATTTGATGTACAAAGTTAAAGCATTTGGGAGTGGTTATTGTGTTCTCACAGAATAGAGGGTTCTTATCGGAACCCAACCTTGTGTGTGTGTGTGTATATCATGATCGAGAGGATACCTCGGTTACTACGTTAAATGAGATCATTTTTTGGCTTTTTACACACACACATTTATACACTTTTGTGTTTTGCACGTCTATAAAATGATTCTGTAATGAATGATTGTGTGAACATTCATAGGATCATTTTATAAACTTAACAATACACAACTTTTTCATTGATATATAAAAAAAGGGGTTTTTTTTTCATATAGAGTGGTACACCTGGGTACCCTATGAAAGATGTCGTAATTCCAAGAATGTTCTTGTGAGAACCACTCTTAAATATTCTTTTCATAGACACACACACACACACACACACACACACATATATATATATATATATATATATATATATATATATATATATATCTGTATGGATGTATGTCTGTGTAAATAAATCAACATTTGAATCTATATATCCAAATTCACATACTTTCGTACTTTTAAGCATGTGAAGACATACATTCGTATCCACCTCATTCACATGGGATTTTATAGACTTATAAGCAATGAAAGTATATTATCTTTTATATATTATCATAATGTTAATTTAAACATAGATAAGGGAAAAAAATTTGGAGCATGGTTCCTCCAGGTTCTTTTGATAAGAACTAGTTCTCATACACCCAACTCTCCCTCTCCCTCTCCCTCTCCATCTCTCTCTCTCTCTCTCTATATATATATATATATATATATATATATATATAATGCTATATGTATGTGTGTGGTAGTTTGAATGCACCAGGTGCTTGAAACCTAGTTAGTAACATACAATTTTTTTTATAAATGTTATCGTTGTCATTAAATATAAAGTTTGATTCTGCTACATTAATATTTGAATTTGACAGTATAAAAAGCCCTATTCATGCAAAGTGTGATTTAATCCAGTTTTAGTCAATATAGTCAAGACCAGCTCCATTCTGCAATTTAGAGCTTCAAAAGACATTTGTTGTTCAATTACTATCACATGGTTTTACATGGCAAAAGTGAAAGTCCGTCTATTGGAATTAGAACTTGCAATAGTTTATAAGCAGCCTTCATTTAATGAATTCATATTGCTAGTTGGCACTTGGCACTAAGATCTCAACATGTAATTGCAGGAGCGCAACCAAGTCAAATCTGGAAAGAAGAAACCTAAAACAAATTTTGTTGAAGTGCGCACATTTTTGCATCTTTATAGGAGTTTCGATCGAATGTGGATGTTTCTTATATTAGTTTTTCAGGTATATAGTAACATAGTAGAGCTTGCTATTAATGTTTGGGATTAGTTCCATTTAAAATTTCTTTTCATTATCCAGGCTATGGTAATTGTTGCTTGGCATGAAGACGGATCAATCTTTGGCATTTTCGATGATGGTGTCATTGAGAGTATCTTGAGCATGTTCATTACTTCTGCTGTCCTCAACTTTCTTCAAGGTATTTTTTCTTCAGAAATGAACATGCAAATTAATATGAAACAGCAAGCATGATTTGGTTCTTCAGAAGTCTGTCTTTCGCCCCTAAGTTTCTGTCCTTTTGCTGCTTCTGTTCTGCAGCTGCTTTAGATATAATCCTTAGCTTCAATGCTTGGAGGAGCTTGAAACACACTCAGATACTTCGATACCTCCTTAAGTTTATTGTTGCTACCTTTTGGGTGGTGATCCTACCCATTGGTTATTCAAGATCTGTTCTGAACCCGACTGGAGTCGTAAGGTTTTTCAGTACTCTGGGAGGAAGTTGGAAAGAGCAATCAGTTTATAACTATCTTATTGCAATTTACTTGATACCCAACATACTGGCTGCCTTGCTATTTCTGCTCCCACCCATGAGGAGATCCATGGAACGTTCGAACTGGCGCATGGTTGTCCTTCTAATGTGGTGGGCCCAGGTTAGCTAATTATCCTGTAATTTATAGTGTTTGCATGTGTTAAATAAGGGACTCAAAATTTATTGAGAGAACATGAATATATATACAAATCACACAAATATATAATGCTTAATTGGCTAAGACGTTATAGAAACAATTGAATATCTAAAACACAGTGTATTACAAGAGTTATGTTAATTGAGTCTGAGCCGCAATACCATGTAATTCGCATCATTAGCAGAAAACTAGAATATACCTAGAACTTTTATAGGCAGACAATTTTTATTTGAGATCCCTCCTATTAACTTCAAAGTTGCCGACTTTTCTCAGCCGAAGCTCTATGTTGGAAGAGGCATGCATGAGGACATGTTTTCCCTTTTGAAGTAAGGATGCACAGTTAATGGATGTTCGAATGTAATTTTTGTCAATTCTCCTTCTAACCATGTAAGACTAATCTTTAGGTACACACTATACTGGATGATGCTGCTAATAAGCAAGTTTGCATTCAGCTACTATGTGGAGGTTGTTTTGTTTTTTTATCTTTCAACTTCAGAAAATTTCCATTTTATAGCAGATTCAAGCTACATAATGTGTGTATGAGGAGTGATAAATTGCAATATGCTGAAATATTGAAATCTCTCTATGTAAGCTATGTTCTTATATAACTACAAATAGTTTTTATGCTCAATTTTCACATTTTCATTATAGATTTTGCCGCTGGTTGCACCCACTAAAGTAATCATGGAAATGTCAGTTAGCAATTATGACTGGCATGAGTTCTTTCCTAATGGTAAAATTAATTTTTTGTTTTTGACATGTTTGCTTTTAAATTAGAATCTGATATCTTTTGGGTAATTTGTAGTGGCTCATAATATTGGTGTTGTTATTGCTATTTGGGCTCCAATTGTCATGGTAAGCATACCTGGAAGTGCATATATATTGCTCTGGTGCACCTGGCTAATAATCTAGAGATGTTGCTGTGCTTTTAGGTCTATTTCATGGATGCACAAATTTGGTATGCAATATTTGCGACAATTATTGGTGGAATCTATGGAGCCTTCAGCCATTTGGGTGAGGTCAGGACTCAGGACATTTATTTCCCTTTAATTTGTTTGTCTGAGGAAAATGAACGTGTCTCAGTGATGAACACTTTATTTTGTAAGTTATCAAATGATCATTCTCTGCAATTTATCTCTTAGATTCGGACTCTTGGGATGCTGCGCTCCCGATTTGATTCAGTTCCGTCAGCTTTCTGTGAACGCCTTGTACCAATGCAGAAAGAAGAATGTAAAAGAGATCCCAATGTAGGGCTAAACGATTTTTTAGTCTCATGCATTTTGCCCTTCCGTTAGCTTAATGTCATGAAGGCGTTAGAGTAGTGTTTGATTAAAAAACTTGGAGCATGTTTGTTTCTATTCTTCCTGTTTTCGTCTTACATTTTGTTAGTGAAACATGCTTGGTAGGAGGATGATTCATTGGTGAGAAAGAACATAGCAAAATTTTCACAGGTGTGGAATGAGTTCATATTTTCAATGCGAATGGAGGACTTGATCAGCAATAGGTTTAAGCTACCTCAAATAGTCATATCTGAAATACAAAGTTTGGTTGATTATTAAAACAATTAATTTATACTTGATGCTTTTTTGACACCCTTCATTTTTCAGGGAAAGAGATCTACTCCTCGTACCATATACGACAAGCGAGGTCCCAATTATCCAATGGCCACCTTTCCTGCTTGCTAGTAAGGTTGAATTTTTTATAACTTATTTTTTACTTTCAGCTATAGTTACATGATTTTATATTAATATTTAAAATTGAAGGTAAATCATGTATTGACCACTTATTATTGTTCTAAGATCCCAATTGCGTTAGACATGGCTAAAGATTTTAAAGGGAAGGAAGATGCAGACCTCTTTAAGAAGATCAATAATGATGACTATATGCGCTCAGCAATTATCGAGTGCTACCAAACACTAAAGGAAATATTATATCGTCTTTTGGATGATGAAGGGGATAAAATGTAAGGCCTATTCTTATGTGGTGTTATTTCTTTTAAATTGCCCTTGAGGACCTAGACAATCTTGATGCTAAAGCATATATTCTTCTTATGTTAGAAATGTAAATTTATTTAATTAATTATGCATTCACCTATTATTCAACTTGTCTACTGACAATATGTGTTTTCTCTTTATGTAGGATCATAAAGCATATATGTCATGAAATAGATACTAGCATCCAAACACGAATGTTTTTAACTAAATTTCGTATGAGTGGATTGCCGTCGTTCAATGATAAGCTGGAGAAATTTTTAAGCCATCTGGTAAGCAATTTCTTCTAATTAGAGGGATATATTTTATTGGCATTGTTACCATTTCAATGCTTTGGGTTTCTGTTAACCTTCCACCTTTTATTTATTATTTATTATTTTGCAATTTAAGACTCTTGTTTGAGTACTTTGTTGGGTGTCTTCCAGCTAACAGATTATGATGACGCTGAGAATTATACATCCCAAAGTATTAAAGTCCTTCAAGATCTTATGGAGATCATCACACAGGATATTATGCATCATGGGCATAAGTAAGTTTTTACTCTCATTCATATGCACAAGGATTTTGTTTCTTTAACGACGCTCTACAATGTAAACTCTATCGTGAGCTTTACTTCTATCATGAATTCTCTGGGTTTAATTCTTTTTGTAGAATACTTGAAAAAGTTTCTTCTCATCGTAAGGACAATGACAAAAAACAGAGATTTGAAAGGATTAATATCCAGCTCACTAAAAGAAGATCTTGGAAGGAGAAGGTATCATATGGAACTCACTTTTTTTTTTTCAACTCAATGCCCAGTTTCTTTCCTTTCTCAAAGAGAAATATTCTGAGAGATGATACTGGTTTGCACATGTATTACTGTTCTAGTTCATATTAACTATATTTGCTTCTCCTGATGTAAAATCTGCAAAATATATTACAAATAAATAGCACAAATGCAAATTCATGCTTCATAAATCATGTGCACTCTAAAAAATGCTACATAAAGGAATGGGTGGTGATTTGTACACAACACTTTTTTCCATACACAACAATTCCACATAAATACTAAATAGACTATTTTACCCTTTAATGGAGGGGTGAAGTGCAAAGTTTGTAATAATGATAGCAAGTGTAGAATAGTCTATTTGTATGGAATTGTTGTGTATGGATAAAAAATGTTGTGTAAAAATCACCTCCGTAAAGGAATAGACGGTGAATAGGACACATTGTGCCCTCTCTTCATTTTTTTATTTGAATGTTATTTTACTAATTCTTTCTATTTGTACCTATAGGTGGTGAGGCTCCATTTGCTCTTGACCGTCAAGGAGTCAGCAATTAATGTGCCTATGAATTTGGAGGCTCGCCGGCGTGTCACTTTCTTTACGAACTCGTTGTATATGAAGATGCCGAATGCTCCAAAAGTCCACAATATGATGTCATTTAGGTTGGTAGTTTTCAACTTTTCACAGGTTTTTGTACTATCCTTGAAAGTAGTTCTTATGAAATGCCTCTAAATTATCCATAACGGTTGTTTTGGTCTCTATGTTTTTTTTTTCTCATTGATGTCACTTGCTATGTAAAATGGTTTGCATTTAGTTTTTTTTTTTTTTTAATTTTAAATTTGGATAAATAACTGGATACTTATTATGAAACCTTGCATGGTTCCACTTGCTTAAAAACAGTGTATTGACTCCTTATTATAAAGAAGATGTTTTATATTCTGAAGAGGAGCTTCATCTGGAAAATGAAGATGGAATTTCAATCTTATTTTATCTTCAGAAAATATATCCAGGTAAATTTTGACCTCACATTTACTGAAATCATTTTATTGACGATCCTTGATTCTTAATTGTTGACTGAACATGCAAAGCCAGATGAATGGAAAAATTTTGAGGAGCGGATTGGAAATCCTAAAGTTAAGGGTATTGAAAAGGATAGGACGGAGGCGACTCGTCAATGGGTTTCTTACAGGGGCCAGACACTTTCAAGAACAGGTTTGGTCGTTTGCATATATTTATAATCCTGTAATAGTAATTTACCAATCTTAATACTTTATTCACAAAATGTTTTCTCCAGTCAGAGGGATGATGTACTACAAAGAAGCGCTTGAACTTCAGTGTTTCCTAGACTCCGCTGAGGACAATGGTTAGTGTAATTTGATCAAGCCATTGAATATAACCGACAATGTTCCTTTTAAATTGAAGATAAATATCAGCTTGCTGAAGATAGCATTGAGTAGTTATTAGCTGTAGGCCTGTAGAGATGGGGCTT
This sequence comes from Centrapalus pauciflorus, assembly GCA_020465985.1. NCBI lineage: Eukaryota > Viridiplantae > Streptophyta > Magnoliopsida > Asterales > Asteraceae > Centrapalus > Centrapalus pauciflorus. The sequence goes on from JAANYP010002881.1 coordinate 1,442,389, forward strand.
GAGGTAATGTCTACTACCAAGGGAAAACCCTCTATAAATAGAGCACACACTGTCTGCTCATGGGTTGAGAGCAAAACATTGAAAAGACATAAGACAACCCTATTTGAATCTTTCAATAATGGTTTTCTTGAGTTTGGTCAACTTAGGCTCTTTAGATGATTAGCCTAGATAAAGGACACGTACCCACAACATGACATGCTCTGGGTGTGAATATAGGATGCCTATTTAATAACTCCTTTGAGATATCTCCTACTACAAAGAACAGCATACAGTGACTGCCATAGGTAGTAGACATAAAGTTACCAACATTAATCAAATAGTTTGCAATATATGGTTGTAAGTTTCAGGTATTCAGTTTCCCAACTACCGTTCTATATGTTATAGGGTTGTGCATGGGTTTTACTTCGTCACACATATATACTACAGTCTATAACTCTAGATCATAGGTAAATTAATTGCCTTCACACAAGTAGAAAAATGTTTATATGAGATATTTGACACGTCACGTTCTTCATTGGACTATGATGATCAAGCCCCCCAAAAAGCTAGCATCCTGAGATGAGTTATCTGAAATTGTTCTGGTTAATGTACTATAAAGATGCAATAGTGATTAATTTGGAAAAGATGGGATTGGTTGAGATCCTTTAAGTAGACTTGACAATTCGTGTATCCGTGTCGTTTTCACGTGTCAGACACGAATTTGACATGACACGAATACACGAAGGGCAATAAGTTTTATCTCAATTTTTAAGATGTATTCGTTTCATGTATTCGTGTCGTATCGTGTCCCTCACAAACTCGTGTATTCGTGTCTCCAATTGCCAGGTCTACCTGTAAGAAACCAATTATACAACTACCCATTTGGAACTTATATTAACATTCCATAAAGAATGGTATGGGATGAGTGCAAGAGCTGAGCCTGCCTGCACTTGATGCTTACTACATTCTTCCCCCCTTAAAAGACTTAGGGTGCGTTTAGTATGGTTGAATCCAGAGGATGGAATCATGTGTAGTTTACAAGCCTTTTATGAAGATAAATTCCAATGGAAAGAAATAGTGAATTGAGACGTGGGTTGAACATATTTTCAGTCTCTCTATTTCAAATGATATTTGATACTTTTTAAGTCTCTCTTTATACTGGGCCACTTCTCTTGGCTGAAATTTCTAGAATTGCAGGTTCAGGTCTATACATCTTAAAAAACTCAACCTTGGTTTTCTTTCATTTGCATATTTGGTCCTCTGATTTTCTAAATATTTCGTATCTGACATGGGACTGGTATGATTCATGATTCAAAATCAAACTTGTGTCTGGACTTCATGAAGTTAAACACGAGAGAAATAATTTGTAGCTCGATCAGAGATTCGTTGGACATAATCTGAACTCTGAAGCATCGGCAGATCTGAAGTTAATGGAACCTGATACTACCAACTTTTTCTAACTACTACGCTGTAATCCTACAGAGATTTTTACTGGCTACCGAACACTCGATATGAATAAAGACCACAGGGTTCTCAAAGAACGTGCACAAGCATTGTCAGATCTGAAGTTCACCTATGTTGTTTCTTGCCAGATTTATGGCGCTCAGAAGAAATCCAGTGACAATAGAGATAAAAGTTGTTATGATAACATACTGAATCTAATGCTTAAGTAAGTACTTTTGCTTCTTTATTTTGTTGTCATGTTGTACCTTCTAATCAATTCGTCTGTCTCAGATATCCGTCTTTACGCGTCGCTTATATAGATGAGCGAGAGGAGATCATTAATGGGGAACCTAAGAAGGTTTACTACTCGGTTCTGGTCAAGGGCGGGGATACACTGGATGAGGTAACTATGATGATGATGCAGAACAGCACTGCCATAAATAATAAGTTTTTAATGAAATAAAGCTTTCTGTACTGGTGGTAGATTAAATGCTTAATAGTTATTGTGTTCCGTTGCTATTTTAGGAAATATATCGTATCAAGCTTCCTGGTCCACCTACAGAAATTGGTGAAGGAAAACCTGAAAACCAAAACCATGCAATTATTTTCACTCGTGGGGAAGCCTTGCAGACAATTGACATGAATCAGGTAATTCCAAAATCTTCCCTTGGTTTTCGTCTTCAGTGTATGCTACTAAGTGTCTAATTACATATTATGTTAAGGACAATTACTTTGAGGAAGCTTTTAAAATGAGAAATGCATTGGAGGAATTCCATAAAGACCATCGTGGCAAACGTAGACCAACAATACTGGGATTAAGGGAACATATTTTTACTGGAAGGTTGGTATACTCTTCATCTTGAAAGCCCCAAATTATGTTCAACAAAATGTCCCCCCTCCCCCTCCCCACGCACACACACGCACCCACCACCATTTTGGTGGCTTTGTGTGTGTGTGTGTTTTTGGAAGAGGGGGGGGGGGGGGGGGTTTACTTTCTTTGCTTTTATTGACAATGGAAGGTTGGCTGTACTCATTCTTTAACCTCTCATTAAATTACAGTGTCTCATCACTTGCTTGGTTCATGTCTAATCAAGAGACGAGTTTTGTGACAATTGGTCAACGGGTTTTGGCAGACCCTCTAAGGTATGGTAATTTTTGGTTCGTTCATCAAGATAGAGTAATAAATGAACTCATAAGCTAATATCATAACCATGTGATTCCCTCTCTGTATCATACGTTCACACCCTCTCTGTATTGCAAACATATTGTTATTAGTTTTCTTCATTCTTCCTTGATGGCATAAAGGTAAATTCTTTGCATGGAAACATCGGGGTACATGTGGAGCTTAAAAATGTTAATTTAGTCAGGCAAGTTCCTTACCTTGTTTGCTTTGAAAGATTGGTCTATATAAAAAGCCTTTGCATGCAAAGAGTGGGATACATAAAAAGCCTTTGCATGGAAATATTGAGCTACATGCATGATGATGGAAAATTTAACCGAGGAATATCATCAGTGGCGGAACTTGTACAATTTAACTGAGGGGGCGAAATCCATCTAAAAACTATATATAGTTTTCTTTATATATAGAATGCATCCGTATTATATTATATATAAGACGAAGCCAATAGATAAACGGAAGTACAAATATAGTTAAAACCTAACTTGACATTATTGTTTAAGGGTTTTCATCAATTAGCTATTATAATTTTACACACAATTTACACCATTGGAGGTACTTCTGGATTGTAATTGATTATTTATTCAAATTCAACTATTGAAATTGAAGATAGGCCAAGATCGTCTGGATGCCATTTTAGATTCTTGGAGAAGGGGAGCAATCAAATTTACTTATTTTATCTCTGCACGAGTGCCATGTATAAACTTTACATTTATCGGTCAAAACCTTGGGTTGGGGGGGGGGGGGGGGACAGCCCCTCAGCCCCAATACAATTGTGTGCACATGCTCTTTCGCTTATTATCTTTGGGGGAGTCCCTGATCCACTACCATGAATCATATAACAATTTATATAAATTCTATCAAATCATGATGAAATTCATCAACATTTCGATCTTTATACTTCACAGGGTGCGCTTCCATTATGGTCACCCGGATATATTTGACAGAATTTTTCACATAACAAGGGGTGGTATAAGTAAAGCTTCAAAAATTATTAACTTGAGTGAGGACATATTTTCAGGTAAGTAAAACCATGTTAATATCGGTAAGGGATTAATATTGATGCAAGTTAATTGGGCCAGGGCTTTTCAGGGTACAATTCAACTCTGCGTGGGGGATACGTGACACATCATGAATATATCCAAGTGGGAAAGGGTCGAGATGTTGGTATGAATCAAATATCTCTATTTGAGGCCAAAGTTGCAAATGGAAACGGTGAACAGACACTTAGCCGTGATGTTTACCGACTTGGTCGGCGTTTTGACTTCTACAGAATGTTATCATTCTATTTCACCACAGTTGGTTTCTACTTTAGCAGCATGGTAAGGTTATGATATCAAAAAAAAATTTACTAAAATTTTTATGTTACTACTTTATTTCATGGTCTGATTCTTGTGCTCCAGGTTACTGTTCTTGTTGTTTATGTCTTTTTATACGGACGGATGTATATGGTTTTGAGTGGACTGGAAAGGAGAATAATGGAAAATGCAACTATTAGTAGCAACAGGGCTCTGGAAGAGGCTTTGGCAACCCAATCTGTTTTCCAGCTGGGATTACTTCTTGTTCTTCCCATGGCAATGGAAGTAGGTCTTGAAAGTGGATTCCGTAGGGCCCTTGGTGATTTTATTATAATGCAACTTCAACTAGCCTCTGTATTTTTTACCTTCCAACTTGGAACAAAAGTGCACTACTATGGGAAAACGATTTTACACGGAGGTTCTAAATATCGAGCTACGGGTCGTGGTTTTGTCATCTTTCATGCAAAATTTGCCGATAATTACAGGTTGTATTCTCGAAGTCACTTTGTGAAAGGCTTGGAGCTGGGTATACTGTTGGTTATTTATCAACTCTATGGGAAGTCATACCGTAGTTCAGACCTATATATGTTCATCACCTTCTCAATATGGTTTTTGGTATCGTCGTGGTTGTTTGCTCCTTTTGTTTTCAATCCCTCTGGATTTGACTGGCAGAAAACAGTAGAAGACTGGACAGATTGGAAGAGGTGGATGGGAAACCGTGGTGGTATTGGTATTGCACAAGATAAAAGTTGGGAATCGTGGTGGGATGCAGAACAGGAGCACCTAAAATACACAAATATAAGGGGCAGACTTTTGGAGATTGTACTTGCATTTCGTTTCTTTATGTACCAGTATGGACTTGTATATCACCTTCACATAGCTCGTGGTAGCAGAAGTATCCTGGTACGGTTATCTGCATTATTGAATTATTTCCTTCACGCCTTTCGTTTTTCTAAAATTTCCATTGAAATATTTCTGTTTATAGGTTTATGGACTTTCTTGGTTGGTCATGATAACTGCTCTTCTTGGCTTGAAGGTATGCAATACACATGGTAACAAGTTATGTGATTTTTGAAGAGATATACATGCTCCTCCATTTTATAATGGTAGAATAGATTTATTAGGATCATCAAGAGAAGTGTGGGATAAAGATTTTACCATTGTATAAAGGAAATTTGTGTAAAAAACCCCCAAGTTGGATCATTTATATTAAAACCCCCAATCATTTTTCATTGCACAAAAAAATCCCAACCGACTAAAACGTATCAAAATGAGGGTTTTTTTTTTTGTTTTAAGAAAAAGACATGCAACCTGATGAACCGATTACAATCTACTGACTAATTCTTCTTCTACGGCGAACTCACTTGTCCGACGAACCCCTGTGACCAAATCATACAGAAAAATCCAAAGATTATAAAGATGAAGAACGATGAACACGAAGCAAGAATTCAAACCCAAAATCATATGAATCCCATCTCCGATAACCTAAACCAAGTAAAGAGCTCAACTTCAGATCAACTAATTTGAATACACACACAATCAGACAAGAACATACATCAACTAAGGAATCGGATGTATGAACAATTAATGAACACACAATCGATAAACCTAATTTGAATACACACACAAATAAACCTTAATCGATGAACACACACACAATAAAAAAAACACGCACATACAACCTGGTCTTGATGGAAAACATAAATCAAACCCACTTACCTTTTTTTCATTTGGGATATGGAATCAGAGTTGGAATCAGATGTGTTCCTCGATCATTGTTCATCTTGAAAGCGGAGAGATCTAGTGTAGAATAGGCTTCGATGAGCTTCGTGAGAGTTGTCGATGACGATCCCGGAGTTTTAGACTACCACCACTCCAGACCACCTCTGTAACCATCCACCTCCTTTCTTGAACAAAAACAACTACGAAGATATGTACTTTTTGTGATTTACTTTTTATTGAAGGTGTATTGTTGATTTATGGTTCAAACTCACATTTCTTGTTGAATTTTTTGTTCCAATCTGTTTTTTTTGTTGGAATCTACTTTTTCGATGGACTTCTAATGATCACTCGTTGGGAGTTTTTTGTGCAATAAAGAACCATGGGGGATTTTAATTGCAAAATAGTCCAACTTGGGTGGTTTTTGTGCAAATATCCCTTGTAGAAAAATACTATTAGTATCAAGTTTTTTTTTTTTTAAACAGAAGTAAATTTTGGATATACTTGTTATACTTGTTTACAGTTTACTCAAACAAATAAATTTACATCTTTGATTTTGAATAGATGGTATATTATGAAAAACATGTTCAATCTTATGTCAAATGTGTTGCAATGGTTGCACACACTTGTTTTCTAACTGATGTTTATGCTGCTGATAATCTAATTGTATGGTTACTACGCTTCTCAGCTGGTCTCAATGGGCAGACGGAGATTTGGGACTGATTTTCAGCTCATGTTTAGAATCTTAAAGGCACTTCTTTTCCTTGGGTTCTTATCAATTATGACTGTACTATTTGTCGTTTGTGGTCTCACTTTAAGCGACATATGTGCTGCTTTTCTAGCGTTCTTGCCAACGGGGTGGGCATTTCTCCTGGTAAGTTGCAATTTTCTTAGAAAGACCATTCAGTACTAGAGCATATTTATTTGTACATCTTTGCTAATATGGGTCCTTGGTGGTTGTGAAGATCGGTCAAGCATGCAGGCCTTGCATAAAAGGCATAGGATTTTGGGATTCAATAATGGAGCTGGGGCGTGCGTATGAATGTGTGATGGGGTTGGTAATATTCATGCCCATCGTTATCCTATCGTGGTTCCCATTTGTATCCGAGTTCCAGACAAGACTTCTCTTTAATCAAGCATTTAGTAGAGGGCTGCAAATCTCAATGATTCTTGCAGGGAAGAAAGACAAGACTGAATATACTTGACCAAACCTTTGGTCTTGTAATTAATCAAAACCTTTGGTCTTGTAATTAATCAAACTTTTGGTCTTGTAATGTTTAGCATTTTGCTTGACTTTTAGTTAGTCAAACCATTATTCTTACGAAAGTTTTCAACAGAAGTAACACCAAGGAAGGAATGAATGAAACTTGAACGATGAGGAATTTGAGGAAAACATCTCCTTGCTGCGTGACTACAAAACCTAACGAAATTGGTAATCATGTATTCAATGGATGTTCAACAAAAAAACCATACAAAACACACTAATAATTGATTACTAGTATCAGCACAGATCATCTAAGCACATGACTTGATTGACCTCGGTGTTGAGAACCAGCGCTTACCCTTAAATGATTGAGACTAAGTACTAACAAATGGGCCATGAGTTCATAGTCAATGATGCTGGCGATGATGGTGTACATATTTGATCCATAACCATGCATACCATAAATATAAGCAAAGTATTCACCCACCCATGTCTTATTAGAATTTAATCAAAATATTAAGATGGGACTGATATCATAACCTTAAGCAAAATTATTTCTACTCACGTCAACAACAAAATATGACCCTAGCTACCGTTTGTACAATTATGCAACTTGTTTCCTTCACCTACGACGAGATGCCCTCGGACCCATGTTTGATGGGGCCCCTGCTGGTCCCACACCATACGCCATGTGCGCTGGTGCTGCAAGATTTACTGGTGTTCCTACTGCTGAAACTAGAGGCCCTCCACCTACTGGCTGCCCAATTGTTGTTCCACCATACATGCTGACTCCTGCAGGTTGTTTGCTTGACTTACCTGCTGCAGGAGAATCATTTGTTGGAGGTTGGGGCACCGACACATCCCCATTGTTGACACTTGTTATGTCATGGATACTTGATCGCCTACGGTCTTTGTTCATGGAGTTCAAACGAATGAAATACTTCTGCGCATGGCTTGCAACTTGAGTGGGCGTGCGGGTCACCACATAATTGCGAGATATACTTCGCCAATCACCCTTACCATACTTCTCCAGGCCAAGAAGAAACAATCTGCATACGTAGATCATAACAGAAAGTAAGTACCAGGAAACACCCTAGAAAGGGAGCCAACAGTATTGATCGGAGCACCTGTTACCAATGATAACAAGAAAAGTAAATGATATGGTATCAATTGAGAAACTACAAGTCTACAATTATCAATGCCAAGACTAGAAAGTAAAAAGATTCCAGATGATTTCCTTCTTAAAAAACAAATAGGGCCTTAGACTAGCAAGAGACCCAGGTACACCAACAATGTGCATGGACAACAGGTGTAGATTGAGTACTCATTTGTAGGTACACCCATGGGTAAGGTCAATTTTGCATATTTCTAATACTAGTACACAACTTCTCATAATAGAGGCTTTTGAATCTTTGCCAACACATGACTAGTTTCGTTTCATTAAATGTTTCCACAGGTAGTGTCTTCATGTGTTTTAAGCGTCCTGTGAAACTGAGGCATAGATGGAATTGTGCCTCAATATGCCCACACAGGGTTTAAAGCAACCAGATCCATATGGGAGAGTCATAAACCAAGGTTTCATTCTCTCAAATGCCTTAGTGTGGTGTTCAGGTGCGACTAGTCCTGGGCGAGTTAGGCAAGAGTCGAGGGTCTTGTTTCATAAACAGCTATAAGTTTTTTCTAGACTTAAAAATCAGTTTGTACGGTCAATTGCACCCCTAGGAAGTTACAGAGTCGATCCTATTAGTGATAATTATGGATTGTTTCCTACTTTTGTCTCCAAAGAGCACGATTATCCTCTTCAATTATTCCCTCTTCCCGTGACTTTCTCTTCATGAGCGTACAAATTCCTCTAGTCTCCCATCGAGCTTATGCAAGTAGCACATCAACATCGAAGATTGACTATTAGAGGGCTGACTTCGGCCTTCTGGTTTGCCTCTGTGGTCTTTTAAAACCTTTTACTTCGTTTACTACTACTAATAGTTATGGTTTAATGTAGTATATTTGATATTATACCTATAATTCTATATAATATGCTTTTATTTTATGCTTTTGTGCTAACAATGTCATATAAAGTATTTTCTAATTTTTTGCTGGTTCACTTCACGCGGGCCCTCGCCTTTTTGTGCTTCTTGACGTAGTCCCTAATCAAGACATGTTGCCTTAAGTGCGACTTCTCCTTTAATAACATTGCACTCATTAATTAAAAACCCTCAGCACCCAAGAGATTCCCACCACAGTTAATTTTTAATCGACTCAGCACATGCAGCAAAATAAAGGAAAGAAAAAACATCACTACATCGGTAAACTGGGGTTGGACGATGATCATAGGATTAACTTTTTGTTAAGTTTGATTTGACAGACCTATAATTAATGCATTCTGGCTTAAACATTGCTTTACTTAATGATAAATCTAGCCTTTGAACATATGTAAATAGAACCAGGCAATTATCATTCTTCTTACTTCAAAAAAGGTACACATCATTTAATAAGCCCGGTCTTTCACATTGCCCTGGATTTCAATAATCTACAAAAAAAAAACCCTTACTACATCCTAACTTAATCACCTGAAAATCCCTAGTCGTACATTAGACTCCAGTATTGCTTCACACATACATTTTAAGGGATAGACAAAACCATAATTGACAAAAAAAATGCTAAATGCTATTGTATGTACATATTAGAAGCAAAAACTTATCATAAAAATGGTAAAAGGTGCACAAATAAAATAAATCGATCTTGCCACCTCAAAGAAAAGGACAAAAGGTTTTCATACTCATATAGAGGCCACCTGGTCAATAAAAGGCTAGAAGAAAATATTAAATACTACTTCTTTAGCTTAAGTGGAGGAAACTTTATCAATACAACAGAGATGTTAGCAGTGGGCTACTTGTCAATAGATAACAGAACCCTATGAAAGAATAGGACATCTATCATGTTACCAGTGGGCTACTTTTCAATCTTTGCCAGACATGAAAAACTTCTCCAGTGTTTCCACACTGGTCTAAAATCCTGGGTTCTCTACTGCTTGCGATACATGTACTTTCTTATACGGATATACCATAACCAAGTATCCACTATCCAGAGGTAAAAAGCTTGAAAATAGCATACAAATAGCTTCTTTGAGGAAGTGGAATGGTGCATGCAATTCTCATATGCAATCATGAACGGATGGATATATGTCACTAGCCATCCGATTTGAATGAGCTCATGCCACTCCACCTGCAGCGGCTGCAGCCCCATTTCATGCATTTTCAAAGAAAGATGCCTCGGCATTGTGATGTTTTCTAGGAGTCTTGCAAGTTGCAAAGTACTCTAAGTACTCCTTGTATCATGTAAAATCCTAGATATTTCGTAGTAGGACCTAACCTGTTCCTAATTCTACAATGCTCAACAAAGAGGTGGAGATTTCTATATAGAAGGGAAGCCTCCAGTACCTAAGAACACCCATGAAAAATGCAATTAAGCATTGTGAGAAATTCTCTGTATATATCTTGAGTTCTTCCACTGACAAGCAAACAAGATAATTTTCACACTACCAAGTGATAAAAGTAAACTAAGTGCTGGTTACCCTGAGCCCCTGACACGAAAGGTATCAAGGCCAGGGTCAATGCATACCCACAATTTGATCTGTGAACATACATAAATATTAGTCTTGAGCTTATTTATTGGTTATGTAAGTGATTTTACATTGATAAGAACTAAAAGAAAACCTCCAATCTCAACAAAACTCAAAAACAAACACATAAACAAGAGACATTCGTCACAGCATTAAGGGACATAAAGGCCAACAAAGTTAAAAATAAACTAAAAGAACATAGAGGGTGTTTCGATTTGCGTTTGAAAAAGTGCTGTAGCGTTTTGGAAACTAATAATCAGATAATTGCTGTAACAAAAAGTGTTGCAGGAAATGTAGTATTTGGTTTAGCGTCTGCTGTTTGATATCATAATTTTCAAATAATCAGTTTTTAAAGTGTTTGGATTTGCGTTTTTACTTGTAAAATAACCAAATAATCACTTATTAAGCAAATAAGCTACAATTTTTAACTTATGAAAAGGTGTGGTAGGACAAACGCCAAACGCAAATACTCACTTATTAACGTATGCAATCTAAACACTTTAAACCAATTATTTGCGTTATTGTAACGTAATAAGCTAATAATCACGTTCATAACGCAATACCAAACACCCTCATAGTCACACTTGAAAAACTCTGAACATAAATATATAAAACAAGTGATAGCCATTGTAAAATGGAACTATACAATTGAATAACTAACCTGTGTTCATCCTCTGTCCAAGCAATTCCTTTGCGACGCTCTTGATCTGACTTCGAGATTTTACCTCCATGATTTGATTCACTGCTATTGTGCCCAGGATTTCCACCCTTCTTACTGGTTCCACCATCACCTGCGTGGCTTTCTGAGTCATCCAAAGAGGAACTATAGGACGGCAGAGGAACAAGACCAGACTCGATTCGGTCCAAATCCTCAAGTAACAACTCATAGTGATGCTTAATCTCTTCTACTGATTTCCCTGGAACTTCGGCAGCAATTTTCTCCCATCGATCCTCAGAATCCTCATCAGGATACATGACCAGTGCATTTTCAAAAGCCTTATCCTGCTCTCTAGTCCACACGGGCTCTCCAACTGTTTCATCAGCCATAACCTACAACTTGCTAAATCCAATTCAAGTTTCTAAAACTCTGAGAAAGTCAAAGAGTAGCAATTAAGTATACTAGTCTTAAAGCTCTTAATATATCAAATCCAAGGTACCATAGAAGACAACCATCAGCCTCAAACAAGCTACCATAAACTATTTCTAATCATCACTGTAGAAGACAACCATCACCCTCAATCAAGTTACTAGTCCGACTACTCTCGTAAAGCTCTGCTCCTGATCAGAAGAAAAAAAAATTCAAGTCAGTTTCCCAAATTGAGATAAATCTGAATGTCATTAAATCAATCATAAATATAGCAACAAATAGTTCAAGCACATGATTCTGGGCTCATCCCCTCCATTTTCATCATTTCCATCCTTATTTCCTTCTTAGGGTTTTGGACTAATATACCAATCTAAAAGAACCATTTTTCTTATTAATCAAAGAAAGAAGCGTCAAGAAACTCCAGATTGGAACCACAAAATTTACAAATAAAGCAAGGAGAGAAAAAGCGGATTAACATGGAACTATTTCCACTTACGATAGCAGGAACAATTCAACCAACATAAAAGGGCCACAATAGTTTTCACCGAAACAACACAAAAATTCACCAATCCTTGTGTTCTTTATTATTATTATTTTTTGAACTTCACAAATGTACCTAGTAGACGACCGATGATAATATTGTAAAAATTTCAACACCCATTGTAAAATTAAAATATAAACCCCAAGACCCGTACACCAAACTGGAACTAAACTAAGAAATGATCTGTGTAAAACAGATTGCGCAAGTAGGAGAAACAAGTACCCCCTTGAATTGGTATGTGATGATCATCAGCAGAAAGCTCGAGAGAATCGCAAAAAAAAAAAAAAAAAGTTGTATTGTTGTGTTAAACCCTAGAATTGATTGTAACCTTGGTGCCCAAATTAGGAGAGGGGGAAGTGAGGCGGTGGATCGGTTGGGGCATATACATATATATAATCAATCGCAGTAAAAAAGGAAGATTGCTGACGACAAAGTGACCCCCGCGAGAACTCGATTTGCCGTGTCAGGTATTTGAATTAGTTTGATTCAAAAATCAATGTCAAATTAAATAGATTTCTCATTGTGTATATCCATCTGGATTTTAGATACCAATCCGGTTTAGTTTATTTCGTACGAGGATGACATTAAAATGAGGAGCAAAAGGCTAGTTTGATGTTTAAAAAAAACTAGATTTTACATGTATATATAAATAACTAGTTTATAACTCACGTATTACGTGGATATTTTTAATTAAATTCATTTATATAAAATGTATTTGAGGAAATATAAAAACATACAAAAATAATAATTGTGTTTATTTTTTATTATTTACAGATTAAAAAATAGAGTATATTTATCTTTTTTAAAAAATATTAAATTGTATTTATCTATTATTTTTTATAAGGTGACACGTGACATTTGATATTTTCCTTTATTATACATAATAATAATAATTTCCACAACTAATTCAAATTATTACATTTGGGTCTAATTATAATTATTATGGATAATAATGATAGATATTTATTTTAGGTAAACATTAATTTTAAATGTTACAAAATCTAATAAACTACTAATTAATTAATGAAAAAAAATAAAGTCAAACTTTAATAAAATTAAGTTAAGGTGTTAAATTTGAAAAAAGAGGTGGAAAAATAAAATTTTCTTGTATTGTAGAAGTGACATGTGACATTAATTGCTTTGTTTTATTATAATATATAGGTTAATCAACTCATGTATTACATGGGTTGATTTAGAAAATACATATTTTTTTATATTTTAATAAATTATTATAAAATTTATATATAATTAAAATAAAAAAATTGAAAGCTAGTTAAATTAAAGATAAAAAAAATACTTAGTTGTTTGATATTAAATAAAAAATATTATTATATTGTATTATTAAAAACAGATAATATGTGTTTACAAAAAAAATTTCTTTTAATTTTTATTAACTTCAAATATGAAATATCAATGTAAGAAATAAAAAAACTTCAATTATATGAATGTGTATATATTTTTAAAATGATAAAATATAATAATGGAATATCTGAAAATCAACAATCAAAATTTATCATATTCACAATTGAAGTTTTATCAATTAAATTTTAAATCTTGTTAGCAAAATAATTAACAAAATTTTTTAACTTTATTTACTACACTTCTATATTTAAATCCAAAATTTTACATTTGAATTTAACTATGATCGTTAAGGATAATAATGACACATATTTATTTTTGGTAAATATTAATTCATTAATGAAAAAATTAAAATCAAAATTTAATGTAATTAAGTTAATGTAGTAAATTTGAAAAATGAATTAAAAAGATGGCATAGGTATAATTATTGGTTTTAATTAAGGATATAAGAGACATTTCATAAATAATTATGAGTTGTCATTAATCTGGACCATTGATTTCTTTCTATCAAATGGTCTAGAAACTTCAAGTGGTTTTCTTATTATATATAGTATAGATCGATGTATAATACTATGAAAAAGGTAAGGCCTTGTTTGTTTTTAGTTAAGAGGCTCTTACTAACATCTGAAGTCTTTTTTCAGATCTATAATGAAATAAAATTGTTTATTTAGATTTAAACTTTAGAGGTTAAATCGTCTAGATTTACCTTTTAAACTTAAGAGGTTGAATTTTGGTTGAAAAAAATAAGTGAATATTTTCTCTCTCCTGCGTACAAATGACAAGTTACAACCCTAATTTATCATATTAATTATTTTATTTTAATTTTATTTATTTAAATTAATTAATTATAATATATATTTGATTAGATATAATATTTTAAAGTAATATATTTCATATGTTTCATATTACGAAACAAACAACCTTAACATTACATTTTAATTTCAGATTTCAGATCTTAAGACCACCTCTTAATTTCAGATGTGGTTTTCAGATTTCAGACATTTAACCTCTTAAAAAACAAATACCACCTAACTAATTTGTCATGTATAGTCATATGCTATTATCATTTGATATCACCTTTTACCGTTATTTGGAACTTATATTTTTAATCTATAATTAATCCATGTCAAAACTAATTTAAATGAAATTTAATCAAATCTAAATCTAATCTAAAATAAAACTCAAATTTGAATTTGAGTTTATATTTATATTTAAGTTTATTATATTATATAAGTGTATATATTATAAATTAGATAAAATATTTTTAAAAATTATCCTAAAAGATTAATGAAATTAATTTTTAAAATTATTTCCCATGTTATACATAGGTTTATAAAGTATAAACTAGTATATATTTAAGTAGGTTTATAGTTTTAATTTATCCAAAAAACAACATTTTATGTTTGGAGTAGTCTATTTACACCCCATGATGGGATAGAAAAAGGGTTACGTTGACCTTGAAAAGTGAAATTGTAAAAAATGTCACTTTTCTATTGGCTAATTAATTATACAAAATTTGATTTCTAATAATATAGTAATAATAATGGGATAGAAATAGACATTTATGGGGGTGAGAATAGTAGCATCCATTATGTTTTCACATGTCTGGTTCTCTTTTGTTTATTCCCCATTAAAGCAAGTATATAATTTCTTTTGGCTTATTTCAAACTTTAAAATTCGATAGTTCGGTTAATATGACAACTCATTTGATACACCATCTCATATTCCTCACCCGAAAACATAAGAAAAGTACCAAAAAAAAAACAAGAAATCATTCAATCCAAATATATATATGTGTCTCTTTATCCGTGTGTATCTTTGACAAAAATTGAAGACTGAATTATCTTCAAAATATACAATGTAAGAAATTGATCTAATGATGAAATACGAGAACACAAAAAAATGAAAGTCCATCAAGCTCTAAATCGAAGCTAACAGAGAACTCCTACAAAAATAAAAGACTCATCAAAATGAAATTTCAATGACAGATGAAACTAAAGAACACGAAGAAGCTTAAAAAACCAATGACATTACCAAAGAAGAAACTCAATAAAACTTACAAAAAAAATCGATGGAGGAAGACATTTTCGGTGAACAAATTGATAACAATATCAATGAGAAATCATTAAACAAATCAAATGAAAACCTACGAAAAACTCTAAATCACTAAACAAAATGAGCGAAGGGCTTGTAGCAGGTGTAAACTTGGATTTCAGATCAGAAGTTTGAGTCCCATGATAAAAAAAAGTGTGTAGAATAGGACTTTAAGAGTGTGTGTTAGCCTTTCAAAATAAAATCATACAACAAATTGAATGACACACAAATTAAAGCATCCCAAATCATTAGACGAATCAAATGGAGTGCGCAAAACAAACATTAAATTATTGAGCAAATCGTTTGTAGCATCGATTACAAACCTAGAGGGTTAGTCATTTGGCGGAATAGAGGGCAAGGAAAGGAAGAAGGCGAGTCGGTTGAAGTATAATCGATCTCAAACCCAAAGAATTGCAAACCCAAGTTGAAGAATATATTGGATACCAACTACTTACGTGAAGTAAATAAATGGTTATTTTTATAGTTTTAATAAGATAAGAAGATTTAATGAGGAAAAACATCAAAAACTAAAATAATAACATAATAAACTAAACAGATCCAAACGCCTAATTAAAAATGCTTAAAAGTTAAGAATGGACTCATTAATTTTCTTAAAATAAATCAGTAGTTAACAATGGTATTATTAAAGTTATGTTTTTTTTTAAATAGGAAACACAAAAAAAATTAATATTTTTATTATGATGCATTTGTAACTAAAATAGTAAACAAGTATTAAAAAAGTTTTATTTTGATTCATTTGTCTTAGCTAGTTGTTATCTTTTACGTATTATTATGTTAATACCCGGTCATGTTATAACATTGATTGATTTAAAAAATATTACACATAACTATTTATTAATATATAAAAATAATTTTAAATTTTTAGTTTAATGATATTAGTCAGTTAATAGTTAGATTATATTTTAATAGAATGGATTGAATTGAATTTGATTTGATTCGATATTACAAGAAGTTCTAGTAAATACTAAATAACATGACAATTTATGTAAATGACAAGTGACAAATTAAAGGAGAAGATGACAAGTTATTAATTTGATTCCATTTTATAGAATTTTTTGGGACTGACATCCCTTAGTTATTTTAAGTTGTATCATTATTATGTAATTATCATTTTCGTCTCAGTTATCATAATATGACCATATTTATTTTCATTTTTAGTTTTATTTCCATATAATAATAGATTTAAATGTAAAAAGAAATTAATAGTTTCACAATATTGAAGTACTGAACAAACAAAAGTAGTTATTAGATAACAATGATATTTTCTATATAGTTAGTTATAAAAAGTGATAATAATCATTTGGAAAACATATTTGATTAACAAAAAGTAACAATATCAAATATTATAATAAACAAAAATGAATGTAATCAAATACAAAATACACATTAAAACAAAAAAATAAAAATAAAAAAAAGATAAATCACAAGAAAGTCTGAATTACAAAAAGCTTGGAACATTACAACATATTAATTCCCATAAAGGCATAAACCAAAAATTATAGTAAATAAGAATCACATTAATATATTAATAAGTATAAAATACAGAACCAAAATTATCTTTGACTAATTGTGATATCTATGTTTACATGTTTTAATAATTCGGCAAAAAAATCATTTACGTAATAGTTATCAACTACAAATATAAATGATTATTAAAAATAAAATAATTAAATGCTTATTCTAAAAGTTTCGAATGAGATACAAAAAAAAAAATAATAATAATAATAAATGTAAAATTAACCTTTTAGAGGAATAAATAGTATATGGAGAAACTTTTGGAGAAAAAACTAAATTGGGCTACAAGCTGCAGGTTTAAGATGTATATATATCTTTTTGTAAATGGATTAACAATTTTGAATATAGAAAGATATTAACTTATTCATGTTTAAAGCAAAAATAATGTTTTGTTACTAAAAAGTGTTATTATCTGTTCATTTCCTATATTTCTTGAAAAATAACTATTGGTTTAAGTTAACTTCTATAGTATTTCAATGTTTAGGGGTGATATACATGAAATTTGTTTGAGCGTATTTTCATCAAGGTCATCCTGAATTCTTGATGTAGAAGGTTAGTCGTTCGTTGTATTCTTAAGCCAAGAAGCATCACTATAAACAACAAATAACAGTTAGAATTGGACTCGAGGCTTGCGTCCCGAAATCCACCTCTGACTCTTAAGCCAATATTTATACAATAACATATCAAAAGGCAAGTAAATAGTTGACAATATTGAATGTAGTGGAAGAGAATTAGGTTGAGAGCTACATGCTTAAGGTAACTTTTACGGGAAGAAGGTAACTGTCCAGAAGGCAGTAGCAGGAAGAAAGTGACTACCTAGAAAGCAATAGTAGATAGAACGTGATTGGGTAGGAGAAGATGAAGGAGATATTATTGTGATGAGAGAACATTCTATCTCTCTAATACTTCGGTGAATTTAACTAAACAAAAGACCCTTACCGCATATTCAAGTTGGTTATTTATAGAAAAAATATGACATTTTAACAACAAGTCCTCCAGTTTGGAGTGATTGATCTTTATCAGGTCAATCTTTTCAGACTGATACAAATTATGTTTTACCTTATACCTTTGTTGATGTCGGAGTAGTTCATGTTGTTGTTCGGAACTGACATGGTAATTTAGAATATTTTTAGGGTTGTGCTTGTGTATGTCTACTAGAGTTTTACATTCATGTTATGTTGAATATGTAAAAAGTAAGAAATTATACCTTCATAATCTATGGAAGTTTGATCAGAGTTTCAGTATAAGATCATTATTCTTGAATGATGTCACAAGGATGTAACGGGAGGTTTGCACAAAACGTACGTAAGTGAGGACAGTTAGTTAATCTTCCACTTAAAATGTATAGTGTGTTATAAAGGCAAGGAGTTCATCATTATACGTCTGCTCAAAGGGAGAAAAAGCTTCTAATGAGGAAGTTGCTCATACATAATAAGGGGAATAAAACTCATGATGTAGCGCAGGTTGTTCATAATAAGGGAAACAAGATAATAAGTGGAACACAACCCAATTGTAGTAATATATGCACAATTACCATTTCACCTTAATAATATATTAGGGTTTATTGTATATAACACAACCCAATTGTAGACATATCCATCAAACCAGGTTTTAACTTAGTTTTCAAAAATCAAAAACTGAATCTCTTAAAAATTCCTGGGAGTTTATCGCCAAACACGTCCTGGGTGTATTTTATCTACACGTTGCAACATGAGTAATAAATAATTTACAAAATGAAAAAAAAAATGACGACAATATCTCATTTAAAATAGATAAATTTTTTATCATATTTATCAACATGAAAGAAACAATGAATGTCGTAATATTAACCTTGTAAAGTAAATATATAATTAGGTACTTTTATTTTAATTTAGGGATAATTGCGCAAAAAAACCCTAAATTTCTCAGTTTTTTGGGATTAAAACCACAAACCATTTTCCGTTGTATAAAAAACCCCAAACCTTGATTTACTGATTTTATGTTAGTTCGGGGTTTTCTTTGCAACGAAAAATGGTTTGGGGTTTTAATAACAACAAACTGACAAGTTGATGCTTTTTTGCGCAATTATCCCTTTAATTTATCCTTAGTGTAGTGTAAGTGAACGAATAAAATAAAAAGACACAAAAGATGAAAATAAATAGAAAACTGTATTAACGTTATATGTTACGACTTAGCTGTGTTTTAGGCCATTAAATCATATCATTCATTCATAGTCATAATATGAATTGCTATATTTGTTACAACAAACCAATCAAATTCATTAAAAACTGTGTAATTCTCGTGATAGAAATAGCATGTCGATCGAGTAAACAAACATGAATTCATCTATGAGATTATGACCTCACAATTTCATTTATGAATCCATTACGTATTTAATTCATCCCTGCCTCTTTCTGCATACTCACAGCAATTCTGCAAGCGTACAAAATTCAAATAGTCAGCATGAGTAACTGTAAGCATCATCGTGAGCCAAGTGTAGATGATACCTTTGTCTAATGTGCCGAACAGCATCGAGAATTTCCATTAGTTGTTGCACCTTTGGATTTGTTGGGCTCTCCTTGGTTTCCAGAATCAAGGCCGAGAACTTCACAACCGTGATGAGCTCAGCTTCGACTTTGTTAAGATGTTGATCAACACGATCTAAAAGGTCTTCATAGGAAGTTAAGCCACTCAAACTACTGATCAGGTCATTGTCGTTCTCAAAATCATGAGCTGAAAGTTCTACTGGAACTTGTAGGGATCCTTCAAGATTATATGTTTCGTTTTTGGTGGGAATATTGTCAGTTCTATCTTGCAGTTCTTGATCATCACTAGCATTCAACAAATAGTTTCTAGAATTTCCATCGACTTCCAAACTTTCAGAAGGTGGAGACACAACCCGAACCGGATCTGCAACATCTTCTCTCTGGATGTCAACATCTAGAGCAACTGTTCCAACAAGCTGACGTTCTCGCAGTGATATTGCCTAACATCAAATGAAACGTCAAGTGCAAATCCGAGAGTTGAAAAGTAAAGATGGCCACATCCATATATAAATCCCTAGGCACTCAACAGTCAACACAGTTGTTGACCTGTTGTCTCCGCCAAGGAAGACCATGATAACAAATAGGTGGGTGTCGCTTTTATGTAAATGTACTAGGCATAAAGAAATAAGACCGCCTAACACGATTTGCTTCTTAAAGATATTTCTGTTACCGGTATGGCTAGATAACAATGAAACAGGAACACAAACTTATAGTAAATGACCATCTACAATTTAAAACAGATGTTTGATTTCATATCGAAAGTAAGGGCATAAAGTAGCTAGCTTCTCTAGTTAAATAACCATGATATTTGGCATCTTTGACACATTCAGTCCATAGGGTCCAAGCAAATTGCCTCTTCCACATGGACCAGTTTAAAATTCAAGCACCTGCCGAATTAGAACATAAGAAAGCCAAGGTTCCAAGCATTACCCATTAGCCGACTCCTAAGGGCTAGAAGCTTGTGATTGTGGAAGCTTGTCTTTTACAATTAAATGACAAAAAAGAAAAAAAGGTGCAACACAATAACATCTTAGGGGTCACCATACTAATACTGCTCTTTCCCCAATAGCGTGTACTCTTAAAATGGAAATGAAATGAGGCTTCTACATTTTGCATATGCTAATAACTACACAAGACTGGTGACATAAAAGCTTAATGGTTGTTCGGACTACGAACCTCAATAAGCTTTGTTGAGAGCTCATCGAGCAACTCGATTCGATTCTTAGTCTTCTCCAGAGCTTGCATTGTCTTCTTCTTTTGAAATAACAGATCTCTAGCATCATTTTCTTTCCCAGCTTGAATGCTAATGGCTGCCTGTCGTTGCAGTTTCTCTGCTGCTTCAGACAACCGCAACAACCTCTGTCTTGCTTTATTAGCTGAGATAACCATTTTCATCACTTCTTTAAAGAACGTAGAGCTGTGACTGCTGCCAGTAATTGGCATTCAACAAGCATCGTCATGGTTATTTTTAATAAAAGTAGCAGTGGCACAAAGAACTGCATTAATCAACTACATAGCATCATAGAGAGCGAGAAGGAATGTGGTTCTATTAAGTGTGCCAAACTGGTTCTTTCACACTACCCAATGATTACAAGCTAAGTTGACATCATTTATTTGATCATTATCTCAAACATCATTCTCCAGATGCATCCCAAATTCCAACAGTTACTTACAAGCTAATTTCAGCTAGTAAACTGAACAATGACTCATCATTCTCTGTTACTTACTCACTTGTACTCACTCTACTTGTTTTTTGAGGGTTGAAGGAAGATCACTCATGCACTCTTTAGTCTATATGATGGCATTCCTGTTGTGATTCCTGAAAAGACACAATCCTCTCACTTAGCTTCACACATCATTACATCAACTCTGCAGCCCTTCTGAACACAAGAAGCCTCAATTCCGGCATGAAAGGCCATAACATCCCTATCTCTGTGTTCTCAAGAAATTACTTCATTCTATAATTTCAGGCAGTACTGAACATAAATGTGTAATCTGTGCTTCTTCAAAGCAATAGTATATCTCACAGCAAAGCCTTTTTTGAACTTCATATTTGTAAACAATCACTTAGAATAAAAAGAAAGACTAACATTACACTTTGGCCATGTTTGGCTCACGAAATGAAATTTAAAGAAATTAAAATTTATTTACAGTGGGTTTCGATGTTCTGGATTACAAAAATAAGGTTAAATTCTGTCAAAATAGATGGTTAAACAATTTGTCATTCCTAACTATTTGTTATAAAATTTAGATTCCTAACATTTTACAAACCAATTGTTAGCCGACCTTTAACATGATTTCATACCTCTACTAATAAACATACCATGTACTTTGAACGGGACCTTGTCTTATTACCAGTTTTACCTAATAAGAGGGCATACTTCTTTTAATCTAAACAATTAAACTCAAAATGAAGCTCTTTTGGCAGAAAGGAAATTGTAAGTGCGAATCAATGGTTAAACATACAAGTATTAATTTTTTTTTTTGCCTAACACCAGAGGAGACGACTGGAGGAATTTTCTGGAATAATCGAAAAAGAAAATTTAAAGGATGCTTCAGAGAATATTACGAATCATTAATGATATGATAGAAAGGCGAGTATACCTTTAGCTCTAGTGTTTGACGCCTCAAAGTGAAGCTGATCCAATTGATCTCGTAATTGATCTGTGTCGGTTCGGGAAGCCAAGCACACTGTCCTTGACGGAGAATTCCGGTACATAACCATCGCACCGGTGGTTAGCATCATCGCTCCAGGAAACATAATCGGCTTATCGCCGAGGTGCTTCTGTTCTGGACGAACGTCCTAAAGAATCTTTGCGGTGTGGTGAGTGGTGGTGACTGACTGGCGATGCGGTGAACCGGTGACTGATTTTGATGTAACCGCCCAATAACTTACGGTAATTTTTTTTTTGGGTTTATCATGTAAAAAACCAGCATGTTTTCACTTTTTTACGTTTTCGTCATTCCATATTATTTTTTTTCATAAAAAACCTCAAGTTATTCTTTTCTTATTGGTTTAGTGAAATTTTGGATATTAGACCCCGGTTATAATTTGTGAACCGGGTTTTAAAAACTTGAAAAACCGGGTTCTAATGTCCAATATTCACTAAACCAATAAGAAAAGAATAACTTGAGATTTTTTATGAAAAAAAATAACATAGAGGGACGAAAACGTAAAAAACGTGAAAATATGTTGGTTTTTTTCATAATAAAAAAAACCATAATAAACCCTCTTAAGAGACATGCTCGCAGTGTTTAGCAAAACGAGTTGGAATTTTTAGGTAGTAAACCAGTATTTTTTTTAAAGGTTTATTATTAAAAAAAAATCAACAATGCTTTTATGTTTTTTGCGTTTTTGTCATTTCATATTATTTTTTTCATAAAAGTCCTTAAGTTTTTTTCTTTTTCCTTTTGTTTTAACAAAATTTGGACATTAAAGTCCGGTTATAAGTAGTAAACCGGGTTTTTAAAAACTGAAAAACAGTATCTAATGTCCAAATTTCAAATTTGTAAACCACCAACACAATTCAAATTTGTAAAAATTTAAATTATTGTATCATTTTGTAAACAAGTTTATAAAACACAAGATATATAATATTAAGGCCGTTTCGTTGATTTTTGGGGCTCGTACGAAAACATATAAGAGGGTCTTAAGCATAGATACACACACATATATGTATATACACACATGTATCTGACAAACATACTTTTTATTTTTTTTCTCGGTCTATAAGTGAAAATAATCAATTGTACTTACTTTACATTGAGAAAACTTATGATATGGCGTCCTCAGGTCCGGCCCTGGTAATTTTAAATACAATTATGCTTTAATAATTTTAGTTCATTCAAGTCCCAGTAACCTACTTTCAAAATGAATTTGGTCCTGTGGTTTTGTATTTGTATGTATAAGTTTCACATAAATATTTTGACTAAAAATCAAAATTTTTAAAATAAACGTTTAAAATAGGATATGATTAAATTAGATATCGGTTATTTGGTCCAAACTACATATCATATAAAGGGGACCAAATTTAAAAAAAAAAAAAAAAAAAAAACAAAAACAAAGTTTATGCCAAGCATATTAATTAGTTTTTTTAAGCATTCTTCAAAAAGTATGTTGTAAAAGTCGGTCGACTGATTAGCTCAGCTCAGCACAGCACATATATGTTTTGGGATCAAAAGTAAAACATTATCACTATCACGTACACTTTATAGTAAATCTTGCACCCATCTATCAATATAAAAAATTTTTTTAAAAAAATTAATGCAAATATTTTGCTTTCAACATGACTCTGGACCTGTGTTTTTGTATGAAAGATTTTACAGATCAATTGCTATTTAATTGTAGGCGAAAATAAAATCCAACTATTTAAAAACAGAGTATAAAATTGAAAAACCTTATCATCAACAAAGTTCCCAAACAAATTTTTAGTTTTTCTCATAAACACTTCATAATCTTCAACATTCATTATTCACTACACCTCATTATTAATGTCCATAAAGCAATAGCCAAACATGTGTTGAAGGTTACACATGAAAGCTAGATAACTACGGAACCCTTACCCTTTTAAATACGAGATATCAATAATGGGACAGAAGCTGGGGTGTCCTCACCCATGACAGGTTGGAAAAGGTCGAGCTCTCCATAACGTTCCAGCACGCGCATTCTGCAGTCCTCTGCAGCCATCACTCCTGTGTGGTACGCACCGTGCACCGACCCTGGATGGTCCGTACTTGTCGCTTCCCCTGCAAAGAATAAGTTGTCCACAGGGATCCTCAGCTTCTCATACAGATCATGGGGTTTTCCTACTGCATCGTAGCTATAGGAGCCTAGCGAATTGACGTCACTGCCCCATCGAGAAACTAGATGCTGAATCTGCATAAAAAGAAACTCACCATTAACTTTCGGTTCTACAACTGATTCTTGGCTTTTCGATGGCTAAAAGTTTAAAGAAACTCGACTTTTAAATATAATGCAACAAGAAACAGTTATTACAGGGGCAGAAGCATCAGGAAGAATCTTTTTCAGATGTATAAAAGCAAAATTAGCTGCAGCATCGTCCGACAGTTTCTCGATGTCTTTTGCAAGCTGTCCTGCGGGCATATAAACTAGGACAGGATGACCAGTGGCCTTATGAAGATTCAGAAAGTAGCTGCATCCATAAGAAGTCTCCGCGACTACTCCTAGAAATTCGACATTTGGCCAAAATACTCTGTCAAAATGCAAAATTATCTTGTTCTCGATACCCACTCCAAGGTCAGCTATGGCTTCCTCCTTCCACTGGGGTAGCCTTGGTTCGAACTTAATGGTGTTTGACTTCAAAACACCAAGCGGCACAGCAACAACAACCGCATCAGCAAACAATGTGTTCCCGTTCTCAACAGTTACCTTCACACCATTCTTACGTCTATTTATCTTCGTAACCCTTTATGGATAACGGAGTAAGGATAAAAAAAAGGATGTAAGTAAAGGGTCACAAAACGCTACGTTAGATTTGGTCTTTCTATTCATTACTATTCTGGTATCACAAAAAAACACAGGATGAAACTTAGTAACTTAACTGACTTGATCATGTATTCATGTCTTACCTGTGACCCAGTCGGATGTCGAGGCCTTTGGCAAGTGTATTTAGAACTGGAAGGTATCCCCGCACCATAAGTCCATGCCCACCAGGAAGTAATTCTTCCTGATCATTAAAAAAGCAAGTATGAGATGGTTGAGGGTCCGTTTGGCTTTAAGCTAGATGTACCATAATTAGAACTAATTACTACAGCACATAGTATGTGTTGGGTGTACACGAGTACCAACATTGGCATATTATAATATCGATTAAGCTTTGTCTGTAATGGTCACTCTTACCAGCAGAACAAGACTACCCACTGTATGCCACCACATGATGGTAGTGAGTAAACTGATCAATCTCCACTTTAAGGTAAAGACCCGTTGGTGAATCATATTAATGTGTGATGGTCTCTACATCTGGCTTTGATTTGATATTTATATCCAAATGATGGAAAAAACCTAGTGGTGAATACTGTTGTAACAATTTATACTTGATTTTTGCAAGGGTGGCATTGAAGCTTTTTGGTTCAAGACTACAGTTATTTCAAATAGTTTTCTTAATTTCTGAAACTATAATATATTATTATAACTATGAGGATATCCAAGTGCTTCAGGACAGGGTATATTTAGTAAAGTGATGTTTTATTTAGGTCAAATCCTTGGTTATGTTAGTTTTGCAACTTCAAAAATCAAAACAATGAAACAGCCTAATTAACCCACCACTGGGCTTTGTTTGATTAAATCTAAAAACTTGTAAATTCTGGTGTTAAGAGGCTGCATGGATGTATGCGCCTAAGCAAGACTCAAACAATTTCAATTTTGGCCATATTTCCACTGATGCTGACACCATACTGCAATCATTCTCTTTAGCTCAGATATGAAAAGGACCACTGAATTTCATGTATTGAGCTTAAATGATCATCAACCGTATAATGATAAAGTTCTGTCCAATATAGATCTATATAGGGCCGCAATAAAGGGGAAAAAAAAACATGCCTTGTCCCAGCATTTAAGAGAAATAGTTTCAGCATCTGCAGCAAACCAGCCCTCCATTCTACACAAGTACCACTGAAGAACCTTATGAGGAAGCCCCTCCAACCTGTAACAAAAAATAAAGTTTGCATTCCCTATAATATCTTATATGACAATAACCATGATGAATATCTGGGAGATAGTTATACCTTAAGTTCGGATTCCTTTCAAACACAATTGATATGGCACGCAGTATAGACATGTCTTCAGTGAACTCCTCTCTCACTTTATTAGTCTACAATACATATTGCAGCATGTGAAGAGAGCAAAAACAAATAAAGTAGAGAAAAAAAGGTCATTAATCTACTTTCATTAAACAATGGACCATTTAACAATACTTTGATTACATTACAGCAACCTCATAAGCAACTGAGTTTCATGACAAATAAAGGTATTATGAAGTCACACACACACACACACACACACACACACACACACACACACACACACACACAGAGAGAGAGAGAGAGAGAGGACGTGCCTCTTCCAATATGGTTTCGAATGTTTCTCCGACCTGTGAGACTAATTCTTGCGGAACTTGATTCCCATCCATATCAAACAGCGCATAGCTGAAGAAGTACAATATAATTAAAGCAATAGGTCTAAGCTATGAATTGTGTGAACCAAATAACTTATATATCAAAGGTATCTTAATCAGATACTGATCTTCCAGAACTTCAGTTATCAAATTACACAATATTTATTTGGTACAAGGCTCAAACAGAGTTGGCAATAGCATGGTAGAGTACTTCAAGTTCTACAAACGAAGGAGTAACAATTCTTGGAAAAAAGAGTAGAGGGCCAAGTTAAGACAAACAGATGAGCAATGCCATAGCTATTAAGGATATATAAGAATTCAGTGTGCATTTATTTATGATCAGTTAGACAGTTAGTGCTTACAGCAGCTGAATCCATATAAACCTAGCATATATGGCAAACACAAGTGAAATGAAGTTTATTTGGACGTACAGAAGTATCAAGAATGTGAAAGAGAGGGAAAAAACGGTCAACAGAGAAAAGGATCAGAAAGAAACAAGCCGGGAAAGAAGAGAGAAGAGGAAACAATAGACATCCACAATATTGAGATAGAATTATGAGATTTTGACAACTATCAACTGACCTGACACATAGTCCTCTTCTTTAGTACTTAAAAGCATGTTTCAGCCACATTTATTTTCGTCAAAAACCTAAAGCATTTCTTCCACACATTATTTGAAATTCACTAATGAACTTCTATATTGATATCATATTCTATGATTGTGTTATTCTCAAACACTCATTTAGCTTTGCCTACATTGAAGATAGGACTAGAGACGGCATCTAATAACTATTTTTATCATGTGCATGCGGACAATAACTATTTTTAACATCTATAGAAACCACAATAACAATACATTCACTTCCTACAATCATACAACCAAACTAGAAAAAGACCTAACAGTATAGACTTAATATGAAAAAAGTGAACCACCTCTCCAAATCATGGTCATATAATACTGAGTTGTCACCACTTGTCCTGTATAAAGGTAGTCCAAGTCTTCCAATGACTGGTGCCAAAGGGTTTTCTTTGCAAACACCATGTAACCTGCAAAATTAACAATAATATACAATTAGCATAAAAATCACAATGGAACCATTATTAAACAAACAGTCAAGATTAGGAAGTCCCTTTTCTCACCATGATGCACCTAAGTCCACAGGAAAACCAAATGAGTAATCTGTACGAATCCGACCACCAACTCTATTACGAGATTCAAGTACAATAACCTGAAATAAAAAACATGATGTTGATGAACGTTTTCTTGTATGATCAATCCATAAAAAACAATGATTAATCTAAGAAAAAACAATGTCACTACAAAAGTATTTACTTAAGATGTTTACATCAGAACATCTGAAGTATATATTGTTTCTTTAGAGTACCTGAATCGAAGCATCATGAAGTGCACGAGCAGCAGCTATGCCAGCAATGCCAGCACCAACCACAATAACAGATGGTGAGGCTGAATGCCTTGCTTTAACGTTTGAATAGCAAATTGCTACATTTTGAGGGGTAAATGGAAAGTAAATTAGATTAGATGCAGTAGATTGCTATGAAGCTTGGAAAATTGATACATCCCTCAATAGTTGTGACATATAACTCCACATAATGGGGAAAAATCAAGGAAAGTCGCTTCACGTGAAGAGCAAGTCAGTTGCTTGTGGACAGATTATTAGACATGTTTATAGGTAGAGATGCATGCAAGTGTGGTGTGGACATGTTAACCAAAGCAATAGACTTGACAGACAATTGCTTATTATAAACTTGAATGGTTATTCATTTATGCTCTTATTTTTCACAAATGTTACTACAGGCAAAGTCGCACTCGAGGCAACATGCCTTGATTAGGGACTATGTCGAGAGGCGCAAAAAGGCGAGGGCCCGAGTGAAATGAACCAACAAAGAATTAGAAAATACTTTACATGATGCTGTTAGCACAAAAACATAAAACAAAAGAATATTATATAGAATTATAGATATGATATCAAATATACTACCTTAAACCATAACTATTAGTAGTAGTAAACGAAGTAAAATGTTTCAAAAGACCGTAGAGGCAAACAAGAAGGCCGAAGTCAACCCTTTAATAGTTGATCTTTGATGTTGATTGTGCTACTTGCATAAGCATGAAGGGAGGCTAGAAGAATACGTATGATCATGAAGATAAAGTCACGGGAAGAGAGAATGTTTGACGAAGATAATTGTGATCTTGGGAGAGGGAAAGTAGAAGACAATACACAATTATCACAAATAAAATGACTCAGTTACTTCCTAGGGGTATAATTGACCACACAAACAATCTTTAAAGTCTAGAAAAACCTTATAGCCGTTTATGAAACAAGGCCCTCGACTCTCGCCTAAATCACTCAGGACTAGTCGCACCTCAACACCTTCAAGGCACCTAGCCTGAAATTTTCTGGCCTGAGGGACTTAGTCGTAGAGGTGCACACATTTAATAACACAGCTCACATGCTATTGTCTTGTTCTACAAGCTACACACTCTTAACTGAAGCATTTTCAAAAATAATGGCTGATCCCCATCCAGCTCACTTAAGGTCATTCATTCACACTAACCAAGAGTTAACACCCTGTCAATGTTGCATTATAGTGCATAGGCTATCCACTAGGATGGTCAATAAGATGGACTAATGCCAGACCATGAATTCTCCAATCTGTGCTGTTAAAATGTGGATCAAATGAATGGTTTTAAGACATAAGATAGGGCCAAATCACATCTCGATGAAAAATGCTCAATAGAGGATCAGTACCTGCTTTTGAAGAGTGAAAAAAAAAATTGGTGTACCATACAAGTTTTCATTACTGTTTCACCAATGTAAGCTCTCATGTTATGACCCTTGCAAAAAAACTTAGGAGCCATCATACCTAATTTTGCTGGCTCACTATATTTCTCAATTTTAATGCAGTAAGATGTGAATGTTTCTAGGGCTGAAAAATTCTGTCTATCATCTCATACCAGCATGATACAGCTATAGACTTTGAAATTAGTAATAATAAATCATTAATGATTGAGTAACTTAGACGGAAAATTTACCATTTCCCAACTTTAACAATTAAGTTGCCAAACAGAACGAGGTGTAATTTATCACAAACTATTCAGGATAGATGCCGAAGAACAAAATTCTCCACAAACATTTACAGTTTACCAACTTCTACAAATCTGAATGGGTGAGATCATATAATCATATGTGATACATTAGAGGTGTGCAAAAGTCAGGACCTATCCGTGAAACCAAAGAACTGTACTAGTAGTCTAGTACTGCACCATAACCGGTATCACATGGTTTAGTTCTCGGTTTTGATTACCAAAAACCATGCCTGAACTAGACCGGACTGAACTGTAACCGGTACCATACGGTTCAGTTTTGGTTCCCATTTTCTTGAGTTTTCGGTTTTGGTCCGGTCCAGTTTTGGACTGTTGCACACCCAATGGCCAATGCATACCTACATACATAAATTCACACATACATATACATAAGCACATACATGTATCGATGTATATATGTGTGTCTCTGTGTATGTATAAATATATGTATGAAAAAGAAGTTACCAAAATTTTCTTTCATCAACATTTACTACTACAAGAACATAAATGCTGTGTTAGGGACCACCTCATGTTGCGACTGATATGCAGAAACAACTACATTTTTGGAGTTGACTGCATCAGTTGTAACAAGCACATAGGATAGGGGTCCAGGAATCTAAGAAATAGTGAGAATTATTGATCTCTCTGAAATCTAAGATCTGTGGTGGTTGTAGTTGTAGTATCCAGTCCATCCCACCATTAAAAGTGTCATAGAAAGGTGAAAATGCAACACGCAGAGCCCCAAGTGATTTACTATAGGGGTTGTGGGACATGGAGCATGTCCACTAAATATTAATAATCATCGTATGCAGGATTCCTCGAAATAATAATTCCCAACGTACATGGATTCAGGGGAAGGCACCAACACACAACACATATTCCGCTTACAAAGCCTCGTGTTGGGATTAAGTCTTTCATAGCCACATAAATCCAATCTTTTCTCTGTCCTTTTAGATGTTGATTTTCCCTTTCCAATACAAATGTTCTTTTATATTCGTAATACTAATTGTAACATTTTTGAGTAGTAGCAAATTTTCCTCAAATATTACAGGGGAGTTGGATGTGCATTCTGATGGTAATCATCTAAAGTAGCAATAATGAGCTTAGAATGATCCGCAAAAACTCATCATGATTCTGATTTCTAATTAATTTATTATTTAGCGTCAAAATAATTAGATTTGCAGAAGCAGGTACGGAGTTGCTTATATAAAACTGGTTATGGAGACATGTAAAATCAACCTTCAACTATATGTGATTTTTAAGCCCATGAGTATCTGATCATGTGAACTCGCAATATTGTCTATGAACACACAAATCTAAACGCCCCTAATTATGTTAATATCCATTGAGAAATTGAAAAACAAACTATCAGAGAAAAGAGTACCGTACTATGCTCTTACATATGAAGATCTAGAAAATTGAAAACTAATCCAAAACTAAAATTACACAAAGAAAAGGAAACATATACCTTGTTTCAATTGGGAATTACTCTTATCTCCTCCTGAAGCCATGTTTTTTTGATGATGAAGTTGAAGGAAACAATGCGATTAATTCGTAACAAAAACAACAATAATAACAACTGTAAGAGAGAGAAACTATTAACAGGCGTTGTATCATCCAAGGGTTTATCAAACTGAAAAAGTGAAGTAGGCAACAATTGAGGTGAGTGATGAAGAACGAAAAGGAGAAGACAAGTGATGAAGTGATTTGAATTGGAAGAATTACAACCCAGATTTACCAACCAGCTCATGCGTATTACAAACTCTTGGCTTCAAATCCCTATATATGATCGATCTCTCTCTCTCTCTCAGAGAAACCTTGCCGCATATATATGATCTGAAATCTGGCAACCAAAATTGGTAAATCCACGGGGAATATTCAGATGATGAAGTATGCGATTCAGATTATGATTCACCAGAGAGAGATTTGTTGCGATCTTGGATTTGTTTTTAGTAGTAGCTGAAGAGATCAATCAACACACGTTACTTTGTTCCCCTTTTACAAAAAAATGTATGCGAATTGTTAGGTTTTTCATAAAGTAGGTGCTTTTTCTGTTGGTGTATGTATAATTATATAAATAATAAAGTTGATGCTTTTTCTGTTGGCATCTATTTAAATATCATATCAGATATGTGATGTGAAAATTATATTTTTTTTTAATGATTATAGCGGTTACTTGCAAAATATTAGGTAACAAACTTTCGACTTGTTTTTTTTGACGTTTTTAATTTTTATGTAGAATGATAGATAATGTTGTTGAATAATAATGTTAATAATGAACAAAGTTAGTTATTTATTAATGTTTAAAGATATTAAAAATAATGAATTGTATTCATCTTATATTTTATTTTAAAAATAATAATGTTTATTTATCTTTTCAAGTGTTGTTTATCAATATTGTAATTTTTTTCCATTTCAAATACATATTTTTTATCTTGATATTTTATTTAGAAGTTTTATTATATAGTTATGTATTTTTAACTAATATAGTTTAAGATCTTTTATCTATAGATATATTTAAAATTTATAGATAGATTATATAATTTAAGAATTTTTTTAGTATTAGATAAAAATTAACAATGTCAAACAAATAATGACGATAAATAACATTATTGGATAATGTTAAATAGTGGACAAATTATTTATTTATTAATGTTTATGGATATTAAAAATAATTAATTGTATTTTTTTGTTTAATATGATACATAATAAAGTGTATGTATTTATCTTTTTTAGGTGAAATGTGATAATTTCATGTGACAATTTGTGTTTTTTTATATATTTTATATATACATAGATAAATTAGATTATAAATAATCTAAATATTATTAAATTAAAATGAATAATCGTGATCGTTTTTTAAAAGTAATTAGATGTAAGATGATAAAATACTTTTAAAACTAATAGTATGTATCACTAAATTAAATATATCACAATACTTACATAATAAATTTATTTGTATTTTTTATAATAAATAAAATAAGAGAAAGAAGGGGAAAAAAATTACAATAGAGAAGAATGAAATGGAAATTTAAAAAGTAAAGAAAGAAAGAAAATAGAACAAGTGTGAATAAATTTACTATTTAACACTTTTGTTGGAGAGTTGACAACAAAAGAGAAGGAAAATGGAGGTTTGCATAAGCAAATTTATCAATATTTTTCTTTTCCCTTTTTCGATTAAAAAAACTTGGGAACATGATGTATTGTCTTTTCGTTCGTTAAAAAATAATAAAATATTTGAAATTAATATACACACGTTCTATATATATATTAAGAGGCTGAAATCTTTTTGCCATAAAAACCAATTAATAATGATATATATTTAGCTTTGTAGATCCACTTACATGGCAATATGTTTATAAATATATGATTTTAATGGTCGCATGTTGACATGTTGTGTTTATACAAAGAATCCACCCATATTTATAAATTAATTTTGTTAAATGATGTCATGTTTATATCTTGTGTCTTCATAAATCCACCCGTGTTTATAATATGTTTGTGCTTATAATTAAATAGATATACTCGGTTGATAAAATAAATAGATCAAAAATCTTGAAAACAAATTAACATAAAATTTATTTTTATGTGTTATATATGAATATATAATTTATTATAAATACAATGATATAACCTCTATGAATGCTTGATTATTGGGTTAGTTGCAATAATAAAACATATTTTTGCCACGCATGAAAGCTTAAATTAGGCGGTGTTTGATTCGCATAATGAAATTCGATGGAAATGAAATTTAGATTTAGCTTGTATAAAATTTCTGTTAACAAATATGAAAACTTCAATTTTATTTATTTGACATCAATTCTTTGTTTATAAGAATTTAACATTCATTTCAACTCAAACAAAAACTAAATTTCAACCTATACATGAATTAGTATCTAACATACCTCGTTAAACCAATGTCAAAAACTATCTTTTACCCTCACTGTGTGATTATACAATGTTTACATGTATTTTTGTTATGTGATTAGAACATTCATTTTTAAAGAGAGAAAGTAGAAAACTGAATTTAGTACAAATTTCATCTCTCATTTCCTTTTCAAATGAAGAGAATCAAAACAATAGAAAGGAATGAAAATTGTTTTTCTTTCATTTTTTATGTTAACCTCCGGTTATCCGTTATTGTAACTACCATTAATTAAAAAAGCTTATAAACTTCATTACATCCATTTCACCATACCAAACGTTCTCTAATCATATAAGGTATGCTAAGCTTCTAAGAATCAAGTTTACACAATTCAGTCTACCACTTGGCCACAAAAAGAAAGGCTAGAACTCATCCTTTGATGAGTATTGGCTCTTATGATAATAGTAACGCTACTTTGTAGATTGTTACTTTATGAGTGTTTGCTTTGTTTATATACACCATCAAATACACATATGGGCATGAATGCCTGGCTACCTATGTTTGAGAGAGTAAAGACTCGGTGCATGGGTCATTACTTGATATCATGAGGGTTTCACTAGGATTCTGCCAGAAGTGGTTTCTCAAGGCTTTGAACTTGGGGTTGATAGTCGAAAACCCAGGGTCCGATAGCAAATCTTGAACTTTGGTGTGACCCTCTAGCATGTTCATGGCCTGAGACATAGTTGGCCTGAGCGTTGGCGATGCATTTGTGCATAGAAGGGCCACATTCAGAATCGTCATTGCTTCTTCTGAAGAATACTCTGACCCCAAGTCGGGATCAACCAACTCTAATAGACTTCCTCTTTCTTGCAGAACATATGCCTGCCAAACAAACAAAATGTTACAGTTTTGACTGTTTTGGGTCAAACTAGTACCAGCTGATTCAGAAAAAAGCTTGAATTTTACAAGAAATTCAACATCTCTAGTTTTCTGATAATATAATATGTGTTCTTATAACGATGTCGTTCATAAACTTCTAATGAAAATATGATGTATTTATATGATTTTTTATGTAATAAAATCAGTTCATTTGACCTCAAAGTCAAACTGTACGAAAAGTTGACACATGGAGATTCTTTCTGCTCACCCAATCAAGAAGGTAAACAAAGTCTTCTTTGGGCCTGTAGTTTGTATTGCTTTTACCACTAACGGTTTCTAACGCCACAATCCCGAAGCTGTAAACATCTGCTTTAGCAGTTAAGTAGCCACGCATGGCATACTCTGGAGCCATATAACCTCTGAGAACCAATAGCAAAGTTATAAGACCAGTATATTATTAGAAAGAGAAAGCAGTGGAGATGAATTTTTGGAGAATTTACATGGTTCCTGCAATACGAGTACTGATATGGGTATTTCCATCGTCATTAAGCTTTGCCAAACCAAAATCAGATATCTTTGCATTGAGATCTTTATCAAGCAACACGTTGCTAGTTTTGATGTCTCTATGTACGATCCGCAGTTGTGACCCTTCATGGAGATAAACCAAACCTTTGGCTATTCCTAGGCATATCTTCCGCCTCACTGGCCATGTTAGCTTCGCTTTGCACACTTTGTCTCGCCCTGTGGGAATCACAACCATAGAATTTTTTACATTAGGGTGAACAATATGTTATTTCTTTTCTCCAAAATTGTCTAATTAACATTGTAAACTCACCAAAAAGAGCTCGAGATAGACAGTTATTCTCCATGTACTCATAAATCAATGACAACTGGTTCCCTTCAACACAACATCCATAGAGTCTCACAAGATTTGGGTGTTGTAGTGCTGAAATCATGCCAATTTCATTGATAAATTCATGAGTTCCTTGTTTAGACTTTGACGATAGTTGCTTCACTGCAATTATTGTCCCATCCGACAATAGACCCTACATAACATAAGGTTAAGTAGTAACACAAAATAATAAAATGTATGTTTTTGGAACTTGTGTTGCGATCAATTGGCACCACCTTGTAAACGGCACCAAAACCACCTTCTCCAAGTTTGTTTGACAGATCAAAGTTATTTGTTGCTGCTTTTATCTGTCGCAGAGTGAATATTCCTGTTTGCAGATCTAGACCTCTAAGCTCTGTCAAATAAGAAGTGTTGTGTATCAAGTCTTGTGAAAATTTTTTGTGATACTAATTGGGAATGGATGAAAAGGTAAAATCAGAAGATACTAATTGGGAATGGATGGAAAGGTAAAATCATGAGAGAGACGTACCTCTATCTTCTGCATTGCCCATAAGGTAGCCTTTTCTCCACAAGATAACAATGATTAAGAAAACAGAAAACAGTGCTCCACCAACGGTTCCAACTATTACAACAAGGTCAACCTTTTTACCAAAATCTGGGGGGTCAAAGTCTGTTCAAGGCACAGTAACATAAGCGAAAGTATAGGATTATAAACAGACTTCAGAATGCATTTTGACTCAAATGAACAAGGAATTATCCTACAAAATCATCAAGAATCATAAGGTATTTGATAAGCCATCAAGTAACAAGGGGAACAGAGTCGCTCCATCATGATAGAATATGTAACATTTCATTACTATTCTTTTTCTGAAAAGCAACCCATGCTACCACCTATTTATCCTACACTACCACCTTTGTCTCAAGTGAAACTTAAACCCATAACCACTTAGTTGGGGACATTTCATTACTATTCTTATCTTTTTAGAAATGAATTTGTGCTTTGAGGTCACATGAAAAAAAAAAAAAACAAATAGAACTACAAACATCTTTGTACTCTCTTTATATTTCATAAAATTTTTTGCTAACACTGTATTGTGATATACTGTGGAATATTGATTTTGTTAAGTTTTAACAAGCCCATATTAACTTCGACATTGAAAGGCAAACCATAACTCCCTCTTGTCTTTTTGTTGGATAAAAATAGTTAATACTACTTTAATGCAATCTTCCTAAACGCAGGGGATTGGTGAGAAATTAATAGTCCGCAATCAATACCGTGGTTAGAAAATTGTTGGCCTCATCAATTTTTAACTGATTCGAATCAACTTTGACCTCAAAAGTCAAAGCATATCTCCCTCTTCTCTCTCTTTTCTTTGAATCAGATTGATTAATAACACGTTAATGCAATCTTTAAGTCTAGAGATAAGTAATTGGTGGGAAATATAATGTGGGAAATGAAGAGTGACTTACTTGGATCAATAGATATAGCTGATATAAGAGGACCATAATTTCCCCTAAGAGGAATTCCAGTAGTGCCTTTTCCAGCCCAGTAAAGTTGAATTTTGACTGTGTTACTCGTCACATTAACCATAAAACCCTTGACAAGTGACCTGCCAGTGCCTCCAGCCTCTTTTACAATATCAAAATCCTTTAGTTTCAACTCTCCCTATGATGAAAATTCTTAAAGATGTTAAAATTCATGTTTGAAGTTGCATATGCATCCATTATTGTACTCAACAGTTCAATCACCTGCACGTAAACATCAAATACACGCTTCCCAAGGCTGTTAAATGAGCTGTCTTGAGAGAAAATAATCTCCGCAAAGTGGAGGCGGACAGTATAATTCCCATTGAGAAGACAGAGTCCATAGTAAGTAAGAGAAATAGCGGCCGTGCGTGCTGTTGTATACAATTCTGTATCGATTGTGGATACGTTATGGAGTCTAGATGTGTTGGAAAGAATATATAGATCAGAATCACGGTCATCATCTAAGAAGTTCCCTGTGCTGCTAAATGCCCAGTTCGGCTGCACAAAATTTGTTGAGGCACCCATTGCTTCTAAATCAGCTTTGTATTTAGAGGTGTTGACATCTACTTCTCTGCCCCCACAGTTGATGTGCAGTTTATACCCTTCTGGTGCAGAAATATGACAACTTTATTAAAACTAATGGATATTGTATGTAATGATGCTTATACTTTACTTACGGTCTCTAGCTGGTCTTGCACATGGGAAATCTTTCCTTAGACATGGAAAAATATTGTTTCTACATAATAAAAAGGACAACACATATAAGTATGTGGTTTTGATGTTTTCATGACACTCAGTGTGATAAAGGGTCAAAATCAAATAAATAAAATTGAAAAAAGTAGGCAAGAGGGAAAGGGGTCACACAGGTTAATGGGTTAAAAGTCACCAAAAGTATTCATAAATAGTTTATTTAAAAACATTAGATTGTTTTTCTATTAATTTATTTTTTGTAATCATATGTGATACTGTTAATATTTTGTAAAGTTGTATTAAACATGGACAAAAAAGTGTTGGTGGGTAAACCCAACCTGGGATGAGCTTTAAATTACCCAATTTGACCCGTTACCCAACCCGCTCACTTTCCCACCTCTAGAAGTTGGTGTGATGTGTCTTACTGTCTTTCTGTGGAAGAAGAATAGCTCTCCACCATGTTTCTGAGTCAAGCAGCAGAAAGTTCATTCACATTAAGCATAAACATCCAACAAAAAACCAAAGACAAATACAGCTTACATGACTTAGGAGTGGTCTGGTAGCCCTTTGCTATGAGAAACAATCAAAGAAAAGAGTAATAAAAAAAACAAGAACTTACTTTGTCCCTCCTGGACATCCATATTGAGTAGAATTGCCCCAAGTAAAATGGTTATAAGAAACATCCCTGTGAAGGCATAAATTTATATAAAGACAACCCATCACTTAAGGAAAAAACTTGGAACAATGGCATTGTTAGTTCATTTGACAATGTAAATCATATAGTGTTATAGGGGAAAGATTATACTTACAAAGTCTTGCTGCTCGAGAAGACCCATCCAGGCATAGGTCCAGTAAGATTATTTTCTGTCAAATAACTATAAAACAATGTCATCCTTAGATTAATTAATCATGGTCATAAGAAGGCAGAAATAATGTTGGCAAAGATAATTCACTTACATGTAATCTGTTTTTCCTAGTTGGGAAAAAGATGATGGGATCTCACCAGTCAAGTTGTTGAAACTGAGGTCTCTACATCAATGTAAAAAATCACAAATAAGTTCCAAGACAATGTAAATTTAAGATGTATCAACTTACAGGATACATTACGAGTGAAACTATTAAAAACTATAATGTTTCATAATAGATGGCTTGATTTGGATAAAGCTTCTAAAGTTTATATTTTTCTGCGGCTTCTCTTAAATAGTTTTTGATCCAAGGATTATCATTATGCCATTATAATATCATATGCTACTTCCGTTTGGGGAATCCAACTTTTTTCTGTATTCTATTTTAGAAAAGTAAAAAATGTCCAAGAACTACTTCCATATCTAGAAAGTCTGGGTTATAACACTATCCCAGAAGAAAAGATAGATTATTGTGTATTACTTACAGAGTTTTCAGTTTTCTCAAACTCCCGATATAGTCAGGGATTTTCCCATGGATCAAACAGTTCCTAAGTACCCTGCATTCCAGATCAAAATTAGTATCTTCACTTGAGTACAAAACCAGGGGCTCATCAAACAAAAGAAAAGCTCACAATTTATTCAGTTCTTCCATCTTCTGCACTGGAGGGAAACTAGATCCTTTACCTTTCAAGTCACTGATCCTCCTGTAACACCAAAGCTATATTACATATATAGGATTTTTACTGTTTTTTTATTTCTATGTTTCTGCCTGTTGGCCCATGATGTGTAACTTATATATTTTTCATATCCTCACTACTAAGGAAATTTTTTTTGGTTGCATATTAGCTTGGTATGCTAGCATAGCAATCTAATATTGATGAAACATTATCCCTTACCCTAGTTTGCTAAGTTTTCTACTTATATAGACAAAAAAGAGGGAAAGGAAAAAGTTATAAAGAATTGCTTACAGATCATTTAGTTTTGTTAAGGCAGAGATGCTAGCAGGAATTGGCCCCTCAAGAGAACAACCTTGTATGTGCCTGCATCATAAACCATATGTTGACATCTTTTATGTCAATACTTCCATAGCAACAGGTGGATATCTCCTAATACATACACAACACAAAGTATCTTACAATTTCCCAATCTGTGTCCAATTGCTAATGAAGTCTGGTATCTTTCCGGTAAAATTATTGTCACTTATCCTCCTAAAAATTGTAGCAAAGTAAGAAAAATTACGAAAAATAGTTTGACCATGCATTAACATCCAAGTTTACAAGATATATACTCACAGATCAGTCAAGTTGGTAAGTTTTGCAAGTGCAACAGGCAGCTGTCCAGTGAACGCATTTGACGATAAAACGCTGGGGAATACAAAGTTTTACATGAATATAAACAACTCTTTTATCAGTTTATGATAAACTTGAGAGATTTTTCTTTCTGCGGGTTTTAAGCACAAGTATAGACGGTGAAAAGGGGAAAATTTAGTACAGCTTCTGCAAACTTTTCAGGTTGCCAATCTCTTGGGGTATGGACCCTGAAAACCGATTTCCTTCTATGCTCCTACAAAAAGTTGAAGCAATAATTAAAATGAAGTAAACAAGCATCATGTCGTATATACTACTTTATTCTTCCTGTGTTTTGTATTAAATACAAAAGAAGGTGTGATGTAGCTTACAAATCTAAGAGGGTGGTAATTCTGGTGAGAACTCTTGGAAATTGGCCGGATAATCGGTTTCCCATGAGGGAGCTACATATATCATAGTTAAGAAGTTAACATAATACATTATTACAAACGTGAAAATGAAACTGCAAATGCGTTGAAAAATATAGGAATTAAAAGAAGTGTGGCATTGCTAAGGAGAAAGCTTCACCTTCAATATTGATTAATTTTAAATGAATGTTAGTGGCTTTTGTAATACTTAGTAGAGAATTAAAAGTAGACAAATTTTAACTAAAAGGTTGACACATGTTCAGTTACACATGTCAGAATCTCACACATATGGAATATGGTTACACCATGGTGGTGTAGCACTAAGCCTTCAATACAAACAAAAACGACAGGCATTGGATATTATTTACTTGTTCGACCACTCAAGCATAGCCTTATTGTTTAAGGCTTCCAAAACAGAAAGCTTTATAGATGGCTACAAGTCATAGGCTCATAGCCTTACACTCAACTAAAAAGTTGATAAATTTGATTCAATTTATCTACTCTTATAGGAGGATCGAACCAAAATCGGTTTTCAAACGACACTTTAATCTTAATTCATATATTGAGGTCCTCGTGTAGGTCTATTTATACTTGTGGAACTTGAATTCTACATGAATTGATTAACATTAAGATTACTTGGTACTCCTAGCTTTAGTGATCAATGATCACTTGTATGCAATACTATAGGTAAGTCATGAGCCTGAATATTTAACACCTATCGCATGTTGGTTCATGATAAATTGTCACAGTAAGAGATTTCTTTTGCAGGCAAGAAAAAAAAAAAACAATGACAGTGATATATGGTTGGTCGTTCATACAGTTTGTCCAAGCGCATAGTAGCCCATTTGTCTGGTACAGTTCCATTCAGGTAGTTACGGCTGAGATCCCTGTATACATAAATACATAAAGCATGATTATCATTTCAGTATGATCATAACTTAGATT
Source organism: Centrapalus pauciflorus (assembly GCA_020465985.1). Classification (NCBI taxonomy): domain Eukaryota; kingdom Viridiplantae; phylum Streptophyta; class Magnoliopsida; order Asterales; family Asteraceae; genus Centrapalus; species Centrapalus pauciflorus. Next base: position 1,483,587 of record JAANYP010002881.1, read on the forward strand.
GTGTTGACTAATGTCGTACTATTGTTCATAAAGACGTTACTTACAAAATTTTAAGGTACCGAAGCTTGGAAAACTCGTGTGGGATAGCAGCTGAGATGTTTTGGGATTTCAATGCTCTGCATTGTTACAAAATTCAAATTTGATGATTTAGAAATGTCTAGAAAAATTAAATTTCCTTCCTTCCAACAAGAGATGCTATACCAACTACGTGAAAACATTCACACAAGTTACTCCAGGCATGTGCAATGAGTCGATCAGTTAAATAGCTTTGCAAAAATACGTAACATGTGTGTGCCATGTAATTTAAATATCTATAAACTAAGTTGGTACTATTAATTTGTTTTTTAATATATAGTTTGTTTACGGATTCTTAATAAATTTGGTAAATAATTAACCATTTTTAAAACTATACATTTTTAGAGAAACCGTGGATTATACGAGATAGAACGAACTTGGAATCTTGGATGTTCTTTGTGATCGTGATAGAATCACTTTCCTATAACAATTATTTGCCCTAGTGGGTAACCAAATAATGTTATGGGATAATCACAAGAAAATGTGTTAGACTTAACTGATGATTTCGTTTGTATATATATACTTTAATTAACCCACGAAATTAAGTGGATAAGATAGATTAACTTCTCATTCAACCAACTAAAGCGGTTGAAACCGTCATTATCTTAACAATGGTGATATCTAACAAGCTTCACAAGGCTAATGCCTTACCTTAACAACACCCAAGGTTGTTAAGCTAACAACTCTACCTTAGCAGCACTATGGTTGTTAAGATAGCAATGTCCAAGCTTGTTAAGATAAGCCATAACAAGTCTGTTAAGATAAGCCCAAGCTTGTTAAGATAAGCCATAATAAGGCTGTTAAGATAAGCAGTCACATCTTAACATTCATCGTATTAACATCCTAAACTTAACATCAAGCTTTCTCAATGAAGTTAACACACCAAGAAATACATTCTCATATCAAACCACTTTAGAAATTCGTATTTGATTCGGGGCGCTGCCCCGAGCCCCACAAGGGGCGGCTCCGCCCCTTGGACCCCCGTTATAACGCCCGGGTCTTGACTTTGGCCAAACTTATATGGGTGTGCACTCCGCACTCCTAAACCCGTTCTAGTTCCAACCAAAGCCAATTAACTTGGTCAAAGAATTACACTAAAATAACAACATACATGAACCGAAGTACCACAGATTGCATTTACTATACTAGTTTTGTACCAGAATTATTTGATGTTTGACTTAACATATATTTTGACAAAAAATATATTGACTGCTAAATAAATGTCGAGAATGTTGTTTAAATAAGCAAAAAATAAAGATAATTTGTAAATCGCAATCAATGCTACTAATTTTGATTACTATTTACTATTTAGTAATAAGAAAAAATAACATTAAGATATAAATTATCACAAGTATATTATCTAATAGAAATGTGTCTCCCGGCTAAAAAAAATACGAAAGTTTAACTTGATATATACTAATACTATATAGTTTAAATCAGTAACTTGCTAACATATAATATTTATTAATAAGACAATGACAAACAGCTTAAAAAGAATGCTTTCCATAAAAAAAAAAAAAGTTAAAAATTAACCGTTCATTTATTTAAGACAACATCAACTAAAATATCCATGCCCACATGGATATGCAAGAAAATTATCATAGTTTCACAATATGACCTCAAGTTGTATATTTTTAAAAAAGAGAAATAGAATTTTCATGAGATTGTTGTTTTTCTTAAATTGTTTGTAATTTTATCTTATGACAAATATCTTCGTTGTCATGTAACAATCGCTAATATTGTGGCAGGCATTCTTCGAAAAGAGAAATCATATTTTTATAACAGTATATAATTGATATAATTTTTAGAAACGGTAATTTAAAAAACTAAGAATGATAGCCGAAGATGGTAAAGAAGTCAAAAACTAAAAAGTTGTGGGGGTCCGTGACTGAGACCGACCAGTGGGCAGTGGTACAGCTGCTTCCAGATTGGCAGTCAACGAGCTTGCATTGACTACTCTATAAGTCAACGTTACTGCTTTTCTAATTTCTACGTATAAACAATACTATGTGATTGATCACATGTTTTTTGAAAAGTACGCCAAGATCTACGATGAATTCACTGTAATTCCTTTTTGATTCTGATATTGAAGAACACAAATCACAAGTAATGATCTAAAAATTGCATCATCAGTAGTAGTTCCTAGATTCAAAACAGAAATCTATAACAAAAGCATAATGTATACATCCAATTAGTTACGCGTGCAACGAATGTTAGTTAAACGAGAATTAGCAACAAATTTACTATACATCTTCCCGATTAACAACTGGATTGCAAATTTCCGAGAACAAAATTAGGAGTACGTACATGCTAATGACGCGGCAGGTCGCATTACCATCAAAAGAGCAACTGCAGTTAACAGAAACCTCGAAGCCTTTTCTGTACTCGCCACGGGCCCAAAGTCCTTCCCTACTGCACGGATCCTTGTCCAAATCCCATTCCTTCTTCCCCGCTATCCCTAATTTTACCCCTATTTCTTTCAGTACCTTAACTGCACACACAAACAACCACCATTAATCATTCCTCGATTCAGAAGCAGGTAATCAATCAAAATACAGAACGAAACAGTTACCTTCTTGCTTGTCAAGCTTTGCTGATTGTGCGTATGCAAAATTGGAGTACAAAATGAATGAGAATAAAACGAAACACGTCCAGTTCATGTTGCTTCTTACAGGATGCTCCTCCGGGGTGGCTAGAGAGTGTTGAGCAATGAGGAAGTCCAGTTTATTATGTATATTTTGACAGAGAGAAAGAGAGAAACGACAACAATAATTGGCAATAGCGAAAGGTGTAGCAGGGGTCAGAGCTGAAAATGGTAGACCGAAGAGATAATAATAAATTGGGGGAAATTTGGCGATAAGGAAATGTGGTCTTGAAACTCTTAAAATCATAAACTAACTCCATTGTTATTTGTTAAGCTTAAATAATCAATCATCCTCGTACATTAATTACCTACTCGTTTAATTAATTAACTAGTTTATTATTACACGGAATAGTTAAGTAACTGATTTTTAAAACTTTATATAAAATTTAATTAATTAACTAGTTTATTACCCGTGTATTACACGGAATAGTTAAGTAACTGATTTTTAAAACTTTATATAAAATTAAAAAATTACTATAGAAACAACAAATAAAACAAAAATATTATACTGTTAAAGTGATTATTGAAAATATGTAAATAAATGTAAAATACATAACTAAAAATTAAATAGTTACAAAGAAATGCAAAAATTATAGAAGCTAAGAAAAGACCTGGAATGTAGACCCAAATTTAAAACAGAAATCCAGGATAATAAGCAGACGTTTTATTTCTAAATTAATTTAATAATTTTATAGCATAAAATTGTATACTATTACACGTGTCTTATTCAGGTTATGCCAATTGACATTGTAGCTAGGTACCAAATAATATCTATTTAATTTTAAATAGAACAGATAGATAGAATTAAAATAAATTTTAATTTCTGTTACTTAATCAATATCCAATATAATCTAAAATTCTTTTTAGCCGTTTATTTAAACAATTTTAATAACATTTTCTAGAAAGAATCTAAAATTTAAATAATATGATATTGAAATGACAACTTTAGAATTAATTGTCATCTATACATCTAAGTTTTTATATATTTTATGTAAACATTAATATTAATATTTTTAGTTTCAAGTTTATATATAATCTATGTAAATAATTATATTATTAAAGTTTTATGTAATAGGTGAGTTGATAAACTAACTGATAGTATAATTGAAATTATACAAATTGAAAAGGATTTTTTAATAATAACATTAATTTTGACACAAAATGAAAAGAAATCATGAATACAAGTACAAATATAATATAGCAATAAAAAGTTCAATTCCTATTTTCATTCACGTCAAACAAAGAGACGCAGGTTCATAGAGCAAGCCAAGGTAACAATTTTATCAGCGCTCCTCCAATCCTCTCAATTTTAAGTGATCATCCTCTTTAGAAAACGGAAAATTATATGTGTATCATATTTAAAAATAGGTTAATATTAAAAAGATTAATTTTATTTCTATATTTTTATGATACAATAAAAACAAAAAAAATGACATAAATGCAAAATCATTGAGCCAATGGTAAAAAGTGATGACTCTAAGTCAATGTTTAAGTAAAAAAAAAAAAAAAGACGGTTAAGATGTGATTCAACGTATTTGAATTTTTGATTTAAATTTAGTATTATATGGTTCTTACATATGTGATTCAATTAAATTATTATCTTCTTATATTGATTCAAAAATGTTGAACCTTCATTCTGTTTTATTTATTATTGTGTTATCATCAATCCCATGGATATTACCAAAATAATTATTTTATATACTAAATTTTTATGAAGTATAATAACTTAAATTATATAAATTTGTTATAGACCTTAAATTAAATCATATATAAGTTTTCTTATTGAAGATGCTTTATAATTAATAATAAATATTTATTGCCTAAGTGATTAAAGCTTGATATAATAAATCCGCGTCAACTTAAAAAATAAATATATAATTAAGATTATTTTAAATTAAGTTATTTGAAATATTAATTTTGCAAAATTTAGTTTTGAAGTTTTAGAAAATATTAATACAAAATTTTATTAAAGACAATACATTTAAAATTCGAATGATTTTTTTAGCATGTGTCAAAATTTCATACTTAAGATATAAAGATTTGATAACAAAAAGTTTTTCAAATTCATTGAATGCTAAGGTATTTAATTGTTATTTCATAAAAATATTTATTCATTCGGACATTTAAATTTGAAGTTCATTATTTTATTGATCTTTAAAAAAATTTTATTTATACTTTTTTATTTTACTAACTTTTTTAAAAAAATTATTTATTATTTAGGAGATTTAAACTTGAAGTTTACTATTTTATTGATTTTTTAAAACTTTTTATATTAGCTTGTTAGTTTTGAAAACTTTTAATAAGTATTAATTATAATTTCAATTAGTTTAGGAAACAAAAATAATAAGTTTCAATTATAAGTTTTGAACTAAATCAATAAAATGATATGCTAGTTACTTAAATCAATGTTATTTTTATTTTTGGAAAAAGTGCGGAAAAATAAAAAAGTAAGATATCAGGAGGATGACATGTGACAAAAAATTGTTCTCATTTATTATAGTATATAGATTGACAAAAATCTCAATTTAATTTTGGTAATTTGGTATGTGATTTTATGTATTAAAATTTCAAACCCTGTTAATTTTTTTTAAAAATATATAGTAACATGTCTTTTTTATTAGGGTTAAGTACCATTTTAACCATCCAACTTTCAGATTTGTCTCATTTAGCCCTTAAACTATTTTTTGTTCTGATTTAACCACTAAACTTTTATTTCATGTTCTAATTTTGGGAAAAATGAATAAAAATAATGACTAAATCGATACAAAATATGATAGTTTAATGGTCAAATCGGAACAATTTTCAGTGGTTAAATCAGTAAAAAGATAGTTTAGTGGCTAAATATGTATACAAAAATAGTTTAGTGGCTAAATCAAGACAAAAAATAGTTTAATAACTAAATTGAAAAAAAATCTAAAAGTTAGATGGTCAAAATGATATTTCACCCTTTTTATTACGAAGGACAAAAGCCATCCATTTCGTCTATGATTATGTTAGAAAAAATTTATAAAATATATGCAACACTTCTACCATTGTTTTTATTATTTGCAATTATTTTCCAAGTTTTAAACTTCTTTATATATACCCATTTTCATCTTTATGAAAGTCTATTTCTATTATTTTTCAATATTATAATACTTTTATTATCTTCGTAAAATCATGTTAAAGTACCTCATCAAAACGCATTTCCTTGAACTCAATTCTAGGTTTTAGAAAGCATTTACAAAACTCCTCCTTAAGTCAATTTTTTAAAAACAAAAAGTCAAAATATTTAGAATAAAAAGTCAAATGTTCTCACTCTAATAAACGAGGACATCTAGTTGTTGGATATCCATGGATTTACTAAATGCTTTTAATAGGAATTGAAGGAATCGTAATTCGTATGTATTAGAAATAAATATATTGATTTGCAACCAAAAAAAAAAAACAAAAACAAAAAGAGAACATAAAAACATTAAACATCGAAAGTTAAAAACCATAAGTCTATGAAACCAAAGAGAAAGAAACGTAAGGTGGTTACACCGGTGCACCATGAAAACACAAATACTCTAAACACAATGCCATTCAAATGACGAAATTCTAGTCTATATTCTCACAAAGACAATATGGATCATTTGAATGACTTATTAATGATTTCATTAATAAGTAAACAAACAACCTCTAAGTCTATTGAAATTTATTCTACTATTTTTACTCAAAATAACTTTTATATCTTTTATCCTCTAATCTCTAACAAGACTATTCGATATTATGAACATGAAAATCCCTATATATAAAAATAAAGTCTTTAGATGCATTTTTTTTTTCTATTTTCTCACACTCCACAACTATTTTTCTTCTTTTGTCATTGTATGTAAATGTTCTTCCAATGTATATTGAATATCTCTTTATGTATATACCAGCTCAAATGGATCTTGCAAAAGTATGATTCAACATCACTGTCTCCTTATCAATTGTGTCGAATTATTTTAGTTTTCATGCATTTATCGTTATTTAGAACTCGTAGAAGTCAAGCTGATCATATCAAGACGTGAGTAAAAGATAAAGTCAATCGGGTCACCGTACCTATCCATCCTAGTAAGTGATTGGTATTTGTCGACCACATGTATCTAAGATGACTTTAAGTTATGTCATTTTCTAACTCTTATCAAACACCCTTTAACTTGTGTTGTTATTATGTCTAGTTTTTCAATGGTAGACAATTCTACCGACTAAGGTATAAACATAACATGATGACTACTAATACATTGGTCATTTGATGTGTTATTACTTATTAGATATATAGTGATTATTTGAATAAAAAAGTAACGTTATATTTAAACATTCAAGTTTGTTTCATTTTAATAACTAAACTTTTATATATAATTTTTTTAATTTTCTACTTCGTTTAACTGTTTATTTCTAATGAAATTGTATGGCTATGTTAACACACAAATAAAAAATTGAATGCCAAAATGTGTATGAACTTACAAAAGCGAAGTAGTGAACAACAATATAAGAAAGACTAAATTTGTATCAAAAAAGTTCAATGGCTAAAAGAATAATTTTATAACTACATTAACATATCTAATATTAACACTAAAATCACATTATAACAAAATTAATTTTGTGTTTTTTTAATTTATAATGTTAATGGACTTTTAAAGTACCATCAAGAGCTAATTATATACATTTTCAAGAATACAACATATTATTAAACCCAACTTAAAACATAAAACAACTATAAAGTAGAGTTGAATTTGCAATATATAAATGCCTTTGCATCCAATATTTAGATAAAAACGTAACCCTAAACTTAAAAGAAACTCAAACACGACAATAAAACAAACGAAATCAACATTTTGACGAGATACATAGACCTACTCAAAGGTAACTTTGCTAGCCCGGCTTATGCCTGGGACCTATGCCTTAATTACCTATATTCAAAACTTTATGCAACAAAACCTTTGTTGATAACCTCATCGATCTTACTATGATATTTGATTGATTATTATTTTTTCAAAAGGCAACAATAATATTATTTACGAAAAGAATTTAGGATACAATCAAGTTTGTTGTGCAAGTCACAGATCACAAATAAAAATGTCGGCCCCATCTGGTATCCAAACACAATTTTCAATAAGGATCCAAAGTTCCAAACCGAGAAAAACAATGATTTTATCATGCCTTGGCCAAAATCGCTGATTTCATCCACATACTAGTCAGCACTTTCTATATCTGTATATTAATTCTCAACCCAATAATGTTATATCTTATTGTCACTATTCTAATTCATAAAGCAATAAAGCATATATTTTTAATCACAATGACACAATTTTGTGTTCTTATATTTTAATATATGCTTAAATTATTGCCAAAAAACACTTGTAAAAAAGTTTGTAACATTTTCAAACTAGTTTATTAATTCACGAATTACGTGGATATTTTTAGTGAAAAAAATTTATGTAAATTGTAGATACAGTAAAAATTAAAACACGTAAATATTAATTATTCATAATAATTATTTTTTAAGCATTATAAATAAATGTGAATAATAACTACTTTTTTATGATTCTCTTAAACTTTTCATTTATAATTTATATATTTTTCATATAGTAAGTTCATAAGTTTTATTATCTTTTGTGATTTTGTGATTAAACGTGAAAGTAACATGTGACATTATGTGTTCCTTTTGTTATGTGTGTGTACACATACACACACATATATACATACATATATATATATATAGAGGGTGAGTTTCAATGGAAACCGGTATGCATCATGAAATTTTGAAAAATCACAGCATTGCAAAAAAATTACATAGTACATCAAATGAGAGAATTTTGCATCACACGGATTATTATGGATCACATGGGAGGATTGTGTATCACATGAGAGAATTATGCATTATGCGAGGGGTTGTGCATCATACGAGAAAATTTTGTACATCACGATGCATAATCCTCCGTGTGGTAATATAGGTTCAATAAAATCACATGGAGAGTTGACATTGTGGTTCTCCGATAAACACATGGTCGGTTCTCCATTGAACATCATTCTATATGTATACATACATATATATAGGTTCAAAAAAGTACTACTCAAAATCAAATACAACCAAAGGTACCGATCTTTAAAAAAAATTAAACTTGGTTTTCACAATCATATGTAAAGTTAACGTCACACACATAATATGTAAATTTCAATTATATTCACCAACTGTATGTCCTTAAAATTTTTATATATATATATATATATATATATATATATATATATATATATATATATATATATATATATATATATATATATATATATATTCCTATTTCTAGTATAATAACTAATTAAAAATAATGAAATTTTTTCATTTCACTAAATTCTTAATAATTTAATCAACTAAACGTGCATATTTTAAGCACGACTAAGGTTGTAAACGAATAGAAAGTTTGACGAAAAGTTTGTTTAATTAAATAAACGAACATAAACAAAGCTTTGTTCATTCATTTACGTTTGTGAACGTTCTGTAAAGATCGTTCATTTATGTTCATTCGCTTATTTAGAATGAGTTCTAACATTGTTTTTAAGATGAACATATTGTCATTATTAATATTTTTATATAATATTATTAAATGTTATATTAATTAATATTATACAATTAAAAATTAAACTTTAAACTCTAGTACTAGTATGATTGGTTACATTGAATGTAAATAAAAAATTGATTGAAAATTTGAAATATGTTACTTTAGTATTAAAGTTTAACTTATTGTTTATTAAGACATTAATTTACTATTATCGTGATAGTTTGAAGTCATTTATAAAACTTATGAATGTGTTAATATAATTTAAAAATTATGAACCATATATCGTTGATTTTGTTTTTAATCAACTGGTTCATTTCTTTATGTTTATTTATGTTTAGTTTTATTCGTTTAATTGTTCATTTATGTTCGTTCGTTTAACGTTTGTTTATGTTTGATTATCTCTTAAACGAAGACGAACAAGACCAATCATTAATAAACGACCAAACAAAATCTTGTGTTCGTTTATATTTGTGTCCGTCTAATATTCGGCTAAAGTTAAACAAACAGCCATTAATGTTCGTTCGGTTCGTTTGCAAGGATGACAAAATAAACATCAACTCAGTTATATTTTGGTGCCATTCCCCCGCAAATCCACGAGTCCTGACTCCTGTATCGTGTTTCCAAAATGACACGTTGATCGCTATAAGTAACGTGTTTTGTTTCTCTTCGATTTGGAGAAAAGATGTCCCACCGTAAAGTCCGTAACTTGCGAGAAAAGAACAAGCCGCCGATTCCAACTCCGACCCCAATTCCAGCTCCAGAAAGCCTATCTACTTTACTTCCTGAATCTTTCTTTATAGTATGACTAGATTAATACCCATGTATTACATGGATTGATGTAAAAAATTTGTTATAAATTAAATATTAATAAAGAGGTGAAATTCCTTAAAAATATTCAAAAAAAAATTTAAAATTACGATACAATAAAAAAAACAAAAAAATGACATACATGCAAAATTATTGAGGCAGTGGAAAAATTGATGACTCTAAATCAATGTTTAAGTCAAAGAGGCGACTAAAATATGATTCAAAATATTTGAATTATTGATTTAATGGTAAAAAATGATGACTCTAAGTCAATCTTTTAAAATTTTTTATTATAAAACTAAAATTTTTATTTTACAAATTTTTTAAAATTATTTACTCTTTCAGACATTCAAACATGAAATTTATTATTTTATTGATTTTTTAAAAAAATTATTTTTAAGCTTGATAATCTTGAAAACTTTTAATGAATATTAATTGTAGTTTGAATTATTTTAGGTAACAAAAATAATAAGTTTCAACAATAAAGTTTAAATTAAATCAATTAAATGATAAGAATGTTACTTAAATTAATGTTAATATTTATTTTTGGATAAAGAGCGGGAAAATAAAAAAAATGGGGTATTAGAAAGTTGACACGTGGCAGAATTTGTTCTCCAGTATTATAATATATAGATTGATATATGGTTTTGGATTTGATGTTGATGTTATGATTTTTTGGGTGTTGTTTAATAACAAGTTATGTGGTGTCCGTGCGTTGCGACGGATGTATAGCTATGTATTTTTCGTACTTTAATATATACAGTTTAAATGATTAAATCATACTTTATTTACAAATTAATTAATATAAATATTTAACATAAAAGATAAAAAGATATATTAAAATTTAAAATAAATTGAATAGGTTGGAGAAAAAACTAATCACCAACCAAATGGTACACACACACATTTATCATCTATCGTAGTTATTACACACACGTACGCACGCTACAAAACATATATTTATCATCTATCGTAGTTATTACAATAAACAAAAGTTACGATATATAACTGAAAATGACGATAAAATAATAATATAGTAAAAAAAATTATTGGTGTAATCAATATTTGAAATAATAATGTTATTAATATTGGTGTAATCAAAAAAAAATTATTGGTGTAATCAAAAAATTGTATTCACAATGGGTTGCGTTCGATACTCTTGATCATTTAAGGTATTTTTTTGAACATGATTATATATATATATATATATATATATATATATAGGGGTGGGTTCAATGGAAAACCACTATGCACGTGAAAACTATGGAAACCTACGCATACCGTCCGATTTGGTGCATTTCATGAAAAATGCGGTGGCATGATCGTAAATAAGATGATGCATCACGCGAGATTTTGATGCATCACGCGGGAAATTTGATGCACCATGCGGGATTTTGATGCATCACGCGGGGAATTTGATGCATTTGTGGTGGTGCAGTGTGGTTTTCACAAGTTTTCCGGTGCATGGTGGTTTTCCATTGAACCCTATATATATATATATATATATATATATATATATATATATATATATATATATATATATATATATATATATATATATATTACTGTGAATAAATGAATAATTGTAAGATTTAAAGGACATTGCAATATGATTATGTACACCCCTCTCTTTTTAATTTTTACTAATCACATACTCTCTTACTCACATGATTTTGTTAATGACGTAAGATCTAATGTTTAAAAGTTAATCTACTCTCACATTAAGAATGCGGTGTATGATTAGTAATTGAGGATGTATCCATATAGATATAGAATTACCTGATTTAAAACATTATCTTTTGACATGTCAAGAAATTTATTCAAGTTTTGGTGCCAAAAAATTTGGAAGGGAAGTGGTCAAAGGAAAGGCGCAGACACGCTTTAATTAAGTTCTGGTACATACGTAGTGGACCGTACGCGCTTTCAGATCCCTTCATGTCTTTTGGATACTTGGATCCTACCCCACTGGCCCACTTCTCTTTTAATTCTTTTTTTGTTTGTGGTTTATACTTCATGTAATTAGATTATTGTCACGTAATATATTATTTAACCTTTATTTTTATTTTTCAATAAAATAGATAAACACGTCTCTAAAAATACTTGATACAATAGAATAAAGTAAAATTATATGAGATTTATAAATTTTTTTATTATAAAATAAGAACATTGATTTTCAATAAAAAGATAAAGTTTAGTGTAAATTTCATATTTTTACTTTCGTTATCAACATGATAAGAATCAGAAAAAGTTTAATAACTATTATTTTATTTTCTTATAATAACTAGTTTATTACCCGCATATTACGCGGATATTTTTAGTATATATAAAATATAATAAATTAAAAGGTAAAGATATAAATATTAATTTTTTAAACAAAAGCGTATAAGAATTATATTATTATTTAATTTTATATATTTCTAAATGTATATGATTAGTTATTATTTTCTTATTTTTTTTTTAATTTTATTATATTATATTATTATTAATAAGTTAGTAAAGTATTAAATTTTGTTTGATTTGATTTGAACTTAAAAGTAGATTATATTATATTTGGACAGATATAATTTAAATCTTTATTATTTTTAAAGCTTATAAATGTCACGTGTCGATTAATGGTGATAACACGTGGCTTAAAGTATAGTTACTCTTTTATTTGTATTTACAGATATATTAAATTTTTTATAAAATAAAAATCTGAAAACAATATGTTCAAAAAATATTGAGGGTAAATTTGGTCCTGGAAGTTGTTAAGATTTTAGTGGATTCATTCCTAAATTTCTATAATTAACTAAAAATTAAGTGTTAATTAATAAAAATCCTAATTTACAAATGTGATCACGCCATTTGGCATAATGTGAGGATGACAAGTGGCAAAACAGTTATTAATTTAATAGTATTTATAGAAGTGGATGTGTGCCAACGGATATTGATGAATAATATGACATCAACTTTTCATAATAAATTATCTAAAATTTTTATATAATTCAACCTGTTTTCGTTTGTAGGAGTATCAAATTAGAACATAAAATAGGAGTATAAATATTTAAAAAGGTATGTAGTAATAGTTTCTACTTATATTAAATAGGCATGTGTCAAAAAATAGTAAGTTTTGTGATAAGAGTCTTTTAGTGATAATATATATTTAGAATGTAAAGTCTAAAGTTGTAATTAAATACATATTAATATATGTGTGTGTGTTTTGTCTATGCCATGAATACGAGTCACGGTGATATGTTTCCTTCTTGTGTGTGTCAAATCTCGTGGGAAAAGGTTTGGTCTTCGTTTGAATTTTTAGGCTTAACGATTTTACGAGATGGTCATAAATTTATTTATTTATAGTAATGAAAATGTTAAATCTGTGATGAAATATAAATCAAATTAGTAAATTACAACCATAAATTAATGGGATATTTGTATGAAACAAAAAAATCAAGCTGGACCATTTTTGTATTAAAATCTCCAATCATTTTTCATTCCACAAAAAACTCTCAACTAGTAAAATCACACATAAATGGGATATTACATGTTACATCCGGTTGAAACTCACTTGCCAACGTCAACAAGTCATCGGTGACTATCGATTTTTGCCAAAAAAAAAAGTAAATTTCAACAATAAAACACAGATTTGAAAAAAGAAATCAACAAGAAATATGGTTTTGAATCATAAAGCAACAATACACCTTCAATAAAAAAATACATCAACAAAAAAACACATATCGATCTTCGTATTCATTTTTGTTCAAGAAATAAGGTGGATAGTCACGTAGGTGGTATGAAGTGGTTTAGGTTACCGTAAATGAGATTCGTGTGATTTTTAGGTTCGAATTCATGCTTGATGTTCATCTATTTGTGTATCGTCTTCTTCATCTTTCTAATCTTTATAATTTTCTAGTATGATTTGATTACTGAAGACAGGGTTCGTCGGACAAGTGAGTTCGCCGAAGAGAATGGTCGTCAAGCAAAAGGGTTGATCGATAGATTGTAACCAGTTTATCAGGTTGCATGTCTTTTTTTTATTAAAAAAAAACTCATTTTAATAAGTTTTAATCAGTTAGGGTTTGTGATTTTAATCACAAAAATGATTAAATTTGAAAATTTTTGCCATAATTTTTCCTTAATTAATAACCTTAGTGTGGAGTAAACCAAACCGAAGATAAAACTCTTCAAAGAAATACAAATTATGTCTCACCAACATCGATTTCATGTAAACCATCTCTTTATGGTTTGCTCATTATAGTCTTACTTCACTAGTCACATCAACAAAACAAAGATAATTTGATTAATTATTATTAAATATTATATAGTGACGAAATATGTGATAAATTTATGAGGTGATTTATTGAAAAAACCTTGTCTGTTTTTTTATTAAATTCTGTAACTATTTTTTTCACTTAACCCCCTCCCTACCGTTAAAATCTCATAAAAATTTTAACCTTATGATTAAATATTATATAGTTGATGAAATATGTGATAAAATTGTGATTTTTTTAATGAAAAAATCTTAAACTTGTCTGTTTATCTTTATTACATTACATTACATCCAAAACTGTTTCTTTTTCTAACACCCCCTCCCTCCTCAACCGTTAAAATCTCACAAAAATGATTTTTTGTGGACCTATAACCTGTTAAATCGGTTGCATCTTGATGATATGTATTTTTTAAATTTAATTTATTTAAAACTAAAAAACAATTGCCAATTCCCACCAACCAACCCGCCAATGACCCCTTCAAAGTCAAAAAAACAATTCCCTTCGCCGGCAACACTCTTGCTCTGGCAAATCTCCCTCACCGACAAACATCTCTGTGTTGAACCAGTTGTATGGATCTCTCTCCCTCACGATTCAGTCACCGTCAATCCTAACCTTCAAATCTGAAGAACTCCGATGAACACCTGGATTTGAAGCTTAAAACTACAATGAAGAATAATATTAAGAAATCAAAGCTTCAGACTAAACCTAGTAAACTTGTGATTTTTACCATAAACCTGGAAACCTAGAAATCAAAGTTCCAAATCCAACTAAGAAATCGAAGCTTCAAATTCAACCCAGAAATCGAAGCTTCAGACGCATAATTAGAAAACGTGATTGATTCGATGGAGACGGAGGTTGAATCTGAGATAAAAGAGTCGGGCGGTGATACAAAAGTCAAAGTTGGCGATGAAGGTGGGTACTAGAAATAAGAAATTGAAATCGAACATGACAAAATCTTGAAACTTGAGGTTTCCTGGACATGGTGGTTGACCGATCTTTAGGCGTAGTCATAAGAGGCAAAATGAAACAAATCATGGAAGAATAGACTCTTATGTTATATTAATGGATTTATGATGGAAGAATGATGATGATGATGGTGATGATAAAGGAATGAAAGACCTAATCGATTTTTTTTTTTTTTTTTTTTTTTGTAGTTTGGTGGATTTTTTATGCAAAATTTTCTAATAACATTTACACACGATGCTACGTAAGTCTATTTTGTCATGTGAATGTCACATGTGTGTCACGTAAACATATCATTTTGTTATAAAGGTAACACACTAAATTTGTAGAATTTTAACAGTTATGGAGTTTTCGAGTCAAAAACATGGTAGAGAGGTTCAATCGAAGAAGGCTAATAAGTTTATGGTATTTTCCAAAAATAATCCCTAAATTATATTTAGTGTATGGCATGCGATGATATGATTTGGTTTTGATCTACATTTGTTTTTTGAGGTGAATAATATCTTGTCATTTTTGGTTTTTGGCTTCAATGAAAATGACGGTTGGTTTGTCCTGTTCATAGATTTTGTCTGATTATAATTGTAAAAGTAGATTCTAAAACAAAAGTAGGGTCGGGTGTCGGGACCAGAAATTCTTATATAATTCTTAAGATTGACAAAAAAATAATTATATATTGATACTAAAAACTGTTTAAAAATCTAACAAGAAATAAAAATTATTTATTGAATTTGAAAAATTAATTATCAAAGATAACTTGGGGTTGTTTGTTTATCTATTTATGAAATCATTCAAAGATAAAATGACCTATTAATGATTCCATTAAGAGGTAAACAAACAGTGCCTAACTATGCCCTTTATATTTTTGTTTCCCTTTATTAGTATAATATTTGGGTCATTGCCCATTGAGCTTTTAGGGTTTTGCATTCTAAGGTTTTGTAATCTGTATATGGAGTTATTATCATGTATTCTATTGATTCAATTGTATTGTATTCTTCTCTTGTTTCCACAATAAACCATTTAATCATTCGGTCGTATACATCATCCTTAAAAACAGATGCCATATATGGGTTCTTGGTTCCTGGTTTTTAGAATGTTTGGTTCAGGTTTAATTGGGACTGATCCATTTTCTAACTTTGGATTGTAAAAGTCAAGATTAAACCACATCAAACAAATTTTATACTGTTACAAAAACCACATCAATTTGCAAAATCCAACAAAAAGTTAGACAACTATTCATCCGTTAAATCATTTATTTTTAACTCACAAGACCAATATTGGATTAATACATTAACAAATCCACACCCCTTGTAGTATTTTGAAACATAATCCTAGATATGTATCATGTAATGTGGGTTTCCGTTTTATAGACATAATCAATAAAAAAGCTGGATATCTGTTTACCAAAAAAGAAAAAAGGCTATAGAAGTAATGTTGTAATTTTTTTGTTAATGTTACGCATAAATGTAGTTACTTGAAAGCGAATTACGGACATACGAGATTCCAAAGTGAGCCTTCAATATTTGCCAGTCGAGAGCTTGAAAGCTCCAAAATTGTTAAAAACGAGCCAGGAAACCATTCTCGACATCCAACAACTCGAACCTGATATTGACCCAACTATTTTGCCCATTGTCATCGATTTTATCCTCCCCTCCATGGCCATATTTACCCATCCTATTGTCATTACTTATTAGTCATGTTTTTAACCCAAGAACATAACACCCTGCACCTATTGATGCAGACTCTGAATATTACATATTTTTATGTGATTTATACATGGTCTATACTGTATAGATACGAATTACACAAAATATCTCACTTCAGATTTATACTACAATATACAAGTATATATATACCAAGTACCTGAGAAGCTGCATCACCAGACTGGCACTCGAAGTTTAGGAACTGTAATACGCAAAAGTCCATCCCTGCACAAGTAACACTCTTATCAACATCATGTTAATTCGGGAAGCTCACTGGTTCTATTTACGAAAATATTGTATGCAAATCCATCACGGCCCCAAAGAGCCACCAGACATCAGGGTCACAGTTTTAGCATATAAAGTTAACGACTAGGATAAGAACAAATGCTGAAATTGCTAACTTACAAAAACTCAGCTGACACGGAATCTGGGTTCACGTCGAAGGGCAGTGGCCATGTAATTTCAAAGGGTCCTTCTAGAATCTCCCTTCGGTTATATTCAGAGCTCGTGCGATCACTTAAAGAGTAGGCTGTAGTCCTGCCCTTAGTTGTTTGTACAGTAAGGCTATCAACAAGTTTTTTCAGCAATAATTAGAATTTAAAAGATCACATAGATGTATACCAGAACCATCATGCCATACCATACAGTTAGAGCAATGTTATGCGCTATAAACACATGCTTTAACGAAATAATCTTACGTGGTGTTATCGACTTCAAGTCTTATGTCATCTATACTAAACCCTGGCAGTTCTATCAGCAGAACATATCTTCCTCCAAATTCTGCAACGTCCATCCTCGGGGATAGTTTTTTCTCAAGTCCTGTATCATAGGAAGTGTCGGTGTGGAAATTTTAGATGAACTAAGTAACGCTGCTGATGGGTCAAAGCTCACATGTCATGTGGGAAATTGGATTACCGAGAAGTTTAGTAGCATGGGTGTTGTTCTTGGGGGTGAACTGCGTTGGTGCGTCTGTGACTCTTTCTATGGTTGTTCTGGCAAACTTAGGTGGCTGTGAAGAAGGTAACCTGTAGCCTCCAACAGCATGTTGAAGGTTTCTAACTTTTGGGACATCAGAATTAATGCTGGCTGGCTGAGAAAACAAGGGTGTCGCAAGTTTGGGAGGGCCATCTTTATGGCAGACAGTGGGCGTGAGAAGCACACTTGACTGCCCAGAACAATCCTAACAAAGCAAAGATGAATGTTAAATGCTTGATTCAAAAGAAGAGGTACAATACGTCGATTGAGATTAAACCTCTTGATGATACAAGGTACCAATTGATATGAATTTTGTTACAAAACATTTTCATTCCAGAATTGTTTTTCCTAAGCGGTCAATTAACATGTACACCCTGTTAGTCGCAAGACTCAAACCCACAACTAGTGGTTCAATTGACTTATTAGTTCCTAACAGTTGGACCAAATGCCATGTTCCCAGTATTGTTACTTGTTGGTTACTAAAAGTTAGCAAGTATACACTTTTAAGTTGAAAGCCGGTTAGTTTAACATCAAAACAAATGTATACAGTATACACCATTTCCAACAAAAAGATAAGGGTATATCGGGGAAATTTAACCTTTTCAGTTGAAGCTTGCCTCATGAAACAACCTTGGGACCTTGAATCTTGTCTGGCAAAATGCATACTATTATCACATCTCCTCTTGATAGTGGTTAAAGCACCACTGCAATTCTGAGGAAATAAAGGTAATCAAACGAGTGAAATTTATAGAACATACAAATGTTCAGCAAAACAAAGAATCAAAGATAACGTAGTGTCACTAGATCTTCATACAAACAGCCAATGGGGCATCCATCGATATTAATGGATCAAATTAAAGCATCCAACCTAATGACCTATCACTATAGTCTTCAGATCATGCTTCTTGGTTTGGACTGTTTGCATAACAGCATAACCTCATGATCTCAAATTTCTTCTTTTCGTGGAAATAGGAGTATATTTATATTATATAATTCTGCTTACACCATTGCATGTAGGTGAAGAACATGCATAAACCATGAGTATCTAAATTACAATCTGTAAGCATACCAACAGTGCAAACGATAATAGAATCAATAAAAAGGGTAACATTTTGACCCCTTTGGTGGGGTTGTGAATGAAATATGGTAACATATATTATATGTACACATCAACTATTCTTCGAGCAAACAATCTAATTATGATTACAGACTACGAATACACATAAACTATTCTTCAATTCTGAATCAGTTGGTTGACAGGACAGGCGAATTCAAAAAAAACAAACACATCGAAAATCAAAACCACAATCTCCCGAAATATTTCAGCTTTAATAGTAATCTAAATAATTTTCGGCTCATATCAGTGAAATTAAACGCAATACGAGAGAGAGAGAGAGAATTACCAGAGGGAAGATATGAGTGGCAGGTATATTATCGGCGGCAGAAAAGTGAGCAGTAATCATCTCAACTCTCCGTCTCGCCGTTTCACTCTCCATCTCGCTGCTGAGTGCTGCTCCTTCTGCTTCACTGGAAGCTCAACAGTTCTCCTTATATGCAAATAATGATTTTTTTTTTCAAAAAAATTAATTTTATGGGTGGTATACAATAACGTGTCCTCCACCTCAATCAGTCTTTCAGGTTTCACCGGACACCGGGTGCTTTGAATGGGTCGGGTTGTATCAAACCGCTTCATGATTCATTCATAATCATCACACAAAAGTGTTAGGTTAACCTTGAAAAATGAAATGTTAAAATTTGTTATTTTTATATTGGCTAATTAATTATAAAAAACTAATTTCTATTAATATAGTAATAATGATAAGTTAGAACTTAGAAATAGACATTTATGGATAATTAATTATACCGTTAATATATACTAGTTTATTAACATACTTGTTATGTGAATATGCTTAATAAATAATTATTATACAAAATGTGTTTTAAGCATAATATATATATATATGTATATACATATATATATATATATATATATATATATATATATATATATATATATATATATATATATATATATATATATATATATATATATATATATAGGGTCAGGTTCTATGGGGCACCTGTATGCATTGTACACTTTGGGAACCTGTATGCACCGTTAGATCTTGAATTTTAATGATTCAGATTGTAGTGGCAAAAGGGTAATTAACTTGAAAATGGGTGCACGGGTGCATAACTTCTCGTGCGCGGAAGGGCAAAATCGGAAGATGCTTGAATTCAGAAAATATTCTATCTGAATCTAAACAAACATGATGCATATTCATCCAATTTATTGGATTCGTCTTCAAACACGATGCATTTTCATCCAATTCAGTTTCAAACATGATGCATTTCGACCATATTCATCCTCGTCTTTGTTCCATCATTATGCATCACCAAAATCGTGATGCATTTCGACCATATTCATCATCGTCTTTGTTCCATCATTATGCATCACCAAAATCGTGATGCATTTCGACATTTAAATGTGTTAATTTCGTGATGCATCTCTGAAATTTAAACGTGTTCATCAACGTCTTCAATGTGTTCATCATTGTCGTGAAAACTGGTTGAGAGAAAGAGAGATGGAGAGAGGCTAGCCATGAAAGAGAAAGGAAAGAGAGAGAAAAGGGGATGGATTTATGGAAATGTGGTTAATCATTTTATTTAGTTTCCTAAATAAATGATAAATATTAAATTAAATATTATAATTTAACAATATATTATTAAGTATTCCCAAAATGTCCTTAATGCACCCTTTGTAAACAAGCAATGCATTTTTTGTTCCCATTTGGTTCCCGATGCATATGGTGCCCCATAGAACCTCAATCTATATATATATATATATATATATATATATATATATATATATATATATATATATATATATATATATATATATATATATATATATATATATATATTCAGGTTCAAAAAGGTACCTCTCGAAATCAAGTGTACCCGAAGGTACCAACCTTAAAAAACTTTTTCTTAATTTTTTTTTCTCATAACCTTGTTTAAATTAATGTTATACACATGATATATGAATTTCACATACATTCAGACTTTCTGTGTCCTAAAAAATTATGTGAATGCTCAATGCATATTTATGTGAATGGTCATCCATGTGAATGGTCATTTCACGCAATGTGAATGGTGTGAATGACCATTCACATGATCTTTTTTTATCATTCACAAGATTTATGATGTTGCTCCTTTTGAAAAAAAGTCTTATAATGTTGTCTTATACATGTCTATTCAAAAAAAAAAAATATGTGAATGATCATTCACATTAGGGTACGCTGGGTACGCTGGAATCTCATAGGTACGCTGATGAACCTGATTATATATATATATATATATATATATATATATATATATATATATATATATATATATATATATATATATATATATATATATATATATATATATATATTGAGGTTCTATGGGGCACCATATGCATCGGGAACCAAATGGGAACCAAAAATGCATTGCTTGTTTACAAATGATGCAATAAGGGTAATATTGGAATACTTTATTTGAAAAAAATTAATTATTCTTTTAATTAATAGATTATGATTAAAATAAGAAACTAAATCAATCTCATTAACCATTCTCCATATATTATTCCCCCTCTCTCTCTCTCTCACACACACACACAATCGATCGACGAGTTTGAGAAGACGATGATGAGATGAAGATGAAAATGATGCATCACGTTGAACTCATGAACCTATGAACGTATACGATGTGAAGAAGACGAATACGAAGATGCACAGTATGAACACGATGATGCATAACCTGGTGCTCCATATGAACACGATGATGCATAACCCGGGAAAGATAAATACGAAGATGCACAGTCAATGAAGATGATGAAGCATCATGTTGGATTTTTGTTCAATTGGAATTTTTTAATTTTAGTAGTGCATTTTATAATTTTATTAGCATTTAATACTTGATTATTGAATTAAATATTCAATCAATATAAATTTAATTTTGAGTTGACTTGATATATTATTTTTTCCGAAAATACCCTTATGCACATCTAATATGTAAATCGTGCATCATAATGCGTTCACAAATTTCATCTTTATTACCCTTTTGCCATTGTAATCTTAGCCATTCATTTTCTAGATCTAACGGTGTATATGGGTTCCTAAGTTGCACGATGCACACAGGTGCCCCATAGAACCTATCCCTATATATATATATATATATATACTTTATCTTTAGTAGAAACGTAATATTTCAATATTAAAATTAGGATCTTAAAAAACATTTAAACATCAATGATCAATTCCATTAATATGGTTACAAAATTGATTTTATGGATGTGAATTCTTTAATACAATAGTTCTGTTTCAAATAAATATGCAAAAAATATATTGAATTACCGAAATAAATTGTTTTAAAACATCAAGTTTAATTGCTTTTTTAAATGGTGTACTTGTACATTGAGTCGCCATCCCTGTGATTTCAGAACATAATTTTTTAATAATATACTTAGAAAATGACAAAATATTTTGTTAAATATTTTTAGTGACAGGATTTTATCACTTTCATATAAAAAATTTAATGTTTAGATCATGTTCGTGATATAATAAATGGCCATAACGTGATTAATGAATAATTTGATTAGGATGTGTTAATTGTAATATTTTGTTTTGTTTGTTTGGATGATGGTATAGGTCCTAAAAACTCACTTTATATTTAGAGTTAGTTGCTTAAAAATCTTTTTATTAATCGTCAATTGCAAATTTTGTTCTTTTTTTTTTGTTCAAAAAATTGCATTAACAGTGCTTTTTATCTACCAAATGTTTTAATTTTAAGGGGCGTTTCGTTCACAGGATGTTTTCAGAAGAAATGAAATCTGTCAAATGAATGAAAAGTTGAATGAAATGAAATGGAATTAAATTTCATTCATTGTTGTTTGATTGACGGGAATGGGACAACAATAAGCAAAACATAATTAAAAAAATTGTACGATTAAGATCAGATCAACGATAATGAGATCTAAAATCTAAGTTTGAGCTTAACTTGTTCGTCGTTTAGTCAGCGAGAAACACAAATCGACGTGGAAATTGAATTAGAAATCTGACGAAGAAGTTGTATCAAAGAGAACAAGTTCAAATGCTTCCAGATCTTTGATCAATTATTTGAGCCTTCGAGAAAGTTTAGACACTTCCAGATCTTTTACCGCCATCAACATGAAGAAGTTCAAATGAGAAACACAATCAATTTGTGTTTAGTTAGTGATAAACACAAATCAATATGGAAGAGAGTTCAGACAATTTCTTGAGCCTTCGAGAGTTCAGACGTTTTCCAAATCTTCGACCACTGACGGAGACAAAAACAATCGATTTCCAGATTTTATGATGAAGGCAAATGTGGCGATGGTGGTTCGTCTCCATTAAAGACAGTGCTTCTTTAATCGTGTCATTTGTTATTCATTTTCTTGAGTTCCTAAGTTTTATTTCTCCGAAGTTGCTTCCAAATATTCAATCATCTAACACATATGAATATGGTGGTTCGTCTCCGAAGTTTCTTAAGGGATAATTACAAAAATAGCCAAATCTCAAGGGTTTATTCACTTTTTAGCCACTTTTTATCCATTTTACCAAAATAGCCACAATTTACGTGACCACATTTACGTGATAGCGACAGTTTACGTGACTTGTACTTTTTTTTTCATTTTTTAATGAATTACGTTACAAAAGTAGCTTGGTCACGTAAATTATTGTACTTTACGTGACCATTTTAAATTTTTTTGTCCCTTCCCAAGAAATAGTTGGTGGGATGTCTTTTCAATACTTGTACTTTTTTTTATTTTTTAATGCATTACGTTACAAAAGTAGCTTGGTCACGTAAATTATTGTACTTTACGTAAATTATTGTACTTTACGTGACCATTTTAAATTTTTTTTTGTCCCTTCCCAAGAAATAGTTGGTGGGATGTCTTTTCAATACTTGTACTTTTTTTTCATTTTTTAATGCATTACGTTACAAAAGTAGCTTGGTCACGTAAATTATCGTAATTTACGTGACCATTTTAAATTTTTGCTCCATCCCAATAAAAAGTAATGATTACTAAAAAAATATTTTTTAACATTTCATTAGTTACCGTCTCTTATAACAAAATTACCATTTCGTGATTGTCACGAAATAAAGCATTCTCCGGCAATCCTCTTCTCCGGCGAGCCTTTGTTCTCCGGCTTTCTTCTCCGTCTGAAACGCAACCATTCGGCGTCTCAAAACCGTTTTTATCCTCTTCTCCGTTGCTCAAAACCCTGTTTATCCTCTTCTTCTCCGGCGAGCCTAAACCCTAACAAACTTCAAACCCAACCATCCAAACCCTAACTAACTTCAAACGCAACCATCAAAACACTAACCGAAAGGAGGAAAGGACGCAGGCTATTGAAGGAGAAAAGAACGCAGAGGGAAGAAAATGTAAAATTTCTTACACCAAACACATTTGAAGTTCTTAAATTTCTTACACCAAAGAACGCCGGTGCTGCTTGCTTCGCCGGTACGATCTGCTTCGCCGGTGCTGATCTGCTTCGCCGGTGATGGTTCGTCTGCTTCCCGGTGGAGTAAAAGAGAAAAGAAGGGTTTATCTAAGAAGAAGGTAAATTTTTGGGTAGGTGAAATATTAAATGGTGAATTTACATTGAAAAGACATCCCACCAACTATTTCTTGGGAAGGAGCAAAAATTTAAAATGGTCACGTAAAGTACAATAATTTACGTGACCAAGCTACTATTGTAACGTAATGCATTAAAAAATGAAAAAAAAAGTACAAGTCACGTAAACTATGGCTATCACGTAAATGTGGTCACGTAAATTGTGGTTATTTTGGTAAAATGCATAAAAAGTGGCTAAAAAGTGAATAAATCCTTGAGATTTGGCTATTTTTGTAATTATCCCTAATAATAAATTACAAAAAAAGTCATTTGTCCTTAAAAAACTAATTTGTTATCGACTTAATGTAATTATTTAATGAATTCTGTTAAAAATGACTATTGATAGACATGAAACTCTTAGGTTATATTGACTATTTGAGTTTTTGTCATGAAACTTAAGTTTTGGTTAAAAATTACATTAATATTAACTCTTCCTCTCAGATATATTTTGTTTGAGATCTAAATTTCTTTTATTAGATTTTGCATTTATTATATGATTCATCGGCACTTGGAATTGAAAGCCTTGACATGCAAAAAAGCAAAATTTTAATGACAAAAAGTATATAAATTTTGTATTCTTTAAGTTCTAATGACAAAAAGTATATAATTTTATGAAACTAATCCTACCCATGTCATCCTCTTAAAAATGAAAATATTG
Organism: Centrapalus pauciflorus; assembly: GCA_020465985.1. Classification (NCBI taxonomy): domain Eukaryota; kingdom Viridiplantae; phylum Streptophyta; class Magnoliopsida; order Asterales; family Asteraceae; genus Centrapalus; species Centrapalus pauciflorus. The sequence continues at coordinate 1,508,908 of JAANYP010002881.1, forward strand.
GATCCGAGTTCAAAATTACACGGGTTGGTTAATCCAATTAAATATTGTCCATCCATGGCCGCTAACTGCTGATTACATAGGTGACACATGGCGGCGGCGGCGGTTCTTTAAAGTCCAGCTGTGTCGTTGGCGGCTTCCATCTCTCTTCGGACGAACTCTAAATTATTATTCCCTCTGATCTGATTCGCCCTTCTTTCTCCGTTGAACTCAAAATCAATCATATATTTTTCTGAGTAAGCCCGATCAATCTGAAGCTGTTCAATTTCAAATTTCAAGGTCAACGTCTTCTTCTTCTTCTCTTCTTCCCCAATAGTGGTCAAGGCAATTTCTTCTATACTAAATCTAGAATACCTTCTTTCATCTAAAACCCTATTATTGCATTCTTGAAATCAATGAGTAGGAGATCCTTGGGAAAGATGTTGTAATTTTTGAATTTTAATTGCTATTCCCGTATTTTGTATTGCATGCCCTAGGTTGTTTTCGGTCGTCTTTTGTATGCCCTAATTCATATGAAGTTCTAATTTTTTGCTAAACCTATTGATATAGTTAGCAACTGTTGTCTAAATACATGGAAATTATAATTATATTTTTATCTCTTAAAAAGTCTTCTGATGTATGATGGGTTGTGTTTATCAATTGGTTCTAGTGCTGATTATTGATATGATCCAGGTGGGGTAAATTTGGTTTGGTTTGAACTATTTGAAATTAAGAGGGGCTGCTCGAGGTGCTTTTAGTGTGGATCTATATTTTAGAGTTTGAAGTGGTTTATTGAAGTTTACTGTTGTGATGGATGGTTCTCAAGGCGGTTCGAATTCATCGCCGCCGTTTCTTACTAAAACGTATGAAATGGTAGATGACCCTTTGACAGATCATATTGTTTCTTGGAGTCATACTGGGAGTAGTTTTGTTGTTTGGAATCCACCTGAATTTGCTAGTGAGTTGCTCCCAAAGTACTTCAAGCACAACAATTTCTCCAGTTTTGTTCGCCAGCTCAACACATATGTAAGCATGTTCGTGTTGACTCTTGTGTATCTAACATTTTCTTCGTGGCTTGTTTAGATGCTCTTTTATTCAAAGTGATTATTGCAACGAAGAATAATAATTAGATAACCAGGTTCACATTTATCAGTAATTATCACAATTATCAATTTTCTTATAACAACTCCTTACCAGCTTCTTTGGATCTGATTACTTTTGACCCTAGATAATCAGAAAATCATAATCATAATCTGTTTTGGCCAAATGCTCTAAGTTGAACACACATCCAAACCCCTAGCGGATTTTGTTTCTGTGCTGCATGTGGTTTTTTATTGGCATATTCAACTTGTGTACACAACTATACAAAGATGTGCTGAGAGTGTGCTAACTTAACATGTATGAGAATTGTGTGCCTGTTTGCATGATTAGAATTGTAAAATGAAGGTAAATGGAATTTTAATTTTGGCTGAATTTTCTGCTGAATCATTTTTTAATGGTTAACACTTACCAAGCCGCTTTATTAAACCTAGTTCATATGAATGAATATATGATAAGCATGATTAGTCCTGCTACCATCAATAAAGCTCCCTAGCTCAATTAGTTTAGCTTTAATGTTTGAAACCCATAATACTGCAATTATTTGGTGAGTAAGCTTGAGTGTCTAAGCTTGAGTGTCGGATTAAGCGCATGTAGGATGTTTAGAAATTGTGAAGAGTTTTGTAATCATGTGACGAACCTTCTTTGTTTTTGCCATAATTGCTTCTTGACAGATGTCGAATCCACCAAAATTATATTTATAAGGCTAATACCATCTTAAAATAAATTTGCAATAGTGTTAAATAGGTTCGATCCCACAGAGAATCAGAATCTAACGAGAAATCCAATATACATAATATGCAGATCGATTAGAAACAATAACAGTAAAACGTGAAATGGTTCCTTTTTTTTTTTTTTTTTTTGCAATCGTTTGAAATGAACAAAAAACATGTGATAAAATAAACTAAAAGCAATGGAATGAAGAATCTAGCAATGGGTAGTAATTGATTTTCAATTCAAGATAATGTATGCTGATTTTCAATGGAATGAAGAATCTAGCACTAGCAATGGGTAGTAATTGATTGGTTCAAGTAAATGTGCCCCAGGATGAAATAATAAAGTTCAACTAGAGCTTTATGCTATGCTGAGGATGCAAGTGCAGGACCATGAACATTATATGATAATATAATGTATGTTGGGGATATTATAATATGGATTTCTTCATTTTTGCTTTTTCTCTTTTTTCCTCGTTTGCAAATCAAACTATAATGTATAGACGAGCAGACCTTTATCGTGATTAAGGCTTATGACATGCTTAGAAACTAAGAGCCTAACAACACTTGAATGTGTAGGACTGTCTCATTGTTGTTAGTCAAGATTTGGCATTTTCATTTCAAAACATCTAATGAGTTTTATTAGTTCTTAAATTTTAACTATTTTCTTCAAATGTGTTTGTACGCTTTCTTTTTATGAATATTATCGTAGTGTTCTTTCCGTGCACCGCTTTGATACTTCAAGTATATTACTAGAATGAGGAATTGTGGAAAGGAAACCAATAGAAAAAATCTATTTCGAATACAAGTAAAAGGAGTGAAGAGAAAATAAAATTCATCCAAACTGTTTAAAAAATCTCAGGGATCTGAGCCATTTAGTTTCAAATCTGAGTTTCATAAAGACACTGAATGTTATTGTTTGACTACAATTTCGTCAGCATGTCAAGACCTTTCCAGAGATGTAAGCATGATAAAGCTGAGATCATTGATTAATTTCATTTCTGTTGTACATCTCACATGGAGTTGCAAGAAGTGAGTGGAGACATGAAATCAAATCCTAAATTGAAGATGTTTGCATGACATGATTCATTTGATAGGATGCAGCTAACAGTGTTAGACCAAGGGACTATGTTGGTACACATTTGTTCTTTTAAAGTACCGTAATCTAGGGAACAAATCTGCAGATTGACGATAAGTATAGTAGCAATTTTTATATAATTACAAATGACCAAGTATCATAATATGCATGCTATTGTATGAAAATTGCAATACCAAGACAAAATATTGTGGCATGTGGGTGATTAATATGTATGCTATACGTTGTCATGAAAACCTTAGATGTAAATTTACTTTTGTAGTTCATGGATTATGTAAGTTCTTTTCTTGGTGCACATGTGCTACATGGATTGACTTAATAATAATATTTAAAAATAGATATTTATAATATAGAAAATAATAATAATAATAATAATAAGAAACTAGAGTCTATATAATTTTGGTTTATTGATTATTATATTAGTTATGTTAAATTTTAATAGTGGATTTGATTCGATTGAAATTTAAATTAGGGATTGTAGTAGATGGCATGGCAAATTGAGAAAATGACGAGTGACCAATTAAAAGAAAAGATGGCAAGTGGCAAATATTAGTACTATATACCGAACTGATTATATACCAATACGATAACGATCTCGTTACGGTACTGGTTTGATTTCATAAAATGCTATAAAGTATGGTGGTCTTGATGTTGGTTCCGTGGTTCAGCCTACTTCTGGTTTACAAACGTTAGGTTGTTTGATGTCACTGATGCAGCATACACTGTCTTGGTTCCTTTCTTTTGTGTTAAAACTTACTTCTATGTGTGATGCAGTATACTAAAAATGATTTTTATAGGGTTTTAGGAAGGCGGATCCCGACCAGTGGGAATTTGCAAATGACGAGTTCATACGAGGACAGCGACACCTCCTGAAGAATATTCACCGACGGAAACCAATCCATAGCCACTCAGCACAGCCTCAAGGGAGTTCTTCAGTTTTATCTCCTTCAGAAAGACAGGAATACGAGGAAGAAATTAAGAAATTGAAATACGAAACCAGTTCACTTCGACTCCAGATACAGAGGCACAAGCAGGAAAATCAAGAAAATGAACATAAGATAACATTTTTACGTGAACGTCTACAGCACATACAACTACAGCAGAGGGAAATTTTGTCTTCCCTCGCTCAGCTACTAGAAAAGCCGAGGCTTTCATCCTCACGTCTGCCTCATTTGGAAATGAACAGGAAAAAGAGAAGGTTGCTGATATCTACTTACTTACACGACGAAGCAAACACAGATGGAAATGAGAATCCTGATGCTAATGCTTTGTCGTCCCCTTTGTTAAATCATGGGCTAATTGACAAGTTGGATTCGTCTTTAGAGTTCTGGGTGGAATTTATGAACGACGTTGTTAAAACTTCAGGTGAAGGAACATACAATTTTAGCATACTTACACAGCCGTCAGCGCTCGTTGGATCAGAAAGGCAGGCTTCGGTTGATTATGATTCAAGAGGGGATCATTCCTCCCCAGATTTGAATCATGCTGACAGCCCTACAGTTTCATTGGCCTACGTTAATCAAGATTCTCGGGTTAAATCATCGGGGATTGATGTGAATGCAGAGCCTGTTGCTGCTGCTGATGGTGACGGTATCGCAGCAGCCCCAGCACGACAAACTGGCGTGAACGATGTATTCTGGGAACAGTTTCTTACAGAGACGCCTGGTGGTGGTGACACACAGGAAGTTCAGTCTGCAAGACGAGATGTAATTAGCAAACATGACGAAGGTAGTGTCTTGGGTCCGCGTAAATCTTTGTGGAATACGAATAATTTAGATAAAATTACAGAAAAGATGGGGAATCTTAGCCCTTCGGGTAAGCTTGATGTTCGATGATCCACTTCATTTTGGCCGTCTCATTGTACAATATCAGTCCATTTTCAGATCTTACAAGGATTACGCTTCAAACGCACCATTGTCGTGCGCCTTGCTTACACTCAACATCACTGCTCTTGTAAAACGTTGTTTGAATACCAATTACTCGTTTAAGCATTGTATGACATTTTCGGTGGTTGTCGTTTATAATGGCGACTGTTTTTTCGACATGATCGATCATCTAGGGTCAAAACATCACCTTAATTCCTTAACTATTTGGTTGGTTTTTTACTTCTAAAAATCAGGCTTTGTTTTTGTGATGGTTAAATGCACACAAAAGTAGCATACCGTTAGTTTTCATTTTAGACGATGAACTTTTGTACGTTTGTACCAATATTTCCGTATGGGCGTAAAATACAAAGTAAATATGTAAATGTTTAGCAATGAATCAACGTTAACTTTTAGTAAATTCAACTTTTTATTTTTAAAAAGGGAAAATGACATCAAATAGCTCTGAACTTTCGACTTTGTACACATTTATGTAGTGAACTTTTTTTTGTGCACATTTGGTAGTCAAAGTTTCATAATTGTTCCAATTTGGTAGTTGGCGTACCTGTTAACTGGTTGCTTCCGGTTTCGATGCCTATGTGGACAATTTTTTAATGACGTGGCTACCCGTTTATATATTATACCCGATTTTATCTATGTGGCAACCCGTTTTTTAAAATCACCTGGTTATAAACCCGATTCATTTTTCATACGATCGATCCAACTTGTAAGAACCGGTTTTATAACCGGGTAATAAAACCGGACGATTTTAAAAAACGGGTTGCCACATAGATAAAACCGTATAAATATAAAAACGGGTAGTCACGTCATTAAAAAATTGTCCACATAGGCATCAAAAACGGAGAAAAACCGGTTAACAGGTACACCAACTACCAAATTGGAACAATTTTGAAACTTTGACCACCAAATGTGCACAAAAAAAAGTTCACTACATAAATGTGTATAAAGTCGAAAGTTTAGAGCTATGTGATGTCATTTTCTCTTTTAAAAATTCAAACTTAATAATTTTGTTTGGATGTGAACTTTTGATTAAGAAATAAAAAATTCTTCCACTCACTAAAAGGTTTTAACTTTTTGTCATAAATAATTACTTTTGTCACTTCCTTAATATTTACAAACTATATAAATTATATATATATATATATATATTGCCGGCGGAGCAGAGAGAAAAAATGCTCACGTGGCGCAATATTAGTGGTTAAAATTCAAAAAATTAAGGCTGATTTGGCATAATATGATTGGTTAAAATTCAAAAAATTAAGGTTGTTGATTTGGCGCAATATAATTTGTTAAAATTCAGAAAATAATGAGATAACATCATCAACAATCCTATCAATACTAACAAACTTGCATAAAATAATGGAATATTTATTTACGTATACAAATTACAATTAAACATTAATTACTCAAAATTATTATTTTTATAGTTTTATAAAATAGATATGAATAGTTGATTATTCTAAAAATTTTCATTTATAAAAATATATATATTAATTAATATAGATTTAAATTTTAGTTTATAAATAACATAATATTTTATATTTTATTATAGTAAACAAAATATTATTAAATATATTTTTATATATCGTTTGTTTACTTTTTTAAAATTTATTAATTTTATATAATGTTTATTTATTTTTAATAAATTTATAAGCAAATGGAAAAAAATTATTAAATATATAGTTAAGTATTGATGGGATAAGATTTACATTTAGATTTAAATGGTATTGATGATTCAGTTTAATATACATATAAAATACGGCAGATAAACATATAAAAGTAGTTTTTTAATCAGCATATATTATAAAATAGGTAAACATGTGGCATTTATTATTTAGAAAAAATTATGTGTCGGCTTACTTTTTTACCACGAGCCATTTTTATCGTCCCGTCCGTTGGATCAAAATTGTGTCATCCCTAATTCAAACCTCAGAAAAAACGTCGCATTGATATATATATTTTTTACATTTAAAGCTTCTCATTATTTTGTATTGTTTATGTATTAATGTTTCAAAATTAACACGTGTTTTAATATTTTTTTCAGTATACTAGGAAGATTAATAAAGATCTCCGTTAATAATGAAGCGATAATGTTTTAAATACATCTTTTAGCCAATGAGATATGTCATTTGCCGTTTAAATTGTTCAATGTGATTTTATTAAAATTTATTAAATTTTTTTATGATAACTACTTTTGTTTGATAACATTTTATTAATTGGTTTGAATAAATTGTTATTATAAGATTATGTTAGACGATATTGTAAGTAATATACTTTGCAAATATGTGTTTGTATATTAGTTGATGGAAAAATGATGGGTTTATATTTTATTGTAATTATTTTTTTTCCTATATACTTCATTCTTATACACGATTTTTTAAGTAAAATCAGTCTTTTGATCAACTCACATGTATTAAACTAGATATGTATAGACTTCAAATATAATTATGTGTAATAATTAATATTCATGATTAATATAAGTAACATTTTCTTTGCAAATAATGTATAGTTTTCTTAAAAAAATAAATTTTTGTTGTGTCATCATTTAATTATAAATACCAATAGGGTTGGTATGAGAGGTGAGGTGTAAGTGTTGGGTCACGGGTTCTACTCCCGTCGTAGACAAGTTGGAATTTAGGCAGTGAAAATAAACTATGAAGTCCCCATTTGGGATATAAGGGTAGTTTAGGAATAGGAGTAGTTTAATTTATCATTCAAAAAAATATTAATGACAAAATATTAATTTCAACGTATCACCCGAGCAACGCACGGGTATTCAGCTAGTTCTAATTATTGTTGATGTCTTTTTATGTCATTTAAGTTGAGCTTTTTCAAAAAATTTCACTCAAAGTTACTGTTAATTTATACTAGGCATAAACAAAAATTTGGTTAGTTGATGTAATTGAAATGTGTCATTTTTTAATTGATATACTAGTTTATGAATCCACGTATTACGTGAATAATTTTTAATAAATACTTGGTTGGTTAAAACGTATGTAAACTTAAAAATTAAATCATCTAAACATTAATTCTTATAAAAAATACGAAAGTATATAGTTATTTGTTATAGATATTATTAATCCATCTTTTTTTTAATATTCATGAATAGTAGTTACTTTTTTTAACATTCTTTTAAAAATTTTATTTATAAATTTATATATATTTAACCGATATAATTTGAATATTTAATTTTACGTAAAACGACTAAATTACACAAATGGTCCCTGTGGTTTATATAGAATTACGGTTTTAGTCCCTGAAAGAATTTTATTACACCAGAAGTCCCTAAAATCAAAAGGTTGTAATATTTTGGTCCCTGAAACTAACGACCGTTAACTTGAGCCGTTAGTTTCAGGGGCATTTTTGTCTATTTGACTTTCAAGGACTATTTATGTAATTTTCAAACTTTCAGGGACCATTTATGAAATTTTCATACTTTTCATATATATATTAATCATTTCTTACTTTTTTATAATTTATTTATCCAAATATAACATTTTATTTTTTATTCCTTTTGTTTTAATCATTAATTTTTATTTGTACGTTTATTGTTATTATTAAAAATAAAAACTAGTTGTACGTTTATTTTTATTTATTTTTATTCCTTTTGTTTTAATCATTAATTATTTGTACGTTTATTGATATAACTGGTTCATTTTTTTCAATTATTTTTTTCATTTAAGAAAATTAAAAATAAAAACTAGTTGTAGCTTTTTTCGTTCGGAAAATTTAAAATCGAAATGATTTATTTCTTTTCTCCATTCAAAAAAATTCAAAATAACAAAACGTGTTGAAGCTTTTTTCGTTTGGAAAAGAATATAATCAAAATGCTTCGTAGTTTTTTCATTGCAAATACTACATAAAAATTTTTAATTCTAAATGGTTTGAAAAAAGCAAGAATTGGAATTGTTCATTGCTTTTTAGTCAAATAAATTAAATTCCAAATGGTTTGTTGTTTTTATTAAAAAATTTGAAATTGTATTGATTTTTTTATCTACGTTTAATTAAAAATCAATGGTTCTTCTGTATGAAAAAAATAAAAAATCATAATGGTTTACCCTTTTTTGATCAAAAAAAATTAAAATCAAAATGGTTCATTTTTTTTGATAAAAAAAAATTAATACAAGATGGTTATCGTTGTTTAAAAAAATCAAAAATTATAATGGCTCATCATTTTTTGATCAAAAAAATTATCGAAATGGTTCATCGTTTATTTGATCCAATATTGGAGTGGTTCGTAAATTTTTTTATCGTTGTTTAATCAAAAAACGATGAACCATTTCGATTTTAATTTTTTTGATTAAAAAACGATGAACCATTATGATTTTTGATTTTTTTAAACAACGATAACCATCTAGATTTTAATGACGAACCATTTTGATTTTAGTTTTTTTGATCAAAAAACGGTAAACCGTTATGATTTTTTATTTTTTCAAACAAAAGAATAATTCTGATTTTTAATTAAACGTAGATAAAAAAATCAATAAAATTTCAATTTTTTCAATAAAAACAACAAACCATTTGGGATATAATTTATTTGACTAAAAAGCAATGAACCATTTCAATTCTAGATTTTTTCAAACCATTTAGAATTAAATTTTTTTATTAAGTATTTGCATTGAAAAAACTACGAAGCATTTTGATTATATTCTTTTTCCAAACGAAAAAAAACTTCGACACGTTATTTTGAATTTTTTGAATGGAGAAAAGAAATAAATCATTTTGATTTTAGATTTTCCGAGCAAAAAAACTACAACTAGTTTTTATTTTTATTTTTCTTAAATGAAAAAAACAATTGAGAAATATTTGGATTCTCAATAAATAATTGAAAAAGAAAATGAACCAGGTATATCATATAATAATCTTAAATAAATAATTATTGTAATGTATAAAACAAAAATAACATTAATAATAACAATAAACATACAAATGAAAATTAATGATTAAAACAAAAGGAATAAAAAATAAAATGTTATATTTGGATAATTAAATTATAAAGACCAAAGAAATGATATATATATATATATATATATATATATATATATATATATATATATATATATATATATATATATATATATATATATATATATATATATATATATGAAAAGTATGAAAACTTCATAAATGGTCCCTGAAAGTTTGAAAAGTACATAAATGGTCCTTGAAAGTTAAAAAGACAAAAATGCCCCTGAAACTAACGGCTCAAGTTAACGGTCGTTAGTTTCAGGGACCACAATGTTACAACTTTTCGATTTTAGGGACTGCTGGTGTAATAAAATTCCTTCAGGTACTAAAACCGTAATTTCATATAAACCACAGGGACCATTTATGTAATTTAGTCTAATTTTTATTATATATTTTTTATAATAAATAAAATGTTATGAAATATTGTTTATTAATACTGTATTATATTTACTTTTAAAATATTTAATATTGTTTATATGAATTGTATTTATTTTTAACATATATTAACAAGTTCATAAAGAAATAATATAAGATATACTGATAAGCATATATAAGCTATAATTTGGATGTAGATTTAAATTTTATCTATTTACTAATATTTATAGGATATAAGAAATAATAAATTGTATTTATATTTGATTTTATTTTAAAAAATAATAAAATATAATTATATTTTTAGGTGAAACATGGTGATGCCATAAGATAATTTATATTATCCTTTCTAAATTTATATATATTTAACCGATATGATTTGAAATTTTAATTTTATATAAAATATAATATTTATATATATTTATAATATAAAAAAATGTTATGAAATATGATTTTATTAATATTGTATGGTGTTTACTTTTTTAATCTTTAATATTGTTTATATGATTTAGATTGATTTTTAATATATATTAATAAGTTTATAAAAATATATATTTTTAATTAGATCTATAAATCTATCTATTTATATATGTAATAAGTTTACTACATTTCACCAAAAAAGATAAATACAACATTATTATTTTTAATATAAAATAATATAAAAGATAAATACAATTAATTTTTTTTCTAATATCTGTAAACATAAATAAATACAACTTTAGAAAGATAATAATATAAAATTAATTATTATTCACGTATTTTTAGAAAGATAGATAAATAACATCTATGATAAATAATTATACTTTTATTGTATTTTTATAATAATTAATATTTATATAGTTTGATTTTAAGTTTACATACATTTTATGTAATCAATTATTTATTAATATTTATCCATATTATACGTGAGTTCATAAACTAGTAAGTATATATATAAGATATAATTTTGAATGTAAATTTAAGAACTTTATCTATTTATTAATATCTAAAGATATAAAAAATAATAAATTGTATTTATCTTTTATATTTGTTAATGTTTATAGATAATAGAAATAGAATTGTATTTATCTTTTATTTTATTTTATATTAGAAATAATAAATCAGAATATCCTTTTATGTGGAACATGATGATACCATATTACTATTTGTATTCATCTTTATTATATACTAGTTTATTAAGCCCTGAATTATACATATAACTTTAAAAAATATTTCTTTTAAACTATATAAACTTAGAATTAAAAAAAACTAAATATTTAAATTAAATGTATTCAAACTTTTAACACTAATGATATTTACTATCTTTTATTAAAAACGATAAAGATGATCATTAATAATTTTTAAGTTTATTATTATTATTAAAATATCATTTAAATGTTGTTTGTTGAGATTTTAATATATATATATATATATATATATATATATATATATATATATATATATATATATATATATATATATATATATATATATATATATATATATATATAACATTATTTTATTGTTAAAGAAATTTGATTTAAAATTTAAAATAAATATAAAAATATTAATTAACACATGTTAATAGTAGAGAATGTCACTTAACATTATAAAAACGACAAATGACAAATTAATTATTCTTTTAACTGTGTTATAGATATATAAAAGATAAAGATAAAAATTATATATGGATTCGGAATTCATGTAATAAAAAGAGAGAGAGAAGATAAAAAAGATGTAGCGTTGATAATAAAATTTGGTAATCAGAGAGATCAAATTTTCTCTCTTGGTTTTCAATTGAAACCCATGATTAACTTTAAATACACGGAAAGCAAATAAGGTAAGTCAGCAGAACAAGGAAATTGGCTAACAATCAAACCTAAAAAAAAGGAAATAAAAAACAGAATGATCCTTGGAAAAAATAATCTGCTAAAAGTTCGAACCAATATTCCCCCTCAAGTTGGAGCGTGTAAATCTTGCATGCCCAACTTGACAAGTAACCTTCGATGATGTTGAGCTCCTAATGGCTTTGTAAGAAGATCTGCGATTTGATTCTTTGTATCAATGTACGTTGGTCGTACTTCGTTTGACTCAACTCGTTCACGAACAAAGTAGCAATCCATTTCTACATGTTTTGTTCTTTCATGGAAGACCGGGTTATTCGCAATGTGTTTGGCGGCTAAGTTGTCACAGAACAGGGTAGTACCTTCCGTAGGTTTTTCATTAAGTCCTGTAAGTAATGACCGAACCCACAAAACTTCACTGACCGTGCTTGCCATGGCCCTATATTCTGCTTCTGCCGAGGAACGGGAAACAACTGATTGCTTCTTAGATTTCCATGATATGGGAGCACCGCCAAGAAGGAGTAAGTACCCGGTACGAGATCGCCTCGTGAAGGGACACCCAAGCCAATCAGCATCACAGTAAGAAACCAATTTCAGACCTCCTTCTCGTGGTAGCAAAATGCCCTGACCCGGTGTTGTCTTTAAATATCTTAATATACGAGTGGCAGCGTTCATATGGTTTTGTCGAGGATCGGATACGAACTGACTTAACACGTTGACAGAGTATGTAATGTCCGGGCGTGTGGCTTGTAAATATAGCAATCGACCCACCAAGCGTCTGTACTTGTTTGCGTCAACCTTCTGCTCCTCTTCACCGTTGTCAAGTTTAAGATTTTGTTCCATGGGAAAACCACTTGGGCGACATCCCTGCAAACCACTATCTTCCAAGATGTCAAGGGTATACTTGCGTTGACTGAGGACTAAACCTTCCTTTGTGCGAGCCACTTCTATACCCAAAAAATACTTTAGAGTACCAAGGTCTTTTATGCTAAACCTTTCATGAAGCTGAGATTTTGTGTACTGGATCATGCTTATGTCATTCCCAGCCACGATCACATCGTCGACATAAATCAAGGCTGCCACAAAAACCTTGTTTTGTTTGTACACAAACAACGAGTAATCTGCCTTGGATTGAGTAAAACCGAGCTCCAACAAAGCATGCGTGAACTTATGGTACCAATTCCGCGAGGCTTGCTTGAGACCGTATAAGGACTTTTTGAGCCGGCAAACACGGTTATCATTGTTTCTCGAGAACCCTTGCGGAAGCTTCATGTAGACCTCCTCATCGAGATCACCATGTAAGAACGCATTATTGACGTCAAGTTGGTGTATAATCCAGTCCTTTTTTACGGCCAAGGTAAGAAGAGTACGCACAGTTACTAATTTTGCAACAGGGGCAAAAGTGTCGTGGTAATCCACACCTTCCATCTGTGTAAAACCCTTTGCCACAAGTCTGGCCTTGTAACGCTCGATTTCACCATTGGGTTTATACTTAATCTTGTACACCCATTTAGAATCTATCGCATTCTTACCATCAGACAATCGTTCAAGAGACCACGTTCCATTCTCTTCAAGGGCCTTGATTTCTCGTTTCATGGCATCTCGCCATCTTTCATCTTGCGATGCCTGAAAGAAGGTTTTGGGCTCATCATGTGACGTGATGGCTGCAAGAAAAGCTTTGTGTCTGTTAGAAAACTTGTCATAAGAAATATAATGAGCTAGAGGGTGTACCGTGGAGGAGACTTGATTGGAGCTTGGGTGTGCATGGTCGACAGAAGGGGGGATATTTACTTCGTAGTCTTTGAAACGAGCTGGTTGTGCCTTGATCCGTTGAGACGTGCGACCCGAAGTGTCGTGAGTGGGCTGCTGTGTGTGATCATCGTCAAGTATCGGGTCACCGTTGATCTCATCGTCCCGTGTCATTTCATTTGATGGGTTATTTGACCCATCATCTTGTATGGAGGAGTCCATACCATCGGTCTCTTCTTGCTCAAAAGTCATGCTTGGATCATCTTGTGTAGGGCCCAAATCATTCTCTGCATGCCCGTCAACTTGTTGATATTCAGTGACAATTTCATTGTCTTCCAAGTCAACACTTTCCTTATGATCTGTGAATGGAAAAATGTTTTCTAAGAATTTTACATCTCTACTGACGATGATTTTTCGTTTTTCTAAATCATAGATTTTGTAACCTTTTGTACCAAAAGGGTATCCCAAAAATACTCCTGCCTTTCCTCTTGGAGCAAATTTATCTCCTTTTGTTTCGGTATTCCAGAAATATGCTAAACATCCCAAGACACGCATGTGATCATAAGAAGGTTCTTTTCCATACACGATCTCATAGGGTGTTTTGTATTTAATCACCTTAGATGGTAATCTATTGATGATGTACGCAGCTGTCAAAACACATTCCCCCCAAAACCTTATGGGCAACTTACTTTCAAACCTTAAAGCACGAGCAATTTCCAAGAGGTGTCTGTGTTTTCTTTCCACAACCCCATTTTGCTGTGGGGTGTGTGGGCATGATGTTTCGAGTTCAATGCCATGGTCGGTGTAAAAGTTTCTCATGCGATTGGAGGTGAATTCTCCTCCATTATCACATCTGATTCGTTTTATGTTCTTTCGAAATTGTGTTTGAACAAGGTTATAAAAACTGATCAAGTAATCACTTGCCTCATATTTATGTTTGATTATGTAAACCCACACTGCCCGACTATAGTCATCGACTATGGTAAGAAAGTAACTCCCATGTGTAAGCGAAAAAGTTCTATAACCACCCCAAATATCACAGTGAATCATATCAAAACAATCACTCGTCTTTATTGTACTTGTTGGAAAAGGAAGTCTGGTTAATTTTGCCCTCAAACAAGAATCACAAAAATCTTCTTTAGAACTATGACTAGTAACCTTACAAAAAGGAATGTGAGACATTTTGTCATTCGATGGGTGACCGAGCCTTTTATGCCAATGATTTGAGGTTGTTGCCGCCATAGCTTTCCTATCCTCTTGCATGATCCCCATTCTGTAAAGTCCGCCAATGCACTTACCCATTCCAATCAAGTTCCTCGTCCTCAAGCCCTGTATGACAAAAAAATCCGGGAAAAAAGTAATGGCACATTGCAAATCCTTTGTTAGTCGACTAACAGACAGAAGGTTACATTTGAAATTTGGTATATAAAGAACCCCTTTGATTTTGATCCCCCCTTTAAAGTTAAGTTCACCGTTTCCTTTTACGGGAACGGTTTCACCATTAGGGATGGTGACCGGCATTTCTTTAGTCCCTGTAGTGAGATTCTCAAGAGACTCCCGAACATAAGTCATACATTCGGTTGCCCCTGAGTCAAGTATCCAGTTACCTTCATTATTAAGTTTACCTGCCATGTTTGCTCTTGGAGTGTTGTTGGCTTTATCATCACTGCTCTTGCCAAACATTTTGAGAAACATCTCATATTGTTCATCACTCAGCCCTGGAATCTTGTTGGTGCTAGCTTCGGCCAAGGCAGCCTTTGGCTTCATCGTCTCCTTTTTTCCCTTTCCTGGCCACCAATCCGGGTAACCGACAAGCTTGAAACACCCGTCTCGAACATGCCCATCTCTTCCACAGAAGGTGCAGTGTCCCGATTTGTTGTTGGAGCCTGCCTTGTCGATCTTTTGCCAAGGCTTTTTGTGGTTTTGGTTGTCACGACTAGCTTGCTGCGAAGTTTGAAAGGCCGCCGCATCGGGAGTGGGCGTAGTTCTTTTTCCGGTGGCAATGTTTCGCTGCTGCTCGTCCTCAGCTACCAGATGATATGCCGTTCCAAGGCTTGGTGTTGGCTTTGTAGCAAGTATTTGAGTCCTCATAACCGAAAACTCGGCATCGAGACCCATCAAAAACTCATAGAGCCTTTCTTTTTCCTTTAGTTCTGCGATTTTTTTTCCGACATTGCAACTGCAGCCATTGCATTCACACCGTGGTGTCGGCAAAACAGAGTCGATCTCATCCCATATGCTTCTTAGTTTAGTGTAATAGGCTGAAATAGAGGCTCCCTCTTGACGTGTCTGCGTGACAGATTGCTTTAGTTCGTATGCTCTTGGAGCACTCTCCTTTCCAAACCTTTCATGCAAATCATTCCAAATTTCGAGGGCTGTGTTAGCGTATTTCACGCTGCTTCGTATCTCCTTTTCCATAGCGGTGGTGAGCCATCCTTTGATCATGGCATCACATCGCATCCATTGCATATACTTGTCGTCACTTCTGTCGGGTTTAAGAAGAGAGCCATCGACAAAACCGATCTTATTCTTTGCAAACAGAAAGTTGGTCATCTCTTGGCTCCAATCATTGAAGTTGTTATCGGTAAGATTTTCGTTTACCTGGAGTTGCTTCGGATAGTCGGAAGGATGTAGGTAATATGGAGAATTGACGTCGATCGATTCACCATTGTTTTTGGATTTTTCTGCGTCATCACCGGCCATGGCGATTTTGCTGTTTATGATCTTAATTTTATTGAACCTGCTCTGATACCATAATAAAATTTGGTAATCAGAGAGATCAAATTTTCTCTCTTGGTTTTCAATTGAAACCCATGATTAACTTTAAATACACGGAAAGCAAATAAGGTAAGTCAGCAGAACAAGGAAATTGGCTAACAATCAAACCTAAAAAAAAGGAAATAAAAAACAGAATGATCCTTGGAAAAAATAATCTGCTAAAAGTTCGAACCAATATCCAAACACTTTGCTCCCTTTTCAACTGTAAAACCTCTCTCTACCAATTCACACTTCTCTGTACAACACCATTGCCATTAACCTCATTAGCCAGGTATGTTTTTCATTTTACTTTTAGCTGCTTCTTCTTCTTCATCCATTCCATTCCATTCCATTCCATGTTCTTTGTGTTTTTAATAGCAGCAACCAGATTTGCTCTGCACGCTTACTTCTTGGATAATTATAAGCTGCCTTTTGAATTTCTGTTTGAAAATTCCATCAAAGCAGGTAATGTTTAGAAGAATCGGAGCAATTGGAGGATTGTCGGGCTCTATTTGAATTTCACCAAGATCTTGAGTGTCTGTACAATTTATTAACTTTTATAACCAAATCTCTCTGGAAAAGCCATCGATTTGGTGCTTTAACATCAGAATCTAAGTTGGCATAGTGGGCATCAATTATCATGTGGTTGGGGCTTTGATTTCTCTGAACATAATTCGGAAACTAAATCGAAGCAATTTGGTTTCTTTCCACCTGGATTTGGTTGTGAATGCACTGAAGAAGAAATGAAGAATTATATATTGGATTGCTACACCTAGTGTTTAAGAAGTTGTGAACAGCCAATGATATTTAGAGTGTGGTGAAAACAAGCATAGTAGATCTCGTGTTAGGTGTTGTAAACTTGAAAGATGAATGGTAGTAGCACTACTGAAGTGGTTTCTACTCTTAGCCCTAGGAGAGCAAATATAAAAGAGAAACATGTTTCTTTCGATATTGAAGATGATACTCGCAGAGAATTGAAGTCCCCAAATACCAATTATGTTGATAAACGAAAAGCTGGTTTGGCAAGCTCCAAGAACCATCATATAGTTGCTGATGTACTCAAGACACTATTTTTCATACTAGTCTGGTACACGTTCAGTACATTCTTGACATTGTAAGTCCCCGTTTATTGTTTGACTTCACACTTTACGTGGTACTTTGAGATATTGCCTTGTTGAATTGAAAATTTTTAATGTGTTTCTATAAATGGTAACAGGTATAATAAGATTCTACTGGGAGATGATATGGGAAGATTCCCTGCTCCTTTATTAATGAATACAATTCATTTTGCAATGCAAGCTGTTTTTTCAAAGGCCATCACATACTTTTGGTCCCAAAGATTCGAACCAACTGTAACCATGTCATGGAAGGATTACTTCATGAGAGGTAAAGAATCTTGTGTAATTTCTTGATCCATCATTTGTTCAAGTGTTTTATGGTTAGTTGCTGCTTAAGCATTTATAAGTAACTTAATCCTGCACAAATAATTGTGGTGTCTTTTGAACTAAATGCTTAAGATGGCTTTTTTCTTATTTAGTTTGGACAATGAGAGTTTTTGTGATATGATTTTTGCAGGAGTTTCCTCATTATGCTGCTTCTTTAGTCTCTATAGAAATGAATTCATATATAGGTTTTCACATTTTAGATATACCAATAAATGTTACTCTGAAACTTATACAATACAAGTATATCACAACTCCAAATTTTATAATGTAAAAACGTGACATCTGGAGAACACATTGAAGTACATGTTAAGCATCTCACCTAGGATGATACTGCAACCACACATGGTGACATGTTGTTCACATAATAAATCTTTTCACTAAATTTGACTAGCATTGTAATGCCTTACGGAAGAATCATGCTGAGAATAGTGGTCACAGAGTTAATTGTTTGCTATTGGTAGGTTAAAGAGACATCTAATGGGGTGTGATATATGCTTGGTGTTAGGAAATGGCGCACATAGCAATGACAAAACAGTTATAGCAAAAAAATAATAGCACATAGAGTATACTTGGTTCGGTCCAAAACATGACCTATGTTCATGGCCGTAATAGCGAATCCCTCAATTAATTCTGGATTAGGGTTACAATTACATCGGATATATATAGAAAAACTGAAATCGGAATATGGAAATCCTTATGAGCTGAGCCACAAGTATACATGGTTTCCCCTTGACCCCCTCCATCTCACCGGCCCAGCCCCATTTCTAGATTTCCCAGTGGTGTAATACTTCTTAGATAACAACTTGATTCATAGTTTCTATTGTCAAACTAGCCTCTAATTTTTTAAAATGTAAATTGGTGCCTTTTTTATTTTCTTGGAGGATAATCATGGTATCCGACCACGGGATCTGAATCCCTGCCACACATACAAAAATCATGTAATATTGGTGCCTTTTAGCGAGAAGGCGGCCGGCTGCCTTGTAATATGTTCAAAAAGGAACTTTATTGTATTGACTAGGTTATATCGTTAGGTTTTACGTTTTAGATGCATACAAAGATTTATGCGTACTCATATACAAATCTTTTTAGAGAATGTATTTTTTTTCTTCAATTTATGCATGCTTGCACACAAAAATTTATGCGTACTGGTATACAAAGCTTTTTAGAGAATTCTTTTATATCAATTTATGCCTGCTTGAAATATATCTTTTCCTTGTGTAACAATTATTGACACAAATTATTCTGGCCTTTGGCTCTTCTGATCTTCTCATTAATCCAGTGTTCTGTGACAATCAATTCATACAGAACTAGGTAGAGCACTGTAACATCTATCCCTCATTTAGGTATCCAGGTCTTGGCAAGTAACATAATTCAATTTTTCTGCTCTTGAATTTTATCCTTTTATATCCCCTACCAATTTTCCCAACTCTTGACCACATACCTTTAACTCCTCTAATAACTAATGCTACAGATCCAATTTGCCTTTCACAGTTGTACCAACGGCTCTTGGAACAGCACTGGATATCAACTTGAGCAATGCATCACTCGTTTTCATATCTGTTACATTTGCTACAATGGTTAGTCATCACTCTCTATCCCATTTCATTTTAAATTTTGAAATGGTGGGCACATGGGACTTCAGTAAAACGAATGAGCTACCATACGCCCCCTGCTTTTGTTGATTGCTTATGCCACTTTACTGTGTGAATCTGGCTTATTTTACTAATTTCCTCTTCCGTTTTGCAGTGTAAATCTGCTGCTCCTATATTTCTCCTAATATTTGCTTTTGCCTTCAGGTAATAAATTATAAATATTCTAAATGTTGAAAGGGTTACTATATGTTATAAATATTGATGTAATCTTGGTTTCAAAGCAAAATTTTATGATTACAATAAGATATATACAGGAAAAATATAGTGCTCCCTCCCTTCCATGATAAGTGACCTTTGTTTGACTTCGATAGCCAAACAGATTCCTTTTGAACTTCAGATATGATACGATCGTCTGATATCTAATAAACAAATGCTAAAACATTAATCTTTTCGAGAATCATGGCACATATTAGAAAACCAGTGTTTAAATGTAGAATAAGTTACAAATTATAAAGTTGGGCAAAAAAGGATTTTGACAGTTGACAATTAAATCAAACTTGAATATTTACCGTCAAAGTGTCAAATGGAGGGAATACAGAGGAATATTTGTAGTTTAATACCAGAATTTGGTGCTTTTTGTAGATTAGTGATAATCTGGATTCACACGTACTGACGTACTCCACTTGTACCTATATGTTCAATAATAAGGCTCCACCGGCATGGAAATTTAGTTTCAGAGAAGGATCTTCCAGATACCCAAATCTGAGCCATGTAATGGTTGTAATATATATAAATAATCTTTTTACTATAGTGAAAGTGCAACCTAGAGGAGGTGAATAGGTTGTCATTCAAGACAATAAGTTTGTTCAATTTTACACGTTTCGATTTGTACTTTGAGTAATGTATTATATCTAAAGGGTCAAATGGTTATAATAAAAAATTTAGCTGGAAAAGAAACATGTTGAAAGCCGCCCACAGTGCATTTTTAATGCATACAACCATCCCTGCAAGAGGTCCCAGAGGTAAAGTGCCGCAAGGCAAGCAAAAATCAAGCGGCGGTATAAAAAAACATACATGGTTTTTATAATCATATATAACACACTAATTAATTAAAAAACAAACAAAAAAGTTATACGGACAAAAAGGTGTTTCGGCCAATCCAACCCCACCCGACTAATAAATTAGTTGTTATGACATGAACCCGTTTTGACCCATTCCCAATCCGTCCACTTCGTGATGTTACAAATGGGTGGCAATTTTGGCCCAAAACATCCAAATGGAAATAATCGTAACCATAAATAGTTGTTTTCTATGGAAATTATTTTTTAAAAAATGTGTGGAATATACTATTTTTGAAAATTGTGTTACAAAGAAATTTAAAAAATATGCATTGACATGTATTTTTTAGTGCGGGTCAATTTGGGCGAGGGCCTCATTTGGCCCATTGGGCCAAAATTGCCACCATCTTATGCTTGTTGCTAAATTCTTTTTAAATTGTATTTTAAATTTTATTGTATGTCATGTGTTCGAGTTTCATTGTTGTTTTCTTGAATTTGTGTGTTTGCCTTCTCAAACTGGGAATGATTTGAATCTAATCTCCATGTTGAGGATTATTAGGAGATACAACTTGGGTGTCTTATGTTTGTAAATTCCAGTCAATGTGTCTGTCATCATACCATCGATTATCGGTTTTTGCCTGAGCTATAAACCTTAAACTGATACAATTACTTTGATTGTTTGGTATATAAGCCTTTCTGAAGTACTCAAACCTCATATTTTATGATATATATCAATTTGTGTTGTAGGTTGGAGTCTCCAAGCTTTAACCTTTTAGGCATTATGTTGATTATATCAGCTGGGGTTTTATTAACAGGTATACTGTTCTTTAGGCATATAACTGCTACTGTTAGTTTGATACTTTGATACTTAGGCAATAAAACCAATTTGCTTAATTTCATAAAATCATTCTAACGAAAAAAATTTGAACTTCTTTTCCACCCTTAGTTAACCAAATAGCAATGACAAGTTACATAGCACTTTTCTATTTGGAATGATGTAATTCTTTGTTTCACCTTTTAGGCAGCTATGTGAATCAGTGAATCACTTGCCCATTTAAGTGTTTCCATCATATATTTCTATGCTACTTATAGATAACACATTGGATGCTTGTGAATGCCTTTAACAAACTGTTCATTGTCCTTACGTCTATCATCATGATCACAGTTGCAAGAGAGACCGAGTTTGATTTGTGGGGTTTCATTTTTGTTATGCTTGCGGCTGTTATGTCTGGTTTCCGTTGGAGCATGACTCAGATCCTTCTTCAGGTACACCTAGTATGATGATGATACTACATGATTTTATTCTTTTACACGTTCATTAATTCAACATTTCTCATTTTACTTGAACATGTTTCTATCTTTGCTGGGTTGGACAACAAATTGGTCTGCTTTGATTCTTATCCAATCTAAAGAAAGAGGTCTATGGTAAGCACTTTCTTGCTGTTTAAATATCCAGTATTAGTATTGTACAATTCCATGGCTTGGAGTCAAACTGAAGAATTGAAAGAGAGATGCATGTCTGATAGGTATATGATCCCCAATTAAGGAAGGCCACGGTCTGTTATTATTGGAATCAAAGTTGATACAGATGTAATGTTTAAAGGTTTTCTCAATGGGCATGCAAATTATCTTACATGATTGTTGATTTTAAATGAGGCATACTGTATGTAAGGAATTGGAGTAGATGCTGTCATGCTGTTCAATGTACTCCTGCAAGCAGGGCACATGGTTACCCTATTCTCTTTAATCCACGACCCAAAAAAAAAGTATTCAAAACAGCCTTCAAATTGTCACCTGAAAAAGAATGTGTTTGAAGTATGCACACATTCCTAATCTTGCGGCAGTCTTTATATGAGGATCTTTTAACTTGAGACTCCAAAATCTAGTTGTTGTTTGTTCTAAATTAATTTAGATTTTAATGCTTTTTAACAGGTCTGAAAAATCCCCTGACCTTGATGAGCTATATAACTCCTGTAATGGCACTGTTAACGGGCTTCCTGTCTCTCGTTATGGATCCCTGGGATGAATTCAGAAGCAGCAGTTATTTTGATAGCTCAGGGCATATCATCCGGAGTTGCTTCCTCATGCTTTTTGGGGGAACTCTTGCCTTCTTTATGGTAACGTTTTCCATTTATCACCACTACACCATGAAATTTTCTGTTTGACAACACCTTTCTCCTATATGTAATTTTTCCCTCTACATATAGTTCATTACTTCATTTATAATAAGAGGTTTTTATTCGTATTTTTGATTGTGAAAGAAAGTGGTATTAAAAAGTAAAATAAGAAACATACAACATGAGCAGTTAGGAAAACTAAATAGAGAAAGTATGTAGGAAATCGTGCCAGATGAACCCTTTAGTTTCTTATTGCTTTTCCCCCTAGAAGTTTATAAGACCATGAAAGTTATCTAGAAAAACCTATAACACCTTTAACTTCTCAAAGAATTCTGCTCGTCATACTTATTGCAGGTTTTAACAGAGTACATCCTGGTTTCAGTGACAAGTGCAGTAACAGTGACCATTGCCGGAGTAGTAAAGGAAGCTGTCACTATACTGGTATGATAGTCTTTTATTAGATACTTAAACATGATCAGTTGATTGCTTTGTTTACCAGAATAATAATCTCAATCTTTGATGCAAACGTGGAGTATGATAGCTTTTTTTAATATGCATAGAAACTTGCATACCCCTTCCACACTAAATTACATATCAACCCATGACCACTGATTCAAAATACTCCGTCACTACTGGTTGAGCCGAAGGGTATTGCTCATGATATGGTGGCTTTGTATTGTGTATGAACGAGATCCATTGTGGATCTTGTAGAAGAATACAGAATCTAAATTATCTGAATCGCCATCTTTATCCATCTCTTGCCTATGTGTCTGATGTTTACATCTGGCCAGCTTGTATGCAAATTGTGCATTTCACATTTTCACATATGTTACTAATTTGTTAATCATTTTATTGTGCATGTTCAGGTAGCAGTGCTTTACTTCCATGATGAATTTACATGGTTGAAAGGAGCTGGTCTTGTCGTGATTATGCTTGGTGTGAGTCTATTTAATTGGTACAAGTAAGTGATCAGAGAAACCCAATACTCCTCTATCGTAGGCGCCCTTTGTTTCACTGGATTGGTATTTAACATCAAACGACTGTTTTCGAAGTATCCCACGATCTATTCTTAATTTTTCCAGCCAAAAAGTATTAACCAAGGCATCAAACAATAACAAATACCATACTCTGGCTAGTTTTCTGCCCGTTATAGTTTTGAGCAGCATCATAATGTTGGCCATAAATCTTTCACTGGAGTTTTTTTATTACATAAGAATCACTAATTATGTGTTTATGATCATTGCTCAAAGTATTTCTAATGTGTGTATTTTGCCATCAGGTATCAGAAGCTACATAAGGAAAAATTGGGTGTAGATGAGTTGGCAGGCTCTCAAGCCACTGTCCCTGCAAAATACATCATTCTTGAGGAGACAGATGATGAGGAAAATAGCCCTTGAGCATGGGCTTATGGCATCATAGGCACGCCACATAAGTAAAGATTTCTAACCTTGATAAACTACGGATAGTATAGTATGTTCTTGTTGATGGTACCATTTAGCTTTGTAGATCAGAAGTCTATTTTTCTTTTCCATTTTTTAGACTTGGATCAAGCAGATTCAGTATCCAAACGGACTTGAAGAAACCAAAA
Organism: Centrapalus pauciflorus; assembly: GCA_020465985.1. Taxonomy (NCBI): domain Eukaryota; kingdom Viridiplantae; phylum Streptophyta; class Magnoliopsida; order Asterales; family Asteraceae; genus Centrapalus; species Centrapalus pauciflorus. The sequence goes on from JAANYP010002881.1 coordinate 1,533,143, forward strand.
TTCGAACCGAGTAAATTCAAATTTTGTTTTTTGGTTTTTTTGAATCAAATTACAAGTTGGGGTTTTTCAACCTAACTGAAAATTTTAATTCGAGGATTATAACGTTTTTCTTTTGGTACGTCTTGTAAAATATCTTACTTAAGGGTATTTATAAACAATTTAGTTAAACCACTTGCACGTTGTTGGTGTAAGAAATCATGATGCGTCTGTTTTCAATAATACTTGATTATGTTTCCCATCTTTTTCAGGTTCTGCGAGACGCGTCGGAGAAACTCAAGGGTGCGTTGACAAATATACGCTATTTCATGCTTATTATTCACCGAAAGATTATTAGCTCAAATGATTGATGTGAAGTAACTGTACAAAAACTCCTATGTTCCACTGTAATTCTGTATATTATTACTGAAGAAGATGGAGGTTCATTATGAGTATGAACCAGCAGAGTGTACACTATTATATTGTGTTTTCATTCCAATAGGTCTTAGAAACGACACATAACTACAATTGTTTTACATGTATCGGGACATCATTTTTTGAATTCAAATTCAGTTTTGATACATGTTTAGGAATACCACTTCTTAAATTCAATCCAGTTTCGTTGGAGGAGACCTTTATAAAGTATATGCAGGTTTTTTCGTTCATGAATCATAATTACCATAAACTGTTTGAATGTCTATGGGTGATGATTTAGGGTGGTGTTGATAGTTGTGCTTAAACTCCGATGGCGCTCTCCATAACCATAAAATGAGCATCAGTGGTGGATGCATCATCAATTCATCAAAATGCATCCAAGAATACCTATAAACATGCCATTTCTGAAAGAAACTCTTCAACCTTTGCATCATAATCAAGGACTCAATGAGAATAGTGCTTCCAAGAAGAGAATCAAGAATGTTCTTTATTCCACAATAGGCTACAGCCTACAGGTTTAGTACTTGTGTACTTTCCAGGGAATGAACTTGTTGACAAGTTCTCTACCAAAAACAGGATAATAATCACTATCCACTACAAACAATAATACATAACCAGGTGAAAATATCTGTAGCCTTTTTGTTTTCTTTCAAAAAGCAAAGGGTTGCTTATTCTCAGGAAGAAATACCCTATACCAGTTTTAACCGAAACCTCCGAAGGAATTGCTATAATGTCCCCCCTTCCCTTTAACTAGTTCTTGTAACTTCATGGATAGCTTTGGCCAAGTACTCAACGTTTCCAGTTGTGACCCCTGCCATGCTGTATCGGACACATACACAATGATTAACTTTCAACCCAAAAAGAAGTGGACGTGATATATTGGATTTTTATGTGTGTTAAGTTACCTAATACGGCCATTGCGGGTCATATAAATATGAAATTCATTTGTCAAGCGATCAACTTGTTCAGGAGTCATCCCGCTATAGCAGAACATGCCAATCTGTTTAACGGTTTAACCATATAAAATATCATTATAGTCACATAGAACTGAACGCACTTGATATTTGATCCAACTGGAAGGATAAGATAGCACAATTACCTGATTAGTCACGTGTTCCCATGAAAGAGGGGAGCCTAACTTTTCAATGTTTTCCCGAAGAGCACTTCTCATTCCAATGATGCGGTCAGCCATACCCTGGAAAGTTTAAACAGTGATGATTTAAAGGAGTGGAACAATTGACATGCATAGTTTAATAAATCTATCATGTATTCAGGTGCATGTTATATTTAGAATCAGAGTTAAACAATGTGTTTACTCCTATCCCCTTTTTAAAGAATTTTGACTGTCTTTGACCTTGACTTCTTTCCAGGTTGTGTTTAACGAATCTTGTTTCTACACATGGTTATCTATAGGCATGGTTTTTTTTATTAATTTTGACTAGCTGAATTGTAATGATGATTGCTGTTTCACCGCCACATGCCATTTTTGTGTTGGGAGCAATTTGGACTCATTGCATAGAAGGAAGTACAAGTGACGAAGCAGAACTTCTTAGATCTAATATAATGTATATATCAATAATTTTTTTCCCTATGCAGATCTTTGATTATTGTGATGCAACAAGAGAGTTGTAATTAGATAAGAAGCTAAAACGATCATACGGGTCTTTCACTAGCAATTACATAAAAGGCTAATGGGACTTGAGAGTATGAGTACCTTGACTTCTTTGAGCCACAATTGCTTTAGACCTGGATCACCAAGGATAGTCGAAACAATAAGTGCACCATGAACAGGTGGATTACTGTACATGGGTCTTGCAAGTTGCTGCAATTGACTTTTCACAGCCACAGCTTGTTTTTCATCTTCACATACCAAACTGCAGAAGAAAGTTTGCATCAAGCAGAATATTATGAAGATCGCTTAATCCCCTCATAATGCACTCAAAAGAAAGCAGGGATAGGTAACTAAAAAAAAGTATGTGACCTTGTTATAATAATATGGTTTCAAGTATAAATATGAATTAAATGGTGGGGATCTGATTTTAAAGTAGGAATAACTTCAACGTATTTATAGATCTTCTTTACTTACTCACTGAAGGCAGTACATAGATTAATAGATTTGGTTCAAAATAATAAACCTCAAGTGCAATGGCATCATTGTAGTAAAGAGGTATGGCAAAGTTAATAAACATTCAAAGTAAAACAAGTGAACCTTCATATAACCATTTACATTAATCGAGTATTGCATATGTTATACATGTAAACTGTTGGATGTCTCGGTCGGTGTTTTATCATTATGAATGTATTCTGGTATTCAGTCCAAGCCCATTAGACCATATTATATATCAGAGGTTTGAGGGTTCTCACATTATGAAATAGAAATTTTTTCAACCATAAAGGCCAATTTTTTTGGGTCTTCACCACTGATGACACATGACAGTGAACATGTTTGCCATCTCTAAACCACAGGTGTGCCTAAACCTACCTATGACTTATAAAAGTGCTGTTGACATAGGATGCCCCTACAGCAGAAGATCTACCACTAGGTCATGTCTCTTCCATTGGAAAACCCTATGTCATGAAATTATAATAAGCAAAATGACATTTCTCTCCAGTATGAAGTTTGAGAAATAGATTATGATATATACATGACTACATGTACACTAATTTGGATATGTTAGTCAGGACAAGAGTGGACTGATTCTTCTCGAAGCCAATGGCCAGCCACACAAAAGGTTGAAGGTCTATGGACATAAAATATTAGTAACCATTTGTAAACACAGCATATTCATATATCTAACAAATAAGGGTGTCAATCGTCTGTGAATCCAATAAAAAAAATGAATAACTACATTAACAACTTCATAAGTAAAACCTTTTTAAACTCACCATTTCAACATGTGCAAAGATACTAAATGTTCTTTAAACATCAGAAGTCAATCCGTATGGGAAGGAAAAAAATGTCATTTTGCAAAGAAAGTTACTTCCACTTTAAAGAGAAGAAATGAAAGTTCTGAAATGACACATAGGTCCATACACACAAAGCAATAGAGAATCACCTAAGGCAACCAATTCTCTGGCCATAAAGACCCATATTCTTAGCATACGATTGAGAGCATCCTATCAAATGACCATCTTCAAGGAAAATCCTAATGGATCTTGCATCCCTCTCTGGATCGCCACTTGCAAAGCCTTGATAGGCCATGTCGAAGAAAGCAAAATGACCTTTAACCTGACGACAGCAACTTTAAAGACAATTTTTAAAGAAAAGAGATCCAAGTGTCAAATAAAGGCTAAACTTGCTGACCTTAAACTGGTAAGATATCTCTTTCCATTGTTCTACTGTAGGATCAACTCCAGTAGGATTATGAGCACAAGCATGCAGCAAAAAAAATGATCCATTCGGTGCATTCTGGGAAACAGGCAAGAAAACAATAACGAAATCAATATTTCTTTCCAAAAGATCTCTCTCTCTCTCTCTCTCTCTCTCTCTCTCTCTCTTTGATCCTTTAGAAATTCCATGCATCAAAGTTTCTTGATACCTTAACATCATCCATCAATGTGGCAAAATCAAGACCTTTTGACTCTGGATGGTAATAATGGAATGTCCTTTGTGGTACTTGAGCATCTCTCCAGATGTTATGGTGACTGAAATTCACATCATAATCCAGAAAATAAATCAAATCAGAAAATATAGACATCTAACGTTCAAACTTCTAACCATATCTGATATCTTATGTAAGAACTTTAGCGAAGATCGATGTACTTACTTGGACCAGGTAGGGACTGGAATATAAATCTGAGAATCAGGGGAAAACCGTTTCTGGAAGTCTGCAAAGAGTCTGCATGCACCAGTACCAGACAGAGCTTGTACAGCCGCAATTCGTTTATCTTTGATCAAGTCAGAATCATTCCCATAGGCCAACTTCAGTGTTTCCTCAACCATCTTGTTACTTCCTCCCATTGGAAGATACTCCCTGAAGGCAGGTATGATTAAGCAGGGGAACACAGAATAAACTCACAGAATATGCAAATAATGATGTATATTTCGATATCATTAGCAAAGTTAATGGCCATCAACTATTCGCTTGATTGGACAAATTATAAATTCGGTGCTTGTTGAAAAACAAGGTTGTGTACAGTATACACAGAAAAACTTGGATCCCTCTGCACCAGTCAAGTCCACAATTTCACAAAATTGATATAGCTTTTTCAACATGGTCAATAGCAAAATCTTGAAAAGATCATGGAACATATCATGATAACCAAAACTTCAATCAAGATACTTAGCTTCAGCAACCACACTTGAACAAAGCTACTGGGGATAATACTCCAAACATGCATCTAGTCAAACATATGAACATATCATGATAACGAAATATGGGTGTGATAATAACAGTCTGCCCAAAGTATACGGGATACCCACTAAGAAATCTAAACATCCTTTACAACCACTAAGAAAAAAGAAACACCCAACATAGCACATAAGCAACTGTACATGGTGTTGAAAAGCCGTTAATAACAAAAGAAACTTGTTATCTTTAAGAAAAGGTGTAAAAATAAAGCCAGAAGAATCAAAATGGTTACTGAGATTTAGAAGCGTAACAAGCATCGGACAACCAAATATTGATAAGTAGATATGCTAATGAACCGCCATATCAATGTAATCCAATCTGTGATGGTAGCGTTGTTTTTAAGCAAGATTTAGTTACTCCGTAATTCTACGCAAGTTTTTAGGCATCCAACTCTAGGAGAAGTTCACTGTGCAACTTTCTCTGCATGGGGGCCTGGGGGGGCATAAATCACTACAGCAGTGTTCTTATTTATTTGTCTCGGTTTCTTATCTCTAACCTGAAATTCTCAATAAACATTTGGAATAATGAAATTTAAAATCACATAAAAAATGAAGTCGGTCGTTTCACTCACATGTTCATGTTTCCAGCAATCCGTCTCTCTGCTTCTCTGACACATTCAAGAACTACCGGCTTCCCGTTATCATCACGATAAGCTCCCTGGTAATCCACCCATTAGGAAAGAAATTACATCTAAACTAGTCTCAAGGGTGAAGGAAAAAATGGGTGTTTGATTTCATCGACAAGAACCTCAATCCTTGGTGAAAATGAAAACAGAGACTTACAACGCCAACATTAACTTTATCGGGACTAGGATCTGCAAGAAAAGCTTCAGTCACGCCAAGAATGGGATCTTTGGGCGCAGGTTCAACGTTTTTCCACCAAGACGACATGGATCGCGAGCCATGTACAAGGGAGACCGAGGTCAGGGTTCGTCTGGTGATTGTTGTCCGGAGAGCCATCGATCGGAAATTGACGATGCTGTCGCTCTGTGTCTTGTGATCGCCTTCCGGTTGGCGTGGTCGTTGTTATATAGAGGGTGAAGTTAACGTTGCCGTTGCCAGATAGATAGAAATACTGCCGACATTGGGATGCGTAAATATAGGATGAACCCACCACTTTCACCTTTTCACTTTCTTTAATGGAAGAACCCTTCTCAAAGAATTTTTTTTGTTTTATACAGGGTTTATCATGGGAAAAAAAAAAAAAAAGACATTTTTACGTTTTTTGTGTTTCGTTCGTCCATGTTACTTTAATCTATAAAATATCTTAAGTTATTCTTTTCTTTTTGGTTTAGTGAAATTTGAACATTAGACCCCGGTTATAATTTATGAAGCGGGTTTTAGAAAACTGAAAAACCGGGTTCTAATGTCCAAATTTCACTAAACCATAAAGAAAATAACAACTTGAGTACTTTTATGGAAAAAAATAACACGGATAGACGAAAACACAAAAAAACATAAAAATATATTGGTTTTTTTTCATAATAAACTCTTTTTTATTAATGTACTAATTTTTTTTTGTTTTATATATTACTTTAAACTTCAAAATATATTATTAATGTTTTTTTATAGGCAACAGCAACAGATTATTAATTATATTTTATTTATGCCTTGTTTTTATGTGTTTGGACATAAATATTATCAAAGCAGCCTAAACGTACGAGGTTATCATAGGTTTTATTAGGTGTTATTTATTTTTTAAAATGTTAAATATTTATACAATCTTTTTTTAGTCAAGTTTTATATAGGCTTAACCAGGGTGTCTCGACTAGTCCAAAGCCTTGCTTTACAAATAGTCCGGAGTCATCACAAACGAGCCTTCGTGGCTACAAAGTGGTACATTATTTTGCTCCTACGGTCTGAACTTGGAACATCTAGGCATTTTCATCCAAAGAGACCAAGTTCTTAGCACTTACAATCCTTTGTGATTTTAATACGTATATATATCAAAACAAACCGTATTCAAAAAACAATATGTTAAATACCTTTTTTTAGTATTTAAGTTTTATACATAAATTATTTATAAAGACATCAATTGTTTTATCTGTTAAGATGATTTGAGTCAAGATTGTCTAAGATCTAGTAAGATTACAATAATTGTTTCATATTTCTATCGCAATAGAAATGTAAACGCATATATTAATACTTCTGGGCTACAAAATTGATATAGATTATTTAGTGGGTAATAAAATTAAATTATCGTTGGTATAATAAAAACTAAATTATATAGTAATTTTTATTTTCGGTTAGTCGTCCATCACTAAAAACGTGAACCGTAACCAAAACATAAACCGAATGTTTTTTTGGTTCAATTAACCTTAAAATCGAAACAATTTGTCAATAATCTATATCGGATTTTTGGTTTCGAAATTTTTTGATTGCCCTGAATGCCCCTACTCTGCACATGAATTGGTCAAAATTTAGGCTGAAAAAACAACAGCATGGCTCTAAAACTTGATCGATTAATTACATTTAACTCGACCACAGGAATCGAATTACACTGACATTGGGTCACTACACTAACAGATTTTATAATTTCACCATAAGTTTTATCTTTTATCACAATTAAAGGGTTGTCAACAGCCCTTTTTATTTTCTCATAATATTTTCATATATTAACTCGCTAAACTTTTAAGATTCCATTAAACATGGTGCAAAAGCGCGCATCAGAAGAGTTATTAATTAGCAAGAAATTCCCTACACACAACGAATTAAAGGAAAGTTCAATAATAGACATGATTACAATAGATTAGACTCAAGGCTTGAAATGACCCTCATTTGCTAGCCTGAAAACCTCGGCCTGAGCTGCTGCCACCTTGTTCGAGGCAAGTGCAGCCACGAAACTGTCACGAACATGGCTAGTTGTGAAAGGGAAGTCAATGTTGACCATGGAATTGAGCAAAGCAGCGGTTCCTTCACGGTATAATGCACTAATCCCATCGGTTCCGGTGTTGGAAAGTGCTTCTTGCAAATTCATGGTTGATCCGAATCCAGGAATGTTGCCTAAGCCAAAGGCTCGCCCAATTGTGTTGCTCCACCAAGTGAATAGGTCCGACAGCAACCCTGGGTGTGTCCTCCAAAAACTACATCATAAATCAAATTCTTTGTGAAGATAAAATCACACTAGTTTTATCAAACTCAAACTAAATTCCTTTAGTCTAAAACCCTCAAGCTAGACGATTAACCACAATTCAAAATTTAATATTTAATTATATTAACACGCCTTGAAACAATTATGATAGTATAAGCCCTAGTTAGATTTGATGTTGCGAATCAAATGTCATATATTGTGACGGTATAAACCCTATAGCCTGTAGTGTGGGTATTAAATGTTAAAATCATGTCATATAAAAGAATCAATTTCACAAAAATTGGGAATAAATTAACAAAAATGTGTTTTTAAAGGTACTTTCAAATTTTCAAACATATCCCTCCATAGTTAGGGTATTTTTATGATTTGACACATTTGTTTATAGTGTAAGACACATTTGTTTTATAGTCTAGGATTGATTCACTTACGTGCATGTGCCCCCAAGCCAGGGTATATTTGGGAATGATGGAGGTGATTGGACCGGGTCATCGGTTGCTGGTGGCTTAGTGGACGGATGATTGCCTGACCGCGGGGTGGTGGTCGGAGTTTTTGAGCGCGGAGTGGTGGATTGGGCAGGGGGAGGGTAGTGGTATCCGGTCGCCGGTGGTGTTGGGGAAGAAGGCTCGGTGGGTGATGGCGCCGGCGCTACAGCAGGTCCAGTAGGAGTGGAACTTGGCGGATTACCACAACTGCAACCACCACTCGGTGGCGGAGGGTTGTGATACTCGATGGGTGGCTCTACAACAGGTGGCGATGAAGGTGCAGTTGGTGTACCAACACCGCTGCTCGGAGGAGGGCTGTTTTGATATCCGGCGGGAGGTGATGGACTGGGATTTTGAGAGCCACTACCCGGTGGTATATCGCAGTTGGAAGGTGGTTTTTGTCCATGATGATGATGGTGCCCATGCCGGTGATGAACTGGCGGTGTGCTGCCGCCGCCTGACGGTGGATTGTTTTCTTGAGCTGGCGGTGGATATTGATAGGAAACTGCAAATACACATTTCAAATTCAAATTATCGTAGATCAAGAATCGGCGAAAGGGTATCAATTCATCAAATTCTGCACGCATTGCTCTAAAAAATCGAAACTTTTTTTTTTTACCAGCGGGTGGCTCATTTGCATGAGCCGGTGGTGGATATTGGTATGAAACTGCAGAAGAAAAACGATACAAAATTAACCACCTTAAACCAAGTTCAGTAAAAGGGTACGTAAGATTAAAGATTCCATTGCTCAAAAGTTGTAAACTTGTTTACCTGCTGGTGGATTGTTTGCTTCAACAGGTGGTGGATTTTGGTAAGAAACTACAAACAAACCACACAGATTTAATCAAGAATCAGCAAACTTAATTTATTACATTCCATCACATATAATATATACAAAAAAAAATTAAAAATGTTATGATAGTAATTATCCTAATTAAAATCTTAATTAACTAAATCCTGGATCTGTAATGTGGCTGAAAATGAGAAGTTTTTTTACCTACGGGTGGACCGTTTGCTCCAGCAGGTGGTGGATATCCATAAGAAATTCCTGCAAACAAACAACCATCATAAAATCAAAAGAAAGCATGATCAAACTAATTTAATTACACTTAATTAAAAGAATTCAAATAATATTTTTACCATCGGTTGGAGGGGGGACAGCAGTAACTGGGGATGGAGTGTAATAAAAGTAGAAGTTTTTTCCATCTTGAAACCTTGAAGAAGCTGCACACAAACTAGCAGCAAATGCCCAGTAAAGAACCCAAGTTTTTAGGGTTTTGCTTGTCTCCATTTTCTCTGACTGCAGCTTTCAAGATGGTGGGGTTATGATTGTAAGTCAATATAAATAGTAAAAAAAATAATTGAGAAAGAGAGAGAGAGAGAGAGATGGGTAGTATAGTAAATTAAACAAGGGAGTGAGGAGGCATGTGGTTGGTTGATTTCTTGATGTCTGCATTTAAGAAGCCATTCATTGCTCACTCCATTCTTCTTAAACATATTTTTACAAAGCTTTTGGCTTTGTCTCAACAAATAAATGTATAAACATATATTTTACTTTTTGAAATTTATAACTTGATTGACCTTTTCTTTCTTTTGATTTTCATATTGGATTAAAATATATTAACTACATCAAATTTTTTCAATTTCATGATTAAGTGTCTAAATTTTTTTTATTGTTTAAGTCTCTAAACCCTTTTTATTATTATTTAAATTCCTAAATTATTTTCGTCTTATTCAAAAGTGTATATTTGACTGGTTATCAAACAAGTTATATTAGTTTTTTCACTTGATTGATGTTGGAAAAAACTCACAATCTTTCTATATTATAGCGATTAAGTCCCTAGGCTTTTTGTTTTATTAGTTGTATTTTACCGGCAAAATCAGGTAGCCGGTCAAGAATATAATTTTGAATAAAACAAAAATAATTTAGAGACTTAAACAATTGAAAAAAAAAATTAAGAACTTAGTTGAGAAAATGAGAAGCATATTCAATTTTATTACATTTTTCTTTTAAAAATCTTTAATATATATCAGTTTTATTTCTTTTAAAAATCTTTAATATCATCTATAAACCATTTAAACAATATTTTTTATATCAATTTTATTACATTTTTCTTGAATTGTCCGACCAATCATCCTTTAAAAATCTTTAACATATATACACTATTCAATACATCACGAAGCATACTTTCTCTCTGTCTCGTATATTTGATTTATTTTAGAGATTTTTAATATAAATTAGGTATGATTTATTAAGTTTTGAAAATAATTAATAATAAATGCTGACCATATATTATATGATATGATCATTAATTGATTTCTTCTGGAGTTAATTTGTTTTAAAGTTATGAAATAAATAAGTAATTAATTCTTATCAAATACCCGTTACGAAAACGTTTGTAATAAATATTTTTCCAATATTTACACTATTTTATATATGTGTGTGTATTGGAAATTTAATAATAATAAAATGTTACAATAAAGTCAAAGTAGGATATATATCTAGCTTTTATGGTATTTATGTAACAAGAAAATTAAAGAAATAAAAAATGCAATGAAATTAAAAGCAGCATGGACAAAGTAATTCCAAAAATACTCAGTAATAATTATACTTGTACTGAATCTGTTAAAGAAATTAATTACGATATCATAACTCATACGTATAAAGTTATTATGACTTTACCAAAGAAGTTAAAATATATCATTATATAATTAAAGAGTTAATTAAGGTACAAAATGGAAATGGAAATTTCTAGAGGTACACATTGCGAATGTGGCATGCTATATATATAGTATATATTACTAGTTTTTATATATTAAGTTTACATGATTATACCTTAATAATGATTTTTTTTTTTTTGAGAAATTAAAAAAATGTCATTAATATTAACCAAAAAATATATATAATATTTAATAACTATCACATGTACAGGAAAAAAATGTTTACAATAAATATAAATAAATAATAATCTTATAGAGATATAAAACTGAAACTAAAACTTAAATATGTTAACTAATAATAGTAGCAGTTTAATTGGAACATTAATCATGAGTAGTTCCAAAATTTAATAAAAATATGTAATCATATTATTATATTTTATTAATAAATAGTCAAATACCATTAATTAATTAATTAATGATGACGCTTGCATTAAATATGTATGAAACCTTTTGAGTATCACGGTTGACTTAAGGGAAAAAGAGAAGATTTTGACAATGCATAATCCTATATATATATATATTATATGCATATTTAAAAGTTTTAAAATAGATAACGTGAAATCATTTGTAAACAAAAGTCAAATAAAACGTAACACATTGGTGATTTTGGTATCCTAGAATAGAATTGCATGAATATTATAACTTCTTCTTTTGTTATATATGACAAAGATGGAATAGAATTCAGTTTAATATATATAAATTTTTATTATTTTTCTTTTTTTATTAACTAACTAGCTTATATCCCACGTATTACGTGAATAAAATTTTTTTATATTCATTTATTACATTTATAGATTAAAATAATTAATTGTATTTATATTTTATTTTAAAAATAATAATGTTTATTTATTTTTTCATGTTAGTTATTTGTTTATGTTTATATATATTAGAATAGATTAATTGTATTTATCTTTTATTTTATTTTATTTTATATAAAAAATAATAAAGTTGTATTTATCTATTTATGTTAAAGATATTAGAAAAAATTAATTGTGTTTATCTTGTATTTTATTTTATATTAAAATAAGAATGTTATATTTATCTTTTTTGATGAAATTTATAGATATTAGAAAAAATTAATTGTATTTAAATTAAAAATAATAATGTTGCATTTATTTATGTTTATAGATATTTGAAAAAACTAATTTAACACTATGGGTTCCAGTAAGAACCCTTGTTACCGTGAGAACGTGAGAATCACTCCAAAATGCACAAATTTGTACATCAAATGCACAAATTTTAAAATTAAAAGTTTTACTTAAAATCATTATTAGTCTTAAATATTAATAATATCATAATTTAACACTAAAATTACATTCAAAACTTACATTCATTAAATTATAAACTATGCACAAATTTGAACATCAAATGCACAAATTTTCTTAAATGCACAATTCGTACATAAAATGGATAAATTATAGCATGAGATGCGTAAATTTTTACATGAAATGCATAAATATATCGAAAATATTTAATTTTAGTATCAAATGCACAATTTTATACAGTGGATGCACAATTTTTAGAGTGGTTCTCACGTTCTCACGGTAATGAGGGGTTCTCATGTGAACCCAATCCTATATATATATATATATATATATATATATATATATATATATATATTAGGGGTGACAATTTGGGCCTATTAAAGCAAACGGATCCAAGAGATCGATGCAAAAGACAAAATTTTAATATAAAATTGAAAATTTTATCACAAAACAATTTGTTAATGCATATTTTTTCTATAATTCAATTTTTAAAAAAAAATTATGTTATAGCTTAGTTTTTTATTACGAGCCATTTTGATTATTTCGTCCGTTTAATTGGCCCATTGGGTTGAAACTGTCACCCCTAATTTTTATAATTAGTATCTATAATATAAAAGTCTTTTCAAATACTAGTTGCGTTAGTTTGTCGTTATTTATCATTTTAACTTATTATAAGTTTTCGTAAATAATGTTTAGTTTTTTTAAGAATTTTGTCTCATATTTATATATTTTGATTTAAATTTGTTTTCTCTTTAATAAAAAAAAATATGATTTTTCACTCCGCCGTAACATGTGAGGAATAAAAAACCTAGTTATCATTAGGATTTATTATGAAAAAAAGCCAACAATTTACACGGTTTTTGCGTTTTTGTCAATTCATGTTATTTTTTTCAGAAAAATTCTCAAGTTAATTATTTTACTGGTTTTGTACAATTTGATTATTAGAGCCCGATTATAATTGATAAATTGGGTTTATAAAAAGTAAAAAATCAGGTTTTAATAATCAAATTTTACTAAACAAAAAAAAACATGAGAACTTTTTTGGAAGTAAATAATATGAAGAGATACAAAAAAACGTAAAAACAGATTGATTTTTTTTTCTTCAACATAAACGCTTATTATTATTTCATAACATGACATAAATATTCGTATATTGACCATAAATAGTTTAAAATTTAATTTCAGTAACATTATTATAATATTCTTTGAATTCATTTAATACCATGACACCATGAAAAAAATTCCAAAATTTAGTGTTATTTTAATTAAGATCATGTAATAATAGTTTGAGTACAGTATATGATAAGATTGTGAAATCCCTTCGAATTCTAAAATATTTAGGTGTACGTTTGGACTTAAGTTGTAATTTTTATCTTTTAATACCTAACTAGTTTATAACCCACGTATTACGTGGATATTTTTAATTAAATTTATTTATATAAAATGTATATGAGTAAAAATAAAAATATACAAAAATAATAATGTGTTTATTTTTTATTATTTACAGATTAAAAAATAGAGTATAGTTATCTTTTTTAAAAATATTAAATTGTATTTATCTTTTATTTTTTATAAGTTGTAATTATCTTTTAGGTGAACGTAGAGGTGACACGTGACATTTCATGTTTTCCTTTATTATACATAATAATAATGATTTCCACAACTAATTTGAATTATTACATTTGGATCTAATTATGATTATTATGGATAATAATTATACATATTTATTTTAGGTAAACATTAATTTTAAATGTTACAAAATCTAATTTATTACTTATTAATTAATGAAAAAAATAAAGTCAAATTTTAATGCAATTAAGTTAAGGTGTTAAATTTGGAAAAAGAGGTGGAAAAATAAATTTTTCTTGTACGGTAGAAGTGACATGTGACATGAATTGTTTTATTTTATTATAATATATAGGTTAATCAACCCATGTATTACATGGGTTGATTTAGAAAATACATATTTTTTTGTATTTAAATAAATTATTATAAAATTTATATATAATTAAAATAAAAAAATTGAAAGCTAGTTAAATTAAAGATAAAAAAATACCAGTTGTTTGATATTAATTGAAAAAAATATTATTATCTTGTATTAATAAAAAGAGATAATATGTGTTTGCAAGAAATGTTTCTTTTAATTTTTATTAACTTCAAATATGAAATATCAATGTAATAAACAAAAAACTTCAATTATGTGAATGTGTATATATTTTGAAAATGATAAAATATAAAAATGGAATATCTGAAAATCAAAAATCAAATTTATCATATTCACAATTGAAGTTTTATCAATTATATTTTAAATATTGTTAGCAAAATAATTAGCAAAAATTTTTAACTTTATTTACTACATTCTTTAAATTCAAATTTTTACATTTGAATTTAACTATGATCATTATGGATAATAATGACACATATTTATTTTAGGTAAATATCAATTCATTAATGAAAAAATTAAAATCAAAATTTAATGTAATTAAGGTAATGTAGTAAATTTGGGAAATGAATTAAAAAAATGGCATATGTATAATTATTGATTTTAATTAAGGTATAAGAGACATTTCATAAATAATTATGAGTTGTCATTAATCTGGACCATTGATTTCTTTCCATCCAATGGTCCAGAAACTTCAAATGATTTTGTTATTATATATAGTATAGAAATGTAGTTTTATAACAATTTGAATTTTGATCCATTCTTTGTAGTACATTCTATAAAACATAATTTAGTAAATTACAAAACACAAATCCAAACATCCGGTTAATTTTTTATCTTTTCATGTTTTTTTTATTAATCTATCTATCTATCTATCTATATATATATATATATATATATATATATATATATATAGGGAGGTTCCATTGATAACTTTTGTGCATCGAGGCACAAAAGAACCTCCACTGGCCCTTGGATGAAAAGAATGTGTGGGTTAGATCAAATGGCAAAATGGTAATTAAATAGAAAGTTTTATGCATTAAGTGCACATAATGAAATTCGCGGAGGGGTAAAACATGAATTATGCAATCGTTATTTAATTATTACACTTCCAAAATTAACAACAATAATACAAATTCAAAATATATCAAAATACATGCATATCGTTCATCTCTTCATGCATATCGTTCATCTCTTCCGAAAATAAATCATGCATATTGTTGATCTTTTCCAAAATCAAAATACATCAAAATACAAACATGAATCGTTCATACAAACATAAATCATGCATATCGTTCATCTCTTCCAAAATGAAGAGGGGGCTAAGAGAGAGGAGAGAGAGAGAGAGAGAGAGAGATAGAGGGAAAGAGGGAGTGGTTTTAGGAAAGAAGTTAATGGTGATTTTCATACCAAAATTAGCAATTGATTATCTTAAAAACATTTAAATTCAAAAATAATTTCCATACATTTAATATCCCCTAAATGCCCTTTGTGCACCATTGGTAGATAGTCTGATGCACAAAAGTTCTCAATGGTGCCTCGATGCACAAAAGTTCTCAATAGAACCCCAATATATATATATATATATATATATATATATATATATATATATATATATATATATATATATATATATATATATATATATATATAGAATATGGTTCGAGAGAGTACCACCATTATGCAGCGCACCAGAAGGTACCACCTTTAAAAGAATTTTTTTTAATATTTTTTTTCATAAACATGTTTTAATAAATATTATGAAGATCATATGTAAATTTCACATACATTCACATCTCCTAGCTCCTAAAAAATGATGTGAACACACACTTACATAATTTTGAGTATATGTGAACGTGCATTTATGTGATGCGTGTTTTCATGCACTTAGAGTGTTCGGATTTGCGTGAAATTCACATATGATCTGTATAATGTTAACTAGAACATGTTCATGAAAAAAAATTTACTTTTAAGGGTGGTACTTTCTGGTGCGCTGCATTAGAGGTGGTACTCACTTGAACTTAAATATATATATATATATATATATATATATATATATATATATATAGAGAGAGAGAGAGAGAGAGAGAGAGGATTGGGTTCACATGAGAACCCCTATATTTCGTGAAAACGTGAGAACCACTCTAAAATTTGTGCATTCACTGTATAAAATTGTGCATTTGATATACTAAAATTAAATGTTTTTGATAAATTTATGCATTTCATGTAAAAAATTACGCATCTCATGCTATAATTTATCTATTTTATGTACGAATTGTGCATTTAAGAAAATTTGTGCATTTATTTTATAATTTAATGAATGTAATTTTAGTGTTAGATTATGATATTTATTAAAATTTAAGACTAATAATGATTTTAAGTAAACTTTTAATTTTTAATTTTGTGCATTTGATGTACAAATTTGTGCATTTTGGAGTGGTTCATACGTTCTCACGGTAATGAGGGTTCTTACCGGAATCCAACCCTATATATATATATATATATATATATAGGGAGGTTCAATGGAAAACCAATATGCATCGGAAAATCTTGGAAAACTAAACTGTATCACAAAGTCATTAAGGATAATTTTGGAAAAATATAATATATTTAATTATTTGTAAAAAAATTCAAAATTTAAATGAATATATAATAAATCCCTTAAATCAAGGGTGCAGCCGAGAAATATTCTAATTACCAAAACAATTTCCAAATTTCCAAATTTCAATATTTCAAATTCCAAAACAATTTCAAAATTCCAAAACAAACTCAATCCTCCATGGAGTCCAGACGACGGTGCCACCACACGACCAAAGCCACAACCGATTCCAGACGGCGGCGCCACCACACAACTCCACCATATACCGTGGTGCACGGAACGAAGCGGTGCACGGATCTGTTGTGATGGTCGGCCACTGTTCTCAGCAGGCGGTGCGCGGATCAAAATGGTGGTGGTCGTCCACCTGTTACGGTGGTCGGAAGCTGGTGGTCAACTATGCATCATCGTTCGAAAGTCGTTTTTGATGCATCGTTCTTGACGGTGGCCAAAGCCAAAGCCGGTCCAGACGACAGCGGCGCCACACCACCATACTTCGTGGTGCACGGATCTAATTGGTGCACGAATCCATTGTGATGGTTGCAGTAGGTGATGCACAGATCGAAGTGGTGGTGATCGTTCACCTGTTGCGGTGTTTGAAGACCGGTGGTCCACATGGTTGTTTCTGATACATCATCGTCCTTATTGGTATTCTGGAAGTATGCACCATTTATTGAAAAATGATTAGTTCTGATGCATCGTTGTTTTGGAAGATAGTGAATTTTGATTAATCGTTGCTCTAGAAGACGAAGAAGATAATTTTATTTTGAAATTATTAAATTTGGATGTAGATTTATTTTTAAATTTAGAATTATGTATAAATTATGGATATTTTCAATTTAATATAAAAAGTAATGAATTTTTAAATTTTGGAAAAAGATATTATATATGCCCAAAATACCCTTATGCATATACTTTAAAATGCATCGTGATGCATTAATCAAATGACGTATATGCATCTAATCTAAGGGCTACGATCGGTTTTCCAAAGTTTTCCGATGCATGGAGGTTTTCCATTGAACCCACCCATATATATATATATATATATAGGGGTGAGTTCAATGGAGAACCTTATGCATCAAAGAACCTTGGAGAATCACAATGCATCGCTAGAAAAACTAAAATGCATCACGTAGAAATTGATGCATCACGCGGGAATTTGATGCATCATGTGGAAATAATGTAGAAATCGATGCATCATGCGAGAATTTGATGCATCACGTGGAAATAATGATGCATTACGGGGGAACTGTGATGCATTTTGTGGTGGTGAATGGAGGTTCTTCAAGGTTCTTCGATGCATGGAGGTTATATATATATATATATATATATATATATATATATATATATATATATATATGTATGTATGTATATATATGAATTTAGATATTGTATTTAATAATAACAAGTATATAACCTTAAATTGAATCCAAAAACACATCAAAGTGCAGCAAAGTACATCCTCTAAATTTTGAGCAATTAACAACAGCAGGAGTATATAGCTCTAGAGCAAAGAAAACGATGCATACGTTTGGGCCATGTAATACATATGATTAGTGAACGTATGTGAAACTTATTAGAACCAAGTCTTACAAACAGAGAGAATTTTTACCTGAAATCGAGATTGTTCTTCAAAGGAATCGATTATGAAGCAAAAAATCGCTAATTCTAGGGTTTGATTACAAGGCGCAGTCAGAGATGAAACCTGAGCAGGTAGGGAGCGGGCGAAGAGATAGGGGCGGAGGTGAAACCTGGAGTAGAAGGCGTAGTCAGATCCGGATCCGGCGCCGGTGTTGGTACCACAGACGAGAGCAGAGGAGAAAGACCAAGGCGACTGAATGTTAGGGGGCTAGCGGATGGAGAGCAAAGGAACCCTCTATTATATCAATTTCGTTTCTTTTAATTTTTTCAAAGAAAATTTACCTACTTTTAAAATCAGTCAGAATAGGTTAAAAATAGACCTTTAGTTACTAAACTTATTTCAGTCAGTAAAACTCTTAGTCACTAAATGTCATTTTTCTTGTAGTGGTAAAACTATTTATCATATAGAAAATAGAGTATTTTACTAATAAAATCTAGTGTAAATACATTATTATATGATGTAAGAAAATAAAAATAAATATGTATAATAATATGATATATTATAGAATTATATGAACATAAAATTAGGAAAATTAAAACGTATACGTAGTATGATATTGTTTTACTACAATATTTTATTAATAAGTTGATAATTGTTATACATGAGTTATTGACATCCGCGCGTTGCTGCGGGGTCTAAAATATTAATTACAAAAATAAATATAAAAACAAATAAATACAAATATTTTTCAAACAATTCAAGCAAAGAAACACAACTGAACAAACATTGAAGAGTGAAATTGAAAAGCCGATATAGATTCAAGAAGTAAGACAAATGATTCCGTTAGTCGGTTCTTATCATTGGTTTTCTAGATTTTGCAATTCTAAAATTACAAACAATGTCTTATTAAACCGGATCGGAATCAAAATTAGTTAATCAAATATGCATAACCATAATTTAAAATTTTGACATTGGTTATGTTTAATCGTCAATTTAAGTTATTGGTTTTACGATCAAATCAAATAAATTTATAATGGTAACGTCTCTAATGCATCGATTAGAGTTTGTCAACGTCATAATAGTAATGTTCGCTGTTATACATGATCATATTTAATAAAAAAAATCTAAATAGTAAATAGTTACATTTTAATTATAAAACAATTTCATTAAAAGTGTGTATTGTGCATCTGAATATAAAGTCTTTTTTTATACAACTAAACATAACATAATAGTTTCAAAAGGCAACTACAAACATAAGTATACTTAAAAACATAATTTTAAGTATGTAAAAAAATTTTGTAATAATAAATGTTAAAAGAGGACTAAATGAAAATTTATAAAAATAAAATGGCTAAATAAAACGCTGTGAGGGTGAATTGTGGAAAAATTAAATTAAAAATTAATAAAAATAAAACAATTTCATTAGAATTTTGTATTGTGCATCTGAATGATAAAGTCTTTTCAATACAATTAAACATAAACTACAAACATAAGTATAATTAAAATCACAATTTTAAGTATGTAAGAAAATATTGTAATAATAAACATTAAAAGAAGAATAAATGAAAATTTATTAAAATAAAAGGGCTAAATAAAAGATAACACTAAGATGAGGGTGTATTATAAAAATTGAATTTTAAAATTGAAAAAAATGGTCATTGATGGCTAAATGTGTGTGTGTATGTATATATATAATAATCACATATTGCAGGGAAAAAATTATTGATCATTCTTTTACATTAGATCATCTATATGGTACATGTGGGTGTTACTCAAATCCCTCTTTTAATTGGTTGATATGATACTTATCAAATTATAAAATATATAGTAATTATTTAATATATAAACCATAATAAATATACGAAGTGTTTGGTTTGCAGATTTAAAGGGTGATCTAAAATTGCGGTATTTTATAAATATTGTCTTCTTTTGTTATATGAAATCCTTGGTATTAATCTTGCATCACAAAACCCACATAAATTTCATTTTCTAAATTACAGTTATACTTATTTATTAATTTAGAAAACCATACTCTCACAGAACAACCCTTACCCTACCTCACCTCAGCGGCTCAGCCCACCCGTCTTACCCCTACCCCATATCATCCACCCCACCCCGCCCCTACCCTATCTCATCCACCCCACCCTATCTCGCCGCTACCTACCTCATCCTTTCCATACCCTAGTTACTTATAACTATGCCTACACTTATCTTACCTTACCTTAATCCACTCACTTCATGTTAACACGCATTCACCCTATCTTACCTTATATCACTCTACCAAATGATTACTTTCACTCGTCCTACTTTATCACACCTACCTCATCAACACATCTATTCTAGCATATTTACATAATCTAACCAAAATTATTACCTTACTCATCTACGCTACCCTGCTGTTATCCACCCTAGCCCACCCCTGCCCTTCCATCTTTATCTTTACTTTGCCTTAACTCACTGCACCCTTACACTACACTACCCTACCCTACCTTACTCATATTATCCTACTTGTCACACTCGGACCTACCCTTAACTCCACCCACTCCACAGTCCACTCTATCTTACCTTCGTATCCATGTTATTTTCAACAATGATATAATTACAATTAAATAATTGAAAGTCATTTATGTTATTTATCATTACCAAAACATACATTAAGCATAATTTTTTTACCCAGGGTATTATTCATAAGTGGGTTAACTAACTTGCCATTCTCACATTAACAATGAAAAATAATTTATAAATGAGGTTTTCTAAAGTGTACTAGAGAGAACTCTTGTATTATTAATTTTTTATTACACTACCGTGTACAAGAGAAAACTTTTGTAGAATACTATCTATTGATGAGTTATGCTAACATGTGTCATTGTATATTTTATTGGTTATATGTAAATTATATATTATTGAAATGTTTACATATTGTAATATTTATTGAATTAAAATTTATTTCTTCAAATTCTATTAATTATTTGACTTTCAAAAATTTATAGTTAATTGTAGTTATTATAGTGTTTGGTTTATTATAATTTTAGTAATATAAAATTGTTACAATAATTAGAATCTTTAGTTTATTGCACTGCCTGGATGATATTCTTTGTGACAGTTAAAAGTTAAGTTATTTTATATTCGATTCAATACAATGTTTGATTAAGTTGATTTGTTTATTATTTTAATTACTAATCACTACATTATGAAAATTTTTTAACAAAAAAAGTATTGGCTTTGTCATATGTTATTGCTATTTTTTGTTAGTTTAATATTTTATTTATTTTAATAATTACGATATACGATAAATGTGTGTGCACGTTTGGTAGCTTATATCATGTGATCATAATATTTGGTTAGCAATTGGCTGTTCTTTTCACACCCTTTTCAAATTAATCACAATTTATTATTTAATTTATTTTAGTTTTCAGTTTATTGTAGTTTTATGTTTTAATTATTTATTATTAACTTATTTATAAAATGGATATGACTTCAGACACATCCATCATCCGACAACAAAAATCACTTTAGACGAAATGTATTAATTTTAATTTATTAAATACTGTAAGTTTTATCTTAATGTGATATTTAATTACTCTAACTTTAAAGCTTTGTCCATTTTGATTTATTTAAATATAATAGATATTAAATACTACTCATGCTATTAGGGACTCTTTTAGGTTTTTTTTTATATCAAAGTTTGGTATTGAGTTTTTCCGTTTATTAGAATTACAATTACATTAATATTAATTTATTGGATCACTTTTAGGTTATCACTCATTTTACATGAAATCACTTAGAAAATGAAAATATTACCAAGGAAACGCCCAACATAGTTTGAATGAAAGACCCCCAATGTCCTCATTTCTTCTAACTACTATAAGTAATGATTTGAGGTAAGAAACACTTTGATATAGGTTTAGGTTTTGAATGAACAAAATTGAAGATTAATGTTTGATTTATTAATGCATGTCTTAAATATATTTAGGAAGCTAAATTGAAGTTTGTTCAAGCATTATACCAAGTTTCAGCCTCTAATTCAACTCCTAGGTGTGGATTTGAGTTTTATGTGTATTTTAGTGTGTGTATTCATAGCTTTAAGAATACATACTTGTATTTGGTACAAATTTTCCAAATAAAGGTTTACAAATAACTAAATGATGTTAGATAAGTATTCTACATGAGATATATGTAGTTTTTATGAAGTTTATTACATGAAAGAGGCTAAAATCAAAATATATGAAATCTCCGAAATTCTGAAACTGGAATTTAGAAATCTTGGATCAGTTTGGGATCCTAATTTCAGATTTGTAAGGGCTTCGAACCATACGAGATTCGAATCTCGCATCTCATGCGAATTTCAGATGGAACAGATGCACAAAATATCTAAGGCTTGAATTTAGGTTTTTTCCTTTGAATTTCGGATCTTGTCTAAACTTCGAACCCAAGGGGGATCCGAAGTTGGACACTTAGTGATAGAAAATTTTACAGAAATTATTATACTGATCAAACACTGATATTGGACAATATAAATGATATATCAGGTTCATTGTGGTATTATTTAACGCACATTAAGACATCTAACAATTAAAATTCGATACGATAAACACAAAGTGAATGGAGTCAAACTAAAGTAAAGTCTATTAATAATAATATTGTGTTGTTTAAGACCATGTGGATATTTCCAAAACATCATTGTAAAAGAAATCTCTGTGAGTAATAGATTAATATTCCTACACTTGTCTTTGCATTTGCATACTCATTTATACATGATGACTTTTTCCTGTTGCTCACATACATTTGTTGGTACTCTATTATGTTTTATTGTTAATTGATGTATATTTGTACTTGACATGTGATAAACATGTAACCAATTGTTCTTTAGAAGTGCATCTTTTTTTAACATGTTTTGACATGGTGATAGACTCATACTCCAGTGTGACATGAGCTGAGGTTAAATAGATGACCACTGTCGGGAACTGATCATGTCATAGACCATTTTAGCTAGGTTGTGCATCCTAATCGCTATTTATTTGAACGACCATACATACGACTTGTGTCTTGGGATCTGTGCTCTCTGCACAATGAACTAAATGGGTTCTGTGCCCTCCGCATGAAGGAGGAAACAGTGCTAATATACATACATACATTCTTGTTTGCATTACTAACTTGTTGTATATTTGTTCTATTATCTTACTCCGCATAAAGCTTATCTCGTTGTTGATCTTTTTTTTGGAAAATGAAGTCAATTGATGTGTATTCTACTCGAGGACCACTAGAACTTTGGCAATAAATAGTTTGTTTATTCCTAATTTGGATGTAAAAATCTTGTTTAAGACAATGTAGTGTGTATTCATGTCCTTGTAGACCGTATGTATTACTTTGTACTTTAGAATATGACTTGTATATGCTATTAATTATGTTTGTATCTTAAATTACTGTGTTTCATGTTGGATTATATCTTATCGTGAGTGTGATTGTATGATAATTATATGAAAGGATGTCTCAACATGTTACTTTAAAATCTTGTAAAACACACAAAATAATGTGATTTTACATATATAGACTTAAAATGTTATTTTATACCTGTTTATTTAAATAAGTATTATTTTATTATCTTGACCGATAACGATGAGTATTTTCTTGAAAGACAAAATATTAATATAACTTAAAACAAATATACACGAATATTTGCCAAGAGCGGATAAGAAGAAAGAACATCATGAATGACTTTAAAATGTTTGTGCAAAAGTAGATTTGACCACACTAAACAAGAGAAACCATATCCATGTGAAACAATAAGCTTAAAAATCTTGTTTGTCTACTGAAAGTGAGTTTGTTGAACAGAAAGAAGACAACATGACACGAAACTCCAAATAGTCCTTACATAAAATCTTATGAAGATGTATTTTTCTAAATAAAAGAACATGCAAGGCTTGTTTGATTTGATTTTATATACATGCATTCAGGGGTAGATTTACGTAGACGTTTTAGGGGTCAAACGACCCCAATTAATTTTTTTTCGTGTGTTATATATATTTTCAAAAACAATTTGATCCCCTTTTTAAATAAAGAACCCGATTTTGTTCTTTAGAAAAACACAAGGATGATTGTTTTTTTAGAGAATTTGTGATAAAATTCGCTAGATAGTTGAGCTCTTTTTATACTTTTTGGAACAATCTAATGATTTATAAACAACCTTATGAAAATATAAAAAACCAACCTTTTATAAAATTTGTTTCTGGATATGCATTTATGTCATGTATTTATGGCATAAAAAATATAATATATTGATATACTTTATCTATTATTTATGTCATGTATTTATTTATGGCATAACAAATATAAATATATTTGAAAAGAGTGTTTGAGAAGAGGAAGGGCCGCAGCCCGATCCCAAAAAATCACCGAGATAAAAAATATACTATTAAAAGGGTAACTAAATGACACATGACATGCTCTCATTGAATTTGTCACATGGCATGCTCTCATTAAATTTGCCACATGTCACTCTCTCATTTTGCCACGTCATTTACTGATTTTATATTTAAATTTTTAAGCAAATTAAATTTATGTAAATCTAATATGGATTAATTTAATAACTAACTAACTAAAATTAAGCAAGTTTTATTATTCATATAATTATTATATTATACATATATATATATAAATATCAATTTCTAAAATTAACCCATGTAATACATGGGCAATAATATAGTATTATATAATTTGAAATTAAAGATGAAATATATTTCAGTTAAATAGTTTTACAAAAATACCCCTTGTTACTTAACATGATAATTAATAAAAGAAAAAGAGGCATGATAAATGTTTATATGTGTCGTAAAACCTTAAAATACAACTCCATTGTTGGGCGGAGAAATCAATCTGCATCCATCATAGATTTCATCGACAAAACCCCCTCTTTCTTCTTTACTTGTACTTCATTTCCTCTCTCGCTCAATTGCTACGCCTAATTTCTTCAATAGTTTCGAGTGAGTTGCTGTGTTCCAACTACACTCTTCTTTCTTGATTTTGTTTCATCTTCCGCACTAACAGCTTGGATCTCTGTTTCAGTGTAGTCGCTCGATCCATTGTTCCTAATCTTATGTTGCTGAATCTATAAATGATCTATGCCTGTACTTGTGTGTTCTTTTTTGCAGATTTTGATACAAGACATGGATTCCGCCGCTATGACATTTTGCAGTAAACCAATCTCCTCTCCTCCGGTATGTTTAGCGACTGTTTTAGCAAAATTGTATTACAGTCTGTATGTTTTTGTGTGCCGGAGCATTAGCATGTGTGTAGACAGACAAGTACTCGTAGTTTAATCTTGGTGGATTTTATGTGTCATGTCTTATTATTGTGCGTCTTATGTGGTCGTAATTTGATGAATCTCTTGCTCAGGTTGTAGTTTGTTCGTTTCTTGATGCTATTGGAATGGTTTTGGCTTGTTAGACATCTTCCACGAGTGTTTTCCTCATTCAGAAACTTAATTGATGTACTGATAGCTATTTGAATAAGATGTGGGTCGAGATCACTATCTCTACAATTTGTTCTTGCCTTTCGATACCTCTTAAAGAAAAAAAATGATCTACTGTTTGTGAAATTGATAGATGGATTCTTGCAGAGGAATTCCGATTTCATGAAGAGGACTCTCATTTTACCGTTTGTTGTGGCCTTTTGATCTCTACAATTTGTTCTTGCCTTTCGATACATCTTAAAGAAAAAAAATGATCTACTGTTTGTGAAATTGATAGATGGATTCTTGCAGAGGAATTCCGATTTCATGAAGAGGACTCTCATTTTACCGTTTGTTGTGGCCTTTTGATAACTCTTAAAAGAAAAAAAACAACACTCATCTAGTATGTCTGAGAATTGCTAAATAAACACTTATTGAACATCAATCATTTGATTAGTCATATTTGATGGCTGCTAATCCCAGCCCCTTTCTTCTGCAAGAATCCATCTAGCTGAATACTATTTTTTAAGAATAAAAATTAAGGTGATTCCCTATTAAGTGGTAAAAAAAAAATCCAAAAGTGATTTAACCTTTGCTAAGTAAGTTGAAAAAGGAAGACTGATGTAACTTGGGACAAACCAAAAACCAAAAAGCTCATATACCATGGAACAAAGAGAGTCCTATTATTTGATGACTAGAAATTATGATGTTAAGATATCCATGTAAGGTTTTTACGTTATTTCTTATATTCCTGCCGATATTAAATAAGTTGCATAATTTACGGGTTGAGTGTATAAACAATAAACTCACAGCTATCCAATTATTGTTTCAAGAAATATTATCTCAGTATTTAGTTTTGTCGTGTATATTGTATATACAAAGTTGTTTATTGGTTTAGTGCTCTGTCAAGTTTATTCTTTATGAACTTGCATGCATGCATGTATGTTAGAGTGACTGTGTTTGGCTTTCTACTTGTACAGAATTGTCTACCGGGTGAAAGAATTTTCATTGGCATCTATATTTTTCTGATTAGAACCATTCACATATGATGTTTGATGCTAGGGCTTATTCATCGGAAGGTCTAGTGGAATTAAGAGCTCCCAGTGTAACTTCTTGGTTGGAAACAAAGTGAGCTTTCCTAGGCAGAGAGTTCAGATTTCTCAAAAGGCTCGAAGATCGGGGAAACATGAGGGAGCACTTGGTGTTGCTTGCCGTGCAGAAAAAATTCTGGTGGCAAACAGAGGGGAAATTGCAGTGCGAGTGATTCGAACTGCTCATGAGCTGGGGATTCCTTGCGTTGCAGTGTACTCGACTATAGATAAGGATGCGCTTCATGTAAAACTGGCTGACGAATCAGTTTGCATAGGGGAAGCTCCCAGTAGTCAATCGTAAGTTAACTTATCTTCACCACATACAATAATTGGAATGATTAATTCAATGCAGCTTCATTATGACTTGTCATAGCAACGCACTAAACGCCCTAAACTCTATTCACCATTTTATTGGTTTGAAGAGGGAAATGGTCCTATCATGATGCTTGTTACAAAGTGCTTTATTGTACCTTGTCCTTGTGATGTCAGGCAGTTAGGATGTAGTTTCTGCATGAAAGATGCCTTCCATGGATCGGGGTTTCATGATTTTTCTGATCTTTTTGCATTCTGTTTGAAGAGGATGTCATTGGTCTTATGCTCATTGTTTATCATCTGCCTCATATTTATTCCGCTACCTTTCCTATCTACTGCATCAGATTCTGCATGGTTTATCTGCAAGCTACCTTGTAAAAATAGTTACTAATTTAGTCAAGGTAAATGTTTGTGTCTAAGTCATCACATTGTATGGTAAAAGGGTAGTCTAGTACTTAGATTCTGCTATCAAGTACCCTTGAATGTTTCCCTGCTGGCAATAGTCAATAGTGATCCAGGAACCTAGACTTTCGTAGCGCATCCACCTCCCCCCTTAAAAGTTGAAATAGAAAAAAAAAAAAAAAGGGAAACTCTAGTTTTGATCTCTCCTTAGGTGACATGGTTGGGTGAGATAGTTAACTGGTTTAATGACAACAAGAATATTCATTAATTGTTGTTTAAAATCTGTAAGTTTTATAAGCAGTAGAAGTTCCAACTATTGTTTTTACCATGTGTTAAAGATGAAAAAAATATGATCTATACAGTTCTCTACACATAAAATGAATAGTGGCCAGTGGCTGTATACATTTCGAGTACTATTGAATTAAGTCATGCGGTCATGCCTCGTTATCTGGTTAAAGGTGTCTGAACATTGATGATAGCTGAGGATGCTTTACACCACGGCACCTATTTGTTGGTTATCTGAGATCAGAAAACTATCATCATCTATTCAATGGAGAATGAGTGTCTGTATATACTCGTTCAAATTGATATACTTATTTTTATCATTGGCATCTCCACTTGATTTCTGTTATCATGAGCACACTTTTTCTTCACCAGGTACTTGCTGATACCCAATGTCCTGTCTGCTGCTATTAGTCGTGGATGTACAATGTTGCATCCTGGTTATGGTTTCCTTGCTGAAAATGCTGTTTTTGTCGAGATGTGCAGAGAGCATGGGATCAACTTCATTGGGCCAAATGTAAGTAATTTATCATCATCAACAGAAACTGATGGTGCATCTTCAGTTCAAAGACATGTATTCTGGTTGGCAATTAAACTTATAGATGATGATACATCATCGTTCTTTTACAGTTTACTTGATACGTAATTTTCAAATTTCAAGTTCTATGCAACATGAGTAAAGTACTGTTGCGAGGAGGGCATATGATCAATTAATAGAAACAATGGACGAACTAAAACAAGTGAACAATGAAAATATACTCCAATATCCTTGCTTTTCTATCAATCTATAATTGTAAAATTTGTTTATTGGTTCTGGTAACTATGTCCTCTACTCTCTAAATCATGTGTATATGCAATTTTATCAACCAAGTATTTATAGTTACTGTTGCTGTTAGTTGTGACTTTAATTCAAAAAAGTTGTTGTAATACCCCAATGGGTAAGGGGTAGGAGCCTTAGCTTGTAAATAAGGGGCTCCCCCATCATGTGTATTCATTCATTTCACATGGTAACTATGTCCTCTACTACTTTCTAAATTTATCTCAGATGTTCTCTCTAATTTCTCTACTTAATTCTTAACAGTTGCAAATGTCAAACTGCTAAATTTTCTAATACAGCAATATATCTGGGTTGTTTAATGTTCCTCTTTGCAGCCTGACAGCATTCGTGTTATGGGGGACAAAGCAACTGCTAGAGATACCATGAAGAATGCTGGTGTTCCAACTGTACCTGGAAGTGATGGTTTATTACAGGTATTTTGTATACATTTACTTGGAAATATGATATTGAATTTCTTGTTGCCAAAGATCAACTTTTTCTAGTGATTAATTTTTATTGTTATGATAGAGCACAGAAGAAGCCATCAGGCTTGCCGATGGGATTGGCTTCCCTGTGATGATTAAGGTAAGCTGTAATATAATTTGTAAAACTGATGCATATATTTGTTGATATAATGTATGGGAGCATCGCTCATGCACATCCAAATGCATATCAACTTGCAATTTTAGGATCACTTTTATCCATTTCTATTGCACAAATGTTTGTTACATGTTACACACATCCTGTAGTTATAGTCCCCGGTTCTTCCTCCATGCCTGGATAAAATCTGTCATATTTGGGAGGACTCTTATGCTGTCCTTATTCTTGATGAGGAGAAGAAGTAGATAACATAGAAATATCCTTGCAATATATTTTTAGGCAGTGGGATTATTTCCTACATTAGGGCTTCATTTTTGAACATCAAAATTTTGGTTGTCATAATTTATGGATATGGCCCATGTGGAAAACAAATAAATTTCACACTACCACAGGAGCAATCATAAAAAATCAAAATGTAAAACAAAGTTTTGCACAGAAAAAGGACGCCTTATGTTGTTATGCCTATCAATGGGTTGGGTCTTGATCTATAACTAATTTTACCCCAGGTATTTATATCAACCAACAAAGCAAGAAAGTGATCGATTGATCCAATAACCTATCGTATATTCGACCCATTTTAGCTGATCAATACTTTAAATATTGGTACCACCCCCCCACCCCACCAAAAAAAAAAACACACAGCGAAACGGCCAAAAAAAAAAAAGAATTATGTCGAATCACCTCTGTTTTCAAAGGAAGACGGGTGACTAGATGCGGGTTTTCTTTGATAGAAAGGTTACCAGGTCACTTATAAGTGTTTCATGTTCTGAAGGCTACAGCAGGTGGCGGAGGTCGTGGAATGCGTCTTGCAAATGAGCGTGAAGAGTTTGTGAAGTTGTTGCAGGTATTTTACAACTTACATGTTAACCACATTATAGCCATTTGCCTTTCTCTTTGTGTTTATAATATTTTCATACAGCAACATTTTGCGAGTTCCATGTTGTATGAGTTCACATCCTGCAACCAACTTTAATTAATGTTGCTTGGACAATTGTTTTTGACCATGTATGGTGCTTCATTCTTGTTGACAAACACTAAAGAGATCTTTGGAATTATGTCTTTGTTGCCTATATTATTTCTCTAAACACGTTATATCCTTCTACAACTTGAAGATTATAATTTTATATGCCATGACAAAATAAGTGCTGTATATTAAAATTTACGAAAACAATTTTCCTCGCTAATTCCCCCCTGACTTGGAAGGAAGGTCAGAATAGATGAATGCCCTACAATATCAACAAACTAATAGTAGATCTACATATTTTGCGTGCTAAGTTGGCACCTTCACTGATGACATATTGACATCTATTCATTTACCAAGGAATTATATAAAAACTTGTTGAATATATTAATGATGTTTGCATAACCTCCTTCAATATACAAAACTTTTTTGAACTCCCCTCCACATTATAAAGTGCATACAATGCGAGTCCGACTTTTCAAACCTATGCCACTAGTTTTTGGTTTATTGTACCTAGTACCAATCACTTGGGAAAGAAAACTTGACCGTAATATATCCATTGGGGCATTGCCATCTTGTAGTTGCATGTCAATTGTCATATTCAAAATTCTCTCATATTGATTATGTTTCTAAGAGTTCTCTTTTAATTTAAAATTTTCTTTAATAGCAAGCTAAGAGCGAGGCTGCAGCTGCATTTGGAAATGATGGTGTTTATTTGGAGAAGTATATTCAAAATCCAAGGCACATTGAGTTCCAGGTAATCTGTCTTTTGTAATAGTGTTGCTGCCATGCTAAGTTCACCTTGATCACTAATTTATTACCCACTCAGTTTGGTTGGTAGCAAGCCCGATTACATCCATTTTGTTATACTGGGTGCACTTGCTGGCTGCGTTATAAATGAAGGACAATTGCTGCGTTAAAGGTTCATATAATCATTAAAAAGACACTGAATTATTTATGAGTTATTACAGATTAGAGGAAATATAATGGGGGAAAACATAGTGTACTAACTTGGTAATTTGTGAAGTTTCTTTTGCTTTTGCTACCTTCACCTTCACCTTCACCTTCGCATACACGTTCCTTTATGTTGGTGTAGTGTTTGAATATGTACTTGCTCTTTCCATATAAGAAAGTTACTTTTGAGTGTTTACTTACCAACTTGTTGAATTTCTCACTGTGTGTGACACGCTTGTTCAGGTTCTCGCAGATAAATATGGAAATGTTGTTCATTTCGGAGAGCGTGACTGCAGTATTCAGGTACAGCTGTTCTTACATTTACCCTGAGATGAATGTTCCTATGAGCTCTATAAACGTGGCGATATATAAAAGAAAATTTTGAACAGCATTTTATTAAATGAGATACTAGCTAATCAGAATACACAAAGTTCAATAGAAAAATTATGATATTTAGTGCCAGAAATCAGCATTCCGTAAGTACGTGTAAATGACAACGTATGAACGTTCCTGCCTGTGCAGAGAAGAAACCAAAAGTTGCTTGAAGAAGCACCCTCTCCTGCATTAACCCCAGAGCTGAGGAAAGCCATGGGCGATGCAGCTGTTTCTGCAGCAGCATCAATTGGCTACATTGGTGTTGGTACTGTAGAGTTTCTTTTGGATGAAAGAGGTTCATTCTACTTCATGGAAATGAACACTAGAATCCAGGTCAGTTGAAAATTCTATGGACATATGTAGAAGTGAAATATTGTTAAGTTCATATCGTTGTAACTATAGTCACCCTTTGTGTGGGTGTGTGATATTTTAAATATAGGTGGAGCATCCTGTGACCGAAATGATATCTTCGGTTGACTTGATAGAGGAGCAGATCCGTGTGGCTATGGGTGAGAAACTCCGCTATACGCAGGTACTCAATTGCTTGGTTCTTTTTTTTTTTGGGTATCAAAATATTCTTTTTATATTGATTTATTGGAACGCCTATCACAGGATGATATTGTGCTTAGAGGACACTCAATTGAATGTCGTATCAATGCGGAAGATGCTTTCAAAAATTTCAGACCTGGACCAGGTATGCAATGTCATCATTGGTTGAGTTCATTTTCCATTTGCAATGGATGTGGGCTCCTAGGCCATGCCCCCATAGTAACAAATGTTAGAGATTTGTTCGAGCATTTAAAGAGATAAAATGGGTTTACATGGTCATGGTTTTATATACATAATCTTGTACGACAAGAGCCAAGAGGCTAGTTTTATGAAGTTGAGTTGTACTGACTAGAACAAATGTTACAAAATAATTCAAGGTAGATATAGAAAGTGTCATGCTTGCATGTATTATTGTTGTATTTTTTTCATCGCTACTTATAGATGCTTTTGAATCAGTTAACGAGTTTTTGATTCCTTTTCCTAATACCAGGGAGAATAACATCGTACTTGCCATCTGGAGGTCCGTTTGTGAGAATGGATAGCCACGTTTATACCGATTACGTCGTTCCTCCAAGCTATGATTCTCTACTTGGAAAGGTTTGTAATCTCTTGCATGTTGTCGCGTTTCGAAACCTAGACAGATTCCGAAAACTGCCACACCCACTAGATGTCTGGTTTGAGGGTTTATTGTTTGTCTTTAGATATGAAAGATGGTATGAAGACAGTGCTCCTTTCTTGTTAGTATGAACAGTCTTGGTTGAAGCATGCCAGTTACTTATTTGGACATCAGAATGGCTGCACAAACATGCTAGAAGTGTTCATAAAAAAACAAATTTATAGGAGTGAGTGGTAATGACATATTTATATTGTCTGGATTAATGACTCAGTTTTAAGCTCAAGGCGGTACTTGGACAGCAACTGTGTTGTTGATTATTAGCTTAAAAATAGCAATCACTTGAAAATATATATCAATGGTAAATCTCTGTGCACCTTAAGCTTAAGTGACAAAAACAATGGTTAAAAATTTAATCCAATCATAAATCTGTTACGGCTCTGTGTGGACTCAATTAGCCTCGTACATGGTCAATCATACAATTTGCTGGAAAATTTGTTCCAGAGCTGTTACATTTTAAGTTTGAATTAACGAAGTATTATGTCTTATTCTACTTGAAGAGTCAACATTATTGGGTAATTTTCACCTCTAACCCTAACTTGTTGCTCATGGTTTTAGCTTATTGTATGGGCCCCAACAAGAGAAAAGGCAATTGAACGCATGAAAAGGGCTCTTAGCGATACTGTTATCACAGGTACATTAAATGCCTTTGTTATAGAGATGTAATTTCCACCACGAATCCACGATTCATTCTTGTGTGTCCTGATTTTTTTCTCAAGTTTGCTCTCCATGTTCACAATATGAGTTTGGTCGATCAAGTCTTCTTTGTTGATGAACCACAATCATCCATTTCTCTCCTTGTATATCTCAATGCCATCTTTAGGGATTTTTTTAGAGATATTTATTTTTCACTATTTTACATTTTCAGGGGTTCCAACGACAATCGAGTACCACAAGCTAATACTTGACATCGAAGTAGGCAACTTGTCATGTTTTCATCTTTTTCTTAAATCTTCGTATTGCCATTATTATATCTTTCTTCATTTTATATCGTCAGGATTTCAAGAACGGAAAAGTTGATACAGCTTTCATTCCAAAGCACGAGGAGGAGTTAGCCGAGGTAAGGAGCTGAAATACTAGTGAAAATTCCACCACCTTACTTTTTGTTAGAAATCTGTGTTAATTTAGTTTGATAATAATATAATGAAATATAGTGTCTGCAATTATAAAATATTCAGAGTATGATATTCAAATTAGTATTCTATTCATGTTGAAGGAGTAGGAATACAAAAGTTCCAAATTCAGAATCCATGAGTTCTTAGATCTGGTTGATTATCTTTTTATGACTATGCTTGCAGCCACAACATTTGATTACGGCAGCTGCTGCTAAAGAAGTCTTGAAGGCTGTAGCTTAAAGAGTGGTTACTTTGGCGGCTGGCCCACATTTTTATGTATGCAAAAATGTTACTTTTTGTCTTAGACTCTTAGTCGTTGGTCCCCCAAATGTCTTGAGATAACTTTCAAGCTGTGTTTGATTTTTTGAGGGTGAATGAGTTGCACTGACAATTATCGAACTATTCTAATCACACATAGTTTTCGTATCCAGTAGAATCTTATTGCGTGCCAAGGTTCCTTTGATTATGTGAATTCCATTACTCTTATTGTGTAATGGTATTGAGTTACAACATATTAACGTCGCTGTAAGCCGTCTAGCGTCAAGGGAGGTCATGTACTCATGTCTTCATACTTGTTCTTGAGATTTTTAAATTCACGCCCCCCACAATGGTAACTTATTTTCACCTTCTTATGGAGTTTACCAAACCAGTCCACAATGGTATAGACGCTTATGCTTTGTTCTTGTATCTGGTTGGAAAATACGAGGATGGAAGATGAAGGGAAGGAAAAGAAGAAAATGGTAAATAAATGAAAATAAGATTTGTGATTGTGTTCTTGAACTAGGAGGAAAAAGGAACGATTGAAAGGAACTAACCAGTGGTATTGGGATATTTGTGTGTGAACAAACTTCTCTTTCCTTCTGTTTCTTTACAGATTTAAAGGAAAGTTTTGGAGGGAAAAACCAAACATTTTCTCTTTAAAACACTGGGTGCGTTTAGTATATGAGAATTTTTTATTTGGAGTTTTTTGTAACATCCTCGGATTTATTTTAATGTATTTTGGTTAATTAAGTGGAAAATATATATTTAAGTTAAAATTTGAGCAATTATTATGTATTTGGGTTATTTAGAAGTTTGTTGCTATTTTAAGAAAATTTGAACTCTAAATCATTGTTATGGAGTATTATTAATTTAAAAGTTATTGATGATAATTTTAAGATTAAATCAGTATTTTCTAGAACCGATTAAGTCGAGGGGAGAAATGTGCAAAATGGTGAAAATGGGAATAAAATAAGTTAAGTCTTCATTTAGTCACCATTCTTCTCTCTCTCTAGACTCTCTCTCTAAAGAATTTTCTCTCTACATCTCTCTAAGTTATCTCACAAACCGACAGTCAGATTTTCGAGAATTATACGTCATCGGAAAGATATCGAGGAGTACAACAACAATCTACAAACGGATTTCTGATTTCGTACGAATTGAGGTAAGAATCGACCCTTTTAAGTTTATAGTTTCGGTTTTGAAGTAAACTAGAATTCGAATCTGTCATTTTATGTAAATTGGAGCTTGTTTTGCTTGAAATATTGCAAGATTATGATAGTATATGCATAATAGAATCGAATCTAGGTATCATACATGATATATCAGTGATTTTAGGCCTTAGAATGAAGGATTTAAGCTGAAATGATGAACAGACTCGAATATGCCAAGAACAGAGTCGAAATGCAAGAACAAACTCGAGTTTGGTGCTAGATTCGAGTGTGTACCATTAGATTCTAAGGGGGGGTTCGAATCTATGCCTAGATTCGAAGTGAGGTTCGAATCTATGCCATAGGGTTCGAATCTATGCCATATGGTTCGAATCTAGTGATTAGATTCGAAGGTAAGCCCATTAAATTCGAGTTTAATGCCTAAAATTTAGAAATCTACTCTCTAAACTCGAGTATTTTGAATAAAACTCATGAACAACACATAAAATGATAAGGGTTACTCAAAGGACAAGATGTAAACTTGAAATGAGTTCAAACTTAGTTGTAGTTCGAATTTGGTCATAGACCCGAAATGGGGAAAAATATTGCAAAACTTACGAAACTTGATTTTATGGATTTAATCGGTTATTGATACGAGGTATTGTTGTAATTAATATAACAGGTCCCTTGTGGTGTTGTTTAACCCACAGTGGGGTACTTGGTGGATCCGGTTGAAAGTCCGAGGAGAAATAATAATTGGTTAAAAGTTTAATTACGCACCCACTGTGAGTACATATGATTTCGCATGTTTATATCTGCTTTATGATTGCTTTTGCTTACTGAGACATGTTGCTTCATTATTTGTTTGGAATTCTACTAACTTGCGTAGATTTGGATGCACATTCTTATTTGATGCATGTCCGTTCGTTTGTTGTGCATCTATGATGGACCTGCGGGTTGCATCTGTTACTCTGATGTTACTGCTCTATATGACGTTGGAGCTGATCCCTCCAGGTCCGGTAGGCAGTATGTCATCCCCGATGTTATGTCTGTCTCAGTAGTGTATTTTAAAAGACGAGTTGCGGGCTCGTTGAGCGACGGCTCTTGTGTGGTCATACTTTGTGTACGTGGAGAGTGCACGACGTGCGTCGTCGGTGCTACTCTTGTGGGCATCATAAGGATTTATAAAATGCGTAAATCTGTGTATTCACTAAGCATTCGCTTACCCCTCAGTTGTCTTCATTTTTACAGGAAAAGGTAAATCAGCTGCCGGACCTTCTAGTTAGGTCAATTGGGAAGATTCGGAAGACTTGGTACTATTTCATCGGTAATTTATGTTATGAAACCATGTTGTAATATAATTTGGATGATTGTAATAACTGTAATGGGTGTGTAGACTTAGACTTGGTACCCTATAGCACTGTAGGGTGTTTGACACTATTGCACTACTTTATTTATGAATTTAATGCTTCCGCACTTAATTTAGGTTATCAGATCATTATGTTATTGCATGTTGATGATTAATCCTGGGTGTATTATAATTGGTGGTTGTTGTGGCAAGGGTGTCACATTTTTAATAAAATTGAAAACATGATGGTTTTTAAGAAAACACATTTTAGAGATGAGAACGTGTTTAGATTTTGTTGTAAATAGTTTTTGCGTTTTCATTTTTCACTCCACTTATAACATAGACTTGGGAGACATGATTGGAACCAATATGTGAAAATCTTAAAAATGTGTTTTTAAGTATACTTGTAAATTTGAAAGCTAAGAATGAGAATTAAAAACTGAAAATTTCCAAAAAAAAAAAAAAAAAAAACAATGGATCTGAATGCGTTTTCTAGGATCCTTTGTTTTCATTGGAAATTTTCGTTGAAAATTTTCGTTGAAAACTGGTTAACTAAACGGCCTCTTACTTTCCTCTCTTTAAATTTATTAAAGAACACAATTTTTTTGGTTTTTGTTTTTTTCCCTCATATTCCCTCCAATAAAATTTTTTGGACAACATAATGTTATGAAGGGTTTCATACAATATGCACATGACGATCGTCAAAGTCCTCCTACACATCAGAAAAAAAGATATAATAGTCTGCTTTAGTTTCTTCAGGACCCATCACCAATCCAATTATTATAAGTCATGTAAAATGTGTTTATTTATATATATAAATTATGCTTATTCTAATGTAACTACGATTAAAAGATTAAAAACATGTTAAGTGTAACCACGTTGGATAAATGGAACAAATTTTTTTATAGGAAAATCTATATACTTAAATGTAATCAATAAAAAATGGATAATTGTGTTCAAAAACAACGGTTGTTCTTATAAAAAGGTATTTTACTTCAAGAAC
Source organism: Centrapalus pauciflorus (assembly GCA_020465985.1). Lineage (NCBI taxonomy): Eukaryota > Viridiplantae > Streptophyta > Magnoliopsida > Asterales > Asteraceae > Centrapalus > Centrapalus pauciflorus. The sequence goes on from JAANYP010002881.1 coordinate 1,570,922, forward strand.
CTTCTAAAACCTATGATTTCTTATTTCTAGTGACAATTTGATACTTTCAGTGATCAGTTTTAATAAAAAATTTTCATTTTAAAAACGACCAAAAATGATAATTTCTGAAATGCTAGTATTTTAATGCAATGTAATTGACCTGAAATGATTATAATTTGTGGTCAAAATGAATTTAAAAATACGTAGTGCACAGTAACCAATGTCAAAGTAAAGATCCAAACGCAATGTAATTTTGTGTCCCCTTATGGGTTTAAAGAGCAGAGCTTCTGCCGATGGTTCATATTATATAAGATTTTGAAACGGTTCAATATAGGAATTTTCAACAGATATTGATGTTGATCACAAGTAATGTTATCATTGATGTTGAAGTGATTATGTCATCGAAACTGATAATAATGTTGATGTCGTCGATACCTAATCAGCGAGTGATTCTCATAATAGATGAAGGCCTTCAATGAGTTCTGTCCACGCTCCTCATACGAGGAGCACTCACTCCAGCCGACGGGATCGCTCGTCTAAGATGAACTTGATTGTTGCAGACTGATCGCTCGCTAAATACGGACTCACTTGCTGATGATAAACAACTGCTTATGAAAAACAAAATTTTTTTACATTTATGTAGAATATAAATATGGGGCTATTTTTGAATTATATATATATATATATATATATATATATATATATATATATATATATATATATATATATATATACCGCATAAATATTCTTTTAAATTTTATATGATAATCGGTCTTTTTTTTAATAATATAAAATTATCATTTTTATGGTATAAATTTTTTGATAAAAATTTATGAGATAATCATATGAATTATGAGATAAAAATATAAATTTTAAAAAAGTTATATTATATGAATTTTTTTTAGGGTTTATTATGAAAAAAACCAATATGTTTTCATATTTTTTGCGTTTTTGACCCTCCATATTATTTTTTTCCATAAAAGTTCTCAAGTTAATTTTTTTCTTTTTGGTTTAGTGAAATTTGGACATTAGAACCCGCTTTTTCAGTTTTTAAAAATCTGGTTCACAAATTATAACCGGGGTCTAATGTCCAAATTTCACTAAGCCAAAAAGAAAAAAACAACTTAAGGTTTTTTATGGAAAAAAAATAACATGGAGAGACGAAAACGTAAAAAATATGAGAACATGTTAAATTTTTTTCATGATAAACCCATGTTTTATGAGATATTACATGAATCTTATATGTTACTTATTTAAAGTTGCTCTACTCAATTTACCCGTAATTTTCGCTGCCGATCAAAATTTCCGTTAAGTAACTACCAACATTTCTTTTTCTTTTCTTAATTAAGCATTGCATCACGTGAAACACCTGTAGGCTGACCAATTGGAATCTTGGTTGTGTTTTTTTATTTTGGGAGAATTTCGTATATGTCTCTCTAAAATTTCATAATATATATACCCAACCCAAAAAAAGAATTTCATATATGTCTTTCTAAAACTTCATAATATCATATTTACCCAATTTAAAACTTTAATATCATATATACCCTTTTAAACTTTTAAATATATTAAATATATCCAAATTATTTATTTATTCTTTTTTATTACTTTAAAACTCATAATAAAGATTCATTATTAAAGAAAAATGATCAATCTATCCTTTTTATTTCTTAAACTTCATAATATTCTATTTACCCAATTTAAAACTTTAATATCATACATACCCGATTAAACTTTTTAAATATATCAAATATATCCAAATTATTTATTTAATCTTTTTTATTACTTTAAAACTCATAATAAACTCCCCTAATCCTTAAAAGTATGTTTTCTTCTTGCCATTCGAAGCTAGAGTGTACACATTCATAGATGTTGATGTTAAGAAAAGTTAGTAAAAAAAAAGAAGCTATTAATAGACAAAAGATACATGGTATCCAAACACCTCTATTAATAGGCTTTAAATAAGAACAATAAATGACCAACAACCATTACTTAAATCTTCATCAAAATGATTTATATCTGTCATTAAAAACTAAAAATACTAAAGAGATGTTTGTTTTATAATTCTTTTAAAAAAAGAATTAATATCATTTGGGAATCGGAATGGTTAGCAAAAACAGAAAAGTATAAAATTTGATTTGAGATAAAAACACACTTTTTATTAAGTTAAAAGTTGATGTTTTATAAAATTTTAAGCACTTATGGTTTTATAAGAGTGATGCTAAAAGGACACCCCTAAGGGTCTAGAAATCCTTAAAAGTATGTTTTTTTCTTGTCATTTGAAGCTAGGGTGTGCACATTCATAGACGTTGATGTTAAAAAAAATTAGTAAAGAAAAAAAGAAGCTATTAACATACAAAAGATACATGGTATCGAAACACCTCTATTGATACTTAGTTTTTAGACTAGATCTATAAATAGATTCTTACAAACTTACCATTATTAAAATATTTATTTTGAGATATGATATTTACATTTTAAAAAGTGTTTCTGAATTTACATTATACTAAATTTGATATTAAACTCCCTTAATCGAAATGAATGGTCATAACTACAACATGAAAAAAATAATATAAAACCAAAAAAATTCAAGAATCAGATATAAATAATCTTTCTTACATGTATCTATGGTCACACAGGCACAGACATGGTGCAAATAATAATGGAAGGAAAACGATTCTTGTAGAGTGTAGACCCTCTTTTCTTTTTCTTATTGGCTATATATACACTGTTCTTCTTCACCAAACAACGCCACTGCTTCGTCAGTGAAAGCTTTTCCCACAATTTCTATCGATCCGACCCGTTAAGGTTCGGTCATTATCAGCATTTTCCCTCTTTCTTCTTTTGGTAATCTTCTTCTACTAACTTTTTTATCGAATTCTTTGTATTGGGTTGCTGTTCTAGCTGTCTACTCGAACATTCCACACATGCACGCTCACAAAGCTGAAGATCTTTAGATCTGTTAACATTACTTTTATGCTTTACCGATTATTGGGGTTTATCTGGCTCGATTAGTTACTTTAATCTGTTATTAAACTCCAGACAGGGTTTTACTGTTTATTGTTTGATTACTCCTTTTTTATTCTGTTCTCTGTTCTAAGATATGTGTATATAATTTCATTGATGAGTCCCTGTGAATTTAGGGTTTTAGATCTATAAGTATGATATTGGGGTTAATTAATGACAAGTTATACATCTATGCTGCATGCATTTGCATTCTCAAGTGTGAATACACGTTCATTTTTGTGCAATGTTAGTTATAATTTCTGTGATTGTGATTAAGGGTTTTTGGATGTATATGCTCTGTTTTTAGGGGTTTTTAGATCTATCTTTGTGCGATGTTGGTTGTTTGATGTTGTTTTGGTAAATTGTACTTGCTTCTGATTGGAAGTACTCCCCTGTCCCCAAAAGAATCCATTTCCCAATCTAGACCAAATTTGAAGACGATTTTCTTTGATCACGAACAAACGTTATGAGTCTCTATCTATTTTTTTTTTATAAATAAAATTAAGATAATCTGGGACGTCAAATTTGTATACATGCAAATTTCCCAAGAGCTAAGCTTTAAGTAGTGTTTGGATGTTCTTGTAATCTGATTGTTGCATCTTAAAGTCTCAAAAATCAGTTTTGAGAGTTTGGCTAAAAGTGGTTAAAAATTACAATAAGCAGGGAAAAAAGAAGCATGTCAAAAGCTACCATAAATTTTTTTAATTGAGATAAATGTGAAGTTACCTACCTCTTCCTATAAATTTACTCATCTGAGTATTTGATTTCGATTATGGAGTCACAATCATCGTTTTTAGAATGCACATTCGAACACCCTCTTGCAGTTTCTAATATAGTGTTACTTTTTTTTCATCAAACTTGTGGTTTTCATTTTTCAATACATACTGGTTGCAACTAAAGCTTTCTATCTTGTTATGTCTCTTTAGCACCATTGGAATTGAGTTGTTTTGAATAATATCTAGTACTTTCTGAGTTTCTGCCATTATTAAGCAATTATTGTTTGTCTTCACATGTTGTATGCATAACTCATTTGGTGGTCCACTTTTTCCGTCTTATCTCATCCCAACCATTCATTGTATTGCATATAGATTATACCTAGACCTTTTTCATTGTGTTATATATATCTGGCAGCATTGTTTTTTATATTCCTGTGATGGCCCCCCTGAAGATATATATGCAAGGCATAAAACCATCGCCACTACAAACTAATGGGGAAACTATTTACGAAACTGTAAAACGATGAAACTGTACATAATTTATAAAGAGGTGAAACTCATAAAAGAGTTTCGGGACATTTTCTTTATAGGGGCATTAACCACCCTTAAAATATCGTCCATGAAACTTGAACGTCAACCCTTTGGGGTGGATAAAATGATAGCAATCATTGGATACTAAACAAGTTGGAGCTCTTGATAGCTATGGCCTATCTAGGATTATAGAACAAGGTATGCAACCAATTTTTAGAGAATCATTAGAATGATATGATTATTATTATTTTATGCCAGAGTGCCAGACAACATAATAAATAGTAGTTTCAGGGAATGCACATACGTACTCAACAGATTGTTATGGACATGTATACCTTGATAGGAAATCATGCATTTGCCTTGGCTTTTGTATCGTGACCGTTTTTGAGATTTTGGTAGTTTGGTTTTTACTTACCCCAATGTTTGACTATTATGGTTGCCTACAAACTTCACACTCTTCTTGTTTGGTATATGGTTTTGCATCCTATCAATTAATTTGTATATGCTATGTGCAAATGTTTTTGAACAGATCTTCATCTCCCAGAATGTCGGATCTTGAGGCCCCATTGGTGCGCCCGAAAAGGAAGAAGGTCTGGGTAGACTATTTTGTCCAGTTCCGATGGATTCTTGTCATATTTGTTGTACTCCCAATCTCCTTCACTTTGTACTTCCTCACTTATCTTGGGGACGTTAGATCTGAGTGGAAGTCATACAAGCAGCGTCAAAAGGAACATGATGAAAATGTCAAGAAAGTTGTGAAACGCCTAGAAGAAAGGAACCCATCAAAGGATGGTCTTGTATGTACAGCCCGAAAACCGTGGATTGCTGTTGGTATGCGGAATGTCGATTACAAGCGAGCCAGACACTTTGAAGTAGACCTCTCAGCTTTCCGTAACATTCTTGAGATAGACCAGGAGAGGATGATTGCAAAATGTGAGCCTCTTGTCAACATGGGACAGATAACGAGGGCCACTGTCCCATTGAATCTTGCGCTTGCTGTTGTTGCTGAGCTCGATGATCTTACTGTTGGTGGGCTGATCAATGGGTATGGAATCGAGGGAAGCTCTCATTTATATGGTCTTTTCTCTGATACTGTTGTGGCCTACGAGATTGTTCTTGCAGGTGGGCGTGTTGTTAGAGCTACAAAAGACAATGAATATTCCGATCTTTTCTATGCAATCCCGTGGTCTCAAGGAACTTTGGGCTTGCTCGTATCTGCCGAAATCAAGCTCATACCCATCAAAGAGTACATGAAATTGACTTATACACCCGTAAGAGGTAACTTAAGAGATCTTGCACAGGGATATATCAACTCTTTTGCACCACAATTTGGGGAAGAGGACAGTGAAAAAGTTCCCGACTTTGTAGAAACCATGATCTATAATCCTCATGAAGGTGTTTGCATGACTGGAAATTACGCCTCGAAAGAAGAAGCAAAGAAGAAAGGGAACAAAATCAACAGTGTCGGTTGGTGGTTCAAGCCTTGGTTCTATCAGCACGCTCAGACGGCACTGAAGAAGGGCGAGTTTGTCGAATACATACCGACTCGAGAGTATTATCACAGGCACACCCGGTGTTTATACTGGGAGGGGAAGCTTATCCTTCCTTTTGCTGATCAATGGTGGTTCAGATTTCTGCTCGGCTGGTTGATGCCACCAAAGGTTTCCCTGCTTAAAGCTACCCAAGGTGAAGCCATTCGGAACTATTATCACGAGATGCATGTCATTCAGGATATGCTCGTCCCTCTTTACAAGGTTCCCGATGCCTTGGAATGGGTTGACCGTGAAATGGAGGTACGATAATGACTTATGTAATCCTTTACTGTAAAATTCATTTGTGGAAGAAATCATTGACTCTTTTGAGGTTAATCTACAGGTATACCCCCTTTGGCTTTGTCCACACCGACTGTACAGGCTTCCTTATAAAACGATGGTGTATCCCGAGCCAGGATTCGAGCAACAGTGCAGGCAAGGTGACACCCCATATGCTCAGATGTACACTGATGTTGGGGTCTACTATGCACCAGGACCGGTGTTGAGAGGTGAGGTGTTTGATGGGGCTGATGCAGTGCGTCGAATGGAGAACTGGTTGATCGAGAATCATGGATATCAGCCACAGTATGCAGTTTCTGAGCTGAACGAGAAGAACTTCTGGAGGATGTTTGATGCAGGGCTTTACGAGCAGTGTCGAAATAAGTATGGAGCTGTGGGTACGTTCATGAGCGTGTACTACAAATGTAAGAAAGGTAGGAAGACCGAGAAGGAGGTCCAGGAAGCTGAACGAGCTCAAGTTGAAGTTCCATATGCAGAAACCGACTAGCGGGGTGGATTTTGGACCTTAGATTATGGTTAAATTGGATGTCCTGTTCTTGTTTGTTGCATGTACTTGCTGCTCACCTTATCTTGTTTTTGCAGCCTAGAACTTGCTTTGCTTTAATTTAATTTGAATTGGACCTTCACGGGTTTCCTTGTTATATGGTAGCCGGTCAGTCGGTCACTGTGCTGAGTCGTTTTAACCTTACAAAGGCTCGCTCGCAAGGGTTGGTCCCTCTGTTTTTAGCTTTGAAAGCTCGACTGGTTCATGCAGAGAGTCTTTAGCAGCCATAAACGAGAATAGACAATTTTAGCTGCTCATGGTCCTTACGATTACAAAGGACTAGTACCTTTGGTCTGCAGAACTAGCACTGGGGTGTAATCAAATGTTTGTGAAAAATGTTAGAATCAAAAACATATATATTGAATCGAAAGGGCTCAAGCTTGGCTTGAGTTCTTTATGGTAGATTTAAGCTTGGCTTGATAGCTCGATGAGCTTTCAAAACGTGGGATTGAGTTCGGCTCGAGAACATTATAACAATGGTCAAGGTAATTAGTAAAAGGCATATATATAATAATGACTATATATAGCGGGTTTAACGGCTAAAATCGTGGGTATACCCGCGGGTGAACGTCACGGCCATCAAACATATTTTTTTAACTTATAAAAAATGTGGTAGGATTAACTCTAAAAACAAATAATCACTTATTAACGTATGCAATCCAAACATTTTAAACTAAATATTTGCGTTATTGTAACGTAATAAGCTAATAAACTCGTTCATAAAGCAAAACCAAACACTCTCTTAACAACATTTTTAAGTCAACTCTAATCCAGTTTCTTATTCCTTTATTTTTATCTAGCTTTTAATTTATAAAAAAAATGTTAGAAGGTACTAGTATTGTAAAACAATAGAAAATTATAGCAACTGTATGGATCCCATAATTGTTTCGCCTCAGAATTCCACGATTAAAATTTTTTAGTTGTTTGTCGTATCTCTTTACAAAAACGGATAAGATCAAAAATCAATGATTCAAGATCCCGAGCAATCACAGATCCAGAAAAGATAACGATCCTTGAACAGCTGGATTTTATATTGATGAATCATGTTAAACAACTTTATGAGATATATGGTTTTTTAAGTTGAATTTATATATTTCTGACTATGTGAGATTTTATTGTTTTCAAGCTATCATGTTGAATTAATTATGATTTTAAATTGGTGTCAACCTAAATACAAATAGTAGGATGGCATCATTTAATGGCTTTAGGTCAAATTTTATATAAGATCTAATAACTTCACTTTAATAAAACAACTATGATAAGTTTTATATCAAATATTTCATTGTTTTTAACCAACTAAGTTTACTTATAAGTGTTATCAAACATTCAAGAACCATTAGATTTTATTTTGATCAATCATTTTAAAAAAATTTATTTTTGTGAAAGAGAGTTTTTTCAAATTGAACTAATCTATTTCTTACTATGTAAGATTTAGTTATTTTCAACTGACTGTTTTATTTTATGAAAGACAAGTTAACTCCAAAAACTTAAACCTTGTGGCAGTCAAACTCAGGACCTCATTTGGATCCAAACGTTCAACCACTAAGCTGTTTGTACAAGGTTATATAAGCTTCATTATTTTTAATAGACTTAGTTTACTTGAGCTTTTTATTAGAAATTCTAGAACTATTAGACTTTATTTTGTGCAATCATTTTAAAAAAATTTATTTTTGTGAAAGAGAGTTTTTTCAAATTGAACTAATCTATTTCTTACTATGTAAGATTTAGTTATTTTCAACTGACTGTTTTATTTTATGAAAGACAAGTTAACTCCAAAAACTTAAACCTTGTGGCAGTCAAACTCAGGACCTCATTTGGATCCAAACGTTCAACCACTAAGCTGTTTGTACAAGGTTATATAAGCTTCATTATTTTTAATAGACTTAGTTTACTTGAGCTTTTTATTAGAAATTCTAGAACTATTAGACTTTATTTTGTGCAATCATTTTAAACAACTTTTTGACGGATAGAGTTTTTCAAATTAAATTTATCTCTTTTCGACTATGTAAGATTCTATTATTTTCACCCGACTATGTTGAATTAATTAGGATTTTAATCAGTTTTTATTCCAAATGCATAATAGCAGGAGGGCATTGAATTGTTTTCGGGTCAACATTTATATAATATCTAAGTATCTAAACCCGTGACTTTCACGGATACGGGTGGCGGGTAAACCCGTGGGTAAAATATGATACACGTGTCTGCCCGTCACCCGCCAGCGGGTATGCTTTTGTACCCATACCCATGTCCACGGGTGTGCTTTCACGGATTTACCCACCCATAACGGACGGGTATCCACGGGTTGCGGGTTTTTTCCTCGCCCATTGCCATCTCTACAAAAATGTTGAATTGCTTAATAAGAATTTGATTTGATACGTGTGTGTGTATGTATATATAAAAGGCTCGATACTTGAATTACATGAAAAGATCGACTTTATGTGTGTGTATAATGCTTGAAAGGCTTGATAAAAACTTGAGTCGAGTCATTTAAAGCTGGAGGTTAGCTCGTTAATTTTTTTGAGCTTGATGTTTAGGCTCGGGTTTGAGCTTAACAAAAGGTTGACCCGTTTGTAGCGCCAAGCTGCTAACCTCGTCTCAAAAGGAAGTGATGCATTATTGGTTATTAAAAGACAAACTATTTGCAAAGTATATTATAATTGAACAGGCGAAAACTTATATGATGCTAAATGTTTAGGTAACATAATGGAAAAATTACGCACAGATGAAGTTTGTACGTAAAGTGTGTGTGTGTGTGTATATATATATATATCATATTGACGTTAGCCTGTCAAACTTTATTGCATTTTTGTAAGAATGTCAAGTATGGAGACTCGTGTGCTGTGGGGTTTGATTTGTAAGTCAGCTAAACAACTGACTTTCTGAACTAAAATCGATATACGTACGCTGCTAATTCTTTGATCCATGTATATATATACACTTAGAATCGACTAATCTGACTCACGACTCAACCACGTACAGTCACAGGGACTGATCGAGGTAATTAATATTAGCTAGGTGTACAAGACCAAGACCAATCGTCGTGAACATGAAGTACAAACATAGTTGCGTTTGCTGATGTAGGAGATCGGCAGACAACAAAACCTCCATTTGCTCTCCGTATGCACAACTTCCACTTTGCCTTTACAGTACGGACAGTCCCCGCTTGCCACTTGTCTCCCGAGCTCTCTCTCTTCCTCGTTACAAACACAAATCATTCGCATATTTTCAATTCCTTTAAAATATATAATAATAAACAGAAATTAAGGCGATAGACTGGGGGATTGAAAATGGAGTATTTATTTGGGGGTATGTTTGGTTTGGTTTGGTTGTTAGGGAGGAAATGTATTCAAATTCAAAGGCAAATGTGTGTGTGTGTGTAGGGACCGAACGTCTTCTTCGGCTGCTGGAGAAAAGCGTGGCAATTGGATCAAAATCGTTGTTACCAGGAATATACATACTGCCTTCCTCTTTTTTGTGTTATAAACACACATGTCACATGTGTGTATATTACATACATATATGTGTACATACATAGGCACACGTGGGTTCAATGGAAAATCCATATGTATCGGAAAACCCGGGAACCACTTTATAGCCATTGGATCAGGTGACGCATCACGCAGAAAGTCGATGCATCACGTGAGAATTTGATACATCACGCGGGGAATTTGATGCATCATGCGAGAATTGTGATGCATTTGTGGTCATATTTATTATTTTCACATAGATTTTATAAAGAAAAATAACTTTCATATTTATTATTTTCACAAGTCACAAAAGTTAAAGGGCATGTTTAGTAAACATATTTTCAACAAAAAACAATGTTTTTGAAAACGCATTTAAATCCATTGTTTTTTATGTTTTTAACAATTAATTTTTAATTGTTTAAAATTACAAGTAAACTTAAAAACTCATTTTTGAGGTTTTATTGATTTGTTTTTAATCTAGTCTATCTCAGTCTTATCTTTAAAATGTGATAATGAGTGAAAAATTGAAAAAACAAAAAATATTTACTACAAGTCTAAACACATTATGATAATGTGTTTTTCTAAAACCATGATGTTTTCAGTTTTATTAAAAAACCTTAAAACAAAAAATTCTGGCTTGCAACGCTGGGGAAATTGAAAACATTTTCTCAACCCAAACCCAAAGGCTGAATTAAGTAATTAACAAGTCGCAAGTTAAAAAGATTTCGTCACGTAAATTCTGGTTAGTGATTTTAACGGTCGTGATTACTTGTTGTCTTCACCACATATATCGCTCTTCTTTCACTTTGCTTCTGAAAGCTGAGGTCCTCCATCCATGACCGCCAACGCTCACGATTTCATTCAACTCCTGATCCGCAATTCTGATTACTGATCTCCAATCTTCCTTGCAGGTTCTTTCTCATCATCTTCATCTAAGTAATCTTCTATTTGAGTATGTTTCATCCTTTATGTTGTTTATGAAAATTACTATAGGGGAACGTGAACACGATACTCTAATGTTCGATGTATGTTTGAGATGTTAGCAAGTCGTCAGAGTTGATTGAGGCTGGCTAACTGATCACAAATTATGATAGAGTTGCGATAACTGATTTCCTTTTCCAAAATTGAAAAGTAAAATTGGTGACTGGTTAATCTCTATCACAAGTGTTATGAATAGGCAAAGTGAATGTTGTTGTAAAGTATGCGTCAAATGCCGTTTAATTTTGCATCCGACAACTAGTAGGTTTGACGTGAAAAATTAAAAATTCTTGTTATGTTTTGAAATGGAGGTAGAATCTATGGCAACTCAAAAGTAGTTTCAGATTGATTTTCTAGAGCATAATAAGATGACCATTACTAGGTGGTTTTTGAAGGAGACTCTGTGTTTTGTGTGAGCCTGTGAGAGAATGTGCAAAAAGTGAAAAAGAGAGAGGATTATAATGAGTGTGCAAAAAGAATAAAGGTTGTGGGTTAATGTGTTATATCACAACACTCCAAGTGTTCCAAATGTGGTCAATATATCAGATTCAGCATCATAACCTGATACAGAATAGAGGTTCAACACAAGAACTATATTATTATGTCTTGATATGTAATGGACTACTAACACGGTTTTTAATTTTTAAATGAAAATAAAATCATGTTGATTTCGAATGTTGAAGATGGTTGGTTTACCATGAAAGTCGATTTGATGGGGATGTTAAATATAGGAAAAAACAACCATTTAACTAGAGTTTGTGGAGTAAGGAAGAGTGTATATAGATAAATGGTGGAGTTGGTGTTATAACATTGACACGTTCTTCTGGTTGTAGATCGCTTCTATCTTTTTTGTTCTTAATTATGATACATGCATCAATGATGACAGCTTTGGGGACAGGTTTTACACTATAACATGGGTTGAATGAAGTTTTTTATGCTGGGATCAAACTAACACATTAGTTGTTAACTACTGGCCTATGACAATTTTGGCATTACCTCCATCCTTTGCTCTTAAAAACCTATTTCTCATCAACCTTTGTGATGCGAAAGTGTACATCTTTATATGCTAGTAGGGACTTTGTTCTTGCATCTTAAATTATCAATGTGAATTGGGAGATCATGTTTAAGTATTTTCTTGTGGGGTAACAAAACTTAGGGTGTTAATAATACCACAAAGGTTCAAATGTTTCAAAAGTTATGTCCTACTTGTTGGCACTGACAAATACTCGTATTATTTTGTCAGGTAAAGGGATTAAAGTGATATGAATTATTATCACCTTTAGAAATTTCGAAAGAACTTGACAAATCATCCATGAAAACTTTTGCAGAATATGGTGGGTGTTCAAGCCAGCCTTCCGTGTACTTGGTCATTAGGAGGTAAGGAGCATGTTTCGAGAGGAGAATATCGTAACTTTCCATGCTTCAGCGATTCAGGTTTAGGTTCTTCTGGCAGTAAAGCACTCTTTTTCCAGAGGCAGTACATTGTACATGGTTCTTGTATAGGTAAACGTTGGCATCCTATTTGTTCTAGTAAGATGGATGATGATGCAAATAGAAATGACTACGGTGACGATACAAATGAAAACGAGTCTTCCGAAGGTGAAACTGAATCTGTAAGTTGAGATTTTACTCTCGCTTTTCTTAATCTATGAAAATTCGTCAAATTAATACGTAGTCAGAATAGAGGTAGTCTGTTAATTGTGTGTCTTGAATTCATAGACTATCAAGCTGCTATATAAATAGTGATCTCTCATCTTAAAATATACTGTTTGTTTGCATTATGCTACTTGTTTCATGGTACCATTGAATAAAAATATTCAGAAAAGGACGGATCCTTTATATCTAATTATCTAGTAGGCATTGATGATCATATTTCTATACAGCAGACATATTTATTTGAACACCTGTGAATAATATAATTTACTTCTCTTCCAGCTGTCTGAATTTTTCTAAGGACCTTGTTGAGCATGTTTACGTTAGGAATGTATCTTCCCTTATTTTTGAGTTTTCTTGCTATCACATCCTCTGTTGGCTATCATTTACAGGTTAACAATGAAATTCTCAGAGAAAATTTAGAAAGAATTATTGGTGTAGATGATTCTGCTTTTTCTGGGATTGATCTGGCAACACTTATTAGGAAGAAATATGGACGATCCTATGATGTTCAACTTATAAAGAAGGTATAAGCATCATCCTGTTATTTTATTTTGTGATAAGTTGAAATAAGTCGTCTTCTGACTCTTCTCTGGGTAAGAGTAGCTAATAAACGAGTAAAGATGAAGTGAACCATTGGAAAGGTGTATTATTAACAATTCTTAGTTTGGTAGAGTTCTAGCCTTCTAGGAATTGAAATCTATCATGGTAGGAGCTGTTGTTAGCTATCAATGATCACCAAATCGTTTATAAATTATAACAAACATGTATGTGCTTTTGTGTGGGAATGTCATGCCTTATCTTTAGTTATCAATGATCACCAATCTATATAAAAGCATTTTTTATGCAAATGCCACATATCCTGATAAAGGAAAGTGAAAAATCCGGATGTAAATCATTCTATGTTCTATTTTGCCTTTTCATCTGATGCTTCCTTTCTTGAGTTGGTCTGCTTTTCTAGAATCTAGATGCATTTCTTCTTTCTCATGACTTCTGCTCTTTCCTCTCTTACTTCTGTATGATAAAATGCTGGTTGTGAAATCTCGAACCGTCTGTTGACACTTCACATATTAATTAAATTTGTTGCAGGAATTCATGGGTAAAAATCTCCTTGCATTGAATGTCATGTGGAAGTACATGGAGCAGGTAAGCTACTGCCTGTGCATGAAATATATGTTTTCACTTTGTGCTAGGATTTGTTATAGATTATGTATGGCTCTATTACTGTTGGAAGGCGTTATTCTGATTTCTGAAGAGCCTTTTGGATCCAATAAAATCGTAAAATTTATCATACAAAAATTTATTCTGCCTGTTCTTGAAATATATGTTTTCACATTGTGGGGTTTCTTGAAGAAATTTATCATACAGAAATTCAATCTGCCTTTTATTCTGCCTGTCCTTGAAATATTTGTTTTCACATTGTTGGAATCTCTTGAAGAAATTTACCACACAAAAATGGTCTTATCAAAGACGACGGCAAAATAATGGCTTGTAATGTTAATAAGCATCAACTGTGAGCTTGAATAAAAATTTCCAATGTCTATCGTTGGATGCATCATGATATTTTGCAATCGATTTGTCTGACAGAGATCTTTTCCTCTGACTGAAGAAGAGTACTTGTTGAGGCTTGATGATGTAGCAAACACGTTAAAATGTTGGGGCGCTGTCTCTCATATCCGGAACAGCCTAGAAAAGCTGAAAGAGCGACCTCGGATCGGAAAGGTTCATTCATTTTTATATCTCGTATTTAAAAGAGTTTATGATAGTCTTGGCTCGAATCAGGCTTACCAATCTCAAGCCTTAGCTTCTCTTGTATCGACCGTAAAAGTAGCTCATGCAACCTTGTATTTCAATTCGTGTTGTTTCAGGCAGTAAGCATCTTTATAGACATGGACGAGACCGGAGGACGCACAAATGAATGGATATACAAATAGATATAGCGCATCAATGATAATGGCAACAGTATAGAATAGATGCTGTGCCTGTTTATATATTTTCATCTGAATCTTTCAGATTTCAAATGGAAGGTAGGAAGCAGATAGGCCATGCTATGCTGCCTTTGTAATGTGATTCTGTCATATTCTTTCCGAGCAATATCATATGTTCTCATCCAGCCTTGTCTGAATGGTTGAAAACTTTTTCTGCTACTAAACCAGAAAAAGATAAAATAATGTATACCGTTAGAGGTTATATGTTATCTATTTTAAATAATCTCTAGGACTAGTGAGTAATTTGAGAAATGCACAATAAAATATGTGAACAATATTATTCCAATAACATGTTTTTTTTAATAATAAACCCCTTTTTTAAACATAATTTCTTTTTATTTAAAAAATGGTTTAATATAAAAAAAACCAGCATGTTTTTCACGTTTTTGCGGTTTAGTCCCTTCGTGTTATTTTTTACCAATAAAATCTTTAATTAATATATTTGTTTGTGATTTTTGAAAAAAAATTTGTTTCAAAAAGTTTTCAAGTCTATGGACTTTTCGAAGAAAAATAGTGAAAATATGTTGTTTTAAGTGGAAAAACACAGGGCTGATTATGAAAAAATAAAATTAATCTGAAAACCGGATTGAAAACAAGTCTTTCGAAAAAATAACATCTGATGAATTCAATCCCAAAAAGCATAAAAAACATCTTTGGTCTTTTCATATTAAATTTTTTTAGAATATGCTGACGGGTTAAATTCTGGTTGCCTGCCGTATTGGCATAGGAAGCTGGGGGCGTTTCATATGCAAAACCAAACACGGCCCACTTATCTCCACGACAGCTCTCGTCCGACGGCAAACGGCGGTGAAACGGGAAGCCTTCGATTTCGTCACATGCTAATACTTCAAGCACCGGAATAACCCCTGCTTTCTTCCGTGCGTTGCTTGCTTGCTTCAATCAGCTTCTGGAGACACCAAACAAGCTGATATGATTCGTCGTCGAGATCATTATGATGATGCTTCATCACCAGCACCACATCCCTATCTCCTCTCCTCTTCATCCCTCTTCTTCCTCTATTAGATCATCACATTCAACCACCACCACCGCCACCGACGAGAACATGCAGCAACAGCAACAGCTCCCATCGCCGATCTCTCTTGCGTCCGACCGCCAACTCCCGGGACATGTTGTCACGCCGATTTCCGCTGCTCATCCTACCGGGGAACCGGCCGCCATCATACCTACCTCCTTCCCATTGGCCAGAGTAAGGCTCTCAGACCTGGTCCCTTACGACGGGGCGCCGACGGATTCTTATTTGAGAGCGGTGGAGGCGTTATCCGGTTCGCTTACGAGGCACAACGCGGCGGTGATCGAGTTAGGAACTGAAGATGGAGCGTTGATGCGGTGTGGATTGGAATCGGCGAGGTTGTATTTTAGGGCTAGGGCTCAAAGTGGTGGTAATTGGAGTAGCAATAATGGTAGTGGTGGGGTGTATAAGTATAGGGCAGGAAGGTACTTGTTTTTTTCCATTTACAACCTTTTTTCATATGAGCTTTAAAATGGTGGATACTGTTGATGATTTGTAGCCAGTTTTTTACAAGTTATACATCTCAATAAGTAGATTGTAGAAAATAGGAAAACGAGGTTTAGTTTTATGCCGTGAAGGTAATTGCATAAATAACTCTCTGATTATCTGGCTAGCTATTGATCCTGCTAATGCACATTACTTGCTTCTTCATCTTGTTTTTGTATATTGTATAAATGCATAAACTTGCATACGAAATGTCCGACATAATAGAATACAAAACATTGGCATAAATGTTCTAACAGATGTAAAACAATATCTAAGAAGAACGTCCACAAACTGTTGAAATTGGTTATGGACTTTGACAAAGAGCGCATACGATACTGGAATTCTGGTTTCAATGTTTCATTGGCTCGGTGTTTTGATTTATAATAGTGTTACATTGAGGAAGGACTTTAAAAGCACATGAGACTGTGCAGGGATCAATTGCTTCAAGAGGCTCTACTCCTCTTGGCAGTGTAGGATCCAACACCCTGAGCGCAGTAGCGTAGAACACTAGAACCCAGTTTCAATGAGCCTGAGTATCTCCTCCAAACCCAAAAGAAATCTTTTTGTCTTATTGGAAACTGAAAAGTGCTCATGTTATGAATTTATGATAACAAAGCATCCATACCCCTTTCTGCTGTAGGCAGTATAGAGGCTTGTGTGTAGCGTATGTGGCTCTATGTGCATTTGTGCTGTCATTGATGCTGTTTAGCTTCTGCCATTGTTCTTATTTGTGGCACTGGCTTGTTTGGATGATTAGATGATATAAGAATGTCATGTGACAGGCCTTTAGAAGATATGGATTCATCTCCACCATGCATGGCAGATGTTTTCAGATGCATGGGAAAGGCTGCCCGAGCTGCTTTATGTGCAATGGCAAGACACCTCCGCTTGCGAAGCGAGTAAGGACCACGATCATGGGTTCTAGTATTCTCTTATTGCACTTGAAGTTCTCTTCGTCTGTTCTCTCTCTCTCTCTACGCACACACATCTTTGTGTTCTTGTATTTCATTGATATAAGCGTTAAATTTCACTTATTTCAGTGCTTTTAACCATTTACTTGACGATAACCCGTTACCTGCAAATGAGGCATCATCATCGATACTCGTTGCATCCTATTCGCACACGTCACAAAAGGGAAAAGGTGCTATTGGTGGAGGGAACATAACAACAAATCATGAAACTGAAAAGGGATTGTTAACATTGATTAGTTCAGACACTCCTGGTCTGCAGGTATATTTTCATTGGTTGACTCTTACACTGTTGGCACTTTAAGTAGGACTTTTATATGAGCTTATAAAGTTCTTCATTCTTTGGAAGGCCATCTCCTGAGTTCCGTATCTTTCATATGACTACCATGATAAATTTTTGACTCGTTATTCTAAGTAGCAATGTACATATGTGGTCTGCCTATCGGTTCTTTGAATCATCTCTATTAGTTTTAATTCTTTTTTTAGGTCCGGGATCCCAATGGTCGTTGGTACCTAGCAGATTTTGGTTCAGCTCCTGGGGATCTTTTACTATTGACAGGGAAGGCACTAAGCCATGCCACAGCTGGCCTTCGCCCAGCTGCTTCATATAGGGCTGCTACTGACCACACTCCTGCCACCGCTAATGCTGGACGGTAGATCAAACTGATGTTGAAGCATAGTATATAAGTATAGTAGTATTACTTTCTTGTGTAGAATGTTATTTTAACCTTTTGAATGAATAAACTGTAGGTCATCATTGGCCTTTAGGCTCATGCCACAAGGCAATGCCATATTAGACTGTTCTCCGATTCGAGCAGCTGGTCATGTCATCCCTCAGAGCTATGTACCAATCTCTGTTAGCCAGTTTATGGATGATCTTTCTGCTGACGAAGATTTAACTTGTAACGGCTCTGATAATGCTTTTGTAAGCCAATCTTACTTGAAGATAAACTAATATGTTGAATTCTATGCTCCCATTTGGCAATTTCATATTTCTGTATCTGCCTAGGCATTGGTATAATGGTGTTATAGAATGTATGTCTCTTTTAGTTATTTTCCTGTTTATGGAAACTCTGAGCACCTGGATTTTTTTTTTTTGGGTTTCTAAGCAATTTAATCACGTTTATTTCTGTATCATGAGTATTTAGTATTTGTTTTACAAGTGAATACAACAAAACCTTAAAAAGTTTTGTTAGGTTTACGGGTTATAAAAACAATCGAATTGATTAAATCACAGCGGAAAACTTTGTAAACCTTCCAAGAACCGTCATGAACACAAAGATAAATTAAAACTTAGGTTAGAAATATACCTCAATGTATGACAATTAAAGGTGATCAGATCGCTTTGAATCACTTCAGTTGATCCACACACGTTGCACCTTGATGACAGTGTCGCTAGATAACACACTTTATCGGAAAAACGAACCACCAAAATACCCTATGGGTATTCAGTTGAAAGTCAAGAGGGAAAAGGGGAGCTTGGCCAATTTCTACTAGGGTTCATCAAACCCTAATTTTCATCCCTAGCCCCTTTAAATAGATGATAACTTATAGGTTGTTATGGATTTATATTGATAATTATCGTGTTATCGTTTATTATCAAATAATAAATCACCTACGTAATCAATAATTTACAAGTTAATTATGATCAGATAATAATTAACCCGATTATCCAATAATAGCTATTAACCCTCGAAATATCGATTGTTACACTTTAATCCCTCTGGTATTTATTATGATCATATAATTATCCAACAATTATCTTGTCTCTACCGCTGTGCGTATGTGTGACCCTGTAATGACCCATGATACTGGATATGAACCTAATTGATGTCTATGCACACAACCTTTCAAGTTTAAAAAGGAGAAACAGAAACAAAAGGTGACCCAAATTTAAGGACACATCTAAACAGGTTTCATCCTCTCTAGTAGCATGCTTCTCTATGTAAAGGCCAAACCATATGTGTATTCCATTTTGTTAAGTACTTTTCTACTGCTTTAATACTCAGATGGTCTTTGCCTAACCTTCTTTACGCGGTTGTATATGAATGCAATAATGCATGACGTGTATACCTGACATGTTCTGGTCTCAAATGTTTCCTTAACATCAGACTTGATTGTGTAAAACCTTTTTACCAATAATGTTAGGTCAGATGGTTTTCCAACTAAGTTGTATCTTACAAGTCTTAGATTGTTAGGCTTTTTGGTTAGTGAGCTTATTATTGAACATGTATGTGACAATTCTTCTGGTATTTATTTGCAATTTGGCTTATGGAGCTGGTATAGCTAAAGCACCTTACACTTGTTCTGAATTGACAGGCAGCTTGGAAAAATTCGAATAAAGAACCATCATTGAGAAGCGTTCTTTCTGATTCATTGTCGTAAGTTCATTATTTGGATATTTGCTTTGTTGCCTTATTACTACCTTAGCTAGACCATGGAGGTCTTTATCTCTTTGAACCAGGATGTACGTGGTGACTAGTACAAGTGAACATCATGATTTAAATGAAAATCTGCGAAACTTAAGTCTTTAACACTTCGAAATAGTTAAGCTCGTGAAGTACAAAAGATGGTAATAGCTACTATGAATATATACCACGGTAAACTTATCTTGCTTCCAGACCAACTCCACCAGAAAGTGACGTACGAGTATTGTCATATTTATTTGATTAGCTTGACTCAGAATTCGTTTGGGTGGAGATACTACATGTTTGAATTATGATAAGGTAAATGGTTTGTGTGGTGGTGGTGTGCCTACGCAATAGAGTGGATTGGTGACTGATAATGCAGTTTAGCATTGAATGTTTTAAGTGATGCTAACAACAGTGATGATAATACTATTGTCACTATTGTTATTGTTACCACTACTACTATTGTTTCTACGTCTTTAACCCGATTCTTATATTATTAACATTATTCATCTTATCTCTTTATTGCGTGTTTGCTTGCTTCCCTTGCTTTGTAAGAACTGGTGATCAGATGATGCTAGAACACATGATTATCACAGGTATTGAGTTTTATAAGATGTGATGGATTCTAATGCAATTTGGTATTGCTTTAGTGGTGCATTTCTTGAAGATGCTATGTTTGTTCCATGTGGGCATTCATTTGGTGGCTTGATGCTTAAGAGGGTCATAGAGACGGTAGGTGAAAGAATATTGCTTTCTTTATTGATACTAACGGAGATGAAAAATGTGGTTTATGATATATCTGGTGTCTGGATTTGCAATTAATTATCTTCTTCTTGAAGATGTAGAGCATCTTTCTAACGGTTACTAATCTTACGTAACAATTTACCATACTATATGTTCTTATTTTTACATGTCAGATTGTATTTATTTCTGGCTAGGACTTAAGATTGACTAAACACAACTTTTACATCACAGGGAAGATGTACCATCTGTGATGCTGAAGTTGGGAGTGCATCTTTGATACCTAATCATGGTAACATGCATTTCACTACTTTTTTGTTTTTCAAGTGACCTGTGTTATGAAGTTAAATATCCTCTTTGGTACTTTCGTTGCTGCTAGCTCCTGGTTTGATTTTATATATTTTATTGACAGCTTTAAGAGCTGCAGCAACAGCTGTTAAGCGTGAGGATGATCGAAGGCTCTTTCACAATGCTGCTATGAGGAAACAAAGAAGAGAGGTTGGTGATTCCATGTTCTCAATTGTTCTTTTGTAAAAGTGAGGAATAAATTTAGCTGCATGCACTACTATTGGCAATAATTTTAGTACCTTGATGCACATTGAAATAACAACTTGATTTATTCTAATGTTTTTCTTTGTGGTAGTATTAAATTTCTTTCTGTGGGGATTAGAAGCCTAACAGATAACAAATATGATCTGTGAACAATTCAGGTAAATGGTGATGCTACTCCTGAAAATGGGTCCCATAGATGTGTACAGTATCCATTTTCAGTAAACGAGAAGGTTGTTATTAAGGTGGGTTTATCTGTGATCTTTTGAATTGTCTTTGTGTCCAAGACATCTATCTGCCTGTAAAAATGTTGAACTAAAAGGAAATGCACTGCAGGGAAATAGGAGGACACCAGATAAATTTGTTGGGAAAGAAGCTATCATAACATCACAGTCTCTTAATGGGTGGTAAGTATGATACAAATTTGTCAATTTTGTCTATTCAACATGTAATTGCTAAAATTTCATCATTATCACTATAGCTTTAGTATGTTGAATTCTCATATAAATTCAATAATGTGACACCTATTCTTTGTGACTTATATTTATGACCTACCTTCCCTCGTGAATACGACACCCATAGAATTTTCCAGTAAAGCCATGTTCAATTGGCATCATGATATTGCTCAGATGTGCATGTTTCCATTTTTTTAGGTTCTGAGTTGCATTAAGACATTGCTCAGGAATCAGGATCCCACAATTTGTGGTTGGTTAAATTTGACAGTATATCTAGATGTTTGTGACAATAAGAGAAGGATATCAGAAAATAGAAAACTTAATATTGCTATGCTTTGGCATGCTACTCCCTCGTATAACCCCATAACATACAAACATGTCTGTTTGCCAAGGTTTGTCCATAATAACTACTAGTAGCACATGTTACATGTAGTATCCTAATATGTGCTTATGATCCTTATTCATCTGTCTCAAGGCTGTTGTGCAGAATATTTTCTCTAAAATGCTATTTGTATATCTGTTTTTACTTCACCTCACCCTACACTTATTGATGCATCCTTTTTACCATCAATCAAGCTTGAAGAAAAATGGTAACCAAAACTTAAAACCATGTTCCCACCACTTACTTGTCCGGTTGTCCCTGGTTGTTCATTTAGTTGCCATTGTTGAAATCGAGAAACTGAAGATTGTGGTTGGTGCAGGTACTTGGTAAATATTATTGAAAGTGGAGAGAAGGTTCGGCTACAATACCGTTCTTTCAGAAAGATTCCAAATTCTCCATCTAGGCCAGGTGACAATAGTCAATGATAGGATTTGATCATCTTTATTGTACTGAAAAACTATCTATTTAGGTATAGAACTGTTCTGTTTCTAGTAGAAATTGGGGGGGGGGGGGGGGGGGGGGGTTGTGAAAATTCAATTTACGAAGCGCTTTTTTTTATTTTATTTTATTTTATTTGTCAGTTCAATTTACGAAGCGCTTTTTTTTTTTTATTTTGACAAATGAGTGGCATTCTGTTTTGTATTCATAATCTCTTATGTTACAACTTAAATGCTAGCTATGTGTTTGGGTATCTGAACTAATATAATATAGCCACAGGTTAGAGGTTCGCCGCTATTGTTGTGTGTTTGATAAAAGCTCTGACATCATACAAGAGCGATCATTGTGCATATCTTTGTTTCTCATGTAAGTACCCAAATCGGCATGCTCTCAGGTATTGTATTAAAAAGAGTAATGATGTAAATGTCTAATTCATATGTCTGAAAACCTATTGGAAACAATATTTGTGTTTTATCCAGGTATTAGTGATTACAAGTTCATATTTAAACTAGTCGTGATTGCCATTGATTGGGTTGATTGATTTTTATTTATTTCTTATGTAATTTTAACTTAATTTTAACAAAAACAAAATATAAGTTTGGAGAGTTTTATTAAATTTTCATTGAATCTCGATTAAATATGTTAAAAATATTTGCAATGAAAAGTCTAGAGAAATGGTGATCCATCAAATAACTTAAAAGAAAATTTAAATTAAAAATCGAAAACGATACCGATTCGAGAGTTTTCTTTTAAATTTTCTTTTAAGTTATTTGGAGAGTTTTCTTTTAAATTTTCTTTTCATTGTAATCCAAAACGATACCGATTCGAGAAATGGTGATCCATCAAAGTTACGGTTAACAGTACATATGTTTTGACTATATGATCACAACTTAAAGATACATCTTAACAGACATAATAATACTTATCAAAATACTGATGAGTTACTTTCGAGTCATACGTACCTTGAAGATGATAGTCACGATACCAAACGCTAACTAAAATTTAGACTCCGATCATGACACTTTCTTTTCCATAAAAATCTCAGAATTTCCGAGTGATAACTATACGTGTATACATTATGAGCTGGTAAGTTGATTCATCAAGTTTCCAAACGAGAATGGAGTTGATTAAAAACAAAATAAATTGTAAACACATGAAACCGGAAGACCTATGGGTGTAATTAGTTAATGAAAATTTTCAAAATTTTCATTTCACTTTTCAAAATAAATGAAAACTTGTTTAATAACAAATGTTTTAAATTTTTATTTCACTTCTTAAAATTCCATTTTTCATATTCTTTCTTGTTTTTCAATTATCTACCGTAAATCTATTTTTAATACTCTCATTTTCTTTCTTATTTTTTTATCAGCTATCCTATTTTTCTTACTTTATAATTATCCATCTCATTTTCTCAAAACTAAAACTACATCATCTAACAAGTTTTTACTTTTTGTAGAAACTATTGTTTTTTTTTTTTCTTGAAAATTATAAATTGAAAGCTGAAATTAAAAAATTATTAGTTTTCATTAAATAAACACAACCCTAAAGAGTTTGGTTAAATTTTTTTTACTTAATTTTTTAAATTTTGTTTTTTAATATGGCTTTATTATTATTATTCCAAATAACTTAAAAGAAAATTTAAATTTATTAATACTATTACTTATTACATATTTACATGTAACTTCATCTTTTTAGCCTAAAAGAAAATTAAAAATCGTTAATATTATTATATGTTACAGACTCAACTTTTACATATGTATTATTATTATTACATGTAAAGTCATTTTGTAGCCTAAAAGAAAATTTAAAATTAAAATTAAAAATCATTAATACCATAGATCCTGAAGATACAAAGCAACTTGTACGCCAGCTTTCATTTTGTGTCGATTTAGTTTGCTTTTGAGATTCAAAAGTCTATAAGCTCATTGAATATGCTTGTACTGAATTTGAACAAATTATATTATATAATCCATTATGATATAAATTTCAAACTAGAAAATCTATCAAAAATATGTTATATTTTCATTTATATATATGCAAAATAGTTTTTAAACTATTAATTACCATACATTCATTTTAAACCCATACAAATTTTCAATCCTTTCAACACACACAGTCATACGCACAATTGACACTGTATTTAATAATTCATTCATATAATCTACGCATCTAAACGTATTCACACTTACAATCGACCCCACCCTACTTACTACTTTACCCTATCTAAATTTCTACAATGCCGTTACGTGTTTTCAAGACGGTGCCAAACATACCGTTAACTCCGTTAGTCAACGCGTCTACACCATCCGAGAACCTCTTCACCGCCGTTCCCAGCTCTTTGACTCCGGCCTCCAAACGAACCCTTTCCTCCACGTTATCTACGCCGGCTGAAACGATGAGGTGGATGAGATCCAGAACCACCACCGCTTTGCTTCCCACGCTGTCAAGCTCTAAGAGCGCATTCTGTTTCGGCTTTATCAGGTCAAAGATTTGAGTCTGCACGGAGTTGACCGACTCGGCCCAGAGGAACTCGGCCGGGACTCGGAGTTTAACAACATCTAATTCACCGTACAGGACGGTAACCAAAACGCTTCCGACCATAACAGTCAAAACTCCGAGAGCGTAGAACGTGCGACGGATCAGATCTCTTGCGCCACTTATCTTGTTATGTGGAAGCCTACCGACCATGACTGTCAACTCCTCGATTAAAGCCTTCGCGCGAAGACCTTTTTCCTTGGCAGATTCTTGTGTATTGTTAAGGGATCTGGTGAGAGCATCCTTTGCCTTGTTCAATTTCTCAACCGACGGAATCTGAACTGACAAGTTAAGCAGGCGGAGGCTGAAATTCATCAAAAGGCGTCGATCGGTTAACTGCTGAACCGCGGACGAAAACAAATTACACAGTTCAAGTACCTTCAGACTGTAATCCATATACAAAGCCTGATAATCATCCGCCTCGGATTTCAAATTCGAGACCTGACCCTGTGCTTCGGAATGAACCGTTGACAGAAACGAAACTGCCGCCGATAGCCAAGATAAAGTGATATTTGACTTTTCAGATGCTAGATCCAGGGTTTTCAGATGGAGAATTACCTTGTCATCAAATGAGCGAGCGGCGAGTTGGTAGCTTTTGAGAACATGCGATGATTTCTTCTTGAATGGTCGAAAATGGGAAGATAAATCAGCTTTCTCGACAAGAAACATGGCTAGACTGTGGGGACTTAAGATAGAGTCGATCAGCAAGGGATACGTTGTCGCCGGTGACGGAAAGTTTAGTTGCCGGAATATGTATCTAGGGTTTTCTACGGTGTTGTTATATTCAATGGTAATTTGCTAGAGTTGCATAAGGCGTGTGAAAATAAACGAGCACCAAAGATCAGGAAACTCCATCGAAATACCCAAATTACCCTTCAACTAGCGAGGTACAACTAGTACAATGTTGTATTCCATATTTGAATTGCGCAGATATTTTCCATTTCCCCATCCGTGTAAAACCAGCATATTTGTTTTTTAAGATATACACTATTTTATTTTGTTATATTCACCAAATAAAATGATATATGTAAAAAAGATGTTATTTTAATCCTAATCACCAATATCATAATATATTATTCAAATCTGTTGGCGTTACACATAATAGAATGTTTATTAGTTATTATTTATTACTTATTAGTTACTAAAAATATTCGTAAAGCCAAAGAATCTGATCAAACTTTAATGAAAGCCTAAACAAAACAATTAGATTTTCTTACACATGGTGTCACCAGTTGGAAGAATTTCTTGATCCGCCACTGTGTAGATCGTATCATTTTTCATCTATTCGTTTTATTTTGACACATGTCACAAACATATTCTTTGAGTGTTCCAAACATTCCATAAAGAGTAAAGTAAATATATATTTTTTTTCTTGATTATCCAGAAAATATAAAAGCATTTTCGTACGGACAGAAAATATTTAGAAAAAGATAGGGTATAAGGATAAGTCTGATAGGAATAATGATGTTTGACTAACATGTTTTCTTTATCTTGTGGTGGATCCCAAACGTGAGTTGGAGATCAAATCGTTGATGTTGGTTGGTGTAAATAGATTATTTTTTACTTTATATACATACGTACACCAACTAATTCTGTATTAGGTTCAATATCATAAAAACCAAAAAATTATCGAAGAACGAGAATCTTTGTGTTTCAGGATTCTCCCATCATTCATGTTGATGTCTATAAATACTATAAAAAGAATAACTATTTTTGCCACGTATCATCATCTGCTATTTTCATATGGCATGACTTCCTATCGCCATTTGGCTAATACTTTTTAAATCAATAATAAATTAAATAATATCTAATCAAATGTAAACTAATTTTATCTAATATAAAACTCATTTGAATTTGAATATATATTTACGTTTATTATATTATATAAGTAGTTATTGTGAATTTGATAAAATACTTCAAAAATTTATCCCTCAAATATTAATAAAATTAATTTTTAAATTTATACCCATGTTATACATGGGTTTATAGACTAGTATATAATTACAATAGAAGAAAAAACAAGTTACATGTTTTTGAAACTCTTTTGACCGTATGATCCGTGTTGGCATTTAGGATCTTCCGATAATCTAGTATAGTAGTATTGGTGCAAAATTTGTGGAATTCGATGGTATGCACCGCTTATAAATACATTCAAAACTCTTTGGGGGCGTTTGGTTCGCGGATTTCCTGAGATTTCCTGAGATTTGCATTTAAAATAATGTGTTTGGTTCGCAGATTTCAGTAAGATTTAAAATCCTAGGATTCTTAAATCCCTCCATTCTTTGTTATTTTAAAATCCCAACCTCCCCCTAGGATTCTAAATCCCAGTTACCTTGCATTTTCCAGATTAACAAATTTTTTCTATAAGATAATGCAAATTCTTTGACAAAATCCTGACAAATGCAAATGCTGCATAATGCAAATCATTTGACAAAATGCAAATCCCAGATAAAAAATCCGCGAACCAAACACCCCCTTTATGTTGTAACAATGTAGCCGTCGGAAAATAACCACCATCAAGATCCATAGTTAGTTACTATATAGACAGACTAGGAGGCCTTGGAGCCATTTCTCATCATCTATACATCATTTTACTGTTATTTGTGATAGGATTGTGTCATGTAGTTTCTAGAAAGGGTAATATAGGAAAAATGGATGTGAGTTAGAAGAGTTCTCTATAAATAAGAGGAGAGGGAATAATGTTAGTGGGCAGAAAAAATTGTTAGTCATTGGGTTTGGCCATTGCTTAGTTATAGCTTTGAGAGGGCTCCGACCTTTCGGTTGTGAGAGAAGGGATTCCCCTGGAACAATCATTTGATTGTAATTACCTTCTGTTTTGTAATCAATTTCTGCAATCCAGCTTCATCAAATCCATATTTTCTTCTTAATTGATTTCAATTCCGTATCAATTTGTGTTTGGCAGCACAAGTCACACAATCTTCTTTCACAAAGATGATGAAAAATACACTACAATAATCATGCAAATAGACCAGCAATTCAGTTTTTTGAATATGATGACTGAAATACTTTGTTCTATAACTCAATGCTCACTGCCTCACTGTGATTTTAGCTTGTATCCCAAAATTCTACAACAGTGGTAGTAACTAACAACATCCACAACCAAAAAAGAAACAGAAAAAGTGTAGTGTATGTATGTATGCAAAAGAGAGTTAAAGGGTATTCAGTTAGTTACTCATAATGCACTGCTGATGGAAACAGGTCCATGCCCCCAAACCCTTGCAATATAAAGCTAGGCATCTTTGGGGCCAACATTGAATTTGGCTATGAAAAATCCAATTGTATCATGTGGGCCAGAAGGATCAAACCTTTGGACAAGATCTTGCTCACCAGGTCTTAACCATTCTCTGAAAAATAAGTAGGAAGTAAACAGCATTAATTAACACCAACAATAATTACTATCATGTAGAGGTGCCACAAAATTAGAAAGTTCACAAATGAAACAAAAGTTGTGTTTGTCCACTCTTCCCCAGGCATTCTCATCTGCCATGTCAAATAATTATTACAGGAACAAGATTAGGTCCCAACTGTGATAGCAGGATATATAAACTTACTCAAAATATCCGTCAGATGATTCATAATGACCGATCAAGCCAGGTCCACCAATTCTTGGATGCTAAAACATACAAGATATCAGAAAGATTAGCTAAAGTACCTATAATTTTGTAAAACGTATAAACATTATATGGTGCTTAGGAAATCCTTTAAGATTTAATCAAGTACTTCAATTTCTAGATGTGAAATGCTGCAAACAGATAATGACTTATTTCGAGTTTGGGAACATATAAAGCATAAGAGCACCAATTAAAAAAATGCAGTTTCGTTTAATTGTTAATAAGATATAGATAGATGGATAGGTGTTTTGATACTAACCTGTAGTGCCAATGAGAGAAACTTGTATGTGTCCAAAGCATAGCGAACTACTGCCTCATTCTCACCTGGATTTATCGTGCATCTGGAATATAATATGCAGAAATCAATCATATCTGTTTATGGAGGCCAATAAAGAAAGAAAAGGAACACACTTGTTCAAGAATGAAGTACTAGAAAACCAACCAAGATTATGAATGTTCTCTTACGTCGAATATACAAGAACTCCACCTGGACGAACTAGCTGTACGGCCTGATCAAACATTCGTTTCTGATACTTCCCATGTCTTCTCAGTGATTCTACCGTTTCCTTAGATGCACAGAAAAGAGAAATGAAACATAAAAATAATCAATAAATGGTGAAATTTGACAAGTGACCATGCCAATATGTTCAACTATATGATGCAAAAATCATACAAAATGTCAATCAAATAGCAGAAAAACGAAAGGAGTTTGCCAATTGGCGAGCAGTCATAGATTTTGTTAGAGAAACCAGCTTACCTCTCCAGCAAACAAACGAGGCCTCAACCCAAGAGCAGAGCAGGGAGCATCAAGAAGGACTCGGTCAAAACTGTTTGGAGAAAACCCTTCACATTTATCCACCCTGCCACCTGTGGATTGATTTCTCCCAGGCCCATTTTTCATCCTTCGATTTTGTTTCCTTAGCTCAGCTTTACTTGTATAACGACCTCCTTTAGCTTGGTCATCAGGTGGAAATATTGTGTCTGAAGTGGGTATTGTACATGTACCTACAGGAGAAACATGTGACAAACCAGACGATGAAAGATGTAAAAAGACAAGAATACAATTTAAAATAAAAGGTTAGGTAATATATCCCTAGTGGCACTAAAACTTTTTATAATTAAATTACTTACGAATCTTATTGCATGTTGCATCTGTTTCTACTCCTGTTGTAGGAAATGATAAATTTCCGTTAACAAAACTCGCTGCTGACTCTACATCTTCACTGGTTAGACCTCGTTTATCGTCACCAGAACACTGTGGCATAATGCCATTTAACTTATTCTTCCGAACAGCTTTAAGGGCATCTAGCTTATATGCTATAATGCTATTTAACCCCAGTTCTGCAGCCAAATTATAGATCTCAAGCACCTGCAAAGTAGAAGTTCTTTTCTACAAATCAAATTCTTTTTTTAAGATGTTACTTAGGTACAACACAATTAGAAGTATTAGAAGTGAAAGAGGTTGCGGGTCAAGTCTCACTTGAGACATAGGTGGTAGTGTAGCATAATTAGGTGGTAGTGTAGGTAACCTTTAGAAAAGAAGAAATTCTTTTACCTTATTGTGAGACCTATCAACTGCAATCACTTCTCCTTTATCCTTCATAAGGGAAGCAATTGCAGTGGTTTTTCCACCAGGGGCTGCACACATATCCAATATTTTTTCTCCCTGTTGTGGATCTACAGGATAGATAAGTGGTCAAAATTATCCCTTGTCAGAAAATTGATAAAATAATGTAAGACTAATTGTAATCCTCCTATCTAAAATAAGAAATCCATTCAAATTATATCCAAGCAAGAAATTAGGAAAGCATATTTAATCCTTATCATGGTTCTTCCATCAACTTTCTGTTAAGAAAGAAATACGCATCAAAGCATCAGTTATGAAGACATCTTAAGTTATATACCTACAACTATTGATCATCAGATAGATGATGAAAATCCTTCCAAGTTCAACAAACTGAAAGTCAGAGTCTGGGTACTATAAACAATTTGAAAGTCAACCAGATTAAATGGAGCAGCAACCAAATATTTCTATATTGAAGATAAGGATTGATTATCAGAGTTCTTAGCTCTAGTTTGTTTGAGGGTCTAACTAATCTTCATAAGCCTAAAAAGAAAATTCTTCAAAGGGTCATCCTTTATCTTTTAAGCCCAAAGCAGTAAACAGTTCCCCCAAATCATTGCAACTTTAAACAATCAATAAAGAAACACTGCTACCATTTGAAGATGCAAATATTGATCTAAGTAATACATTGAACAGGCTAGGTCAGTTACTGTAGTTACATAGCATAAAGAAAAAGATGCATGTCTAAAGCGCAAAAATCATATCAATGTTAGCAAATATCTACTTAACCAATGGCATGGCCATGCTAGCATAGCCTTTAAAATACTAGAAATATTTTCATTAAGACCAAACACAAAGATCTAGCAGAATCACAGCTGTCTATGAAAAGGAGGAAAACAAAAAATATACACACCTAAGACGTGAGCAGTAATAATGCTTGGCAGGTTTTGAAGAAATATATCCCCCTTCAGCACATCTGCAAATTTTTCGACAAAAAGTTATTTCTATTCAATTTTGTTAAACCTGCAGTGTGTTTTGACTATATCCATACAAATGATGGGTAAAAGACAACTCGTGACTCATAAAGGGAACCTCCTTTCCCTTCTTTGTTCCATGTTTATTATAGCTTCTCATAAACAGATAAATATATTAAAAAGTTTGATCTCAATGACTCAATATCATAAATGTGTTGCCATTTATATGCAGTTCTTGAGATATGTCAATCACAAAAAAGAAAGAAAGAAGTATGCCACATATAGCATTCTACTGTGTAGAAAAAAATAAAGACAAAGAGAAAAATATACCATTAAACGATGTTAATCTGAACACTCTATCAATCATATCCACACCAAGACCTGACAATTCGCGAAATATTCCTGCCCTTGACATTGTTGTGATTCCTTGGCCAATATACAAGCCCTTTCGTTCAAGATATTGAGGATCTACAAGATATGTTACATATAAGATCACAGCCTTAAAAGTGGTGCATTAGTGGAATAATATGAAACTTGTCATCCAGATAAACCAAAAGGATGTATATTGAATTATGATCACAAAAGATCTTATAACCAATCCATATAACTGTGACGGAATAATTCTAGTCTCCAGGTCAAGAAGAGACTTATTTGTATGCAAGTTAAAAATAAACATAAGAGTATAACTTGGGAACTCTCAGGAAACGAAGAAACATGAAGGATGCTAATAAATATTATGAAAACCACAAAATACAATTTTCCTTCTGATATAATGAACTTCATTAGAAGAATTAGCACATCAGTTATGTTGTTACAATATATAACATTAAAGAAGATTTCAGAGCATACTTTAGCAGAGTAATCATGGAACAAATGGTTTTAAGGCTAAGTTTCAATGTATGAGGGAATTGGTTGTTGTTAAACAACATTTTCAACAAATGTATAAACTTTTTACAATAATTAATAGTACATCACTTCAAATGTATACACAATGTAACATTTACAGTTTTACACCATCATCAACATATTGGCAACATGTTGCTTGCCTGTTTTTAATCCTTGTAGGACGATCCCACGTGTGATTCCAATAGCCCATCCACCATCATGACTAGCCTGTTCAACGCCAACTGAAACTGCCACTACATCCCCTTTTTCAACATGAGCACTGCATGCTAATATACCTGGCACATATACCTACACAATGATCACAATGAAACATGAAAATCTAGTCATCATTCATCAAATACAGATTTCATAGTAACACAATCTGAAGGTAGAGTCAATATGCATATGGCCCCTGAAGCCACATCAGGGTTATCTTTCTTTTACTGCAGTATTTAATGATGTTGCATATGCACATTATATACAGACATTTACGACCTGAACAAGGAAGGAGGAAAAAAGAAAAGAAGCTACATCCTATTGCAAAAGTTTTTTGTCCTGTTATCCTGCAAAATATGCATGCTCTACACAGCAAATGTTTAATATTGACCACTGTTAGGAGAGTTATTACAAAGGTTGTCCACTGAATTTAGGTTAGTTATCACTTCTAGTCCTATGTCCCGATATTCTACATCCACGGTACTTCAATACTATTTTGGGTACTGTTAGATCCTTCCGTGAATGGCTGTCTAGAATTTAACCATTAACACTAGCGTTAGAGCATCATATGCCTTTTTGTAAGGGTGTTAATGCACATTTCACATGTGTTTCATAACTAAACCTGTAAGGATACCTATTCAATTCTCAGTGAGCAAGCAAAACATCAACTAATATGATGCAAATAGTCATAATCCACTTTTTTTATTATTGAGTTATTGAGTGAGCAAAAGCAAATAAACCCACAAACAAAAAGAGAATAAGAGACAAGGAAAAGTTAAACAAAAGGAAACTGAAAGAATAACCTCCAAGGATGTGGTCGAGTGGTGATTGACATAAGACCCTCCAAAGGAGGAGTCTCGGGTTCAAATCCCACTAACGTCAATTTCCTGGAATCCACATGTCCCTATCCTTGGATAGGAGGTTTGCCCGGTCCATTGGTTTGTGGGGTATTCCGGGGGTTCATATTTGTATGGCACGTCAACAATAAATAATATGAAGAAGTGGTGGCATGCAAAGCCCGGTCCCATGAGAAACCGGGCATTCGTATTTAAGCAATCATTAAAAAAAAAAAAGAAATAAGATGCAAGAAATAATGAAGCTGACTATCTATGCCAAACTGTGTACTTATAATAATGTGGAGCATGAAGAAGACAAATAGAAAGATAATATGTTCAACCCCGGTGCCGGTGCTTACCTGAGCACCTCGAAGAACTGCCTCTGCGCATTTACGGCTTACAATTACCTCTTTCAGAGGCCTGTCTTGCTGATGATCATACTGAATATCGTGTGGACCAGAACCCTTCACAAATATAACATAGTCTAGCCCAGGAATCTGACATTTTAAAACAGGGCTACTTCCAGCGCTGGAAGCGTTTACACTTTCAGGGATTCCAACTGATCTACCAACATTCTGAACATCATTATGCTGATGACCTGTTAGGGATTCTGCATCATCATTCATAAACAGATTCTGTGGAGTGTTATTCAACCTCTTTTCACATTGAATTTCCAGAATCTTCTCCATGACATCTTCAGTTGTTATGCTCAGTGTATTTACACGTATACATGAGTAACAAGAAGGCCGCCTAGCCAATTATAATAGCACAGAAGTGTAAACAAAATTAAAGGCTACACCGAGAAAGGCAACATAAACTATACTTAAACTTTTAGAAAATAATAGAATAGGTCTTGATGACTCAGGGCTAAATTTCTAGGATGCAATCATAATCATAGCAGTACAAATCCTTTAGTTAATAAAACCGATGCACCCAGTCCCTTGGGGCAGGAAATATGCATGAGGTAAAAAAAACCCCCAAAGACTTGCTCAGTCAACTAGGCCTCAAACCAAAGTGTAAGATCCAAGATTTGCAGCTCATCACACTGCCCTTAGGGTGGTTACAAAATTGCTTTTAATTAAGATACCCTTGCAATGGAAGATGAAACATACAAGGCCACTACTAAATTGAGTATAACCCGATATCATACAAGATATAATGGAATTTATAGATCTACTGAGCTAGCAAGGCATGGACACATCTACAAGCTTAACTTGTTAAAGAGAGAACTAACAATATATCATTACAAAACGTTTCATTTCAGACCTAGCTCAAAAGATGTGGAGGCAGATAAATTAAAGCAAGAACAGAAAACATAAGCACACAAGCATGCATCAGCATTCAACACAAGGAATTGTAAGCCATAAGCCTGTAACGAATGTTTTGGAAATTTCTCTTAATCACAAATGATAGAGACACAAATTGAAACAAGAACAGCACTGCAATATTAGCATACCAATTCAAGAGCTAGATAGAAACTGATCTTACAGGTTTTCTGCACTCATCTGTAGTTCTAACAGAACCAGGCAACTTCTATATATACTAAGAAAAGTACCAACTATCTACTAGCCAAAAACACTAATAACTACGAAGTAAAACTACAAACTGCCTTTTCATGGATTCACGTCAAGTAGCCAACTACTTCAATAACATTTCATCAACTAACCAACCAGAAAGGTTAAATACTTAGAAAACCATCCATAAAGATGATACATACAAAATTAATAATAAGAAGTTCGATGTTGTTGGATATCATTCCCCATTAGCATTGCAAGACAACATGTAGCATTTGCTTGTTACTTAAAAAAGACTTCTTTTCTCGAATAATGTTGGAAAGTGAAGTACTATTAATTAGGATAATTATAGATGAGGAAAATCGAGCTAGCAAGGATGTGGCAGGTGCAAAACCACAGTATCAGCTTTACATAACATCTCATCTAGCTTTACATTAATTATGAAGCAAGGAATTGTGATTTTAGAAACTGAAAGAAACCAGTCTCACAGGGAGAAAATAGCAGTATAATGATTGAGAAAAACAAAGGTAAGAAAGAGCACAAAAGAGGATCAAGAGACAAGTACGTTAGTGCTTTGGAAATGCGAGCAAAAGCTTCGGCTCCATAAGCTTTGTTGAAATAGTCTTCCACTTGAGGATTCCAACGCAACGTAGGGTTGTAGCAGTAACGCTCGGAGTCGGAAGGATTCATCAGCAGAATCTAAGATTGCAGTTGCAGCAAAGAGGAAAAACAGATCATCATAACTAAACGCATAGCATACACATGGATTGATTATATGAAAAAGAAATGCACCTGCGAATGAGAGTGTGTTGTAGTTGTAGGGCTGCTGAAGCTTCGGTTTCTGTTAATGGCTTTGAGCAGAACCCTCCCACCCTTTTTCATTCATTCATTCATTTCATTTCATATTAGAGTGGCAAAAAAAGGGTTTTATAGCATCCGCCGCGATATACCTCACTTGTAAATCAGGTTTAAAGATCGTTTGGTAATTGTCATTGACTCGCCGATAAGAGATTCTTTGGTTTTGCATCTGTAATTATCCTAATAATTGAAGTTTTTGTTTCTTACATTGATATTTCAAATTTGAAGTTAATAAAAATTAAAAGAAACAACATATTATCTGTTTTTAATAATACAATTTAATAATATTTTTTATTTTATAATAATTTATTAAAATATAAAACAATATGTATTTTCTAAATCAACCCATGTAATAAATGGGTTGATTAACATATATATTATAATAAAACAAAACAATTCATGTCATATGTCACTTCTACAATACAATAAAAATTTATTTTTCCACTTCTTTTTCCAAATTTAACACATTAACTTAATTGCATTAAATTTTGACTTTATTTTTTTCATTAATTAATTAGTAATAAATTAGATTTTGTAACATTTAAAATTAATATTTACATAAAATAAATATCTATCATTGTTATCCATAATAATCATAATGAGATCCAAATGTAAAATTTTGAATTAGTTGTGGAAATTATTATTATTATGTATAATAAAGGAAAACATTAAATGTCACGTGTCACCTCTACGTTCACCAAAAAGAT
Organism: Centrapalus pauciflorus; assembly: GCA_020465985.1. Lineage (NCBI taxonomy): Eukaryota > Viridiplantae > Streptophyta > Magnoliopsida > Asterales > Asteraceae > Centrapalus > Centrapalus pauciflorus. The sequence goes on from JAANYP010002881.1 coordinate 1,606,797, forward strand.
AACTACAACTTATAAAAATAAAAGATAAATACAATTTAATATTTTTAAAAAAGATAAATATACTCTATTTTTTAATCTGTAAATCATAAAAAATAAACACAATTATTATTTTTGTATGTTTTGTAACGACCCGGATTTTATAAAATTGATAATTAATATTTATTGTAAGTAAGACAAAGTTCGTATATAAATGAATTTTGTATTGTAAAAGAATAAATGTTGGAATAAGTTATAATAATGAAGTAGTATTTTATGAGTTAAGGACCTTAAAAGAAATACAATTAATTCCAAGGTCTAAATGGTAAAAGTGTGAAAGTTGTGGGTTGGAAGGAAAAAGAAGAAGAAACCTTCTTCTCTTTTGCTTTATACATACGCAGACAAACACACACATAGAGAGAAAAAAAGGATAGAAGAAAAAGAAGAAGAAACCAAAATCAAACTTTTGTTGAAGATTCCTGTTGATTTCGAAAGATCCAAGAGGTATCACTCTCATTATAAATCTTGTCATTTATTTTCTTCTCTTCTCCATCTTCATATGAAGAAGATGAGAAACCCAAATGAGTTTTTTTTATGAATAGCACGGAGAAATCTTTAGATCTTGAAGGATAATGATGAAATGTAGTTAGAATCATCATTTTAAAACATATTATTCAAGATTTACGAATGTTGGTGGGTTTTAGTTTAAAAACCCGAAAATGGAGTTTTATGAACTCCCATGGATTTAAAAATGAATGAAATGGTGTTCTTAATGTAAAAATGAGTTTAGAAAAGTATATATATGTTTGGGAATGATTCCAAACCGTTTGTATTAAATGTAAGGAATGTTGGTAGTTTTGAGCATTAAATCCGAAGGGACAAAAGTGCAGACCTGCACCCGAGTTACTCTTGATTTTGAAAGAAAAATTTCTAAGTTAAAAGGATCCGGATGACTTGAGATCCGAATTCGGATGGGGTGGTCCGAAATTCGGATGTGGTTTGAACCGAATTCGGACCGTGCTTCGGTTGGAAGGGATCCGAAATCCGGATGGTCCCTGACCCGAATCCGGATGGCTTGAAATTCGGATGTGTAGGTCCGAAATTCGGATGGTCCCTGACCCGAACTCGGATGATCCGAAGTCCGGCTGGTGCTGATCCGAATTCGGATGGAAACGTGAGCCCAGTTCCGGTCAGAAATTGTAATTTTAATTAGTCCTTGGGATTGTTTGTCATAATAACTTTTGTCATCAATTGTGAAGAATAATTAGCCCAAAATAATTATGTAGGTTGAGGCCGAAATTAATTAGATCTTACGACTAATATGTCCGAATCAAAGTTGAGAAATTATAAACGGTGATACTTATAATATTATATTATGAACCAACTTGTAGGGGTTTTGACGGGTTAAGTCACGTGGAGACTATCACTCCTACCTTGACAATTATAACTCGGTTTTGAGGCCGAGAGCGTATTGTGTATCACTGTGAGTTCTAGTATTAACGTATTTGCATGCATATCATGAATTGTATGTTACTGCTTTCGTATCATTATTGTCATTTTCATGCTTTGCCATCACATACATCATAATTATTGTTTATCACTCGGTTGATAAGTTGTTGATCGTTCGTTTGACCTCTCCGCCGAGACGGTAAGCCTGAGTGTGGTAACCCAACGGAATCATAATGGTAAGCCTGAGTGTGGTAACCATTATTGCCTGTAAAACGATAAGCCTGTGGTGGTAATCGTATGACATCATTGTAAACTGCATATCGATAAGCCTGTGGTGTGGTAATCAAGCAGTAGATTGTAAACCCATTGTACGGTAAGCTTGAGTATGGTAACCGCAATGTGGTAGCTTATAGCCATTAGTTGGCCTCCAAAATTGTTAGTCGAATTCATGGCATTGCATGGCATCATTCATATATCGCATGGTACTTTAATCTAGAATCTCACTAAACAACTTTGTTGTTTACCCGTTAGTTGTTATTTCCTTTCAGGATCTGTTAAGGGCAAAGGCCCGGCTGGCCCAAGTTGTTAGGCATCGGTTGGAGCTCGGATAGGAGCTCGATATTTTGTGGATGATTGGGGTGGGAGTAGCAGACTTCCATTTTTGGACTTACGCGAATTAGTTACTGTTTATTAATTCGTTTGTAACTAAATTGATAACTTAATCTTGTAACCCCAGTTACATTGCTCTGTGATTTCCGACACTCTGTTGTGTCTTATGCAAAGTGTTTGGAATCACGATGATGATTATTAATTGCAAAAGTTTTAATTTGGTCGTATTTCCGCAAGTACTCTGTATAAATTAACGTATAATGGTATCGAAATACTCGTATTAGTTGTTTGGGTGTCTCATGTTTTTAGTTTTACTCATATACATTTTATATAAATAAATTTAATTAAAAATATCCACGTAATACGTGGGTTATAAACTAGTTTATAAAATATTATATAGCCAATATGTAATTTGAAGGAGGAATCATTAGTTAAACAGGAAGGTGAAGGTACAACACTTTAAAGATTTTCTTAACAAAAATTTTTCATAATCATGTTTAATTTAACAATATAATATTACGTGTAAATGATCACACATAATCAAACCTTGAAACAATGCGAAATGTGCACGTTCACAAGAACGGATCGTTTTGGAATGTTTCGTTCACATGATTCTTAAGGAACTTGCCGGTGTGAATATGTGATATTTTGTAAGCAGCCTTATATTGCTCGAGACAAATCTATCGCCAAAAATCAAGAACTCGAGGAAAGTAACCAAAATTCTTAACAAATTTGACTAGAATGCCAGAAAATTTGTGACACCCTTTGCTGAACTCTGCATCCATATACCCTTGATAACGACTCATTTCTAATTTTCCTTATTGACATCAAATTAAACCTCTAGATCATGCAATATACATTAAGCTCTTAATACTTGGCTTGAGACAACAAACTTAAACCTCTGCAGACTTGAGACGACAAATCCAATGACTAGCCGCTGCAGCACCGACCACTTAAGACTACATAATTAAACCTCCACAAAATCTACAGCACCATTTTCTGAAATCTATGACCATATATATTTCATGCCTTAACCATGTAAATTTGATACATCGACTTTCAGGTTATGTTTACTTGATATCCATTTATTATGTTCGAATTCAAATTTCTGAAAACAATACCGTAGATTTCTGTTCAGTTTAACTTTACAAAGCCATCTTTAATTTGTCATCATCGTAAATAGAATGTCATTAAAATTATAAATGTGTCACTAAAAACTATTAATGAAAATCACTTAAAGAGGCACCCAAAAATGCATTATTACAAGTTTAACAATAAAAAGAAAGAAATTCTTGAATGTTTGTAATAGTCATAATTTGATACATGGAAGTAGAAAATTATAATTTTCACTCCAGTGCAACAAACAACAATTTAAACCTTGTTAATTTACATTATGCAACACTGAATGAAGAGGCAGATGTCTCAACAAATTTCCGGGCTCCTTTGAACCATCTCTTGTCACCAGCCTGTGCCTTGCAGATATACAGTTTACCATCAGACACCGCGGCTCTGATCAGTTGGTGCTTCCCACCCTCATCTCCGTCTGCAGTTCTTGTCAACACCGACAAAAAGTAGTACTGCTTTCCATTGATCACCGGGGTTGAGGTCTCTAATATATTTGCTGTTGCAACTGCATCTTCTTCAAATCCTCCCTGTCAAATAACATGAAACAATTGAAACCGGTTTCAACCCTAATTAGATGCAATGTTAGAGTAGCTGAGTAGAGCTTTTAACATGAAGATATTTTTGCAGTTAACTTCTCACTCACGTGAGCTTTTTTTTATTCGATCTCATTTGGCATTTCTATATAAAGCATCAGCCATCGACTCAATCAAGAAGCCATGAGAAAAATTCACATATTTTGACTGCGGTTGACTCTTAAAAGGACAATCATTTTATTTAATGACCCTCATGTTTGACAACTTGGGTTGTGGCACAATGCACATAAAAAAACCACATCTTTATCACAAAAAGTGGCAGAAAGATGTGCTTGTACGCGTATCAGCGTATGCATGCATGTATTTATGATATACATTTGTGTGGTTTATCTTTTTTCTTTTAACACGGTCGTATTACGCATAGATTGTCTTAGGTCTGGGCTGGGTTAGCCATTTACAAGATGGTTATGGATTCCCACAGCCATGCTATCCCCTGCATTGTAATATTATCAATGAATTAATTTAAAAGTAAATAAAATATTACTTTCAACAGATTACATTACTATTACTAGTGAGCAATTAATTCTGGCAAAGAAAATTGTTAGATATCTTTAAATTTAGGAGTGTTTGAGGCAATCCTGCATATCATATAATCTTTAATGTCAACAACCACATTTGAGTGATGATACTTCTGCAAAAAAAAAATTTTTTGTCTGAACATCTGAACAAACCCAGCTGAAGTTAAAAACCAAATGGAGCACAAGGGGTTTACCTCAGAAGCTGTTTTGCCAAAGTAAGCTTGCTTTCCTAACAAGTAGTTCACCTGAAAAGAACAAGATCATGATCACACATAAAAGAATACTAGCCCACTTGTTAAAATCTAAAAATTGGAGTTCTAATTCTTTTATAACAATGGTCAAGAAGCACGATTGAATAGAAAGTCTAGAGATTATCTGTTTGATATGATTACTTGGGAAAGGAACTGCTCTGGTGCACCATAATCAGTTATTGATTTCTTGTCGGTAGGAGTGACAAGGACCACGAGGTTGCTTGTTGTATCGAAGTTGTCTTCAAATCTGAGCACCTGACCAGGGTACTCAACCTCCTTGCTCGGATTCCACTTTGCCGGTATCGACAGCTTGAAACCCTCTCCGTCATAGGGGATAAAGTCTGTGTTTTTCTTTGGCTTACCAAATACATTGGCTGGCATTTACACAAACACCTTCAGTGCATATGTTATGCTTATTAATTTTATATGATCATCAATCAACGTCTATATTATGATTAAAATGCAGATTTCATGCAGACTAAGTTGGATCAAAGAAGAGAAGAATTACCAGCTTCACCATATGCTGCATCGGCAGGTGAAACCTTGGCACCAACGGCTGCAGCTCCGATAAGAACAGTGAGAGCCAACCGACGAGACACAGTTTCGTCGGTGGTGGACCGGCAGACGATTAACTGGTTGGTTTTGGTTGAAACGTGGGGTGGTGATGGGGTTCTAGCTGGCCTGGAAAGTGGGTGGTGAGGGTGCAAGAAACAAGTTGTCGACGCCATTGTTATTTGATTACCGACTTCTGGAAGCATGTATGATTATTGAGGGGGGAAGAGAAATATTTGGTTTGGTTGTGACCTTTGGATAAGGGACTTTTGCTTATTATCGATGAATACCATCAAGGGTGAGGGGTAAAATACCGGTTTTGATTGGTTTTTGGTTCGTTTTTTTAAATTCGGACCGGTTTAGATCAAAAGTTAAAAACCGGTTTAAGGCCAAAAAACTGTTTCGGGTTGAAACCGGTTTGAGTATGAAAAAACCAAACCTAACCCAACCGGTTGGGATAGCGTTGTAACCGGTTATGTTTTTAGTATTGGTTAGAGATGTAGGATGAAATCTAATTCATGTATATGTTGGAACTTAATTCATGTATGAGTTAGGAGGAATATCAAATTCCTATAAACAAGTAAATTTGATGAAGTATACATAAATTTAACACTTTACATTAATTATTAGAAATCCTAAATAAGCTAAATTTAAATTCAAATTCCATCGAATTCCATTATACGAACCAAACGCCACATAAGTACATTTTGGTGTTAGTAATTCTCTAATGTGTCGTTTGGATTGAATGAATTTAAAATGATAAATTTTAAAATATCTAAGAGGAGGATGAGTGAATTATAAGAGAAATGAAAAATATAAAATGTTAATGAAACTAATTATTATATTTTTTATTCGATTGTTAAGGGATAAATGAAAGTATGATGGTTTGGGTTAGTAAAAGATAAAAAACTAAAAAAAGAAAAATTGATGTAACCTTTAAATAATTCAATGTCTGGAAAGATCTTGGTTTTGGTCGACAGATCATACTGCCACGTCATGCATCCGCATCAAATGTTTTGAACTCGGTTGCTTCCCTAATATCCCCTGATCCTTTTGGCGCCAAATCCCGAAATTCTTTCCCTTTTGCTGGAGCGTATCCCCAATTAACAAATCTCGTCATCTCTTTTTCTTGCGAAACAAACAAAACTTTCAAAATTCCTTTGAGGCTTCATCGATGGTGAGTTGCGGTGATGGTTTCCGTTAACGCAATACGAGCACGAAGTGGGTTGAGGTATAGACTGCTTCTCTTAAACAGGCAAAAAGTGGAGATTTTAAATCGTACGAAAACCTAGATCTGATGTAAAAACAGCATATTACGATGAAATTTTGGCATGGTTGTAAAAATCGGCCTAGGATTAATCGGCGACTAGGCGGTGATCGGCCGTCCACCGATACGAAAAGGCTAAAATCGGCCAAGTTAGTCGGAGGCGGTGATAGGCGGTCAAAGGCGGGGCTAGGCGGTCAAAAGCGGGGCTGGGCGGTCCAAGTCGTCGAAGCCAAAGCCGGTAAAACACAAGTTTTTTAGATTTACGTCGTTTAAAAGCAAAGAAAAGGGGGTATTACCTGTTAGGCTATGCCGACAGCTCTCTCTTTCTCGTTCATCTTTGCTTTGATCGATGAATCTTTGTTGGTTTTACTCTGTCATTCTTTACAGACTCATTCTTCAGACTGGTGTAGGGAACTGGTGTGTACAGAGAGCGATGATGAGAGAGGGGGTTAGACTGTTAGACTGTTTGTGTATTTGTTTGACACATGAATGCTCATGGAGTTTTTTTTATCGAAAATTTTAAAAATATGCGTTGAATTGTACCACTTTGATGCCCTAAGTCAGAGTTGCAGCACCTGGTTTTGGGAGTGGATGTATAATTAGTAATGTTTTATAATATTCAGAGTATTGAAGTTGATTTGATCATTTCATATATTTCGCAACAACCATGTAGTTTGTGGGGTTGATTAGGATGCACAATTTTGGTCCTGAAGCCGAGCTGAAATCAAGATGCACTTAGGCATGTAATGATATTTCACAAAAATGTTTATTAGAGTTATTCAAAATAGTCTATTTTGTCATTGGTATTAAAAATTTATGTTAATATGTACGTATCTGCTATTCTGCTAGATGGGTGGGTGCATTTAAAGGAGGTCGTGATGATGGACTGAAGGTTCTCTCCATCACATTGGAGGTAACCAGTTAAAAATATCTGTCAATTGTGATATACATCTCTCCTTGGATCAGAAGAAAGGAATGTGGATTTGAGCTGAAACAAGCGAGTCACGATTAGATTGATAGCATCTGAATGAGGAAGATGACATCAATAGTTGAAGTCAATAATGATGTTGATGCTGGATATGACATGAAATGGAGGTTGGTTGACGTAGATAAACGATGGATACGGCTGATCAGAAAATCATCATTGGTTGAGACCCTCAAAATTGACAAGGGGTTGAAGATGGTGACTTAAGTGATTGTAGACGATGCTCAAGCCCCAAATCGGATCTCCAGGGTAATCACTGTGGAAATTGATTACTTTTATTCAATGCAAATTCCGCTACTTTTGGCTTAGTAAATTGTTTTTTCCCCAATATCTAGCTTGCTGTGTTTAATTTCCAATTATTGATTCATTTTATGTAATGGGCCATTTTTTTTTTAATGGCAAAGAAGTATTCGTTTGGAGGCACTATTGATCATCTGATCTCAAAGAACAATAACAAAAGAGGGCTGTGGACACCCATAATGATGCTGAAATATTTAATTGCATGGAAAGGGATACAATGTTGCTGCAAGTTTACTTTAGTTTCTGCCACCTTTAGAGTTTCATATATTAATGTGTTACGTATTGATGAATATAACATGTGCTCCTTGCTTTACAGGATGGAGAATCAAATGATGATGATGGAGCTTCTTCAGCCTCAAGGAAGCAAATGCTGAAGTGGTATGTGATGATGAATATAATCAGATGGCTTGATAAAAGTGCTCGTACTCAAAGAGATCTTGATTTATAATTAAATTTGAAATTAACATATTAGCATGATTTATTGCTCTATAGGACCGATAACAACATCTAATCTAATTCTCAAATCAATAAACACAAAGCAAGACACATATAACATAAATCCTCTTTGTCGAACAGTGAGTCAGCATCCTACTGGCCCAAGCCAAACCACCACTTGGTTTAAGCATGCTTACAAGGTGGCAGGGGCTTGCCACATAAGCAAAGATTGTGTGCATAAGCAACTGACGGGAAGATGTTTAATGGTCTTCCTTGTGGGATTTCTCCACATAGCTTGTTTGCCCTGAAGTTTGCATGCCTCAGTTGTTTGATCACCAGCAAGCTTGTTGGTATTTTTCCTCCAATTGAGTTGATTGATATATCTAACCACCCTAGCTTGGATAGATTTCCCAAACTAGGAGGAATTGTGCCTGTTATATGATTCCTTGAAACATCCAACTTCTTGAGTTCAACAAAATTTGAGATCGTACTAGGAATGTTGCCTGTGATTTGATTGTTGGAAAGGTCAATGGACTCCAAGAAATTTCCTGTTGATCCCAACAGTTTTGATAGTGACCCTGACAGCTGATTTGAATGGAGGTCCAGTAATGCAAGCCCATTTGGAAGGGAGATATCTGATAGATTTGCCCTGAGTTGGTTGTTTGACAGTTTGATTTTCTGTAAGCTAGACATCCTCTGTAAGAGACCCGAAATCCCTCCTGTAAAATAGTTGTCAGAAAGGTCTATGGAGGTGAGTGTATCTGGTTTTGTAAAGATTGGTAATAACCCTTTGAGATTGCATCCTGCTAAATGGACATCTGACAGTTGTCTGCTTGTAATCCACTTTGGGATGGTTCCTAGATTGAACTTATTGTAAGATAAGTCTATGGACAACAGAGAAGGGATACCCTTGGATAACGCATCATTAGGCAAGGGATCGGACAGTGCATTTCTTGATAAGTTGAGGTTCCACATGTTTTGTAACCGTGAGATAGATTCTGGGATTTGACCAATAAGCTGGTTGGAACTTAGAGAGAGGGTAGAAAGAGACTTGAGCTGCCCTATCCGGGGTGGTACTTGTCCGGTCAACAGATTGTTGCTTAAGGACAAGTCAAGAAGTTTCAGCAAGTTGCACAACGAATCAGGTATCTGACCAGACAATTGGTTATTCGAGAGGTCAAGAAATGTCAATTTGGATAGCCGTCCCAAAATGACAGGGATGGAGCCAGATAACTTATTGTAGCTCAAATCAAGATATTGCAAACTGATCAAGTTTCCCAAAGCCGGTGGGAGGGTACCCGAGAGTGAGTTCCTTGCTAAATTTAGCTGGAGAAGTTTCTTGAAGTTTTGAAAGGTCTGAGGGATTGGACCAATCAAATGGTTACCACTTAGTGAGAGAGTTTGGAGTAAATGCAGTTGGCCTAAACTTGACGGGATGGTTCCTTGAAGTGAATTATCTTCTAGGACCAGCTGAGTGAGACGTTGAAGAGCTGAAAAACTCGATGGGATTGTTCCAGCTAGCCTCTTCATCCCACTAATCACCAAAACCTCCAAGAACTTCAAGTCACCTAAAGTAGGAGAAAGGATACCCTTCATGTAAATGTCAGTATCTCTATCAGATGGCCTCTGTAACAAAATACCAGTCACCCTCCCTGTGACTCCATCACACTGAACACCTTCCCAACCTCCACCACAACAATCTTTACCTATCCAAGAAGACATAATACCAGTAGTGTCCTTCAAGATCCTGGCTTTGAACCCAAGAAGGGCTGCTCTATCAACCTCAGAGCAGACCGGGCTTGAACCTGAAGTCGGTGTCGTTTGGGCTTGTGAGAACACAAAGTCATAGACTAAGAGAATGATGAAGATTTTGAAAACCCATGTTGAAATCTGCATTTTTATTTTTTTTCTGATGTGGGGTTTATGTGGTGTTTATTGGAAACAACCAAGGTTTTGAAAGGATATTGGGATCTGAAAAGTCATATAAGACTGTAAAGGGAAGGAATCAAAAAAGGAGACATGGGTTTCAAATCTATCTGGTCACTTAGACAAGAAGGTATAATGATGAAAAAGTTGGTGGACGAATCACAAAGAGTGCCAGAGGAAAGCAATATGATATTGTTTATGGAGTATGTCTCCTTATTTATAGGGTGAACAATCAACGGGACCATACAAGAGAATGGGATCTCAATTTGGGTTAGTTACTATTAACACCCTCTATCTTTTAGTCACTTTCTTTTGGTACCCTTGCAAGTAGCAATCTTTTGTTCCCCCTATAGTTAGTTACTCCCAATACATGGAAGCAATCAAGTAAAATAAAGCCAGGGGATGTTGAATCAAAAACTTCAAATGTTATAATTATCAAGGTTCTAATTATTCAGTTTATATAATATTTTTTGATGTCGAAAGAAATATTCATCTTTAGTTTTATTCAATTGGAAATAAGATGTGGCATGCAAATGAAACAAATAATGCAGTAAATGTTAAAACCTAACAATTTAATGAAGGCACGAAAGAAGAGAATTTTATTCAATATATCTATAAAATGTTTTAACATATAGTTGGTTCATTCCCAAGAAATACCCAATAATCATGAATGTCCACTAACGAGGCATTGTAACTTTGATCAAACAAGAAGCAAAAATAAAAAAGATAGGGGGGTTAAAATTGAAATAGATGGGTGGTGGGGGAAAAGTAAAAAAAAGGTTTGAAAATAGAGGGGGGAGCTTGACTTTGAATGGATTCACATGGGCGAGGTTTCACGAGTAATCCAAGTCTTTGTTTCGAACGTTGGAGCGCAAATTTTCAAAATTGCGTCCAACTCAATCTTTAAAATCAGTGACGGTAAAAATAGTATGATTAATGACATGCTCGTAATTTATAAATTTTTGTTTAATTTAATTATTTACAAAACGTTTTTTATGGTTAATCAAAAATAAGAACAACTTACAAAATGTTAAACCACTTTGACACTTTTGGTAATTAAACAAAAATGATATGAGTAAGAGCAGTTGCATATTTTTTATTTGTACAACAACTTATGTTTTTATACCATTTTATAATCAATAAAGGTTAGAAACTTTATTTTAAATTTAAAGGGAACTATAAAAAGTTCGACTTAAAATCATTGAAGTTTATAACAAATACAAAGCTTATTACACTAAATGGTAATGTATTTTCATTTAATAATTATTTTGATGAGTTCGGACTATTTTTTTTTTTTTTTCGTAAATGAAATGATTAAACATTTAAAATTCCACGATTGAAGTTAATTCGTTGGCTGCTACGTTCATGAAGTGCTTTTACTTTCAAACAAGTTGAAGTTGTCATGGTAAGAGGGCATCAAGGCCTACATGTGAAAGTCTTATTGCACGCACAATCCTTAATATTAATCTTAACATTCCACTCTTTATTGTTATCCATTGATAATTTATTTTATAATCATTTTTCTTATTATAAATTATTAGTTAAATATATAAAATTTATAATTATAAAAATCCCATTTGAATATTTAAAAGAAGCCTCATATTGAATATGCTATTTTATTTTATTTATTATCTATTTAAAGTTAATTTATCAAAAATATGAAATAATTTTATTTAGTAAGCAATCACTTTATTTTATCGTTTATGATAGTATTATATCATTCAAAAGTATTGATTTTTTTTATTACTTATTGAAAATGCAGTCATTCTATAAGTCATTAATGGTTCTTTGAAAACAGACGGTCACAAAAGTAATGATTTATTAGTTTTTTATAATGGCAAAATTTTATTCAAACAAATATCAAAACGAGAGGAATACGAAGATGGAGAACCACCCAATCAAAGGCAAACTACCATCTCTTTAAAAAACATACAAATAACCAACTCTCCAAAAAGGAAAAAACCAACCAAAACAAACTAAATAAAGAAAACCCAACACAAACTTGTCTATAATAATACAAAAAGTATTTATTTTTACGCATATTATTTCAAAATTTTCTTTAAAGAAGATTATTATAATAAAATTTTAATTAATACAGAGTAATAAATAAAGAATTATATCATCTGTGATTTTATTAAAACTAATAAAGAATAAGGTTTAATATAAATGATAAACTTATATTACATATGATTTTAAGACATTTAAATGTGTTTTTCTTTTTAAACTTGAAACGTATAAATGCTAGTTACAAAAATGCAATCTTCAAAATGGATATTTAACTTATTTAAAGTATAATTTATTTTCCCTAAATGGAACATGTTATGAAAAAAAATGCCATGAACTGTGGGTGTGGTGTTATAACTTATAAAGGCTATGTTTGGTAGAGATTTTTTTTAAAAATTTTAGTAGCTTTTATTTTTAATAAACTCTATTAAAAAAATAAAAACTTTGTTTGGAAGGAAACATATAGGTTTCATTTTTTCAAAAATATGCTCTTTTATAAAACGCTAGTAGAAATAGCGTTGAAAAGCTCTGGAGCTTTTAGTCAAACATATTTGTTTTTTTATCATCCTATTAATCATAAACTACCACCTTTAATTGATATTAATGTCCTTTTACGTAATTTAATACTAAAAAATACAGCTACAACTATTTTTACCAAACACATCTATAGAACTAAAAGCTCCAGCTCTCAAATGCTTCAGCTATTAAAAGTTCAACTTCTTTTAAAAACACAAAGCTACAGCTAGATTTGCCAAATATATCCAAAGTGTTATGACTACAAATGCTGACTGATTATGACGCCACGCATGATATTTGAAAGTGGTTGATTTAATTATAACATAATTAATCAACTCTAAAATTTGCTAATTTTTCTAACAAGGTTGATTTTATGAGGTCACAAAAGTCAATCATATTTTAAAATTATTTATTGCATACTAGTGTAAATAGTTGGTAAGATTTCGATACTGATATTAAGATATAATGATTTTACTATCATAATGAGCAAAACCAATTTGATCATTAGTAGGATCTTAATGAGGATTAAAGTCCATCTTAAGACCTCAATCTCATCTTACTTTACTTAAATTAAAAATTATAAAATTTTAATTGAGTCAAGTTTGTTAAATAAAAAATGTACACTTATGTATTAATTATTTAAGGGTAATTCTATACGCACACCTCCTTTTTAATGTGAGAAAAGATTAACTTTTAATAATTGGGTCTTACGTTACTAACAAAAATCATGTGGGTAAGGAGGTTTGTGATTAGTAAAAACTAAAGAGAGAGGGATGTACGTATAACAATGTCTTTATTTAATTTGCGCATTATAGCAATTTTCATATAATCTTACATTCATACTCTAAAGTATGAATCTTTACTGGTATAATTAAATTATAAATTTTTTAAGAGTTATATTTAACTACCGTTATAAATATTTGAAATTTTAAATATTTCTATCAATTTGACATAAAAATCAATCTTTGATATAAATTATAACACATATAAGAAAGACTATTATTTTAATAGGATTCTAAGATCCGATCTTTATCTAACTATTCAATATTGCGAAAATAAAAACGACTTTAGGTAAAATTTCGATATTACTATTCAATCGCACTTTACCACCACTGGTTCTATTAACAAACACCTTTACAGGATAAAAAAGAAAGAAAGAAAGAAACATGAAATTTAAGTTTCGAACAACATTTTGAAAGAAATTTAGCAAGCAATAGATGCCTTTTTCGGAGTGTGGGTTGAAAGCTTGAAATGTAGACTAGAGAGTAGAGCCATCAATCTTCAACCAAGTATCTATTCCTTCTAGCTCCAAAAGCCAGTCTCTACAAAACAAAAGCATCAACTCTACATTTATTTCAATCAGAAGTTGCATGTTTAACACCACATTTTTCCATCTTTTTCTACTACTTGAATAAAATATATTTCATTTAGTGTAATATTAGTATACCTCATGGTTCAATGATGTTCGAGACCAAAAGAGGAAAATTGTACTATTTGTTAGAAATCGGAGGGTTTCAAATACTTGGAATTTTGAGAGCCTAACGATGAGAAAACATTTCACTTATAATGCTAGTACGGAACATATACTAGGATTGCTAGTAAATCTAGGAATTCATTAAAGTGGGATAGTAACATAGAAAGCTAGTATGTAAGTAAGGGTAACTTGGTAGCACTTACGGAAAATATCTGGGAGTAAGCTTTTAATCCGGTCAGAAAACGAATGTAAGTTGGTCTAGTTGATCCACTGGCCGGTATGGACCTTATATTTGGAACGAGGTACTTTGCAACCTGCACATACTCAACGTGTCTGTCAGCAATCTGATTAAGTGGAAAAATAATTAGGGATATTGAGTATTTTTATTAGTTAATAGATATCAAAACGGAAACAAAAATATTTGACCCAACGGTAAACTGGTCAAACAAATATTCTGTTCATGATAATTGATAAGTTACCTCTTCTGCTGGTTCTGCCAAAACATTAATGAAAAACTTGGCCTGCAACAAAACAAAATTTCATTTGTGGGAGAAAACATCTAGATTAGTGTCTAGGGAAGAAGAATCAGATTAGTACACATCAAACCTGCTTTGTGTTGGCACCCGACATGAGAAGGTCAGTCGTAACCATTCCTGGCTGCAAAGCGGACCGAACCGGAAAGAAAGTGGATTACAGTCTAGACTTTTAGAGAGAAGCATAATGTAACCAACACTCCCTATTTATTGTTAAGTTCATATATGCCAGAGAAGCACAACATACCGACAAGTTATGGACAACAACATTGCTCACTTCTTGCATCCGCAACTCCGCCTTCAGAAAAATCGAAGAAATCATTGAGTTCATTTTAGTGCAAGATAAGTAAAACCCAAACTTGTTTCCTTCCCATACAGCCATACAGCCAACAGGTAATAAACATTATACAGAACAAGGTGCAATATGCCTGTAATGATTTTGTCAAATGCACCACACTGCGTTTAGTTGCCCCGTATGCAGCAAACCTGGAAAACAAAATACATGCCAGGTTACCTTGTTCATATAAAGGTGAAATTATCACATAAGTGTAAGCAAGAAAGAATAATAAGGCATACCTGGGGGTCGGTCTTCCATCAGAACCTGCTCCGTCAATATTGAAAATATGCCCTCCTCTAGGTTGGTTGAGCATCATTTTCATTGCCTATAATACAAGCAAATTAAGGGAATATCTGACCTGTGGCAATTCAAGGTCTGTATGAAAAGAATTACCTCCCGGCAACAAATCATCAAACCAAGTGTATTTGTAGTGACTACTTCTCTGTGAATGGAACATTGATTTTAATATCCAAATAACAAAGTGATGATTCAGATAATGTCGAGAATAACTCACAAAAGATCCTCATCTGAAGCCTCTGCCAGAGGTTTATAGCTATATGCATTTGATCCTGCATTATTAATCTGTATCCATCTAAAATGGTGTAAGAAAGAAGCATATATAATGGTATGATAATAATCATCCTATAAAGATAAATCAATTAATGAGACAAGGTAGGATGTATATCAGGACCAAAATCTGTAAGTTAATCTAAGTATTTAAACTGACAATTTCTTACATACCTGTCTCAGCTTATATTATGATGCTAAGTTATGCATCTCATAGACACCACAACAATCTCGAAATTCAATTATATTTGTTCAAATTTCACCCTAGAATATTTTATTAATTCAGTTACAATGTTTTCTGTTGTGGTGGCAAAATGGATAGGTCATGCGGATTGAGTCACAATGGGTAATTTTTGTCGCAATGGGTTGGATTGATCTGAAGCACCTTTTGTAACAGCATGTTAGATATGATTGCAAAAATAATACAACTACAATAATAAATCGAATTTTTAGTAAAGCAATTTAGGAGCTTTAATACATAAAAAACATACTATCCTTTTTAGCTAATTTCTTTTATTTAAGCCATTTGGAAATGAAAATTAACCCACATTCACCGATTCATAAGTAAAAGAGTCAAATTTGTCATCTCTAGCTTTATCCATTGACAAAAAAAATTATGCATGCAATTTTACTTTCCATACTTCAAAGTAACGACACATTTAAATGGTAAATGCTAAGGATGCATCTAAGAATTATAAGTATTGATATGAACGAGAAGTTTAAAGGAAGCTCCAAGTACCCATATGTCAACATATTGGAGCTTGTCTTTTGCATATTGAACTAGATTCTTCACATCATTCCCATCACGAACATCACATTTTGTACCCTGCACAGAGAAGGGCAATGTAAATTAGAGTTATTGATGTAATAGCTTAGGAATGCCGCAGCATTAAAACCAGGAAATAAAGAAAACATTAGACAAAAGTATCTCTAGGTACCCACACATGCTGAACCCCGAATTCCGACCTTAGGGTTTGGAGAGCAGATTCAACTCTTTCAGCTGTATAAATTATGTTAATACATAAAAACAAGTATACACAGCATCACTTTTTGCTGCAAGTAAGACTACGGTAAAGAGTGCATGGTTATCATCCTTGATGGCAAACCTTTTAAAGATGACAGTCATGCATGTAATACAGAGTTGTCAATTGCAACCCATTTTGAATGAAAACAGGTCAAATCGGGTTCTATTTAACGGACATCAGTTATTCTCGCATTATATTGATTTATACATTTGAAGAAGCTTGTACTTACCAGACCTTGAGCATATTAAGACATTGTCACCTGCTTTCAGAAACTCTTTGGCTAAGGCATAACCTATTCCTGGAAACCAGAATTTGCAAATGAGCATGAAGACTTGAATTTCTAAATAATCGACATGTCAGATCTAGATATCAATGATCATTATCATATAAACATTATGTACACAAATGAAAAGACCATTAGGATGTTCCACTTTGATTGGTTATGCTTAAAATGCAAACCCCAACTCATGCAAGTCCATGATTACATACTGAATTTTAAATTAATATTTGAACCTTTTCAGTAGTGTGTGTATAAAATTCTAACATTAAATTATTGCAGCATATGTCAGAACTATAATATTAGCAAACTGGTACTCCCTCCATCGATCTAAAAGAAAATGGTAAACATTCTATTTTAAGTTGGCCCCCAAAAAAAATACCAGCATTTTTTCTCAAGTTTCTAGACCTACTTTACTTTTCTGTCCTTTAGTAACCACTGTGGTCTACAAGTTCTCTTTTCTTCATATTTTTCCTTATCAAACATTGAAGGGATCATTATATTCAATTATCTTGGAAATATAGAACCAGAGAGGCAAAAACAGGCAGCACAAGACCTCTCTAATTGGTACATTTTACTGGTATATAATATTTTTC
This sequence comes from Centrapalus pauciflorus, assembly GCA_020465985.1. NCBI lineage: Eukaryota > Viridiplantae > Streptophyta > Magnoliopsida > Asterales > Asteraceae > Centrapalus > Centrapalus pauciflorus. Next base: position 1,624,112 of record JAANYP010002881.1, read on the forward strand.
CTTTTCAAACTTATGTCAACAGAAAAGGGCAAGAATTATATAAGGTGATGTTTGTTTTTTAAGAGGTTAAAGGTTTGAGTCTGAAATTTAAGAGGTGACCTTAAAGTCTGAAGTCTGAAATCTGAAATCACATCTAAAATTTAAGAGGCGGTCCTAAAGTCTGAAATCTGAAAATTTAAGACTATTAATTAAATTTTTGGTTTTAAATTAGTTATATGTTATATTAATTTAATTTATATAACTAAAGTATTAAAATTATTTATTATTTTAATTAATTAATTTGAATAAATAATTTTTAATTATTTAAAATAAATAATTATTTTATTTAATTAAACTAAATTCAATATTTAAATTGAATAAAATATTGATTTAGTTTAGAAAGAAAAAATTTCAGATCTTAATTACAAACTTCAAATGGGAGTTCACCTCTTAATTTTCAGACCTGATTTCAGAGGTTTTAAGATCTTAAGTCTAAAATGTAACAAACAATCTGAAATCACTTAAGATCTGAAATTCACTTTAAGTATGAAACGTAACAAACAATATTAAATCACTTAAGATCTGAATTTTAAGATTTAAGACGAATTAAGATTTGAAATTGTCAAAACAAACGGGGCCTGTGTTTTCTGGTGACTGGTGAATACCATATCCAAATTTACATTATCTTTCATTTCATGTAACTAGAATTTTTGGATCAAATCAGCAGCTAGTTCTGTCACAGTTAAATTCAGAAAATAAATTAATTCTAGGGTGAGATTGCTCGACTCAAAAGGTTTTCCGTGTAGTGGTATATATAGAGCGGTTGACTTGAATTCAACAGAGAAACATCAGAAACCATATATGAGTATATGATGCATAATAAGCTGTTTAAAGACGATTAGATGAAACTGCAGTTTTGCATATGCTGCAATGAATTGTTTCCTGCAGAGTGCAGACGACTACCAGTGAATTCTATGCTGTTGTAGCACTGGAAACCACATTGCCTTGTTTATAATTTTTCATTCTTCACAGTGGTAATTCCATCAACATCGCATGATAATGACTTGAGTGATTGTCATTTTCATAGGCAACTAGGGAATAGCTATAATCATATAAGCACCACTAATATGCATAAAGTGGAAGATCACTTTGCGTGATCCGAAGGGCTTAGACATTTTCTAGTTGCTTCAAGTTTTGTTTATCAATGATCCTAAACAAGTAAACAACAACGAGAGTCATTAGACCACAAAATCCACACGTTAAGGATCATATTTTTAGTTTTGGTTGGCTAGCAAAACAAAGTAATCCAACAATTTCCATTTTCTGTTTTTTAGTAACAACACTAAAGAAATCCCTTTTTCTATATTTACTTTTTATCTATATACTTTGGATCTTGAGAGAGTGTAATTCATGAATCTACACTTTAGGGTGGATGCATGGTAATGAACTAAATGGAATAGAAAATTAGAAATATCCCACATTAATTTCGAACAACTTGCATCAAAAATATTTAAACAGTAAAAAAAGCGGAAGTATAAAATGCAGCAATTCATATCTGAAAACCTAATAGAAGCGAGAAATCGTCACCACGAATTGATCAATTTCCACAGGCAAACATTGGAAACGAAATGAAGGAAAACTAAACCTTTAGTGGAACCGGTAATTAAGACATTGTAAGGAGGAACCATTGGCTGAGATTTTCCAGGTAAAGAAGAGCACATCGGAGGTTTTGCAATGAATGGTTTTTGGTGGAGTTGAGTGGTGAAAAGACCAGATTTTCCGTCAAGGGAGAGGTGGAGGCGGAGATGAGGTTGTGGAAGAGAAGAGAGAATTGGAGGACAGCTTAAGAATGATGGTGAAGGAGAGAGGGAACGACTGAAGAGCAAAGAAGAAGCAATTGCAGTTATCGCCATTGATGTGGAAGGCGACCGCCTATCTGAGCTCCGGTGCTGTTTCGGTGGTGGTGGAGGATCGATAAACAAGATAAAAAAGTAAAACCGATTCGTCAACAAAAGAATATAGATAATAATTAATTATGTTGATTAAATCCAAAATATTAATAAATAAATAATAGGGATTAAAGAAAACTATTGACCATATAATACTTTTATCATATTAATCATTGATAAATGTCAAAGAAATTTTATCTACAAATTTATAATTAGAAAGTAAACGGTTGCATGTGAGATGAAAATTATTTGTGTGTTATTTTATTTATATTAATTAATTAATCATTAGATTGGTAAAAACAATTATTACGTATTTCTCTACCTACGTGTTTTACAATAAGTTTCAGCTTTTGATTTTTAAAATTTAGATTCAAAACTTTCGTTTGATTGATAAAAGCTTGAACTTGATTAAAAAATTAAAGTTTTTTACGAGAAGGTACTTGAAGCACCTTCAAAATTAGAAGTTCTTCGCCGAACAAAAGTACTTTTTTATACTCTGACTAATCGTAAATTACGACTTTTAATTTGTAACATCCCGAAATTGAGCCTGGTACGTGGATTTAATTTATTGGCTCTTTATTTCAATAATTATTGTGTGTTCCAATTAAATTCCGTTTCGTGGATTTAACGTGTCGAGACCGAGTGATACGTGTCTCCGAGTTAATAATTAGCGGATTATTATTATTTTTGAGATCGTGGATTTAATTGGGTCCGAATGATATTAATAGTGAAAAAGTGATATCGGGTTCGGGCTTTCTAATTATAGAAAGCGTATATATGTGTGTGGATAATTCTCAGCCTCCTTCCTTTCTTTCCTTCCAAAATCAGAAACGTGATAGTGTGTGTGTGTATCTTCCTGGAGCAGCAAAGATTTGAGAGAAATCAAAGGTTATTTGCTGAATTTGAGTTGCCTTCCTCCCCTTTGGTGTTCTTGAGCTCAAGGTATGAAATTATAGATTTTAGTTGCTGAAATTCGTATGTGTAGGTGGTGATATTTGTGGGTTTAAGTTCTGAAATGTTTGGATAAGATATATATGAGTTTTATGAGTTTTTGATGCTGAAAATCGATTTTGGGGAATGTAAGCCCCTGGTTTCCGCCATGTTCAGCGAGCAGGGCACCTGCACATTGCGTGAGCGTGGCCGCGATAGGCCAGGCGCGACCGCGATGCGGGTGCGGCCGCAGTCCCTGGGCGCGGTCCGCGATCGTGGCAGGGTGGTCGGGTCAGTTTCGGGGCGTCGGTTGTTCGTTCAGGGTGGTTCCGTGGGTTGTGTTTGCTTGCGTTAATTGTGTTTCGGGTTTTGTTATCTGTCGGTCGGGTTTGTATTGATCTGTTGAGATCCGTGTTAATTACAGGTTCGAGCCGTCCGCGTTCCGACCAGCGATAGAGATTTGAGTTGTCGTTGCTTTCGGGTATTGGTGAGTACTCGAGTTCTTTACAAAACGCGCGTAGTCTTTTATGAGTCAGTTATGTGTTATGATGTGTGTATATGAGACAGAGATACAGCGCATGTATGATTTTATCTGCCATATACGTGTTATACGTGTTTGAGTTGCAGGTATCCGCGATATGTGATCGCGCAGGCTGACTGTCCCTAGCCAGTCGTGAAGTATGAGACTGTATATATATACAGCAGTGTTTATTGTCAGGTCGCTCCTGTGCCTATTGTGAGCTAACCGCTGCTGTGTGCGGCCTGTTAGCTGGGGAACGACGTCCCCTTTTGAGCAGAGATATGTGTTTGTGTATTGAGCTGTATTATGTGCATCGAGATATCTGTGTTGTGCATATTATATGTGTTATGTGCAGAGTCTAACCCTCGCGTACTCACGAGCTGTCCAGCTTATGTATTCGAGTCTTCCGTGTCTCAGGCAGCCATACTGTGGGATCGCGGGGCAGTTTAGAGTCGTGTATGCTGACTGTCTTTTGATATTAGACTTCAGAACTGTTATCTGTATTTAGTGCTTGATCAGCAATGTGTTAGCTATCGGTAGTTGGTGTTAATCAGATAATCCAGTTGTGTATGTGTTGTATCAGCATGTGACTTGATGTATGACAGCTTATGTGTTAAAATTTTAATTAATAGTGTTTTTTGCTAATCCTGTGACATGTGTACTTTAAGATGCTTGCGTTATTGCCACTTATGATTGATTAATGACGTGGCATTTGTGTGAGAATTGTGGGTGTTACATAATTAATATTAATGTCATTTTAAGTTATTTAATACTAATAGTTACAATTATTTTTATCAAACACATTTTTAAAATTGTTTACGATCCTCCACCACCACCGAAACATCACCGGAGCCCAGATAGGCGGTCATCTTCCACTTGGGGCAAACCAAAATTTCTTTGACAACTATCTACTTTATTAACCTAGACATTAATATTAATTTATATAAAATATAAGAACTAAATTATAGAAAAAACTGGTTTGATTAACCTCAAAATTGAAACTGTTTATCGGTTATTTGGTTTCAGAATTTTTTGAAAACCCCTTGAGTGGATACTTTATGAAACTAAAGCATATGTCTAGAGTCAAACCGAAGTAGAAATAAAGGTTTATATAAGAGGAGTTGTAACAACAAATTAATCATCTTTTTATTGTAATCAAAAGATTTAATAATATGAATGTTTTTACAATCTTATTAATAATCAAAGAGAATAATTGTTATAAAACCAAGAACGTAACAACTAACAGTAGGTGCGGACACACATGAGTTCAATGGTTTTATACCTTTGGACACATGATTTTGCATCAATCCTCTGCTCAAGTAGGTCTTAGAGTAAAACCTATAAACAAGTTTGTCATGCTTGTTAAGGCTCGTCTTTGTAAGCCAATCTTGGTTTTGGTCATTCTTCCTATGTGTGACAAATTCTCACACTTTCAATTTGCATATTTTTCCACATTAAACACTGATCTTTGAACATCAATACTTTATTCATCTTAGTTTCGTTTTGAACAATTTTTATAACGTTGCAAATCTCTCTTCCAGGAGAACACAAACCCATTAAATATTTTATTACTTTCATATATAATTAAAATTTGACCAAAACTATGAAAAATACAATTTTCATACATTTTTCCAACAACCGAGACGAAAGGACGATTTGTTGGTGATTCCATACAAGTTGTGTTATGTTTTTAATTAATTATAATTTTGCATTTGCGTTACGGGGTCAATATGAGATTTCATAAAGGTAAGGTTTGTATTTGATCAACACATTTATTGAATATTTTTAAAAAATATGAATTAAAATTTCATCACAACAGACGAAGTTTAAAGAAGTTTAATACAAATTTGATTATGTATCAATTTTCACGAGGGCTTGACTTAAGTTTCATATATGGTTTTTGTTAATTTGATTTAAAATTTAACATTCATTTAAGATTATTTTCATAGTTTGATCGTTTTCTAGATATACTTGCTACTTCGACTTTTGATGTATTTTATTTTTGATGAGAATGAATTATTACTTAGAACTTGTTGAGTTGTTGGAGAGGAAATATAAAAAAAAGAAAGATATATTTAATAAACAAACATTTAGACGTTTTTATAAGATTGAATATCAATGTCAAATTGTTTTTGAAATGGATGTCATAATTATCTTTATATCATCAAACAATCTTAGACCCATAATGTTGTTAACACTAACACACATATATCATATACATATGAACCATTTGTAATTTTTTTTCTAAAAGATATAAGACGACAATCTTCATAGTTGGGCATACTTCAACAAAATCAATATTTGTACAAAGTCAACCTTTATAATTATATTATTCCATAATTATGTATTATCTAAGTAGTTAACCATTTATTTGTTTATATCGTGTAATCAACAAAATCTTGATCCTATTTGATAAACAATTTTGTGCAATTCAACCTTCCATCAACATATTGGAAAACATTTTCTTTAAATAAAGAAAAAAAAAACCGTGTCTTCAAATGGCTACAATATTAGGAAGGACAACATTTGGTGAGAACATCATCGTCATCATTGGGTGGAATGATGACAATTATTGGCATCAAACGCTTATTGGGATTCGCACCATCACTGAATTCCAAGATCCACACAACCAAAAAAGATTTCAAAAAGCTAAACCAAATAATTCATTACACAAATGCAAACTACCTTTCTGTGTTCCCATTGGCCAAAACTCCAATATTCTATATACACTCCCTCCGTTCAAGTTCCAAGAATGAGATGGTTGATAGTTTGATATATTTACAAAGCGAAATGGAAGAGGCTTTGTTGTATGAGTGTGCGCTAAGCAACAAAAAGCAAAAGTAATAATCAAACAGCAATGTGTGTGTAGTGAGAGATGAGTGAAAAAGGCAACAGAAGCACCCAATTAGAAGTAGAAACCACTTTTTCGAAAAGTCTGTACATTAGGAAAAACCCTTTCTTTCCTCCTTCATTTTTGCCTACATCTTTATCGATTTTTGAGTACATACTTTACCCATTTGATGAGGTAATTTGAGAGTTTGGTTGCCGAAATCTGTAGATAATAGGGGGGAAAATTGAAGCTTTGTTGTGGGTTTGTTGTCATTTGTTCGTTTACGGTTTGTTTAGGTATTTCATGCATCGTTTGGGCGATTTGAAAGTTCAATTCCTGTTTGTAACTTCTAAATGGATATAAGATTGGTGGGTATGACATCATTGGTCTTGATCTCTGATTATTGTGGGGTTTGGTGATCGGTTAAGGAATCTAGGGTTTTAATTTGGGGGTTTTTAAGAGTTTTTTATATACTCACAAAATTGATCAAAGTTTAGTGGATGGTCTAATGGGTGCTTAGTGGTATAAAGTTAACCGTCCTTTTTTTCAATTAAATTATGGATACTGGGTTTCACAATGATAGAAACATGAGTTCTGCCCTAAATCGACATGCGATATCGTTCCAAACGAGTGCTATCAACAGCACATCGGAGATGATTACGATGGGCGATTACTATATGATGAATAGTAGTACATCAGGCACTAGGTTTTCGGGAAATTCTGGCATAGGAAACAGCAGTTCAGGGTTCACACAAGCTGGGAATTCTAGTGGTTCTGTTCTTGGTGATTCGGTTCCAGGGCTGAAGCATGATGCCGGCTTGGCTGTCGAGTGGTCAGTTGACGAACAACATAAGTTGGAGGAAGGACTTTCTAAGTAGGTTTTCTACTACAAATTTATAAGTAGATTCATTTAGTTGTATTTATCTAATCATTAGTTGTATTAGTCTTGTCAATTTCTATCGGATGCAAATTTGTGAATTATATACATATGACCTTGTACGGAATATGTAGATTCGCCGATGAACCCAGTATCATGAGGTATATCAAGATTGCTGCCACATTGCGTGATAAAACCGTTCGTGATGTTGCACTGAGGTGTAGGTGGATGGCGGTGAGCTTCTCTCTCATTTTCATTGCATATTGATTGCATTTCATTGATTAGCATTTAAATAAAAATTTCTTTGCCATAGAAGAGACTTTCTTATAACCATACTTGATGGGCGGTCACATCATTTATGTTTCGAATGGATATTTGCCCTGTATAAATGGATTCTCCGACTCTCTAGTGTCTTATTTGTTAGCCATTCTGCTAAAGCTCTCTTGGTCTGTCACACATACTGACATACACACGTATTTCATAACTTAGGCTAGCATTGGAGTATCTAAAGAAACTTTTAATCATTATTTAGTGGAAGGGGGTGGCAGGTCTGGTTGCCCTCAAAATTTTTGTAGTTGATACTTGATAGTGTTAAAAAATTTTAGTACAAAATTATAACTTTTAATAATTTCTCAATCAAATTAAGCATAATAATCAACATCTCCTAATCCCTGTTTATTGACTACAGAGTTCCCCAACTATAAACCTTCTTTTTATTAAAGAGTTATTCGTAGACGTAAACATGAGCAGGTCTTGCATCCTCTCAAGCTTTATTCCATCGAAAATCATGCATAAGTCGCTTGGGAAGAATGTTTTCTCTTGCATTTCACCTTCCTCCCCAAATTTCCTTTGTTTGTTGGTAAAGACGTTGACTAATTATCATCCCCGTTAATCCGTTATACTCTCCAATTACTTTTTATTCCAGATATAGTTTTGTAAGTTTTGTCTGAATATGCATCAATAGAAACCAGAGATTTTGATTTTTCTTGTTTTAAGAAGCATACATCTTTCATTTCATTACTACATCAAAGTATTTTAATTAATCTCCCTTTATTGCCTGATGCATGGAAAAGTATGATGGAACTTTTACTTATCGTTTTGAACATTGGGTAACTAATTTATTAATTACTGAATCCCTCTTTTTTGTCAAGAGCTTGGTAATATAAGTAGAACGTTATCTGGCTGCTGGCTGCCTCAAGTTACACTTTTTTAATTGTTAAATGCTTACATGATGAGAGATGTTTGGCAGAGAAAACGAAGGAAACAGGATGAAGCAAATATGGGGAAAAAGTTGAAAGATAAGAAGGTATGTTTATGCAACCATACATTTTCTTATATATCTGCTATTGCCTTAGCTTAGACGATCGAAAAATGTTTCTGGTTAAATTAATAAAAAAAATTTATGTGTAGAGTATATAGATTAATAAAATATAACATTGCATATCAGATGAAAATGAAGGCAAATCCTAATGGACACTGTTGTCTGCTACCTTTTCTGTTGTCTTCTGTTTTCTTTTTTGAGATTCACGTTTGCTGCTTGAACTTTGTTCTATATAAGAAAGACAAACGGTTGATTAGGTGGGATTGTGATAAAGGATATTCTTTGATGGGGATCATGAAGTTGTTGCTTATGAATTATGATGTATGTATATTAATTGTTGTGAACTTGTCAATCAATGATTGAATGATAGATGCAACTTTTTTTGGTTGTTTCAGCCTTCAAGATCAATTTCTGCTGGTAATGCTTTTGTAGAAGTACCTAACTACATATAATTTATAGTTTTATACTCCCAGTTACACTTTTTTATGTTCTCTTTCTGTTCACTTTTGTAGTGATGGTTATAAGTCATGCATAGAGCCAAAACTTCATATGCCCTTTTTCGATATAAATTTTTTCTTCAAGCTTGTATATGATATTTGCATCGCCAAAGGCTTCATCAAGTTTTAACATGTAGGCAGTTTCATGATAAAATATATGCCTTATCATAACATTCTTCAAAAGTAAAAAGTCAAAACACATCTTTAGAGGTTTCAGATAGAATATGGGCGGTGTCTGTTGGTGGCCCTTTGCATGAAATGATTCTTGCACCATCTCCATATAATGATTAACAACCCACTAGTAGGATCTAATGTACGAAACATAATTTACTTTGTGAAGCATGCGAGATAAGATTCACCTATTTTCTTTTCCTTTTAACAATGTCTTTTTTGTACAAAATCAAATCAGCATTCTGATTGTCATATGTCGTTAGGATAATATGGTGGAATCATCCTTAAAGCCAAGTATCTCATCAGTTCCAGCATTGGATGTGGCTCCATTTTCTGTTACCATGAATAACCACGTCCAGATTGACAGTATTACTTTTGAAGGTCAGTGTCTCGTGTATATCTTAATAGGCATCACTGTTTGCTTTTTGTCTAGAACTGCAGATTCGTGTTCCCCTTATAGTTTGCCTTGATCTTTACGCAAGTTTCTCTCGGTCTGTTTGTCTCTCTTCTATGTGTGTGTCTCTTATCTGTTTAGATGGACCTTTGTCATATCGATTAAGTTGTTGAGAAATTTGAGTTTAACTTGAATGACTGATTACATGTCTGAAAGAAGAGACAAAAAGTTTCAGAAACCAGAAATTGAATTATTCTGCACTTACAATAACATGACCTAGGCATTGCAATCAGTCAATCACTTGTGCAATGTTTGGTACGCAACAATAAGAGGTAGAATGGAATGAATCATAACAGTGAAATGAAAAATCATGTTTGTTTATGTTATGGTAATGGAATAGATCATCACGTAAGGAATGTGATTCCTTCTCTTTATTCCTTAAGGGAGGGTTGCTTTTTTTTTTTTTTTTTTTTTTTTTTTTCTCATTCCCCCAAGGAATGGAATGAAAAATTCCATTATAACCTTCTAATTTTTATACCAATTTTTTTAAAGAAATTAAACTTCGATTAATTTAAGATATTATTTTCTGATATAAAATATATATTTTTTCTATTATAATCTTATATGTGTGTGATATTCAATTTTTTTATGAATTAAAAATTTAAAATTTTGAATAAATTATGTACCAACTATGAAGAAAACTATACATAAAAATAAAAATCGAATTTACTTTAGTAGTAATTTAATAATAGTCAGAAAAACACATAAATACGAGCACTAGATTGTTTTAATATGTCATGACTAGATTAACAATTGTTTTCTTCACGATTGATGATAAAGGCATATTGAAATGAGTAACATAGTTACTGATAATGTTAAAAATTACATTGTGTTGATTTGCATCGCTTAAAGAATGTTATGATCTAAAATGAGTGTTATTTACATTATTTTGTTTACGTGATTCGTGCTTTACAGTAATGTAAAACGATTATTTAAAATTGTTTTAGTATGAAATATTGATATTAATGTAGTTTATTGTAATGCGAACACAAATCTAAAAATCATAATTTTTGAAAGTGTTTTATTATAAAAACATTGATATCAAACTTTTCACTAATTGAAAACATGTTTTTTACAATATAATGGTATTAAATTAATAAGTCAGATGCAGTTTGTATTATATGGGTTTTTTTGTCACCTTTCATTAACTTCATTCCATTTATACTCCTATTCATATCTACCAAACAACATGCATTAATGACTCATTTTATCCGAATGAGATCACCAAACATGACAATGCAATGATAATGATTCATTTCATTCCATTCCTTTGTTATTTCATTACGTCCAACCAAACACAGCCTTAATAAATTAGAGTGCTAAAATGGCACCTGTAATATAAAACGACTAAACAATATCCTTGCTAAGAAGTTATTGACTTGTTATCATGATCAACTTAGGCATAAAGATTTGTATTCTTACAGCCCTGAACCCTAATAGTTACTTTACCCTGGTACTTGGTTGTTGAGTGATGTATGAACACCAACTGATTAAGGTTACTTAATCACTGCCCATGTTAAAGTCTACTAGATTTGGCATTAGGTTCATTTAGCTTTCGTTGGCTTGTAGACAGTGTCTCATTAGGGCTGTTGGAAGCTTTTGATTTCACCTTGCAAGACTAGCAAGAGATTTTAGTTAATCTTGTATTGAAATTTGGAATTACACAGTTGGTGCCTTGGTGGTACTCTTATTACTGTATCAAAAAGACCAAAAGCGACATAAAACATTTTTTCAAATTTGCAAGATGCTACCATCAATTTAGCATTTGTTGATTAAATTTAGGAGTCACACAGGTGAATGTATACTAGTGCGTAAAACATTTTCTTGACGTATTTCCATTTTTGAAACTTTACGATTTCTTATTTGTCACTATTGGATGCCTGCAAGTCACTAAAAGGAAATCTAGGATGCTATTTGTTTTTTAAGAGGTTAAATGTCCGAAGTCTGAAAACTACATATGAAATTAAGAGGTGGTCTTAAAATCTGAAATCCGAATTAAGAGGTGATCTTAAGATTGTTTGTATGTTATTTGAAACATCTGAAACATATTATATCTAATTAATTATATATTGTAATTAATTAATTTATATAGACAAAATTAAATTATAATAATTAATATGATAAATATTTTTAAATTAGAATTAACTGAACTTATATTTTAATCAACACCTCAAAAAAGATAATTAAAATTATAATAATTAATATGATAAATAGTTTTAGGGTTTGTAAACTAAAATTAAAAAAGAGACCTCTTAATTTTTTTTTCTGACCCAAGCCTCCCTCCTAAAATTAAGAGGTAAATTCAGAAGTTGCAACCTCTTAACTCTGAAACTAAACAAACAATCTTAATTTATTTAGATCCGAAATTTAGACTTCAGACCCTTTTAAGAGCCTCTTAATGAAAAACAAACAAGACCAAAGTCTACCCATTGAACTTCCTTAGTGAATACTTTCCAACTCCAGAGGCTCTTGAATGTTTAGCTACATTGCAGAATAATATCAAGAGTGACTAGGTATTAGACTGGCACAAAAAATTGATTTCACTTTCCCCGTATGACTAATTGCTCTGTGGTGTGCATAAAAGGGAAATGGATCCAAAATTCCAAAGCAGAGAGAAAACATTGGTAGAGTGGAAATTTGAATGCTCAGTTGAGAGTAAGGTGGGTGATAGGTCCCGTTTATTCTTTTAAAAAAATGAAAATATGACTGGAATACAAATTTGCGTGCTTTTGAGAGGCAACCGTCTCTCCAAAATAGCCTAATTATAGAATACTGTTAATCAAATCAAGCAAGCATATAATCATATCTAGTGATGGGTATAATAACCATTACCAGTTTTAATAAATGGAAATACCGATGTCTACTTTTCTAGTTAACTCTAAATAACAAGACTCTTAATGACATGTGATAGGAATCCAAAGGCTTTTCTTCGGTTAAAATATATCAAAAGAAATAATGTCGCCTACTTTTGAGACACAGGGTTGTCTCACCAAAATCCCTATTATTAAAACATTGTTTTCCAAGAATCCTTGCATAATCTCTTATTTGGTAATCCTAATTAGTAGTGATTAAAACTCTAATGACACACATCCCTGTCGTAGCCTGTAAGGACTAGGGAATAAACCCTTTTTACTTTTGATGATACTCTTTCTTTGATGAACCTAGAGTAAACCTGCATGGGAGAGAAGAACGAACAGAAAAAAAACAAGTTGAGCTCAAGTATCTTGACTCGCTTACGCCCCTACAGCGATGTTATTATATAACACATTCATAAGGCCTTTCTACTATAATAATGCGGAATTATATGAATATATAATAGTATCTGGAGAGCCAAGGGATTCTCAGTGAAAGTTTAACACTAAAATATTCAAAGAAAAGAAGGGAAATATGTAGTAGTAAATCTCTAGAAGATCTTATCACATGAACTACCAAAATCCTAGCTAACTTGTTATCATTATTGAAGAAAGACAATTTATTACTAAGTAGTACCACTCATTTCTCGAAAATAAGCTCTTAGAATTGTATATATGACCATTGCTATCCTCTTTTTCATACGTCGTAGAAAAGTAATATTAGCATCTCTATGTTGGTGATTATATAACACGTTAGTTTACTGTCATTGGATTTTATCTTGAAACCAATGAGATCTCAATTTCAGCAATGCACAAGTATTGGAGGTTCGGAATGATTCTTGTGTAAGCTAATTTGGGTCCAGACTCCAGACCCGTATCCATGTGGGGGCCGAAAGGGCTAAAGCTATTAAGCTAAGGTTGGAGTTGTTACGCTAAGGCTGATGCTGTTAAGCTAATGACTAATTCTGTTAAGCTAAGGCTGTAGCTGTTAAGCTAAGGGTGGTGCTGCTAAGCTAAGGCTGCAACTATTAAGCTAAGACCTGATGTTGTTAAGCTTGTAGCTGTTGTCTTAATAAGTAGTTATGATTGGTATTGTTAAAACCGTTTCAACAATATTTATGACCCCTTTAATACCAAGATTAATGGTCCATTAATTTGGATGGTTATGAATTAATATGTTACAAATAACGTATGATTGGTTATAATTTGGAAAAAAAGTAAAAAGAGATGCAACATATACGAATTCTCAAAGTGTGACTTTTGAATATAGCCTAATTCAAAAGTGTTCTTGATATCGTATTATCCTGGATAGGATTTCGTGTAACCCTAGGCTGTTTATAGGGTCGAAATACTTATCACGGAAAGTGAGGTTATACACGATATGCCATATGGGTGATTATCCAGATTCTTGATTATAGCAGAAACCCAAAATTATCCCCAACATGTGTTATGTTGAATTTCATTTTAAAAAGGGCAAAATTTAGAAAACCCAACGAACTATCATATTTTTTTGAATGATTAAGTTCCTAACTAGTTTTTTGAACAATTAAATCCCTAAACTTTATAGATGATCGGTTAACTCCCTAAAATATTTTTTCGAATGATTAAATCCTTAAATTTTATAAAATGATTAATTAAATCCCTAAACTTCATAAAAATGAGTCATTAAACTCATCAACTATTTTTTAAACGATTAAATCCCTGAACTTTATAAAATAGCGATTAAGTCCCTATTTTGTATTTTGAATGAGTGAAGAACTTAATCACTCATTTTATAAAGTTAAGGGATTTAATCAATCATTTTTATATAATCTAAGGATTTAATCATTCAAAAAAAATAGTTGAAGGACTTAATCATTTATCTATGTTAGGTTTAGGGATTTAATCGTACAAAAAAATAGTTTAAGGGCTTAATCATTAAAAATATGATAGTTTATTGGGCTGAATTTTGCCCTCAAAAACCCATGTATCAAAATCATGATCCAGTTTTTTGAATAAAACAATTTAGTCGATTGTAACCACTTCATTATCCTTTGGGCGACTTGATGTTCTGAACATTCATCCCCGGTTTGACTTATTTCTTTTTTAGCCAAGTCTTTTAGTTTAAGCACTTTGCCCATTATCAATAATAAATAACACAGGTTGACCAGTTTTCATATAATTGTGTTGGAATTGCCACCCCTATAGCCGTACTCCTTATCAAGGGTAACACTGGAGCAATCGATAGAGTTTCTTCTTTCTTATTGGAATGTCATGGCCCGAGTAGACTGCTTCGTAAATGCATATGAAACATTATTAGAAAGGATTCTTTCCAATCCTTTAAGGCCGACATACTTTGGTGCACCGGAGTCACTGTTATGTTCTTCTCTAGCACATAAAAAACATCATAATCTTCTTCAAATCAAAACACACAAGATGACTCTCAAAGATCTAGGAATAAAAGGTAAACTCTTCACATCACAAAATAACATGTACACTATTTTTTCGCAGCTAAAAAAATTGGAATTACAAGAAGACAAGTAAAAAAATGCCCATATGATCAAGAAGACAAGTAAAAAAAAAAAAAGGTTTGGTATCTGGTTGTGGGGTTTGCTTGATAAGGTTTTCGTGATTGTTAGGTTTCCTGTGTTGTTTGTATAAATAGTTCAGAGCTTAGACTATCCTTCCCAATATTTTCATCATGGGACTTAAATATGTATAAATGTCTCTGTGATGTAGCCTACTGGTTAAGCACACGGAATCTATGATGGAGGTCTAGGAGTCAAACACTGACACATGTCTTTTAACTATGATATACGCGACTTACCTCCTCCATGTTGGCCGTGGGAGTGGGACCCCTTTTTTCATAGATCTTGAAGATTTTACTGACATGATTGAGTTTGTTCTACTTGTTGACGCAGCATTAAGTAGCTCAATAAGGCATTTACTAGAACAAAACAACCAAGTTATTGGTCAGATATCCGCTAATATTTCCTCAATGAAAGTAAGTGATTCTTCTAAGTTCTAACTTTCCCAAACATATGAATGAATGAGAGCAGAACAACTCTATCTAGTGCTAGTGCTTGATATTCATTATCTAAGCTAATGATTTATATTTGTCCATCACTTATTTCATGGCAGCTGCAGGATAATATCAACCTCTTCAGCCATATGAAGAATAACATAACTGCCATCTTAAACGAGTACGGGAGATGCTCCTTAGCTTATTATTGCCACTGGTTCTGGTTCCTGTGTGTGTTCACTATATTGCTGCTAATTTGGGGTTTATTTAAAAAAAATGCAGCATGAGGTATTTGCCTGGGCCGCCCTTGCCTATATCACTTAATGAGGATCTTGCTTGTAGCATTTTACCCTCTACAAATCAGGTAACAAGGTTTGAGTTATGCAAACAACTTTTTTGCAAAATGCAAGTAAAGGATTACGCACAACCCTCTCAAAACTGATCTGCTGGTCTGCACATGGTTTATTAGTTTTGTAGTGAATAACTGAAAATAAAGATAAAAAGGTGTTGTTTAAAGCATCCCCTTAAAAGAATTTGTTATGGTAGTTAATTCTAGATATGCCATTGTTGATGCAGCAGGAGACCATATTTTTCCTTGTTATTAATGCTCTTTGTTGACACTTTCAGACAATGATGTTCGAGGGATCAAGTGGGATGTATATGAAGCAAGAGCCAGGGTTTTGATGTGGAGTTTTTCTGGTCTGGTTGCAAGTACAGAATTAAACATCCTGTAAATTTAATAGGTACACTTGCTCAAATCTGTATCGATGGCCTATTTGGGTCCAAGTCCGATTATACAGAAAATTTGTAGAGATCCCATTTTTGGAAAGCTAAAGTGTTTAGGTCACACTACTTACCCTCGAGTATACAGACTAGTGCCCCCAAACATATGATCTTCACCTTGGTGTCGAAAATAAAGATCTCAGTGGTAGAGATATTAGCCAAGTGTTTAGTAACTGATAGGATGACTCATGACTCGGTTGTTCCTTCACCTTTTTGGTGAAATAGTAATCGCAAGTTGTAATCTTGTAGTCTTTTTCTGCTTGGTTGCACTTTTTGCAGATCGTAAAAGATTCAAATATTATGTATAAATGCATAGTGAAATTTGTAACATTATGTGCGAATATTGACCATGATATAACTCTTGGTTGCTGTCGTTTCGAAACACTCTTTGATGCTTGTGTGCTTATCCTCCTCCTGTGTGTCTGTAAGTTGACACAAAATAGAATTTTAGTTGATGTTCATCTAAAACCATTATTTGAACTTGCTCTCAAGGGACAATGGTTCACTCGAGAGATACCAAAAGGGTAGTTATGTCACAGAGGACCAGAGTCTATCTAACCAGACCAAGCTCGTGTGCTCTTTTACTGGTCCCCAAAGATGCATACCATAACTAAGTTGATCAGTTAATCGATTTGAGGAGGGTGTCCAAATCTCAAGCAAGACTTTCAGACACGAATATTTGAAAACATGAATTTTGGGCTTGTGTTCTCCTTCCCACATCATGGTCTATAACATACTTATTCTCAATTCTTCAAAGGGTTAATGTTGAAAAAACAAAAAAAAAAAATTATTTTGAAGATTAAGTTTCTGGATCTTTATTTCGATTGTTTGAGTCCATTGAAATGTTTTGTTTTATTTAAAAGTTTACATGTGACTTGATTAGCAGATCATCAACCGATAAATATTACTTGGACTTAAACATGTAGACAAAAAAAATCCAATGATTTAATCACAAAACTAGAGAAAGAAAGTAGATTTTTCAATATTACATCATTCAATAAATTAATTGATTTATCAACTTAATAGGTAGTAAGTCAGAAATATATATAGTTTTGAATAAGATTAAAAATGTCCAACGGATTGATAATGAAAATGAAAAAAATATATATTAACAATTGTATAAATTTTATGCTTCAGTGTTTAAACAAATATGATCTAGATGGATATAAATTAATCAAAAAACATGATCCCTCTTTTATTACTATTTCTTTTTTCCAGTTGAGATTGTTTTATTGATTCCTTAATTCATACGAACATAGAGCTTAGATGAAATTCTATAAAAAACTTCACTCCTTGACTTTAAGTATTAAAATTTAATAATCATTGAATAATCCACATAATTGAGAAGCTAAATGTATCTTGAGAAAGATAAGAAGCACAATGACTTATTACTTTTACATATTGGTTCACTACAATTAAAATTTTATAAAAGGGATAAAGACATACAATAAACGCGTACTTTCATCTTTGTTTCCATTTATGTGCTATATTTTTTTCTTTTTTGTTTTCATTCGGTAGTTACACATTTTCTTTTGTTTTCATTTGATAGTTATACTTTATTTTTGTTTCCGAGATAATTATATTTTTTCTTGGTCTCCCATAAATGCTTTCTATACAATTGGTAAAAATTTCTACACAAATACGCAGTGGCGGATCTAAGAAATTTTACTAGTGGTGGCACATTCCATGTAGAGAATGTTTATTGGTTCAATTGTTGGAAGGGTTTCGTGAATCGGTCAAGTATTTTGGTTTAATAATTGTTTCGATTAAGTTAACGAAGCATTCATCCTAATAATTAATTCAAGTAGCTAATAAACCATAATAATTTACATAGATAACAGATAATACTAACTATTTAACCACAATAATCAACATTAGGTCGAAAATCAAAATTAAGCATATAGTTTAAATCTACTTAAATTAAAACTAGACATAATTCTAGCCTGCATAAAAAGAAAAATTGGTAACATATGTAATCATAAACTAAAAATCAATCGTAATTTAGAATGCATCATATATCTATATGAAAATTTTAGCATTTCTAAATTTTAGTCAAACAAAATATATCTGTAAACGATTTGTACCAATTTGGTATTGTAATATTTTTTGGGCCTATATTTGGGTTTTAAAGTTTTCGTTAGTGTCAAACAAATATTTAATTGGTAACAACACTCTTCATTGGATGAAATAACATTTCACTAGTAGGTGTGTTTTTTTTTTTGGGCCTTTATACGTGTTCTAAAGTTTTTATTGGTGTCACATAAATATTTAATTGGTAGCACTCTTCATTGGATGAAATAAATTTTCACTAGTAGTCACAAAGGGACTGGTGGCATGGGCCACCACTAGCCCTTACTTGCATCTGCCCATGCAAATACGTTATATTAATATTATAAAAATTAGAGATGTGCAAGACTTGAAACTGGATTGGAAAATTAACGAATTGTATTGAACTGGAACATTTACCATATAGTCTGATTCTTGGTAATTCATTAGTCTTTTGAATCAGTCGCGAGTTCTGCCATCCCTAATTTTTTATAATATCAATATAAGATAGACGTGTAAAGATTTTTACCAGTTATATATCATTTAAAAGTTAAAAAACATTTACTGGAAACATAAAAAAATATAATTAGCTAATTGAAAACAAAAACAAAGTATAACTATCAAATTGAAACAAAATGAAAAGTGTAAATATCAAATGAAATAGAAAAATACAACGCATATATGGAAACAAATATAAAAATACACATATATTATTTGTCATTATCCGTTTATAAAATAGGAAATTACAAATTCAAAAAAGATAGAATCAATGTACAAAAATAATACATCATAATGTTTGTCAAATTTCTCAAAATATAGTAACTTATAAGATCATAAACAATTATTGTTTTTTTTTTTCTTAATATTCATGGCAGTTTTCATATATTTTCATCCAATCGTCATTTCAATACCACTCAATCCACTTTGGAAAACATAGCAATAATGGATATCACATTTTTTTTTTCATTAAATTTTTAAAATTTATATTTCACTTAAATAAAACTTGTTTATCCTATTAAAAATACCATTTTTTTATATTCTCTTACTTTTCTATCACCTACCATATATTTAAATTTTATACTTTTTTAGTGCTTTTCTATCATCTATACTATTTTTATGTTATTTTCTTTACTTTTTTTTATCACTTATTTCAAATTTTTTAAAATTAAAAAATTTTCATCTAAATAATTTTTCACTATTTATTAATACCCTTGTTTTTTTTTTTTGAAAACTATAAATTGAAAACGGAAATTGAAAAATAACTAGTTATAGTTAATTAAACAACCTTGAATTTTAGTTGGTGTATCTCAAAGTAATATTATATTTTATTAAACATCTTTCTAAAATGGCACTGTATTTGACAAAAATTTTTTTTATAAAAGTTACTATTTATTACTTCTTTATTTGGATAAATTTAAAACACTCACTCACACACAAACACACACACACATATATATACATATATATATATATATATATATATATATATATATATATATATATATATATATATATATTATAAAAAGCAAATTATGTATTTTTATAAGGCAAACCAAATAACAAACAACACAAATCAATAAAACAATAATGAATACAAGTAGGGACTGAAAAGACTTATGTTTCTCCATAATTTACTAATTATTAAATAAACTATAGAACTATAAATTTCGATAATCACATGTATTAGTTTTAAGAGTTTTTTTTTTTCTGTTTTAGGATAGATCTGAATGAGTTATTTTAAAAATCAAGGGTTTTAAGTTAACACTTGAATTAGATCGATGAGATGGAGTTTTCTAAACATTAAAATGTTAAATATATATGTGATGACATAAATAATGTAAAAAATGTGTAAGTGTCCATGCATGATTATAACATTTTGATGGAAAAAAATAAAGATTAATTGTGGTGGTTTTAAATATAAAAAATATATAATGAATTAATGATGTGATGAAATAATAGAGAAAGACAAATGGTTGTGGTTAGTGGCCCATAATATTGATTAGAGGCTAATAACTAATAAGCATGCTATTGCTATGCCACTAACTCATCTCATTATCCTAATTATAATTAATTAATTTAACACTTTTCAAGGTTTCCTATGATTTTTGTGGGAGGAAACAAACATATTTAGTCATTCCTTTTAAATAATTAAATACGTTTTCTAAAAGGATATTTATTATTTATCAGGTGTGGGTTTAGATATTACGGATTTATCGATCAGCAAAATCTAATTAATTATGATTTTAATATTTTATCAATTAAATATTTGAATATTGAAACTTGCCGATGACATTCATTGAATGTCATTTAAAGTGCCAGTTCGTGAGAGCCAACAATTAATGTTTATAATTACATAGTCATTTAATTCGATTAAACTGGTCTATGTTTGTTATTTATTTAATCCATTCTGTTAAAAAAAAACTGAAATAAAATGATGCAATTGATGATTGGATTATTTATATTCTTCAAGTTGTTACATAATTAAAGTTGATGTGAAAGTATGATAAAAATTTATTTAATTCTTCATTTGAGTAAACAGCCGTAACATAATTTTTTTAGGGGATAATACACAAAATAACTATATACTTTCATATTTGGTCCATTTTGGGTATTATAGTTTTTTTGTCTGTTTTAGATAATAAACTTTTTGCAATAGTCCCTTTTAGGCATTAGAGTGAAGGGAGTGGGTACCATTCTGGTCACGTCAACTTTTATTTTCTCATTCTACCATTCTATGTTGAAAATACTCACATTTCTATCAAATACACATTTTATTTATAAATTATTGAGAGATAGAGAAAGAGGAAGAGAGAAAAGGGGAGTCCGAGAATGGTAGAGAAGCCAATGGACGGTTGGCGGTTTCAAACCCGAAACCCCTGGGGTGGTGTTCGCACTCGGGGTGGGCTGATGTGGCACCCCACACCCATTTCGTGGTGACCACTCCTCATACTCTTACACACACGTAAAAAAAGTTACCAGAATGATGCACTACTAAAAGTTTTATTACCAAAATGAACTAATACAAAAGGTTTAATTACAAAAATGAATCAATACATGAAGTTTTATTACTAAAATAGATCACTGTGAAAATTCTATTACTTAAAACAGACCAAAAAATATACAATACCTAAAACAGACTAAACTTGAAAGTACATAAATATTTTATGACATATCTCTTATTTTAAAAAACAAAAATCAATATCAAGCATTTATTTGTGGTTTATCAGACACATACATATGTGCCCATATGATATTTTCTAACGAAGTTGTCTAATTTTTGAGTAACATTTGAAATATTTTTACTAAAATATTATATTGTGATTGATAATTAATGAAAATAGATGGTGTTAATTATAAAATCTCTATTCACTTTAATGACAAAAGCAAAGTCAACTCAATTCCCACTTCAAAATGTAATAATGCATGATAAAAACCAAAAAGTGCCACAAAAGTATGTTGATGACTTCGTGCTTTCTCAAGTTGTGCCACCATTAAAGATTTTGGACCATTGAGACTTCTTTTTTATACTTATTTACTTTTAAAACGTTATCTTTTTTTTCTTTCTAATTATTAACGATAATCCAGAATTTTTAGTTACATTTTAAAACTAATTGTCTTCTTACTATAAATTAAAAAGATTGCAATAAAATTAAGTTAAAACATAAATGAAGTTGAGTACCTTAAGTAAGTACTGTGAATATGTAACATCCCAATTTTGAGATAATTGCGTGTAATTATTTTAGTGGATAATTAAATAATTATTATCGTGTTGGGCCAATGAGATCCCGAGTAGTGGATTGATACGTGTCGGGTTACGAGTTACGTGTCTCCGGGTTATAAATTTAGTGGATTAATTATGTATTTGGGTTCGTGGAGTTAAATGGGTTAAAAGGGTATAATTGGTGAAAAAGTGATATCGGGTCCGGATTTGATGGGTTCGGAACCGGCCAAAATGGAGATAAACATATACGTGTCTTTTCCCTTCTTCCTTATCCAATTATGTGAAACCCTTAAAGGTGAAAGTGTGTGTTTGTGTAGAGAGTTCCAGCAGAGAAGCCAAATTCAGCTCCAGAATTGGTTGTGTGAATTGAGTTTTAACTCCTCCATCCTCTTCATCCTTGTGTTTGGAGCTCAACAAGGTAAGAGTTTTGATTTGAGTCTCTAAAATTTGTGATATGCGTTATGAGATGATGCAAATTGAGTCCCAAATCTGTAGAGGCTCTCGTGTGGTGTAATTATGTGTATGTATGTTGCTGGATTCGTGTATGTGAGGAGTGGTATACTCCTGGGCAGAGCTGGAAATCGCAGGTCGGCCATGGGGGTTTCGCGATGTCGCGGCGCGACCACCAGAGGGTCCGCGGCGCGACCAATGGCCTGCAGGGGAAATTCGAAGTTAACCTTGTGAAATGGGTTTGAGTCGGAATAGTGTCGGGTTCCTTCGGGGTTGCTCGGGATGAGTTTTGTGTATATTCAGAGTCTTGTTGGGAGTGCTTTGAGTCGAGTTTCGGGTTGGGTTTTGGGTATTGATCGGGTTTCGGTTCCGTGGGGTTGTCGGGTTGAATAGAGTTCGGGGTGTTGTGATTATGTGTTTAATGTAATTCGGGACTGTGTTTAACCGATTGGGATTGTTTCGGGGATTCGGGCCTGTTATGGGTCATATTTTGGTTGGGTCTTCGGGATCCGGTTGGGGTTATGTGTCGAGTTAATTCGATAAAAGGGGCCGTGTTTGGGTTTGTTTTTGATTGGAGTTCGTGGGTTTTATTGAGATTGTTTGAGTCCGTGTTGGATATGGGATCATTGTGAGTCGGTTATATGTATTGGCTGGGATTGAGATTAATTGTTGAGATCTGTGTGATTTCAGGGACGAGTCAGCGAGCCGAGCCGAGTCAGAGATTCCGGGATTAGTGGATCGATCAGGTGAGTACCCGAGTTCTTTTCTAAACCGCGGGACTGTTTTACGAGTCATAACTGTGTAGCTAGCTTCGTGTATGTGTATATTGTGTATTGTGAATGAGACAGGGACGTGGGCGCCAGGTATGATTCTATTTCCCACATATGTGATATATGTGTGCATGAGATGAGATCCAGTCCGGGGGTCCGTGATGAGTTCCATACGGACGGTGATTCGCGATGTGAGATCGCGTGGGTTGACTGTCCCTAACAGTCCTTGGAGCGTGTATACACGGCAGGGCCTGTAGCCGGTTCGCGCCCGTGCTACAGGGTTGTGGCTAACCACCGGTGCGCACGGTCGTTAGTTGGGGAGGAGTCCCCTTCAGTGATATTGTGTGCAGGGCCGTGGATCTCATGCCGAGTGTTCATACCTGCTTTATACTACTGATTGCCAGAGACAGAGATTGAGCTTGTGTTGTGTGTATGTGCTACGTGTTCGCATGCTATGTGTTTACTGTGCAGAGTCTAACCCTCGAGTACTCACGAGCTTTCGAGCTTACGTATTCGAGTCTTCCGTGTTCAGGGTTTCAGTGAAGGATTCAGTAGCTGAGCTTGTTGATCAGGGATCGAGGATTATCTGGGAAGCTTTGTGTTGGCTTTGTATAATCTGATCAGTATTATTTACGTTAGCAGCTTTTGGGCTTATGTAATTAGCGGATTATATGTTAACAGTATTTATGTGAAAAGTTTTTAATTAATGGTGATTCCGAGTATCCTATGACATATGTGTAATTGAGCTATTGAGATGTGCCACCTGTGTATTGTATTGACGTGGCATTTCCGGGATCGGGGAGGGTGTTACAGCATGGTATCAGAGCTTGTGGTTTGAAGTCTGAGTATCAATTAGTGGATGCTTAACTTAAACCTTGTTTCGATCCATGGGGGATCCATTGCGATTGATATTAGTGGAGTTAACTAACCTGGCTTAGTGTACAACGCTGGGTGATTTATCTGTGGTTCTCAATTGTTTTGATTTGTGCAGATAGTTATGGCAGATCAGGGCGAGGGATCCGGCGCGGGCAAGCCGGTAGATGACGAGTTCATTCGCAAGTCAGAGCTTCTGGGGGTATTGACAGAGTTCTACAGGCAACAGAGAGAGCAGGAGCGGGAACAAGATCAGGGGATGGGATCACGTGCTGGGGGTGGTCAGGATACGGGTACGGGTGTCTCTTCATCTATGTCTCGTCGAGGGGGTTCGTTTAAGGATTTCATGACCGGGAACCCGCCAGAGTTTAGAGGCGGGGGTGAGCCAGGGATGGCTATGGCATGGGAGCGTGAGGTGGAGGTTGCCTTTAGAGTTGCGCACGTGGAGCCGAGAGATATGGTCGGTTATGCGACCTATCTGTTGAGGGGAGGGGCGTCACAGTGGTGGCAGTCTATAGAGTCGGCAATGACATCTTCTGCGGCGTATGCGATGACGTGGGATCAGTTCAGGGCTGTGTTCGAGCTACAGTATATCCCGAGAGACGAGAGGCGAGAGATGGAGCGGCGATTCCTTCACCTACAGCAGGGAGAGATGACAGTGCAGCAGTATGTGGACCGGTTCAATGAGTACTCCCAGTTTGCAACTCATTACGTCGCCACTGAGCAGCGAAGAATCGATGCGTTTGTTGATGGACTGCGAGCGGATATCAGAGAGTTCGTTGGGATGCACGAGACTTCTACTTTTGCCAGAGCATTAGAGATGGCCCGCATAAGGGAGCGAGAAATAGCCAAACAGAGGGAGGAGCCATCTTTTCAGAGTCGACGTGCGAGGACTCCTGAGCGGTCCTCGAGAGACCGGAGGCATTCCAGAGACGATTCCAGAGAGCGGCGTTCGGGACAGAGTTCAAGGGACAGGCGAGATCGGGATAGAGACAGAGACAGGGATAGAGAGCGGAGGTCGAGTGGACCGGGGCGGAGCCATCGATCGGATAGTCAGAGTCAGAGGCAGAGTTCGAGGTATACAGGGCAGAGTCAGAGCAGCGTAGGGCAGAGACCTCAAGATGGGGGAGATAGAGGAGACAGTTCGGTTGGGAATCGGGAGTGCCCGATATGTCACCGTCGCCATAGTGGGCCGTGCGTGCCTAGATGTTATCGATGCGGCCAGCGTGGGCATGCTGCCGCCACGTGTACAGTTCCAGAGCCATTGTGCTTCCATTGCGGGAGGCCGGGACACAGGGTGCGAGACTGTCCAGAGTTGGGATCAGCGGTGCAGGGTACGAGTTCCAGTGGGGCTAGAGCAGAGCCGTCGTCATCCGGTCGTCATGATTCTCGGGCGCGGGGTCGGGTATTTCAGGCGACTACAGAGGCAGCTCGAGATGATGCTGATATGGTTCCGGGTATGTTTCTCTGAGCTTGATTTGAGTGTGTATTAGTGGGGGACGGGTCATTGGGCTGTGTCTGTGATAAGAGTATGTGTTCTGTTGTGTGTGACTGCTTCGTTTTGTCTGTGGTTATGTGGCTCTGTGACAGAGGTATGGAATGATTGTGTATGGGTTATATGAGATTGTTATATCTGGGTATGTGTGTGAGAGTGGGATATATTGTGGTGTAATGGGTTATCAGAGTTTCGAGATTGAGTATTGTGTCATGTTAGTGGATCAAATTATATGAATAATTATTGCGAATGTGTTTGTGATTGTGGGATTCAGTGACAGAGGGGCGGGATTGTGTGTATGGGCTGAATGGGGTCGTTGAGCCTGGGGTGTATATGTGGAGTCAATGTGTTAAATTCGGGTTTATTGCGATCTGGGCTTCCGAGTTTAGAATTGTGCTATGTTAATGGATTAATCTTGTTGGGCTATGTGCGCTATATGAGTAGTTATTGTGAATGTGTTTGTGATGTGCTAGTGGAATGATCCTATTGATAGTGGATTATCATGTGATAGTGGATTATCCTATTGATAGTGGATTATCATGTGATAGTGGATTATCCTATCGATAGTGGATTAAAGTTCTTGCGTGTGTGTCCATATCTGTGATATTGCGTTTTATGAGATGCGTTTATCTATTGTGTTGAAAAGAGTTGAGAGTTCTGTTGTGATAGTGGATTAATCTATTGAGAGTGGATTTAATCCCTTTATGAGTTTAACCATGTTTATGAGCTTGCGTTTAGCGAGACGATGGAGACATCTTATGTGTTGTGTTAGTGGATGATCTATATAGAGTTATGCGGATATGTGATGAAGGAAAGCGAAGACCGATGGATTGAGACCATATGTGGATTGAGTGGCTTATGAGGTGACGCCACGTGAAGATTCTGTGAATAGAGGATTTATCAGCTGCCGATATGGGAATTAGGGGATTTAATTGAGCTATTAGTGGATTGATCATATTTTAGTGGATTTACTAACTGTGAAGTAGAGACGTGTTTTAGTGATGAATATACCATTCAGAGTTCAAATGCGAATTCATCAAGAGTTATTGGTATGTCGAGAATTGTGAGTCAACATTTCGGGGATTTGATTTAGAGATGTGTAATTGCGAATGGGCTTGCGATAGATTCCGGGGACGGAATCTTTTTAAGAGGGGAGGATTTGTAACATCCCAATTTTGAGATAATTGCGTGTAATTATTTTAGTGGATAATTAAATAATTATTATCGTGTTGGGCCAATGAGATCCCGAGTAGTGGATTGATACGTGTCGGGTTACGAGTTACGTGTCTCCGGGTTATAAATTTAGTGGATTAATTATGTATTTGGGTTCGTGGAGTTAAATGGGTTAAAAGGGTATAATTGGTGAAAAAGTGATATCGGGTCCGGATTTGATGGGTTCGGAACCGGCCAAAATGGAGATAAACATATACGTGTCTTTTCCCTTCTTCCTTATCCAATTATGTGAAACCCTTAAAGGTGAAAGTGTGTGTTTGTGTAGAGAGTTCCAGCAGAGAAGCCAAATTCAGCTCCAGAATTGGTTGTGTGAATTGAGTTTTAACTCCTCCATCCTCTTCATCCTTGTGTTTGGAGCTCAACAAGGTAAGAGTTTTGATTTGAGTCTCTAAAATTTGTGATATGCGTTATGAGATGATGCAAATTGAGTCCCAAATCTGTAGAGGCTCTCGTGTGGTGTAATTATGTGTATGTATGTTGCTGGATTCGTGTATGTGAGGAGTGGTATACTCCTGGGCAGAGCTGGAAATCGCAGGTCGGCCATGGGGGTTTCGCGATGTCGCGGCGCGACCACCAGAGGGTCCGCGGCGCGACCAATGGCCTGCAGGGGGAATTCGAAGTTAACCTTGTGAAATGGGTTTGAGTCGGAATAGTGTCGGGTTCCTTCGGGGTTGCTCGGGATGAGTTTTGTGTATATTCAGAGTCTTGTTGGGAGTGCTTTGAGTCGAGTTTCGGGTTGGGTTTTGGGTATTGATCGGGTTTCGGTTCCGTGGGGTTGTCGGGTTGAATAGAGTTCGGGGTGTTGTGATTATGTGTTTAATGTAATTCGGGACTGTGTTTAACCGATTGGGATTGTTTCGGGGATTCGGGCCTGTTATGGGTCATATTTTGGTTGGGTCTTCGGGATCCGGTTGGGGTTATGTGTCGAGTTAATTCGATAAAAGGGGCCGTGTTTGGGTTTGTTTTTGATTGGAGTTCGTGGGTTTTATTGAGATTGTTTGAGTCCGTGTTGGATATGGGATCATTGTGAGTCGGTTATATGTATTGGCTGGGATTGAGATTAATTGTTGAGATCTGTGTGATTTCAGGGACGAGTCAGCGAGCCGAGCCGAGTCAGAGATTCCGGGATTAGTGGATCGATCAGGTGAGTACCCGAGTTCTTTTCTAAACCGCGGGACTGTTTTACGAGTCATAACTGTGTAGCTAGCTTCGTGTATGTGTATATTGTGTATTGTGAATGAGACAGGGACGTGGGCGCCAGGTATGATTCTATTTCCCACATATGTGATATATGTGTGCATGAGATGAGATCCAGTCCGGGGGTCCGTGATGAGTTCCATACGGACGGTGATTCGCGATGTGAGATCGCGTGGGTTGACTGTCCCTAACAGTCCTTGGAGCGTGTATACACGGCAGGGCCTGTAGCCGGTTCGCGCCCGTGCTACAGGGTTGTGGCTAACCACCGGTGCGCACGGTCGTTAGTTGGGGAGGAGTCCCCTTCAGTGATATTGTGTGCAGGGCCGTGGATCTCATGCCGAGTGTTCATACCTGCTTTATACTACTGATTGCCAGAGACAGAGATTGAGCTTGTGTTGTGTGTATGTGCTACGTGTTCGCATGCTATGTGTTTACTGTGCAGAGTCTAACCCTCGAGTACTCACGAGCTTTCGAGCTTACGTATTCGAGTCTTCCGTGTTCAGGGTTTCAGTGAAGGATTCAGTAGCTGAGCTTGTTGATCAGGGATCGAGGATTATCTGGGAAGCTTTGTGTTGGCTTTGTATAATCTGATCAGTATTATTTACGTTAGCAGCTTTTGGGCTTATGTAATTAGCGGATTATATGTTAACAGTATTTATGTGAAAAGTTTTTAATTAATGGTGATTCCGAGTATCCTATGACATATGTGTAATTGAGCTATTGAGATGTGCCACCTGTGTATTGTATTGACGTGGCATTTCCGGGATCGGGGAGGGTGTTACAGAATACATATATTTGGGTCTTACTTTCTTCATAAACTACTATGTAGTAAAATAGACCCAAAATTCATGGATGTGAAAGTACTCAATGTATTCAAAGTTATTCATGCAACCAATCGATCACACCTCTCTCTCTCTCTCTCTCTCTCTCTCTCTCTCTCTCTCTCTCTCTCTCTATACATACATATACATACATACATACATACGTGTGTGTGTGTGTATATATATATAGATTAAACTCGTAATGAACAATTTTCCTTTTCTTCTTCTTTTTTTTTTAATTTGATACGTTGAAATGGTATGTTGTTCGTTTTTCTTCTCCTCCGACAATTTCAGGCATCTTTATGTTTAGATTGTTGTTTTCGACTTCTTCATGGTTGTCGCTGTAGGTTTCTATCGGCTGCAATAATGAAAATGTAATGTTCATGTAATCATAGGTATGTTGAGTATTTTTCTCTTCCTTTTTTTTAATGCTGTTCATTTTTCTTCTCCTCCGACAATTTCATGCATCCTCATATTTAGCAAATAATTTAATAAAAAGGTTTTGGTTTTTATTAAATCTATAATTACCTTTTTGGTAAGATTCAATTACGAAAATATGTCACATATTGTCATCTTTTCCTTATTTTGAGTTATATATTATTCTTTTACAATTGGAAAAATATATTAATAAAAACATATCAATCTAAGAAATAACACCGATGATTTGTGTTGATATGCCAATTTTTTCATCCAGCTAACAAAACTTTCGACATGTCATTTGATTAACGTGACTTTTTTTTTAAAAAGTTATCAATTAGTCAGTTACCTATCAGGTACCATGCTATTTTAATTCGTATATTTTTACTAGTATAATTCTTTATTGAAAATAAAGTTAACATGTTTTTCAAATTAAAAATAATATGTTAATATGTTATCTTTCTTTGTAATTAACACTTTTAATAATAACAGATGATGAAAAATGACGGATTAGGGGATCAAAATTTTAATATCCAGATTCCAGCAAATGAAATGAAATCTTATTATGAATTGAAGACTTTCCGTTAAATATTTCTTTTAGATAAACTAAAACTTTAAACCTTTTTGGCTGCTATATATAGTAAATTAGTAGTTGACTATAATAATTAATATAAAATATAATCTTTTAAAAATCCAATAAATTGTTTAAAAGAAAGAGTTAATTAATTGGTTTATATTGCTAAAATTTATGTTATATCATAGCTAAACAAGTTAATCTACCTTCTGGGTTTTTAAAAAATAAAAAAAAAATGATAAAAAATTAAAACATTGTATCAGAGATTAAATGAAAATGTATTCATATTCCAAAGTATCTTATATTAAAATTTTCCATAAGCAATAAATAGTCAACAAGCATAACTTAAAATAAACAAATTACTATTATTAAATCATCAACCACCAATATATCACACATATCTGTATTAAAAACTGCTATTTGTAAAAGAAATCTAACGGATAGTCAACACAAATAAGCTAAAATAAGAAAATTACATTATTCAATAATCAATAGACAAGCATCTTATTTTCTTTCAAAATGATAAAGAATGAATTTTTTTATATATGGATGTAGTAGCTAATTAGAGTTTAATTCAAAACATAGTATGCTAATTGCATAAAAAGGCGATAGAAATAACTTAAAGAAAATAAATTAATTATAGAAATATTACATCATAGTTAAATAAAAATATTTAATACTAATTAAATTTTATTGCAGATGTATTTTAAAATCACCGATTAATATTTTATAAAGTTATATGTTATTATTGTAAGCCATAAGGGCGAACGGAGCACTTAAGCCATTAACGTTGGGCAGGGTTGGCGTCCACGTCGGTTCCATCCAGCTGGCCACACCACCCCATCCTCACCCCAAACAAATGAACCATGCAACAGCACACCCATCCCACATCGGCTCCTCTTCATAAGTCTCTATTTGTTTCTTTAAAAAAAATGAAATTTAAAGAGTATTGGGACAGAAATATGAATATTTTAATATAGAAAGATAGAGATGGTAGAAAGAGAAAAACAAATGTAACGCTGATGTGACCAGAATAATGAAATTTTAAGTATGTGAGTACTCCCACCAACCTAAATAATAGGGGCGAGCATGATACGGTTTGGTTCGATGCCAAAAATCAAAACCAAACTGAAAATTTCTGTTTTTCGTAATAATATATGCTTATGTTATTTTGATGAAAAAGTTACATTGAAAAAACAATATTTTACAATTTTAGCTGCTACTTTTTGATTCAAACATTCATTTCCAAATTAAGTATCATTTATTGTTGTTAATAGAAGGCAACATATAACACATATACAAATACATTCAAGTAGACACAAGGGTGAATCGATTTTTTATATAGGGTTGATCTTTCTCTCGGTTAGTTGATCCATATATTCATCTCTTATTTGTGAGTGTTTTCATCTACTTGAGCGAATAGTTTGAGATTCTAGTCTACTTTACGTATGTTTACAGACTATGTATCATGATATTTTAACATGTTATATATCTATTTATCCTATTTATCTACTGGATGATGAAAAATTAAATAGATCCGATATCATATCAGTCCAATCAATTATGAACCCTAATAACATCCTTTATACATAAATTACTCAAAACATATTTTAATTTTAATTTTAATTTTTTTTTTTTTTGTAGAAAATAAGTAAATAACATGGACTTGGGGGTTCCACTTTCTTCTACTCTCTCCATTGCACTCCTCTTTTAATTTTTATTTTTATTTTTAATGCTGCCACCAACGGCTTCCTAATCTTTTCACAGTCCACACCTGATTTTCTCTCTCCCAAAAACTTTGACTGCTTTCTCCATTCTACAACTAAACACAAAACCCTTAAAAACCTTCAACAAAAGGAAAGAAAACCCACCTCTCCTTTTATGGACCAAACTACTATTCTTTATATATATTCTTCGTTATCTTTAACTCTCTGATTTTCGTTTTTCCAACCAACCATCATATTCATATCTATCTCTTCATCATTTCCATTTTGCTCTGGTACGTTCTTCAATTCTCAATCTTGATCCAACAACAACAACATATCTTGATTTTCCAAATGGATAAACCCTAAATTTCATATCTTTTTTCTTCTTTTTTTGCTTCATTTTAATGTTTATTGGGATGTTTGTTGTATGGAAGATATGGATACTACTTCTCGTATTTCTTGGTGTTTCTCAGGTTCTTGTGATTTCACAAAACCTGACATGCAATTCCAATGATTTAAGAGGTTTGATGGGTTTTAGGGATGGATTGGAATCACCAATTCATGAATGGTGGTCTGCAAATTCATCATCTTTTAATTGCTGCAATTTGGTAGGAGTTACGTGTGATTCCATTTCTGGTAGAGTTGTTAGACTAGAACTCCCAAATAAAAGATTAAGCGGTGCTTTTTCTGATTCAATATCCAATTTAGATCAGCTTACAACGCTTAATCTTTCTCATAATTTCCTCAAAGGCCCTCTTCCGATTTCCCTTTTTCATTTGGAGAATTTGCAAGTTGTTGATTTGAGCAGTAATGATTTTAATGGTGTTTTTCCAAACACCATAAGCCTGCCTTCACTTCAAGTTTTAAACTTTTCTGTTAATAATTTTTCTGGGTCTATTCCTGCTGGTTTATGCGTTAATTCGACTCGAATTCGTGTGCTTAAATTTGCTGTTAATTCCTTGACTGGAAGCATTCCATCCCAACTCCAGAATTGTACGTTCCTGGAACATATATGTCTGGCTTCCAATTTTCTTTCGGGGGCAATTCCGGAGTTCTTATTCCATTTACCACGATTAGGCCAATTGGATCTCCAGTATAACATGTTCACTTCCATTAGCGGAATCAATGATTCCTATAGTGGAGTTACACGTTTGGATGTTTCATCAAATCAGCTTTCGGGGGACTTACCTGATTTCTTCCTTAAGTTTCCGAATTTGACTCATTTCTCAGCTCAATCGAATAGTTTCTCTGGTGAGGTACCTTCGTCATTGTCGAATTCACAGGCCATTTCTTTGATTAACTTGAGAAACAATTCTTTAAATGGTTCAGTCAAATTCAACTGTTCAATGATGAGTAATCTTGCCTCCCTTGATCTTGGCACAAATAACTTTTCAGGGTTCATTCCTGATGATCTTTCTTTATGTCACAAGTTAAAATCTATAAATCTTGCCAGGAACAACTTTGTAGGTGAAATCCCTGAAAGTTTCAAGACTTTCCAATCGTTATCTTACCTTTCGCTCTCGAATTGCAGCTTCAGCAACCTCTTGTCCACCCTTAGAATCCTTCAAAACTGCCCCAACTTAACAGTTTTGGTTCTAACTATGAACTTTCGGAGCGAACAGTTGCCTGACGTCGATACACTAGGTTTCAAAGCACTTAAGGCTCTTGTGATCGCGAATTGTGGACTCACGGGTAGCATACCTTCATGGTTAAAAGGTTTAACGCGATTACAGTTGTTGGATTTGTCATGGAATCGCTTGACAGGAACCATTCCACCGTATTTGGGTGATTTCCAGTCTCTATTTTACTTGGATCTATCGAATAACTCATTGTCTGGAGAGATACCGAAGAACCTAACTCAACTACAGAGCCTGAGTTTGCGGGATGTCTTATTAGATGAGGATTCTTCGGATTTCCCCTTTTTTAAGAGACCAAACACGAGTGACCGAGTGTTACCGTTGCAGTACAATCAGATTCAGAGCTTTCCGCCGTCAATGGATCTCAGTAACAACTTTCTTAACGGCTCGATATGGCCGGAATTTGGGAATTTGAAAAGATTACATGTTTTCAATCTGCAACACAACAATTTATCTGGTAGAATTCCAAGTGCTTTGTCGGGTATGACGAGTATAGAGAGTCTTGATCTTTCATATAACAATTTGACGGGAAGGATCCCTCCATCGTTGGTGAATTTAAGCTTTTTGTCAAAGTTCAGTGTTGCTTACAATGATCTGAGCGGGTTGATCCCGGCTACTGGTCAATTTGCAACGTTTACAAACTCGAGCTTTGAAGGAAACAGAGGATTATGTGGCATTGGACATGTAGAAACCGGTTGTGAGAATGAACTCTTTCCTCGATCTTCAAACGGGGGATCGAAGAAAAGTAAAGGGACGATAGCTGGTATGGCCATCGGGATTGGATTTGGGGTGGTTTTCCTTGTTGCACTTATGTTCTTGATCGTACTTCGAGCTAGCAGCAAAGTAGTTGATCCTGAGAAGGAAGATGGTGGTGGTGATGGAATTAGCAAGGAAGAACTTGAACCGAGATTAGTTCTTTTCGAAACCAAAGCGGGGAACGACAAAGTGCTTTCCTCTCTGAACGACCTTTTGAAATCAACAAACAGTTTCGATCAGGCAAACATCATTGGTTGTGGTGGGTTCGGTCTGGTCTTCAAAGCCACTCTCCCTGACGGTCGGAAAGTAGCCATCAAACGTCTCTCAGGAGACACCGGTCAGGTCGAACGAGAGTTCCAAGCCGAAGTCGAAACGCTCTCGAGGGCACAACATCCAAACCTTGTCCTCCTTCAAGGGTATTGCCAACACAAAAACGACAGGTTTTTAATCTACTCGTTCATGGAGAACGGGAGCCTGGACTACTGGTTACACGAGAGATCCGACGGACCCTCAAAACTAAACTGGGAGACGAGGCTACGTATCGCACAGGGTGCCATCAAAGGTCTTGCTTACTTGCACGAATCTTGCGATCCCCATATCCTTCATCGCGATATAAAATCAAGCAACATACTTTTAGACGAGAAATTCGAAGCTCATTTAGCTGATTTTGGTCTTGCAAGGCTAATACAACCGTACAACACTCATGTAACGACTGATCTGGTTGGGACGTTAGGCTACATTCCTCCAGAGTATGGTCAGGCGTCGGTTGCATCGTATAAAGGAGACGTGTATAGTTTTGGGGTGGTTCTTTTGGAGCTTTTGACGGGTAAAAGGCCGATGGATATGTGCAAACCGAAAGGTAGCAGAGACTTGATCTCGTGGGTGATGCAGATGAAGCGGGAGAAACGTGAGAAGGAGGTTTTCGATCCGTTGGTATTCGATAAAGAAAACGCGCAGGAGATGACGTGGGTTCTTGAAATCGCTTGTGTTTGCTTGAACGAATCGCCAAAGATGCGACCTTCAACTCAACAGCTACTTGCATGGCTTCATCATCAGCATATATAGCTTAGCAAGCATCGCTGCATTGTTTCTTCGGGTCGGACTTAAGTTGGTTTTTCGGTGTATATATTTACCTTTGTAAGAAAACAGGTTTTGGAAATCCTTGCAACTGATGGATAATGCCTTCAAAGATTGTTTCATTTAATAATCATCATGTGTATATATATATATATGTATATGCTTCATTAGTGATTGTAAATGTTAATCACTTATTCGAGGCGAATATAAAGTAAAACATTTATGAAGTATACAAATATTTATTTTATTAAATGTATTTATAAAGTAAAAGATTACGAACATAACTATTTGATTTTATTAGATTTCTATATAGATATTTTAATTAATTTTAAAATTTAAATTAAAAAAGTTATGACACGTGTCACAAGCAGGGAAACCAAGTAACATGTAGAAACTATTTACTAGTTTATTAAAATAGAAGGATGTATCGAAATCTATTATAATTATTTAAATTTAAAATACATTAAATCAAATAGTAATATTTGTGTTATAAAAGGACAAATGATGGATGAAAATTTTCTTTCTCCTTTACCAAGAAAAGAAGCAACCTAAAACAGTAAATGCATTAAATGTAGAATAGTAAATTTTTGTGTATAAATAGATTCATAGTTCTTACAAATGGAGATAGAAAGATATATGCATTAAAAGTTTCTTTACAACTCTTGGTGGTTTATTGATATCTGAATTCTGTTATATTATAACACGTTATCAGCACGAGGAGCTCAATATCTCAACAAAATCAAGAATCACCCTTCACTCAAGAAGTTTAAAATGAATTTCATCGAAGAACTGCATGAAGCAAACTTTGGAGATATCTGTATTCCAGACAGTGGTGCCACACACACAATTCTTAAAACGAAGAAATATTTTTCTGAACTAAAGCCAACTAAAGCAACCATACATACCATTTCAGGTCCTGTAGATCTAATTGAAGGAACCGGAAAGGCTCATTTTATATTACCAAATGGTACAACGTTTTTAATAGATAATGCTCTATTTTCTCCAAAATCTAAAAGAAATTTGCTGAGTTTCAATGACATACACCGAAATGGATACGGTACTCAGACTGTGACAATAGAGAATAAGAAATTTATGCATATTACCAATAAAAACCTTGTACTGGAAAAACTGCCAACACTCAATTCTGGTTTGCATTATACATATATAAGTATGGTTGAATCCAACATGGTAGTAAAAGAAAAATATTGTGATCCTGGAGTTTTGAGTTTGTGGCATGACAGATTAGGCCATCCAGGAACAACCATGATGCAAAGAATAATTGAAGGTACCAATGGACATCCACTGAAAAGCTTGAAGATCTCTCAAACAGGTAACTGATCGGATCATTTTATACCGACTTTAATGTGTTTAAATGATATTATTTTATGTATAAAGTATTGGTATAATGCTACATTTAATTATTTTTATCAATTGAAGGGTTAAATCTTAAAAAGGAGTTAAAATGAGTAAATTGTGCCTTGGAATGTTCTACTATTGATAAAACTCATTACGCATGTAGGTAATCCTCTCAAGTAAAAGTCTGGCAGATTTGAGCGCAATCGGAGAAGATTTATAGAAAGCCAAGCGCAGACTGGGGCGCAGCCCTGCTCCCCAACCGAGTGCTCAACAGAATGATTTATTCTGCCAAAATACGCGATTTTAGACCCAAGCGCAGGGCGGGGCGCAGGCCTGCGCCCACGGCTGCGCCCAACCCATAAAATATTAATTTCGTGATTTTTAGGGTTTTTCAGAGCTGCCTATATATATGACAAGCTTCCAGACGAAAAAACACACATATTTTGAGGAGAAATTGAAGAGAAAAGAGGAAGAAAAGTCCAGATTCATCCATCGCGATGTAGTCTGCGCGAAACCAACGGCGAAAGGTTTGGGGTTTGGTTCCTTCTACGCTCCATCTTTCCCCCATCAATCCAACAACTACGAAGGTTGTTCCTGACAAGTTCAATGTTTCGTACGCGTTGGTTGATGATTATCACGCTATTATCGTTCAAGGGTTTGTTTATTATTTAAGTATTTATGTTTTTCGTTGAGTTATTATTGTA
Source organism: Centrapalus pauciflorus (assembly GCA_020465985.1). Taxonomy (NCBI): domain Eukaryota; kingdom Viridiplantae; phylum Streptophyta; class Magnoliopsida; order Asterales; family Asteraceae; genus Centrapalus; species Centrapalus pauciflorus. The sequence goes on from JAANYP010002881.1 coordinate 1,661,109, forward strand.
ACGAACGATATGTTTTATTAGTTTTCTGTGTGATTATTATTTAAAGATATTGTTCCGTTCGCTTCTATTTATATCTTTATCGTAAGACGCGTCGTAGCCGTGTTACATGCCGTGCCGAGCTCATTAGATTAGGAGTTAAGACGGACTGTGAACATGACACGATTCGTGCCCAAAATACGGATTGCGATAGATGTGATTGTCATGACTATGTCTATGTGGTTAGGTTATAAAGATAATTAAACGGAATAATAAATAATTAAGTTATTTGCAACCCTATGTCGATAATCCATAATTCCACCCAAACCCTGAATCTGAAGTCGTTGGCGTTCTTACTTTGATCTTTAAGTTTTCGTAACAAAGATTTAACTAAATTTCCAAAGTTTCACCTAACCAATTCATTCCTTCAATTAGTTTAATATGCTAAATACTTTGGTTTAATTTAATTTAGTTTAATTTCGTTATTTTTTATTTTTTATTTAGTTTTTATTTTTATTTTTATTTTTTGTTTTTTGTTTTTATTATTTGTTTAATTGCTTGGAATGGAATCTTCATATAGTTATGATTATTATCCATCCAAACGTAATTACTCGGATTATAATGATCAATATTATCCAAATTATGATAATCATTATTCTTATTATTCAAGTTGTGATTCGTACAATCCATGGGAACGACATCCGGATACCGATAAGTATTATTATAATGATTATTATCCATCTCAACAGCAATTATATGATGAAAATCGGTGCTATCAAGAGAATGTCATGACATCCATGAGGGAATGCATGACATTTATGGAGGCAAACACCAAGCATCTCCAATATCTCGTGAACACATGGGGGCAAATCACCGATCTCTTTTTAAAACAAGAAGCGGAGAGGGAGATGTACATGGAGCCGAATGATGACTTTTATGATGAGCGAGGATTCGAGCATCAAGATATCCATCAAGAGACGTCCTTAGAATTACTAAACTTTAACGAGGAAGAGAGAGTCGAAAGTGAAGTTGTTATAAAAGATCTGCTCCAACCATCAACGGAGACAACTCCATATTTCGAACTCCCTTATTTCAATTATTATTTAAAAAGTTTAATGCCTGAAACTAGCTCTAGCTCAATGCTAATTATTTTTCATGATATTTCAGGTACCTATGGAGTACGAATCGCACGAAGGGAAAAACCGATCAAATATCCGGGTAATGTATGTGGACAAGGTGACAAACCACCTTGAAGAGGTATCGTCTGGCTGAAGACGTAAAACTTAGCGCTTCTTGGGAGGCAACCCAATGAACTTTGTGGGTGTGTTTAATAGAAACCCTCACGAGACTATAACTCGTCCACCCGGGCTACCGGGGGGTTTAAAGGCTTGTTGCACATGCTAAGTGCAATCGTGATCCCTACGAAAGTGAGGTTTAGTGTATATTTATGTTTATTTAGTTTAAGGTTCCAATTATTGTTATTTTAGTGCATTATAGTTTATAGTTCTCAAATGCATATCATGTGTGATTTAAAAGAAAATATAGGTGCAGTAGGGAATTAAGTTGGGGATGTTTGCTCTCACCCCAATTACCAATGCTTAAAATGATTTAACTCACCTTTTAATTAAATCATGATATGAATCGCTCATATGCATTTTAGTTTATTGCATTTAATTAGCTTGCATCATTATAATTTGTCAATTTAATTAATAGTATTCTCATGACTTTTAAGTATTATAACGAGAATTGGTAGATAATTAAGTTGGGGATGTTATTCCACCCCAACTGCGGCTTCAAACGACTATCTCGCTATTTATTTAACTATGTCATGAAAATAAATACATTCATTTTTTAGGCATGATTTTACATTATTCGTACACTCATCCACTTGAATCTCAATCTAATCTATATTGGTATTGGGACAATGATGTCCACAGTTGAAGAGGAGGATTGACTTGCAAGGAGATATAATGTATATGAGTGGATGATTACATTGCGAAAGATAGAAGGTGACCGACCCAGGATTTTGCATTTAATGATCAGGTCCCTTCGTTCCTTTTGTTATGTTTTAAATAGTAGTGTGCGAGTGTGCTTGCATTTAAATTAGTTTAGTTTTTCATGATTTTTAATTTTTAGTTTTTATTTTACATTTGTGTGTTCACCCTTGAACAATAGTGTTTTGATTAATCAACTAAAAGTAATAATGCACTGATCTTATCTCCCTAATTTATTTTGGTTTGAACAAGTAACTTAAAATGATGATTCTAGTTAGGAAATAGATTAATACCAAGTGATATCAGTGATGATCAAGTTAATTTAAAAATTATTAAAAAGAGTCATAACAAATGTGCATGCATGAGATTAATAAAAGAATTTGAGTATGTTACACTCGTGTGTGGTTTTAAAGAATAAAACACTTTATCAAAACCAACATTTCAAAAGACATAGATACACCTAAGCAATAAGGGGGAGTGTTGCAAGTAAATCCGTGAGGCGTAGGTGCTTAAACTGTAAGGGGTGGCCTAACAAGTTCGGAAAAGAAGTCTGAGGGGTATTCTATACCTAATCCCCTAAAGCCAACTGGTTTGGGAGCGGTTGACCAATTTTCCGTTACATGGACTCGTTAGAAAGTCATGTTCAAACCCTTAATAAAAATAACTCATAAGTGTGCCAAGAAAAAAAGAGAAATTATCAAATGATAAGTGAGTTAATTATAAACGTCAAAACCGGTAAAATTGCATGCACGTAACCTTGAGCAAAAATAGGTGATTTATGGTGAGGAATGTTTGGGAGGTAAAGTGTTGATAGCGGTTTTAACACAGTGTAACAGAAATAGATTTTTAGTTATGATCATGCATGGATGTTTAGTATGAAGGCTGTTACTAATTTGATAAATTAATTAGAGAGTCACTGATTTATCATACGCCTGGTAAAAGAAATCTTGAACATTAAAGTCTGATTTAGTTTTCTTGCTCGGGACGATCAAGGTTTAAGTTGGGGATGTTTGATCGGATCATTTTATACCGACTTTAATGTGTTTAAATGATATTATTTTATGTATAAAGTATTGGTATAATGCTACATTTAATTATTTTTATCAATTGAAGGGTTAAATCTTAAAAAGGAGTTAAAATGAGTAAATTGTGCCTTGGAATGTTCTACTATTGATAAAACTCATTACGCATGTAGGTAATCCTCTCAAGTAAAAGTCTGGCAGATTTGAGCGCAATCGGAGAAGATTTATAGAAAGCCAAGCGCAGACTGGGGCGCAGCCCTGCTCCCCAACCGAGTGCTCAACAGAATGATTTATTCTGCCAAAATACGCGATTTCAGACCCAAGCGCAGGGCGGGGCGCAGGCCTGCGCCCACGGCTGCGCCCAGCCCATAAAATATTAATTTCGTGATTTTTAGGGTTTTTCAGAGCTGCCTATATATATGACAAGCTTCCAGACGAAAAAACACACATATTTTGAGGAGAAATTGAAGAGAAAAGAGGAAGAAAAGTCCAGATTCATCCATCGCGATGTAGTCTGCGCGAAACCAACGGCGAAAGGTTTGGGGTTTGGTTCCTTCTACGCTCCATCTTTCCCCCATCAATCCAACAACTACGAAGGTTGTTCCTGAAAAGTTCAATGTTTCGTACGCGTTGGTTGATGATTATCACGCTATTATCGTTCAAGGGTTTGTTTATTATTTAAGTATTTATGTTTTTCGTTGAGTTATTATTGTAACGAACGATATGTTTTATTAGTTTTCTGTGTGATTATTATTTAAAGATATTGTTCCGTTCGCTTCTATTTATATCTTTATCGTAAGACGCGTCGTAGCCGTGTTACATGCCGTGCCGAGCTCATTAGATTAGGAGTTAAGACGGACTGTGAACATGACACGATTCGTGCCCAAAATACGGATTGCGATAGATGTGATTGTCATGACTATGTCTATGTGGTTAGGTTATAAAGATAATTAAACGGAATAATAAATAATTAAGTTATTTGCAACCCTATGTCGATAATCCATAATTCCACCCAAACCCTGAATCTGAAGTCGTTGGCGTTCTTACTTTGATCTTTAAGTTTTCGTAACAAAGATTTAACTAAATTTCCAAAGTTTCACCTAACCAATTCATTCCTTCAATTAGTTTAATAATTAGTTTTTATTATTAGTTAATAACTATCGTAGAATATTATTGATAACCACATGCTCCCTGAGGAGACGATCCCACTTACCCTAGCTATAAGTTAAGGTGATTGGTGTTTTTATAAATTATTTTTGAACGCTTTACGACGAGCGGATATCAAAATGCAAAATTTGATGCGAGTGTCGTTAACCCGTCAAAAATAACCACTAAATACCTTAGAAGCTAGGGTAAGTAGGGATCGTATCCACAGAGAGCGAGAGGTTAAATGCACGTATTCGAGCGACTAGCGTTGTAAAATAATTAATTTCGAAAGATTGATTTGGTTGTAAAAAGGTGATTGCTTTGATTTATAAAACTAATTACTTGCGAATTTTGTGAAAAGAAAACTTAAGAAGATTGTTTGATTGAATAAAATACGAAGACAACCATTCCCGGATTCCACACCGCGCTTTGTGTTTAATTTATGAAAACGATTTGAAGATTACATAGACATAATCTTTGTTGGAATTATTATTAAAGCCATTACGTGATCTTGGGCATAGCGCGTGACACGTTTGATTACTCGTCTTAATTAAATAATTAACTCGGCACGAATAATAAAATGTCTACGAACTATCTTGCGAAACGCAACAACAAAATAATAATCATTCGTTTACAATCAAAATATAAATAATAAAAACCATGTAAACTTAAAGTAATCGTTCATAAAGTAAAACTTAGCGATGTGCTTCCTCCGAGAATGATTATGACGAGCTTAGCCGGACATGGTTGATGCAACGTTCAAGAGTTGTGGATTCATCGCCGTAGATTGACTCGTGTGTTCTTCGTACGTATTTTCGCTCAAACAGGGTTCTTTTCCTTAGCCTTCTCCTCCAAAAAACGATTTTTAAACTTTGAAATATGACTTGGTATTTATAGGAAAAGATGGAAAAACCCTAAAAACGGCCGTCCATTATTTTAATGGGTTGGGCGCAGCCGTAGGCGCAGGCCTGCGCCCCCCCCTGCGCCCCTCTGTATAATCCGTATTTTTGAGAATTAATTTCTTCTGTTGAACCCTCGGTCTGGGCGCAGGGCTGCGCCCCTCTCTGCGCCTGGCTCTGAAATTTCGTCCTTTTTTTCATCATTTTAAACCGGATTTTGTTTTCCTGCATAGGCACAGAATTTATTTAATAGCGGCACATTCTATAACATTTTTGCATTAAAAACAACTCTTTTACACTTAATAAACATGGTAAATTATAACCCGATCAGTAACTTGGCTCCATGTACATCTTGTTCTCTTGGAAAACTTATTGTGAAACATTCACCAACAAAAATTGAAAAGGAAAATCCTATGTTTCTTGAAAGAATTCAAGGTGATATATGTGGACCAATTCATCCACCATGTGGACCTTTCAGATACTTCATGGTATTAATAGATGCATCAAGTCGATGGTCTCACGTTTGTTTATTATCGACTCGTAATGTGGCATTTGCAAAATTTCTGGCTCAGATCATTAAATTAAGGGCGCATTTTCCTGATTATACCATTAAAAGGGTGAGACTTGATAATGCTGGTGAATTTACGTCTCAAGCTTTTAATGACTATTGCATGTCTGTTGGAATTAGTGTTGAACATCCAGTTGCTCATGTTCATACACAAAATGGTTTAGCTGAATCATTAATTAAACGTCTTCAGCTAATAGCTAGACCATTAATAATGAAAACAAAACTCCCTCTTTCTGTCTGGGGACATGCAATTTTACATGATGCATCACTGATTCGTATAAGACCAAGTGCATATCATAAATTTTCTCCTCTACAACTTGCTTTTGGTCAAGAACCAAACATTTCCCATCTTCGAATTTTTGGGTGCGCGGTATATGTTCCTATTGCACCACCACAACGTACAAAAATGGGTCCTCAAAGAAGATTGGGTATATATGTAGGGTATGAAACACCCTCTATAATAAGATATCTTGAACCACTGACAGGTGATGTTTTCACAGCAAGGTTTGCTGATTGTCATTTCAATGAGACAATTTTCCCAGCATTAGGGGGAGAAAAGAAAAACAAAGAAAAAGATGTTTCATGGTGTGAACCATCATTGATTCATCTTGATCCTCGGACAAAACAATGTGAACTAGAAGTTCAGAAAATAATGCATTTACAAGAAATTGCAAATCAACTGCCTGATGCATTTACTGATTCTAAAAGAGTGACTAAATCATATGTGCCAGCAGCAAATGCACCTGCTCGAATTGAAATTCCAAGCGAGCAAATTGATGACAAAGTCACTCAAGAATCAAAGGCACGCCTGAAGCGTGGAAGACCGTTTGGTTCCAAGGATAAGAATCCTAGAAAAAGAAAGAGCTCTGAAAATACAATTGATAATGAGAAAGGTGTTCCTGGAGAAACACAAAATAATAATATTTCCAAAGAAGGAGAAATTGATGATACTAATACAGAGATTGCAATCAATTATGTCCATACAAATATTATATGGAACAGATCTGAAATGAAAGATATTGATGAAAGGTTTTCTTTTGCTATTGCATATGATATTATTAATGGAAGTGATGATCCAGAACCAAAGTCTGTTATTGAATGTCAAAATAGACATGATTGGGATAAATGGAAAGAAGCTATGCAAGCTGAATTAGATTCTTTAAACAAACGAAAGGTTTTTGGATCCATTATCCTCACGCCTGAAGCCGTGAAACCTGTAGGATACAAATGGGTATTCATACGAAAGAGAAATGAGAAAAATGAGATTATAAGATACAAAGCTAGACTTGTGGCTCAAGGTTTTTCTCAACGGCCTGGAATTGATTATGATCAAACGTATTCTCCTGTTATGGATGCAATAACGTTTAGATATTTAATCAGTCTTGCAGTTTCTAAAAATTTAGAAATGCGTCTAATGGATGTTGTTACAGCTTATTTATATGGATCATTAGATAGTGATATTTATATGAAAATCCCTGAAGGATTTAAAATGCCTGAAGCATTAAGCAATAAACCCAAAGAAATGTATTCAATCAAATTACAAAGATCTTTATATGGGTTGAAACAATCTGGACGCATGTGGTATAAGCGTTTGAGTGATTATTTGATATGTAAAGGATATACAAATAATCAAATTTGTCCATGCGTGTTTATAAATAAGACAAATGGCGGATATATTATTATAGCTGTCTATGTTGATGATCTAAATATCATCGGCACAATAAATGAGATAAATGAAGTCATTGTGCTACTAAAGAAGGAATTTGAAATGAAAGATCTTGGTAAAACCAAATATTGTCTTGGTTTACAAATAGAGCACATGCATATACTTGTGCATCAATCAAATTATACGGAGAAGGTCTTAAAACGTTTCAATATGGATAAAGCAAAACCTTTAAGCACGCTAATGGTAGTTAGATCACTTAATATTGACAAAGACCCATTTCGTCCTCAAGAAGAAAATGAAGATTTACTCGGTCCAGAAGTGCCGTATCTTAGTGCAATTGGAGCCCTAATGTATCTTACTAACTGTACAAGACCTGACATTTCTTTTGCAGTAAATTTGTTGGCTAGATTTAGTTCAGCCCCCACCAAACGACATTGGATGGGAATCAAACACATTTTACGATACCTTCGAGGAACTGTTGATTTGGGATTATTTTATTCAAACAATACAAAAGAAGGTTTGATTGGTTATGTAGATGCAGGTTATTTGTCTGATCCCCACAAAGCAAGATCTCAAACAGGATACGTATTTTTGAATGGAGGCACTGCAATATCTTGGCGTTCTCAGAAGCAAACACTGGTTACAACATCCTCAAATCATGCTGAAGTTATTGCACTACATGAAGCCAGTAGAGAGTGTGTATGGCTGAGATCAATGACACAACTCATCTTGTCTTCTTGTGGACTTGAGAAAGGCAAAAGTCCTACACTGATTTATGAAGACAATGCAGCTTGCGTGTCACAAATGAAAGAAGGGTATATCAAAAGTGACAGGACCAAACATATCCCTCCAAGATTTTTCTCCTATACGCAAGACCTTATAAAGGACAATGAAATTGAAATGAGGTACGTTCAATCCAGCAATAACTCAGCTGATCTTTTCACGAAGGCTCTTCCCAAAGCGATTTTCAGAAAACACGTTCACAACATTGGAATGCGACATGTACAAAGCATGTGATGACTTTCAGATGACAATATGAGGGGGAGTCAACCAATCGCTGTACTCTTTTTCCCTTGACTAAAGTTTTTTCCCACTGGGTTTTTCTTTAGCAAGGTTTTTAATGAGGCAGCATTTCGTGGTTGAACTCTTACTAAAATTATCATCCAAGGGGGAGTGTTATAAAAGGACAAATGATGGATGAAAATTTTCTTTCTCCTTTACCAAGAAAAGAAGCAACCTAAAACAGTAAATGCATTAAATGTAGAATAGTAAATTTTTGTGTATAAATAGATTCATAGTTCTTACAAATGGAGATAGAAAGATATATGCATTAAAAGTTTCTTTACAACTCTTGGTGGTTTATTGATATCTGAATTCTGTTATATTATAACAATTTGTATATTATAGTTTATATATATGTACGTATATATGTATAATTACGTAAAAAAAAGATTTGTGTAACACATGGTTAAATGAATGTGTTTATGAATAAAAAAACCTAATAATAATTAAATTTAGTTAACCAAACAAACAAACTTGTATATCTGAATTCAGAATTGTTTACTATATTTGTCACATAAATCTGATGAGTTTCACATAGAATTCTATAAACAAAGATATCTAGTCATTCTTACTAGACGTAACGTTGTGCTAAAAAACATTTTTTTATTCGAAAATTGATATTTTTAAAAGATGAAATGTAGATTAATAAAAACATGTATACCATAGTTTATTGTAGTTTAAAAATACATATATACATTCATACACACACATACATACATGCATTCAAAGTTTTAATTTTGTGTGCTTTAATCACATACCATCTTTGCTAGATTATCATAGTAAAACTATAGAAACATTATTGTGTTGATATTGATGTATAAAAAATGATAAACTTTTCTTTATCTCATTTTCATGTCAAAACATGTTAATTTTATTTTATTATTACCTATGAATTTATATAATTTTTATAGATTTATGAGATGTAAAAAACTAAAAAAAATACTTGAATTAAGAAAGTAATAAATTTGCAATACACTGTCTCTATAGGCTAGAAAATTATCATGCTTCATCTTTAGATGTTTTCTTTATCATTTTAGTGATTATTGTAATTTTTATATAATTTATAAAAATGTTAATTTGTAAATAGTTGTCCAGATTAACCTAACAACTTTGATGACCTCCAACTCTGACTACACCACCACTTACAAACTCAAACATAACAAGATCTCGAATTCAAAGAATTTAATAGCATAAACAAATAATGTTGTTCCACACTTAGAAATGAAATACAAATTAAATAGATTCAAATAAAGAAACAAAATCAAAATCTAATCTAGACTGTTAACGAAATGTAACCTGATCAACCCTAATTAAACTTGCAAAAATCGTTTAATGAAGAACAAATCAAACCTAAAAAAACTTTAATCTGAAATCAAACCATTAAAATCCTAACCTAATTTGAATAGTACTCACAAGACACAAATATGAACAAAGTTGAAATTGAAACCATAAATTTCTAGAACAGTGGAGGACGATAATAAATGATGAAATTGAAATCTTTTACATAATGGTCTTACCCGGTTAGGGCTTACCCCTGAGGTGTCGAACCTTTGGCTCAAATAAACGTCTTCTATTGTTTATTACCCGTGTCCATTTTCGAAGCATCCCACTGCCATCGTTGGAGACAAAAGCTTTATCTGGTGAGCCATCAAGACACGAAACAACAAATTGAAACCCTAAATTTCTTAAACAAATCTAAAAAAATAAAAACCCTAAATCTCTTAAACAAACCTGAAAACATGGATTAGTGACGTTGAGAGAGCGACGGGTATGAGAAACGCCGTTCTTAATTGCAATCAGTAGCGAAAAACGCATAGCCCTAATTAATTAAGATCTAAATCGAAGAACAAACCCTAATCGAAATCCAATCCAGGCATCCCCATCAATTTTCTAATTTAATGAAACCTCATTCAAAATCTGTTTCGGTTGCCTAAATTCCCCCTTCTATCTATCGCTCGCCTGCTCTCTCTGTCTCTCTCTACAACCGGGTATGATTGTTTAAGAGGTGGTAAATTTCTCGAGTGCAACAAAAAAAAAGTAAGGATTATAATATTCGTCTCCGATAAATCCAAGAGATAAGTCTTTAAACCACTAGGGTCTTCCTAAAGCCCCGCTCTAACCTACTCCTTTATCTGTCTTCTAGTCAGCTTCGCGTTCATCTTTCGTCCCCATGGATAGGTGCCTTCAGGAACGTCATGATGCAGGGCATAACATAAATGAAACCGCCAATCATGTCATAAAACATATAATCTTGACCTTTCTCCCATAAGGGATATTTCCATGATAATAGAATGCACACATTAATAATCTACGTTGATCTTAGTAAATAGGAAGTGGCAATATTCCCATGTACAACATGTGTTGAATTTAAAAAAATTAAGAACAAATATTTATAAAAACACATAAAATAGTCACATGTGTTGACCATAAATCTCTCAGTATTTTGTTTCAATTCAATGTCATTTTTGAATATTGTTATTTTATTTAATTTGATCGTAAATTTACTTAATATTAACAATTATTTCTTTGAAAACTTTTCCTTATTTTTTTATGTTTTGTTTTCATTTTATTTTTAGCTTTTTAAAAAATAAATAATAGTACACATAATTTTTCAATACATGCAAAGTATAGTGAAACTAATTCTTTTTATATATGAATCATCGAAATTTTCTATATAAAGAAATATATAATCACTATTATCATACAACGTATTGTATATTATCAAACTTTATTAACAGAAAAACACAAACCCCTAACTTTACTTCTAAATTTACCCCTTTATATGTTATCCAATATAGTTATTATTCTTAATTTGTTTTATAGATAACATTATTCATAAATCATATAGATAATTCATAATTTTATATGCATTATTTATTAAATATATTTTTATTCTTGTAATTGTTGTTTTAATTATCATCACTATTGTTAAATTGTTTATATATAATAACTTAGAATCAAATGAGAAAACTAAATATATCTCGAGAAATGTAAGAATCAACGTGATTCATTTTTTTTACATATTGATTCACCATTTTTTGATTGTATAAATAATAAATCATAATTCCCGGATTAAGTAAATTAACAATTTCACTACGTTCTAGGTTAATTTCTCACGATAACCAACCTCCCTCCCCCCCGCCCCCCCACACACACACATATATATAATTTGCTCGATTTTTTTTTGTATAATTATCATTATAAGTTTTAGCAAGATGAATGTAGTATATTTAGAATTTGTTTAAAAAATCTAAAAAATAGCAATTGACCTTAAAATGATATGTGATTATAAATGTTATTAATTTTGATTAAGAATTATATTTTTAAATTTCTTACTTTTTATATTTCAGTTTTATTAATTTATTTGTTAATGATTGAGAATTATATTTTAAATTTCGTACTTTTTACATTTCAACTTTATCACATTATTTGTGTATGATTCATATACCCGCCGCAAAGCGCGGACATTTTACTCGTTTATATTAATGGGGTCCTTGCATATCCGATAGTTTAGATGCTTATGGGGCGTTTGGTTCGTTGGAATCCGATGGAATCTGACGGAAAAGGAATGAATTTTTCATTCTGATGGGTTGTTTGGTAGTCCAAAGGAATGGAATGACCATTCCACATTTTAAAAAAATCCCTCATTTTGAAGGAATGACCATTCCATAGCAAAATGGAAGGAATTTTAAATTCCATTCATTCAAAGCAATCCTTCTAACAACAGGTCTTCTCATTCTCAACAAACTATGGTATTTGGATTCAGACAGATTTCATTCCTTCCAGAATTCCATTCATTTGACAGATTCCATTCCATTCCATCAGATTCCAGCGAACCAAATGCACCCAGGGGCGGACTTAGTTTATTGGGGTAGGTGTCACTCGACACCTATAAAATTTTAAAATACTGAGTTGCGTATGTATCAAAAATCTGAGTGACACCTAAGAATTTTTTTGAGTGACACCTACGAAAAATTTATACAATTATAAAATAAACATCTATTTTATATTTGTTGTTTTTATTACTTAATTTTATTGAAATAACATTCAGTTTTAATTAAAAGGTTTTTTTAGAAAAGCCCAACAACAAAAGAATCAGTCAACTAATTTAGTTAGCCCAAAAATTTTAAAAAAAAGCTAAAAAAAAGAAAATAAATAAGAAACTCCCCAAACTTGTTAAGGTGATGCTTTGAAACCCTACATCATTTTTTGGCTTTCATTCTTTCAACCACACTGCCACATGCAGCACATCGGAGCATCCAAAAAAAAAAACGATGACCGCCTGAAACCGCTAAACGCCTGCTGCCGGCAACGACCGACCTCCGCCTGGACGCAGAACGCTTGCCGCTGCTCGCCTGCCGGCTGCCCGCGCCTGACTTCAACTTCTGCTCACGCCTCACGGTATGTCAACTATTGCTTAGACTTTTTTTTTTTTTGAGTTTTTGTAGTAGTTGTAGAACTCTCTCTCTCTCTCTCTCTCTCTCTCTCTTCTCTCTCTCTCTCTCTCTCTCTCTCTCTCTCTCTCTCTCTCTCTCTCTCTCTCTCTCTCTCTCGTCTCTCTCTCTCTCTCTCTCTCTCTCTCTCTCTAAGTGAGTAGCTGAGAAATTGTAGTAGAGTGTACTAGTGTAGAACTAAAGTATAAATGTTTAATGTTTATTTTTTGAGTTTTATGTTAAACTTATTGTTAATTCTTTAAAAACAATTTATGATATTTCGAACGAAGATGTGATGACAAGATTTCAGATGAAGACCCGAAGACAATAGTTGTAAAACTTTAAGACTTGCGGAGTTTTAATGGTATTGTACTGTTACCTTTTTAATTGGAAAAATCTTGTTATTCGTTAATTTTGTGTTTGGAACCCGTTTCGGTGACCCGATCCATTTTAGAAAATATTTCAAAATTTTAAATATTAAATTTACTCTTAAAAAGTGACACCGATAATAAAAATTCCTGGATCCGCCTCTGAATGCACCCTTACAGTTTTTAAGTGGGAATGGGAAACAATCTTTTAAACGGGAACATGTACATGGATGGCAACCAATTCCAGTCTGAAAGTGATTCGTTGTCATTCACCATTGATGTCTTGACTATGACAAGTAAGTTATGTGATTATCTATTTTAGTTGGTTTAGATCTAAGAAAGAGGATTATCATGTTCTTTTATATCAATTCTTTAAATATAAATTGGTTAACCTTTATAGAAGAAAAATAATATTAAAAAGATCGATCATATATAACTTCCAAAATGGGTTGATTGAATTTGATCATATTTGATCGACTTTGAAGCCACATTTGCCATATAGCTATGGCGGGTCAGCACAACCGCTGCCTAAAGTCCAAGTCAAAACCATCCATCCACACAACTCAACTGGCCTCGTATTTACGCGTCTTCTTATATTAATAATTACTTTTATTTTTTATAATATTAAAGTAAATTTATGATATTTATCAAATTTCTATTTTAATAACCGCTATATAATTATTAAAACAATTTTAATTATTAAACGACCCCTTGAACAATTAATATGTTAGATGTATAATGTATATTCAAAGTTTAAATCACTTGTAAATTGAATCCCTAACTTATATGAAATAAATACATGCATTCTTACATATGTAGCGACTGATAAGTAAGTTTTGCTGGTAAACACTATGGATAATGTGTAATAACCAAATAACTTACATAAAATTAATAATACTTAAATCTGACGATTATTATTTTCGTATTTTAAAAAAGTATATAAGTTAAATTATATACATTCATCCTCCAACTTTGTGTCTTTAATATCATCCTTTTGTCATGATTATTGTTTGTCACTACATATATTTTATAGAAATACTTATAAATAAAAATATGTAACAAAAATTGGTTAACTAACAACTATACGTTGGAGAATTTAAAAAAAAATTTGTAGATGATCATTGATCAATAGGAAGGAATCTAAACTTGGATAATCAAATGGATCACGATAGTAAACAAGTTCCAATAACAACAACTTGATAATGTTAATTATGAGATGATCTGATAATCTTATATAAATCCGTAATCAACAATTGGGTGTTCGGATCTACAAATGCGTGTGGTTCTCACGAAATGTGTGCTCCTCATATGATTAGATATCGGCCTCCAACAGAGCAAACAAGTTGTCATTAATCAAAGTCTAAATATTATATTTTTTCCGGTCAATATTTAATTGATATATCTACTTTAGCTTAGAAAATTGAAAGATCTAAGCTAGGCCTATAACTTATTTCAATAGGTTGCTTGTTAAGTTGTTTTCGCCTTTCGTAATGCGTTTTTACATTTTTTTTTTTTTCCCGAAAGCATTATTTGAAATGATTATTATATTTTTCTAAAAATTTTATGTGTTCAAAATAAAATCATATTTATATCTAGCCTAGGATAAAGAAAATAATTTACTTGTTGGGGTTTTCGTTGGTTTAATGTGATATATGGCTTCTAAAAATAAATTACTTAATTATTACTTTTATAATTATAATAAACTAGTTTATAACCCACGTATTACGTGGATATTTTTTATTAAATTTATTTATATAAAATGTATATGAGTAAAAATAAAAACATACAAAAATAATAAATGTGTTTATTTTTTATTATTTACAGATTAAAAATAGAGTATATTTATCTTTTTTTAAAATATTAAATTGTATTTATCTTTTATTTTTATAAGTTGTAAATATCTTTTTGGTGAACGTAGAGGTGACACGTGGCATTTGATGTTTTCCTTTATTATGCATAATAATAATAATTTCCACAACTAATTCAAATTATTACATTTGGATCTAATTATGATTATTATGGATAATAATGATAGAAATTTATTTTAGGTAAACATTAATTTTAAATGTTACAAAATCTAATTTATTACTAATCAATTAATGAAAAAAATAAAGTTAAATTATCCAATTAAGTTAAGGTGTTAAATTTAGAAAAAGATGTGGAAAAATAAAATTTTCTTGTATTGTAAAAGTGACATGTGACATGAATTGTTTTGTTTTATTATAATATATAGGTTAATCAACCCATGTATTACATGGGTTGATTTAGAAAATACATATTTTTTTATATTTAAATAACTTATTATAAAATTTATATATAATTAAAATAAAAAAATTGAAAGCTAGTTAAATTAAAGATAAAAAAATACTTAGTTGTTTGATATTAATTAAAAAAATATTATTATATTGTATTATTAAAAACAGATAATATGTGTTTGCAAAAAATGTTTCTTTTAATTTTTATTAAATTCAAATATGAAATATCAATGTAAGAAACAAAAACTTCAATTATGTGAATGTGTATATATTTTGAAAATGATAAAATATAAAAATGGATATCTGAAAATCAGCATTCAAAATTTATCATATTCACAATTGAAGTTTCATCAATTAAATTTTAAATCTTGTTAGCAAAATAATTAACAAAAATTTTTAACTTTATTTACTAAACTTCTACATTTAAATTCAAAATTTTACATTTGAATTTAACTATGATCATTAAGGTTAATAATGACACATATTTATTTTAGGTAAATATTAATTCATTAATGAAAAAACTAAAATCAAAATTTAATGTAATTAAGGTAATGTAGTAAATTTGAAAAAAGAATTTAAAAAATGGCATAGGTATAATTATTGATTTTAATTAAGGGTATAAGAGACATTTCATAAATAATTATGAGTTGTCATTAATCTGGACCATTGAAATCCTTCCATCCAATGGTCCAAAAACTCCAAGTGGTTTTCTTATTATATATAGTATAGATATATATTTTTTAACTAGTAAAGGTATGTTATTATAAGAAGGATTTGATTCCTTAATCATTTGTTTGTAAGGCATATTGCTTACAGTTTAGATATTGATTTTGATATTAAAATTTTATGATTTTACGATGTTAGCAACAAGTCAATCATTAATAGGATCTCTCATGAATAAAATATTAGTCAGAATCTTAAGATCTACCGTAAGATCTTAGGATCTTGATCCGGTCCTATTTTCACTTAATTAAACTTTGTTAAACGCAAAAAGGTAAATGGTACGAGTCAGTTATCTAACTTGTGTATAATAGGAATTTTTATATAATCCTAGAGTTAATATTCTAGAATATAAATATTTAATGTTGTAATTAAATTATCAAAATCTTTATGACTTGTATTGACATATCGTTATAATGTTTAGATTTTAAATACTTCATCAATTTGATATAAAATTAATCTTTGATGTAAGTATAACACATATGAAAAAGATAATGTTTTTTTATAGGATCTCGATCTTACACTCTGATTTTTCAAACACAAGAACATAACTCGATTTTGATAACCTTGGGTGAAACAGCATTTGGTATTATATTAGTTTAGACTGGTACGGTAAGTAACATATATCGTCGGCCTGGAATATTAAATGTATACATTGTTGGATTATTATTAATCAAACTTAATGTTTTGATGTTTTGCAAAATGAATATGAGATAAATGATAAGACTATGAAAATCATAATTTGTATATGCTTATTAAGCATTTTTGTTTTAAGTATATTATGTATATAAAAGTAATGATGATGAATTGAATTTAAATAGGGTGTAGATATTGTTATTGCCATGTACGCGTTCTCGACCGTATGAACCTGTTTTTGAACCAAATGATTATTTACAATCATTATTATGTTTTTTTTCCATAAATTAAAATTTTATCAAATATAAATACACGTAATGAATTGGATATGCTTAACAGAACGTCTATTCTTAGAAACACCCTATCACACGAGTTATGACTTTAACATGGGGTCACGTCATGTTTCTATATATATATATATAAAGATACATACATACATACATACATATATATATATATATATATATATATATATATATATATATATATATATATATATATATATATATATATATATATATATATATATATATATATACATATATATAGAGGGAGGTTCCATTGAGAACTTTTGTGCATCGAGGCACAAAAGAACCTCCACTGGCCCTTGGATGAAAATAATGTGTGGGTTAGATCAAATGGCAAAAGGGTAATTAAATAGAAAGTTTTATGCATCAAGTGCACATAATGAAATTCGTGGAGGGGTAAAACAGGAATTATGCAATCCTTATTTAATTTTTACACTTCCAAAATTAACAAAAATAATACAAATTCAAAATACATCAAAATACATGCATATCGTTCATCTCTTCATGCATATCGTTCATCTCTTCCAAAAATAAAACATGCATATCGTTCATCTCTTCCAAAATCAAAATACATCATAATACAAACATGAATGGTTCATACAAACATAAATCATGCATATCGTTCATCTCTTCCAAAATCAAGAGGAGCTAAGAGAGAGGAGAGAGAGATAGAGAGAAAGATGGAGTGGTTTTTGGAAAGAATTTAATGGTGATTTTCATACCAAATTTAGCTATTAATTATCTTAAAAACATTTAAGTTCAAAAATAATTTTCATAAATTTAATATCCCCTAAATGCCCTTTGTGCACCCTTGGTAGATAGTGTGATGCACAAAAGTTCTCAATGGTGCCTCGATGCACAAAAGTTCTCAATAGAACCCCAATCTATATATATATATATATATATATATATATATATATATATATATATATATATATATATATATATATATATATATATATATAGAGAGAGAGAGAGAGAGAGAGAGAGAGAGAGAGATAGAGAGAGAGGTGGGTTTCAACGGAGAACCTCCATGCATCAGAAAATCTTGGAAAACCTCCATGCACCACCACAAATGCATCACAACTCTCCCGTGATGCATCAAATTCCCCGCGTGATGCATCAAATTCTCACGTGATGCATCGACTTTCTGCATAATACATCACCTGATCCAATGGCTATAAAGTGGTTCCCGGGTTTTCCGATTCATATAGGTTTTCCATTGAACTCATCCTCATATATATATATATATATATATATATATATATATATATATATATATATGTGTGTGTGTGTGTGTGTGTGTGTGTGTGTGTGTGTGTGTGTGTGTGTAAATTTCGTGTTGAACTGTAAAACAAATATCGTCTATTGATTACATTAATTTAATGGTTTTGATTAAAAAGTTCAAATGTTGAATTAGTGAAAAAAAAAATTGGTGTTTGTGATATTTTAAAAAATGTAAAAGATTGGCAATAGTAAAAAGATTGATATTAACAAAAAGTATCCTATTTTTTTAAATTAAAATAATATTAATATAATTGATTTTTAAATCAAAAAATTTATTTCATAAAAACGAGAATTTTATACTCTTTAAAACGAGACCGCTCATGATATATTTTTTCAACGTATTTATTTTTCGTAGAATTAACTAAGTATATATTTAAAATTAATAGTTAATAATAGTAATAATAAAAATAACGAAACTTATTAATTAAACATTTATAAATATATAAATAATAAGATATAAATAAAAACTAAATTAATTGATTAGGGATTGTAAGTGAAATTATACTGTAAGGACAAAAGTGAAAATTTTAGATAACTGAGTTGCTTAGAGACTGAAAACGTGACAATGTTTCAAAATATGGACTACCGGTGTTTTTACAGTTAAGGACGAAGCCTTTAATTTGCTATAAACCACAGGGACTATTTATGTAATTTACTCTATATATAATCAAGTTCATGAGTGCATTCTAACTAATGAGCATACCGAACACACCCTCTTATCAATAATCATTAACAGATTTTTTTAGGTTAAAGTTGTACAATAACAGTCTACTTTTTGAAGTGTATCAACATGGTACATAGACTTTTTTTATTGTCGATATAACGTTATCAATGGTAACCGTTTAACATGATACCTCTTTGGACCTCTTATTTTTGTTGTAAAAGATGATATTGCATTTAAATAATTTAAATCTATTTACATTGTTGACATAGCATTTTATGGGTGACCTGTCATGTTTTATAAAATTATTTTTGTGTATTATTTTTATATTTATTATTATGAATTTATTTCTAATAAAAGTCTGAATGTTGAATGTTGTTTATGTTCACAACTTGTTCTCATCGCAGGCAAACTTCGGCCAACGACGGGTCTTTTCGATTCTTGAAAGCCTAAACCAAACCGACGGTGTTTTCTTCGATTCAATTTATTTAAATTTGGTTTTTTCCGGTTTCTTTACTCACACCTATAAATTTTCATAATTTATCATCAATATCTCATGATATTATGTTTTGTATATTTTTTCATGATTTCTCATTAATTAGATTTTTTAATAGAATATTAACAAACTTATCATGAATTTTAATGAAAAATTACATTATTATTTTATGTAAATCCAAAGTACTATACTTTGTTAAAATTATATTATATATATTATAAGTTGTTGTTAATTGTTATACACTTGATTATAAAAACATTTTCTTTTTACTTTTGTTTAAGGACCAACTCTCATATTTTTTTTAGCTTAAACAAATTAAGCTTAAAAAAATTTGAAAATATTACAATTTATAAAAATTGCAGGCAAATAAATTTCTTTTTTTTTTTGTATTTAAGGTGCTATTTAGACATTTTATTACTGTCATGTGTTAATTTGTAAAATTACTCATCAAAAGTTTAATTTTGAAATGTCAACAAAAAATTTTTATTAGATTATTCCATGAATATAAGCTGAATTCAAAAAAAAAAATCTCAACCACTAAATTCCAATTTAGTTATCAAGTTAATTAATTTACTATTTTCAATTATATATTTATATTTTTAATTAAAAGTGTATAATAATATAATGATTAATTAAATTAGAATTTTTTTAAATGTGAACTTTTAAATGAAATAAATAACATTTGCTTTAATGTAATACAGAAGTACGATGATTATTGAAATTGTTAAAAGCAATTATGAAAATATAAAAATAAGATTAAATTTTAAATTGATACCTTGTTAAAATCGATTACAATCTATACTATATATAATAAGAAAACCACTTGGAGTTTCTGGACCATTGGATGGAAATAAATCAATGGTCCAGATTAATGACAACTCATAATTATTTATGAAATATCTCTTATACCCTTAACTAAAATAAATAATTACACCTATGCCATATATTAATTTTTAGAAGTTACCAAATTCAACTCATAATTATTTATGAAGTTACCAAATTCAACTCATTACCTATATATGGATTATTAGGGTTATATTTTTGTCTCCAATGGGTCAAATGAGTATATTATAAAAAATTAAATTACAATTGAAACTGGTTCACATAAAGTGTGTTCAAGTGCATATAATATAATTTGCCAATTATAGGACATGGATATTTTATGATGTTCAAGTCCTATCTGTATTAGTGACAATTAGTGCCCCAAAAATATCAAATTGACACATGACGTAAAATTAGTGATAATTAGTGCCACAAAAATATCAAAATGATAAAAACAAACATTGTAAAATATAATTTTACAAGTAGGGTCTATCCGAAAAAAATTATTGTAATATTAATTAAGTAACTTAATTTAATTTACCCACGTGTCCGTGGGTCATAATCTAGTTAAAATTTAAAAGCATGTTATAGATGTATATGATATTTTTAAAATTTTGATTGGATGCATTTAAAATTGATATTTGATATCCGTTTGCAAAAGGGGGTTGACACTTGACAGACAAACAACATATAATAAAATTATATAATAAAATAAAATACAAGCCTGATAGATATATCAAACAATTAATGTTGGAGTTGGGACATCCACTTAATTTGTACATGACAACAATCGATTGATTCTACGGAAGAAAAACAATTTAATTTGATCCAAAACATGAAACAATTCACCAAATAAACATTAATATTACAACCACCACCCAACAAAATCATATTATTTCATAACAAAGAGACCACCCATAATCATATCACGAGTTGAACTCCACATCGTCTTCCGATTCATGAACCGCTTGAAGCGGACCACTTCCAAACACCGTACCATTGGTATCCTCCGAGATGGTATCCAGAGGCACATTTCCAAACAGACATACCTGTGGCTCTATCTGGTTCAACCGCCTGTACTCCTCCTCTGATAAACTCCAGCTAAATATCTCTATGTTTTTCCTTATCCTCTCAGGCTTCACGCTGCACGGTAGCACGCTCGTCCCTCTTTGAAGACCCCACCGAAGAATCACCTACGTTATACAAAACTATACATTATTCTTAAGATCACCAGAAAAAAAAACTAAAACAAGTTAATTAAATCAAATCAAATACATCAAGGTTATGAATCGATATCAAAGGTCAAGCCCAAGTTAAAGAAACGCAAGAAGATGATAAAAACCAGCCTCCTCTAACAATATATTGTCTGTTTTGGCCCCTCTGCCCAAAAGTTCTGTTTTTGGTACAGGCTTACCAATCAATGTGAAATTGAAATGTGTATACAAACCTAACATCTCCTTGGTACATGAACAATGTTGGAGTAGTTGTATCAGGAGACTATTTAGATAACTTGATCAGCTGGGGACACTTTATGATCCTTTTAACAACAGTTACAGATTCAAAACGATGTGTTAAGCCTTGTCGACATATCCACTAATAGATTACCCAAATCATAACGGGAAGATAGATAATTGTTCTTTAGAAGCATAATTAGTTTCTCGAAAGGTTTGGTTTTATCATCAATTTAATTCAATAAACTCAGGTTCTACTAAATATATTTACAATTAATAAAAAACTACCTAGATCCCAAACTTCAAATTTTACAAATAAATTTATATCTATGCTTAACTATTAAGCTTAAAAGCAATATCTTGAAGCTATTAAATGAGTTACTGAGCAACACTTACCAATGATTACAAGAGTTTTAGAAAATCAATTTGGTTTTATGACTGCAATATCAATTATGAAAACTCAACGAAAGAGATGGGGTATAAAACAAGGACTTACATATGATACTCATTGATAGAGTAAATCATACAATAAAATGAAGACGTAGAGACCATGGTTTGACAAAAGGTGTCCAGTGAAAGATAAGTTATGTTATTTATCATTGATCATAGAAAAGAATATAGACATGGATGGAAAAATATTAGGTCAACAACATTGAAGGTAAGTGTCTAGGCCAATAGTGAGGTTTGCAATGATTTATGAGTTGAATACTTACCACTTGTACATAAATAGGAGAGTTCAAATTACATATAACATGCCTTAAAAAAAGGATACTCATGAACACTCTAGGGTTTAGGGTGGGACAATAACAGAACACCATCGTATCGGAGTAACACACCCTTTATAGAATACTCATGAGCACACTAAGGTTTAGGGTGAGACAATAGCAGAACATCATTGTATCGCACTAACACACCCTTTATAGGGTACTCCTGAGCACTCTAAGGTTTGCAGGTTCCAATAGGAGGAACCTAGTTTTACAAGTACTAACCCACCCCTTTATAGGATGGACATTGTTCGCATTTAGCAACCAGTCTTGTTAATAATCATGATTATTACTTGGACCTATATTAGCATCACTACTCTTCATTAGATTTACCACTCTGTTCTCTTTCTCTTAGCATGTTGGTGTAACCTTCAATTCTTGCTTCAACATGAACTCATGGATATCCATTGAGCAAAGAAATCTATATATTTTTCTTAAAAATTCCCTTAATTTATATGATAAAATTTTAAGCCAAAATCAAGCAATCATTAACCTTAAAATAAGCTTAAACAAAGAAGCCGGATATTTACTTTATAGTCTGTAATTGCACTCAAAAAGTGAGCACAAACTTAAGTAGAGAGAGCGGTCTGCTCGACCACAGCAGTGTAACCTATATATATATATATATATATATATATATATATATATATATATATATATATATATATATATATATATATATATATATATATATATATATATATATATATATATTGAACGGCAAACTATCATACTCCTACTCCTAAACTACTCATTTACCACCAAACTTACTTTCTCCACCTAAATTTCAACTTGCCTCCGACGGGGATCGAACCCGTGATCTTTCGCTTATAACTCCACTCTCTTACCGTCAGGCCAAAGGCCCTTTGGTAGTGTAACCTATATGAACCACGTTTTTGAATGACAGCTCGGTAGTCGGTATGGTTGAGTTTGTCACCATTTATTGTCTACCGCATCCCAAGTCAACTTCTTGAAATGAATCAATCAATGACAATGAACTGTGAAAGTTGAGGCACATTTGAAGAAAACTTACCTGTTCGGGAGTCTTTTTATGTCTGTCTGCTATCTCTGCCACCACCGACAACTTAAGCATTGGTCCATGTACTGATCTTGACCTTCTAAACGATATACGAGGTGTTCCAGGTTCGTCTTCCTCGCTTGATCCACTTTCAGATGGTTTAGGAGCTGAGGTCGGTACTCCTAGTGGAGTGTGAGCAGATACATGTATAAACTTCGACTGACAGAACTTGACGAGCTCATCTTGCCTCCAAAATGGATGCAACTCCACCTACAAAACCACAGGCTTATACATAACATTGATCATAGAAGATCTTAAACGCTACGGCATTGAAAATGCACATGGTCCATGACAATCAAGTTGCATATCAATTGCACCTCAAACAAGTTGACCAACTTCCGTTAATACAAAATGATACGAACACATAACCTGATGAGTGATGACAAATGAAAAAAAACTTTAGGACAGCATATCATGCAGATCATTTTTTCTCTCTTCGTGTCTTAATAAATGCTAGATAAACTTAACAGAAACATCCTCACAAATTACAAATCCACAGTATTTGCCTATTCGGACATTCTGCTATGTCAAAATGATTTTTCTCAATGTGTTCTTGATCCACAATGCCAACATCATACATGTATACATATATGCATATACATATGTAACATGTTATACTTGTATAATATATGTTCTCAGTAATGCAGTACAAAAATTTTAGCTCGGCAGCACATTTTTTACAGTGCTTTGCAAAGTAAAAATGAAACTTCTATTATTATAACGAGTCTCATGAAAAGAAATGGCTGTGGGAGCATACGCCCTTATCAGAAATGCTATATCCACCCACAGTTTGTGATCATGAGCAAAGGGAAATTTTCAATGTATTCAACAATAAATAAACCAAAATTATCTGAATACTTGCTTTATCTCTGTCGCTTTAAGTTTGCACTTTAACCAAAACACACATACATCATTTAGGTAAGCACATATGTTACTCAGACTTTCCCACCTGTTGTATTGCGTTCTTATTAAGCATTCCATCCAGGTAACTTCTAAACTCTAATCACACAACTTCAAGAACATATTGACACCCAACATTTAAGCGATGTTCATGAAATTTGTACCACAAAAGCATGTTAACTGTTATACAGACGACAAGAAATCGATTTTCTGCTAAAAGTTGTTGATGATAGAAGATAAATAATCGTAGAAAGAACAAAAATTATGGTCAACGAAGATAACATGGCCTACCTGATTGACTGCAGGTATAATTTTGGCAAATTTGAGCAGTTCTTTTATCTGATGTATATTGAAATTACTAACTCCAATAGCCCGAACAAGACCCAATTCGACCAACCGCTCCATCGCTTTCCAAGCCGTTTTCAACTTACTCAAAAACTGTCTATATTCAGAACCCGAATTTGCAGGAGGATCAGTAGCGTCACCAAAAGCTGAGCTCTCAGGCCAATGCATTAAATACAGATCCAAATATGACACTCCAAGATTTTTAAGAGAAACTTTAACAGAATTCTCAATCTTATTAGTCGAATTCATGGTACAATACAGCTTGGATGTCAAAAAAAGATCCTCCCTTTTCAGTGAACCCCTAAAAAACTCGGTTAAAGCTTCCCCAACCTCAGCCTCGTTACCGTATAAGTGTGCACAATCGATGTGACGGTATCCGACTGATAGAGCAGTTTTCACTGCCTCAACACAAAAGTCACCACCACTTTGCCAAGTCCCAAGCCCTATGGCAGGAATCTTGGCTCCTGTATTTAACAGGAAATAAGTCCCTGATGGCCCAAATTTCCCTTTCATCCTTTAACTCCTTCTTGAAGACGAAGAAAAGTTTATATTTATCAAGAAAAACAACAAAATCTCACAGGTTCTTGAAAATTTTCAGATGGCAAGAGATCATAAATAACCGAAAAGCTGAATAAAAACCCTGTTGGGGAAAGATTTTGAGATGAGTTGGGAGCTTAACTGGAAGAAGACAATAGAGCGATGCGATTCAAGTCAAAAAGATTGAAACTTTAATACCACAGAAGCGCCTGACAGATGTTCGATGAATTGTCTGAAAGATAAATAACAACAATACAGTGATCTTGATAGATAATTACTTGCAGACAAACCAAAACATTGGTGACATGAATGATTGATCAAGTGCAGTCCCCAAAAAAAAGTAAAATAATAATAAAAAATCGATCTCTAACAAAACAATCAAAGGAAGAGGCCCTGGAGAGAAAATTGGTTTGTAAAGACAAGTTGTCAATTGAATGTACCTAAAATTAGACAAAGTATTGGTAAAGAAAAATATGGGTCAACAAGAACAGCCGACAAAGAGGAAGAAACGCCCACAATGTAAAACAAAACAGTTCGCTGTAAAATACATAAGATATAAACTAATCTAATATAATCTAAACACCCTTATGCTCATGGGTAATAAAGTAAACAAAATCAAATAAGACAAAATCATTGATGTATGACACTGTGATTATCGATATCTGACAAGCCCAAAGGTGTGGTGGACTGGTGGGGTAAAAATAATTCAAAAGGTTATATAAATACACCTAAATAAGGTGGTTTGAAACCAACATACAACCAACCAGACTTTGCGATGCGATCAAATTCAAGAAGAGTAGGAGTAGAAGAGGGTGAGGAAACTACAAGGCATGTGTACCGGAGAATTAGTCGTAGAAGATGCACTGTTGGGTTTTATTGGCGGCTGACTTTTGGTATCCATGGCGGCCAACGAGTAGGGAAGTCCAATGAATTTGGTGCGCCACATTTTCTTCAGATTTTCCGAATACTCGTATAGACATTGATATTATTTGGTTTTAAAAAATTTGTTAGAATCATGTCAAAGATCGTTTTTTAGTATTAACTTTTTTTCGTATGTCGATATATTCTTAACTAAAATCTAAATTATATGAATTAAGTTTATTTGTAGCATCAATGTCTTTAGACACGTAATACCTTCAAAACTATACGGACGTTTGATTTGATTCATAAGAATCTAAGGGATTTAATAGGTAATGAATCTGATTTTAATTGCTAATTTATTAACAAAATTAATTTTTTTCATAAATATTTGAACAAAATAAACACTACCAATATGAACCACGTAAATCATTCTTAGTTCGAACAATGTCACTTAATCCGACAGTAATTGTCATCCCATTACCGGTTTACCACTCTACGTTTATATTTATATGTTTACATTCGTATAAAATTGTTTTATTCAAAAGATAGACTATTATTTAACAAAAGTTGCTATGTTAAAATTTATTTTGATTTGTGTATATTTAATTGATATAATGTTTATATATTTTTAATATGTAATATTGTTTATATGAATTGTATTTATTTAATAATATATATTAGTAAGTTTATAAACAAATAATATATTTTTTTTAATTTGATATATAGATAAGTATATATGAGATATTATTTGGATGTAGATTTAAATCTTATCTATTTATTAATATTTAAAAGTATAAGAAATAATAAATTGTATTTTTTATTATTAATCTTTATAGATATTAGATAAAATGAATTGTATTTATCTTTTTATTTTAGAAAGAATAAAGTGTAATTATTTATTTAGGTGGAACGTGATATACCACGTGACAATTTGTGTTCTCCTTTATTATATAGATTACGGATATACATTTTAATTTTGATTAGGATCAAAATATGGACGAGTAGTTACCAACCTAGTATTTTTTACTGTTTAAATATAATAAATGATAATCCATCTTTTACGGAGTTTTGAGTTCCTATTGACTAGAGGTGGTAATTTTGACCTAATGAGGTTAAATTTAAATGGATGAACGAATATGAATAAGAATAAGAAAATCTGTTCGTTTAACCGTTTAAATTTCGTTTTTGTTTATTGTTCGGTTAAACTTAAATGAATGGATACGAATAAGAAAATATGTTCGTGTGTGTTCGTTTTTAGAGGTTAAATTTAAATAAACCAACATGAACAAGCGTCCATTTAATTTCTTGGTTCGTTTATGCATAACCCATATAATTGCATTAATGATATATATTTGATAAATATAGTATGGTGAATGATTAAACATTTAGTCATTTTCCTAACCATAAAACATATACATATATAGACTTAAGATAATAATACTATCATTTAAAAAAGGAAAACTAGAAATTATACTATATTATAAAAACCCTAAATAAAATAAATATAACTTATATAAGAATGACAAGTGATATAGCCGAAAAGACATTGATGAAGATTGAATATAACTATTGTCTTATAATGTTTGAAAGAGACTTGTTACATTTAAAATCGAAACACACATGGGTGTGTTTGTTTGGACTTAATTACCTCTTAAAAACCTTTGAAGTCTTAATTTCATATCTAAACAAAAAAATAGACTGTTTGTTACATTTTTGAGTTAAGTGGATTTCAATCTGAATTCAAAACAGACTGTTTGTTACATTTTAGACTTAAGAGGTTATAACGTCTGAAAATCAAGTCTGAATTTAAGTTGTGGACTTCTGTCTGAACTCTTAATTTAAGAGGTTGACGTAAGTTGATATTTTATTTAACTAAAATATTAAAAACCAATTTAATAAAATTAAACATTTAATGTCAGCTCTTAATTTCAGACTTGTCGTATCTTAATTTCAGATGTGGTTTTCAGACTTAAGACTTCATATCTTAAGTCCACATCTTGGCTCGTTTGTTTTTTAAGTGATTAAACGTCTAATGTCTTATCACATCTGTTTAATAAAGAGATGATGTTAAATTTCTATTGACCAAATTAGAGATTAGAGACAATTAAGATATTAGACATTAAATCAAACAAGACCTTATAATAACAAACACAACCATAGACTTCAATTTACTTTCACTTTGGGCTCTTAACAATTTTGTGTTTTTTCGAATTTCTCTTGTTGCACTCCATCTTCTAACTTCTTAAAATTGTATGATTCGATTTTTACTTTAGTTAAGGTGGCAATAAAAACTAAGGTTGTCAAGATCAAGATCTTATATAGGATCGTTTTCATCTCTGCAAGATCGGGATCGTAAGATCCTACCACAAACTCACTACCTTTTAATTTGTTTCTAGGTACTATAATTTATGATTTTATATTATAGTTTAATTATATAACACTTCAAAAAAATATTTATACAATAAATAGAGAAACAAGGTACATTTATGCTTAAAATGGTCATCAAAAAAAGTCAACTAATCATACATCCTATAATTTGACTCGCTATCTCAATGGATAAAATGGTTGGATCCAGGTAAAGGTTCAATTGAATCGGTAAAGGATCCCACGAAAACCCGATTAAAAGGCCCCGGACCGAGTAAAAGGTAGGATCGTATCGGTGACTGATCCTACAATCCTACGAACGATCCCACGATACTACGTCCGATCTTGTTAAAAACTGTCACCGATCCTACGATCTTATTTGCGATTATAACAACCATGATAAAAACTGGTAACTAAGTTAGGTTTGTCAATTATGCATTTATACATATAAACCAACGTATTACGTGAATAATTTTTAATAAATAAATGGTTATATAAAATGTATGTAAACTCAAAATTAAACCATATAATGTTATTTCATATAAATAAATAAAACAAAACATATAGTTATTTGTCATGTATATTGTTTATGTATGTTTTTAAATATCCATGAACAATTCTTTCAAACATTCTTTTATATTTTTTATTCCTAAATTTATATATATTTAATCAATATAATTTGAAATTTTTTGATTTTACTTGAACACAATGTTTATATATGTATATTTTATGATAAAGAAAATGTTATGAAATATGATTTATGTTTACTTTTTAGATATATTTAGTATTGATTATATGATTTATATTTATTTTTTATTTATATAAATAAAGAAATAAATTTTTTTTAATTAAATATATAGATAATTATATGTAAGATACAATTTTTGATTTTAAAAATAATAATATTTATCTTTTACATTTATTAATATTTACAGATATTAAAAATAATGAATTATATTTATCTTATATTTTTAAAATAATAAAATGTAGTTATCTGTGGAAAATGATTATGTCATGGCAATTTATATATATATTTTATTATATGGATGCGTTGCAAAGTTGCAAATTGGTTTTCCATCACTTACGAACTACATAGTCGCTAGCCCAGGCCCAAAAAGGTATGTCATTGGACCTGATCTTGCATTTCTGGCCAATTATAGATCACAGTGTAGACTACATGGGTGGGCCAGGACAAAACGGGCTTGAACAAAATGGGTCTGGCCTACCCAACACCTTTCAAAACATACGTACTAAACAGGTAATCAACTGTACGCCGAAAAAGAAAGGGTATAAACACCGAAATAATACAACTCATGAAAGATAATCTCACCTGTCCCAGTTCTGAATTCTCCGACTGGTTCACGAAATGAAATTTGAGGAATTATAATTTAAATTTTAGTTATAAATTAGGTTGATGGTGAATGTAGAACGTAATATAACTTGAAAGGAATGTCAAATTCCTATAAATAAAAAAATTTGATGAAAAATATATAAAATTTAACCATTTACATTAGTTATCAAAAATGATAAACAAGCTAGATTCAAATTCCATCAAACGAACCAAACACCACCTTACCATTTTTTGAAGGAGGTGATATCTAAACTTATAAAAACCATCAACCAAAACCCATCTCTCACTAGGCTCGTATCAAGCCATAAATCCAAATGTAAACTAACTCCCGAAAATCGAACTTGTTGAAAGAAGGGACACCTAGCCTTATAAGCCACCAACCAAAGACGTGGGATCGTAACAATAAACCAATAAAAACCAGCATGTTTTGTCGTGGGTTTAATAATAGAAGTGAACAGAACTACCATTTGTGGGATACGATTGTGACCCCGTATAAAGTATAAACCAAACCTACCCACTTCAGAGGGAACAAAACAAGACATAGCGACCGAGGATGCAACACCATATCTGGTGGCTTCGGTTTCCTTCTATATAAAACAGTTCGATAAATAACAACATGCATATTTCACAAGTACAGATCACTACAATGAATGTATTCCACATAACGAGAAACACCCTCCCCCTTGTTGAGAATGGGTTCCAGATCTTTAGACTCCATTAAACTAATAAAAAAATGTAGACGCACCATATGCTTCATTTATGTTGTAGTCTGATGATTCTACTCAACGAATAGCATGATATTGTATGATCCCTCGTTTAGGCGGCAACTTTCTCAAAATAAAGAGAACTAGAGATGATGGTAGTATCTCCACCAACTGTTAAAAATGGGGGAAAACATTAGAAAGTGAATGTAACAATTTGTAACATAAGTCTACTCCAACTGCCAAGTCCCAAATTTTAAATCAAATGAAAAATAAACAGATTGTGGCAAAGACTTATGTCTACAACAATCAAGCAATTATCATTAATCCCAACAAGAATACATTTTCAGAATACTTTTCATTAGCATCAGGGAACATTTACATGTAATGAATAGAAAGAAACTCACCAAGTAGTATATGAAGTTTAGAACAGGATGTTCCAATACATCTAGGTTGGCAGCTTCCTTAAATGCATTAAAGCACATCTAAAACCACCATCAAATACAAGATTAAGACATTAGAATAATGTGTCCAAAACCAATCGGCCCATAAGAACGCAATAATGAGAAGGCCTCACCATGACACATCTCACAAGGAAACATGTAAAGCAGATTGTTGTCACATAGCCAACCTACATGAATTAGTACATTTTATTATCACATACTCTAATGGAAGGGGTTGAAATTAACAAAAGGTAAAAAAACCACACCTCCTGTAACTTCTTTCGACGGCCTTTGGATTCCACAGGAAACTGCTGCAACATTAGAAATAGCCTGCACAAATATATAAAGTATAAGAGATATGCTCCAACAAGGCCACATAATGATGACTCAACGCATCAATTCAGCATCAGCACCCTGAAATTGGGTATCCTAAAGAAACAAAAGACTTTTTATTGTTGAAGTTTTCTGTTTCCTTTTGTATCTTTTCCAGCAAAAGATTGTGTTTGCAGGATCGAGCCACCAAAACTATTTCGTCATCCTACACCTACGAGTTACTGCCACAAGTACCTAGTTGCTGCTAGACAAATGATAGTTATATATGCTTTAACAATATGACCCAATAAAATGACATGACAAAAGGGCAAAAACATTCTTTATAATAATACAAAAATCAAGAGTAGGCACACCCAAACTTATAAAATTTAAAAGAAGGGAATATGGACAAAGTCTTAGAAAGTACCTTCCTCCATAAAGAAGAAATCCCAAGGCTGCGAACAAAGAGACCCCTGGAAAATAAGTGTGTGAGGCAGCTACCCAATTAGCAAACAAGAAAAATCTTCCAACAATAAAAGAAGAGTTCAACCACACTATTCACTATTAAGGTTATAGAACCTGCAAAGAAAACCTTGGAGAGGATAACCAAGATATGGATGGGCTTCCACCAGATTATTAACCATAAAGCAATCTGTTAAGAAATAATAGAATATACGTTAACGACTTACTCTAAGTCTAATACAAAATAAAGTAATACTCATATTATCTTATCCCGAATCGTTTATGACTCTGTGCATGACTCTCTTGTTAACCATGATACACGATCTTCTTGTAGATATAAGCCTTGTCATTTCCCTTCCTATGTCTAAGGTGACAGGATCTTGTGTTGACTATTCTGATGAAACTTCTCATAAATAAATTTCATACAAATTGAAGCATTGGTATAGATTTCTACAATGTTGATTGTTGTTAAGCTTAATATGGTTATCATGGAACTTTTTAATGTGAGAACAGACAAAACTTGCTGAGCTATTGTTGGACCGACCGTGGTTGATCTATGTGGCCACTGCTTAAAACATTGTGACACCCCTGAATTTATGAATTATGACACATGGCAATTATATTGGCCTACAACTGTGGCTCGTTAACCATTTAGATTTTATGTCGAGATAGGCAATAGCCAATTCTTAGGTGAAAAATATGATCATTATAACAAAAAATGTTCAAAAATCACCCCTCTGAACTGCTAAATGGTTGCATAGGTGTTAAGGGTTCCCCCTTCTTCCAAAAAAAACGAAACCCAACCACTTCAACCAGGAAAAAAAACCACTCAATTAAGAAGTTCAAAATTAAGTGGGATTGGGCAGGTCAGTCTACATTATTAATCAGATGAATAGATAAAACTGCCAGGAATGTTAGCCCAGTTGAAGAACTCCAACCCAATACAAAATTTTATCCGCACATATTAAAAACTAGCTTCTACGTTTTGCATTGAGCCCGATCTATAACTACCAGGCCTAGCATATAAGCCCAAGAGAAAATCAGTACTTTGCAACTATTGCCCTCGTTCAGTAAAAAACAAAAAGTAAAAGAGTGGGGTTTCGAAGTTGGAAGTTTTCTCTCTTGGCTTCAAGAGAAATTTCCAATCATTTTCAGGAATTAATTATTTACAACAATCATTTAAAAGCAATGCTAAAAGATAATATACTATTAATCAGAAATTCAATATTCATAAATAAATATATACTAGGTCAAGAGCATAGCTACAGTTAAGCTTTCTAGAACACCTCAAAGAAGTAACAAAACACGTCCTTGCATCAAAGAATAAGATGAAACCAAATTACAAGGACTGTTCATACATTAAGTCTTTAACGAAATATCTTTGCCAAGATTCAAGAAATCAGTAAGAATTTTACCTGAGTTGCATACACAATTCCATTGATTGTGTAGAAAGCTGGTCGTAAGCCATCAGTCGAAACCGTCCTTGCCTATCAAATATTCAGAAGATTACAAGTGAACTAACGACTTCTCTTACCAATCATCACTGAAGACAGAAAATAAATATATAAATAAACACATAAGAATACAAATTAAACCTGGTAGTAAATTTCAGCCCAAAACAAAACCAAGAGGGCATAGGTAGTGAAAAACGCAAGACTTGGTAGGTCAAGCAGCATATGTTGGGCAATCTGACAAACAAGCATATCCAAACAGTCAACAACTAGTAAATCATCCATTTATAAGTCATTAACTTGAGAACATTCCTAACCTCGGGTGTCAACTGCTGGATATCACGACGGAAAACAAAAATTAGACACCTAGCTGCATTAGAAACACACTTAAGATCAGTATTGATCAGATAAGGATGTTCTGAAAATGCACTTTTCAAATAGTAACCAAATATACAGACCCCCATTAACGAAGAAATTGAGGAAATGAAAGACCTTCTGGGTCGTCCAACCATACTCTGGCACTCTTTGCTGTATCCTAATCAATTGTACCTGCACCCATCCAAAATCATCAGCCATGAACAACTACGCAAATTGCCACCACCATGAACTTAACGCTCAAAAGTTAAATGTATTCCCTCCTTTCTATTTTACATGGTGGATGTTTGGATGTGCATATTCAGAGTGATAATAGTAACTTCAATATTTTTAATCATATGATCAGTTAAGTAATTTCACAATCATCGAAGTAATATGTTTTCTTCCAGCAAATCTTTACATGATATCTATATATGATTATTTTGACCTTAAATAATGAAAAAATTCACAATTACATTCACCTTACCAAAACACTCAAAACTGGTCATCTCTATTAAATTTAAAGGCGTATCCATATAGTCCCCTTAAAATGGAACTATCCAAAGCAAATTAACACCAACAATCCAACAGTAGAGTATATACTATATACTAGTTTTCAATTCCTTAAGAGGAGTAACGAAAGCACACATTAAAAATATCCAATCAATTATTCGATTTATACGATAAAAAAACAATTCGTTAGTTTCAAGTGGAAACCCTAGAAATAGAAAATGAGCAATACAAATGAAATACCCACGGGGTATGTCATCAGATACAACACAAAGTAATGCAAACTCACCATAGCAACAACGGAGATGATGCCATAGAGAAAGGCAAGAACATGAAAAATTCGATCTTGCCAAACAGGGGAATCGTTTAGTACATCCCACAAACTGTAGGCGTCTTTGAGGGTGTACATCGCTACCGAAGCTTCAGATGGGCCCATCGAGTCCCCACCCATTGCCGGAATTCCGGTTGCCGATAAATGGGAGAAGAGAACGACCAGCCGGCGAGATCTTGCGAGAAGAACAACTAAAATGGGATTAAAATTAACTTGTTGTGGTTGGAATTCAAATATAATAGGAATCAAAGATCAGTTATTTGTATGTACGTAAAGGGGAAGGGGGAATTGGAAGTTGAAAAACGGCCGGCAGACGTAAGAGACAAGGAACGGAGAGATGTCACAGAAAATCTAGGGACGGCGGAGACGAGTTTATACACGAAAAGGATTGTAACAAGTAAAACTTGTTTTGGATATATAAATGCTATTTATTTTGATGTATTTATTTATCTCATTAATTAACTATGAGTTAAATAATCACCTTTGAATTGCCCAAATTCTATATATATATATATATATATGTATGTATATATATATATGGTTCGTGTGAGTACCTAAAAAATGCAGAGTACCATGAGTACTTGTGAACACACGAGTTTAGATGTGAACATGCTCCAAAAAAAGTTTTTTTTTAAATTTTTTTTTCATATTCATATAGATACAAATAATATAAGCCTATTTGTAAAAGAATTACACGCATTCACACTTCCTAGCGTCTTAAAAGTCATGTGAACGTGAAAAAATTCATGTGAACATGCTTAGCTGTGAACATGCATTCACAACAGTGCAGTTCATGTGAACTTGCATGTTTCACATAGTTATAGTGTGTGTTTATGTGTGATTTTTTGCAAGTAGTCTTATATTATTAATTTAAACATGATTATGAAAAAAAATTTCAAAAAAAATGGTTTTAAGCGAGGTACCTCCGGTACTCCGCAAAACTATTCGAACCTATATATATATATATATATATATGAATATGAATTTAACAATATATATACAATAATCAATAATGTGAAGGACTTTATATTTAGTTGTTTCTTATAGCTAATATTTGAGATTTGATTTTGATATTTGGAATTCCGATTTATATCATGAAAAATTATAATTTGAAAAGCATGTTGATTTGAAAATTCTTTATAATTTTCATAAATTTGATCATTGCCTTGTAACTCCACAAATTTAAAGACCTCTTACTAAATAGATTGTAGATTGTACATGTTTTCTATTTAAGAAGTTAGTTTTTTGTATTTTACTAAACATTCATATTTTCTTTGTAAAATCATGCTAAAGTAAATTTAAATTTTTTTTTTACGCTTTTTTATAAAAGATGATAAAATAATGAGAAAATTACCAAGAAATGTAATATAAAATACAAAATTTGACAATAAAAATATTGTGAAATTTTTTTTTTGCCAAAAAAGGAAATATAAAATTATATTTTTGCCGAGAAAGAATATGAAATTCAAATATTAGGTCAAGAAAGATAATCAAATATTATTCTCTTACAAAAAAAGGGAGCATAAAATAAAAAATTTGTCATCAATGCTCTTTTTTGTCAAATTTGAATTTTATGTTATCTTTCTTTACCTAAAACATTTTGCATTACCTTTATTGACAATTTTTGAATTTTATATTACCTTTCTTGGTAATTTACCCTAAAATAATAATGACAGAATTCTATTATATTTATTTTTAAATTTTGTATAATAACCATTAAGATATTTTTTTAATGGGTTAATTACTAAAATAGTCACATATCACACCACTTTATCACTTTTTAGCCATTAAAATTTCATTTTACCAAAATAACCACATTTTACATTACCACATTTACGTGATAGCCACCATTTACGTTATATGTACTTTTTATTCATATTTTAATGCATTGCGTTACAAAAGGTGCTTGGTAACGTAAATGCTTGTACATTACGTGACCACTTTTAAAAATATGCTCCTTCCCCATAAAAATGTAATGATTAAAAGTGGTCACGTAAAGTACAAGCATTTACGTTACCAAACACCTTTTGTAACGTAATGCATTAAAATATGAATAAAAAGTACATATCACGTAAATGTGGTAACGTAAAGTGTGGCTATTTTGGTAAAATGAAGTTTTAATGGCTAAAAAGTGATGAAGGAGCGTGATATGTGGCTATTTTAGTAATTATCCATTTTTTAATTACCATAATTTCTTTATAAAAATACCCAAACATCATTAAGGTGGCGTTTGGTTCACGTAATATAAATCGAAAGAACTGGAATTTGGATTTTAGCTTTTAATATGATTGATAATGAT
Organism: Centrapalus pauciflorus; assembly: GCA_020465985.1. Classification (NCBI taxonomy): domain Eukaryota; kingdom Viridiplantae; phylum Streptophyta; class Magnoliopsida; order Asterales; family Asteraceae; genus Centrapalus; species Centrapalus pauciflorus. The sequence goes on from JAANYP010002881.1 coordinate 1,697,942, forward strand.
GGTAGAAGATAGTTTTTAGTATTGGTTAAGATTATAGGTTGGAATCTAATTCATGTATAAGTTGAAATTTAATTCATGTATGAGTTGTGATGAATATTCCTGTAAACAAAGAAAACATAAAATTTAATATTTGTCTTAGTTATCAAAAATTCTAAACAAACCAATAAAAAAACTTCATTTATCTAGTAATATAGTAATTCATAAATCTAGTAATGAAGTTTTTTATTACATATTTATTAATAAATATAATTAATTCATTTCATTCTACCGTACCAAATATGATTGATAACTTTAAAAAATTAACTGAAACTCCCAAATTTATTGACTTCAAGAATCAAGAATAAATACGGGTTGATACGTACTACATATTGTCGAACCTTATCTACATATGTTGCCATGTATTAAAGTTTAATTTTCAGCAAGCTTAAATCAAAAACAATTTTGCAAGGTACTGAAGCTCGCAAAATGAGCTTGTTTTCCTTTATCAAGCATAAGTTTGGAGGTAACATCATGCACTACTATAGCTCTTAAATGGAGCTTCAACAATTTCTTATCAAACTTGAAGTTTGTATCAAAGATTGTTTGGCTTCAAGTTCAAGCTTTGTTTGGCTCATTTGCAAGTTTTTGACAGCAAAGTTTTCCCATTATAGCATACAATAAATTGTTCAACAATCACATAAACAATAAACCTCCACAGTCAGACATTTACTATTCCCCAAGAACACAATTAAAAATGGAAAGCCAGACAACATAAAGGCGTTACAAACATGTTTAATCCTTTGTGGTCCTGCGCCATGAGTGTTCTCGAGCCCCGTCCTTGTCCACAATCTTAATGACAAAATTCTGAGGAGCCACAACCAGCCTAGATCGAATTTCATCTATGCACTGATCAGCCAGCTTGATGGCTTCCTCGACAGTCATGTCTGGGTGGTAGTGGCGGTCCATCATCGACAGGGCGAAGTATGAGCCGTAGCCAAAAGCTGCCTTGTCGACCTTGTGCAGGGTTGCAATGTAGTCGATAAAATACAGAGAAGGGCCAGTTTCAGTGTCGTAGCCAGCTAGTACAATGTTGACCATATAAGGATTCTGCAACACAATGACAGCTCCAACAGGTTAGCGCCTAAGTCATCTAGTACATCACTCTAGTGTAAGGTGACAATATCTTCTTTTGATATGAAACTTCAGTAATGCAGACACAAAGCATGTTGTCATGACCTTGGGCCCTACGAGGGCAATGAAAAAAATTTACATCAAGGTGCATTATTATAAAAAGTAAAAACTGGATGTAAAGCGTTAAAGCCTGACCACATGCTACCAACATTTTATAATATCACCTAACTTGCCCATATATGCTGCACATGGGTCATGGGCTGATAGTCAATAAACATGTTATGACCCGTGAGATATCTAGATTCTACAAGTAGTTGAATGCCAATATGCCCCTTTTCCAGATTGTGCACCTAAAAAAAACCTTGGCTTTCATGATGGAAAGACCAAGTAAAAAAGGATACCTGTTTTGTGCATGTATGCAGGATCTGGTTAAAATAATTTGTGATTGAACGGTATGTTGACTGGAACCAATTATGCAATTTCGAGTCTAGGATATTTAATGTCATCCAATCCCCTATTAAGATGTAAAAATGGAAAATCACCAGTCACTCATATTCTCTTTCACTCAATATATGTGTTAGTTACAAGGAGCATGATGCGATGTAGTCTAAAGTTCCTAGTTCTATACTTCTATCATTCAAGTGATGTACAGAAAGAAATGTTGGTGACTTGGTGCGTGTTTGGTAAAGTAGAATCCGGATAATGAAATCATTTAGGTTTACATGTTTCTTAAACAATGATATTGACACATAAATAAAGATTTAACATAAAAAATGAAGGAGAGAGAATTTAAAACTCAATTCTCTTTCCATGTTTTTTATTCTTTCCATTTTGACAAGGAGAGAAAGCCCATAGATTTATGTTAAAATCAAGTCTCTATTCCTTCTCATTGAGAATTAGGACTCTCATTAAACCCCACGTGATTATATTCTCTTGGTTCCATTGTACCAAACGTACCCTTATAGACTGTGATAGCAATGGAAGCCTAAGTTAGAGTATGGCCAAAAAAGGGCCGCAGAGGACAACATAATATGGAAAAGATGGTGTAGAAAATATTGTGTTTTGATACTTAATAGTTAATCAATAAATAGTATTGCGTATAATTTATGATTTTCAACAATCCAAGGTGTTAGAAAATCAATTTGATGTTGTACCAGCAAGATGAACAGAAAATACTCAAGGTAGATATGTAGTTCTTCTCAGAAAAGACCATCCTTTTTTGCACTATTAGGTTACTGTAGAGTTTTACGCCCAACACCTTGTTTAATTGAGATCACAGATCACACACACACATGTGGGAACCATAGATAGTACAAAACATACACAAAGAATCACAGGAATCTGAATGTTTATTAAGCAAAGAACTTCCTGCTAGTACATTCTAATACATGATCAATCTTACATCTTCTGTTACGTTAATCAAGATCCACATAGATCACTCAAGATCTCACCAAGAATGTACAACACACACCATTGCACCAGTGGTGGTGCCACCATTGGTGGTGCCTGACTCTCTCTCTTAACTCTCGTGTATCTCTCCTTTCTATCTCACTGATCTGAAACTACACTTTGAGGATATGCGGGTACTCCTATATTCAAGGGAGGGAGTGAGTAGATAACTAACTAACACACGTTAAAGGTATTTACACTTAGCTCCTTAGAGTTACTACAAATGACACTAAACCTAACAAATCTCCACCTTAGTGTTATTTGAGTTACACTAAGTGTCTGACTATAGTTAGTAGCCTCCACCTCTGTTAGTTAACTTCAACTTTAGTTCTCATTGCTTGTGTCTTTGTTGAGATATCCTTGCACTATTGTTGTGGCTGTGCTCTTCTTGATCAGTTTATACTACCAGCATCCAAAGCATCCAAAGCTTTTAAACTGATCACTGAACCACCTTCCACAAGTGCTCTGGCTGCACACCAACTTTGGCCTTGACATACTCTTCAAAATTGATCCTTCGTGCATACCAGGTTTGCCATCTTCCCAAAGTTGTTCCGTAAACTGATTATTCCATCAAAGTTGTTTGCCTCAAGTACACTATGCAACAGCATCAGTATCGTTCGGTGTTCATCACATCTCATCACTTCAGCTGCTCAAAAACACCACAAATGAAACACAAATCTACTATGACCCTTTGTCAACTGCCTGTCCACATAGATGTGACATAGGTTATGTGAACTGCAGCCTTGTGAATCATGTCCATGCAAATGCAACAGATCATACAGCACTGATCAGCCTCCACTGCATTACTGCCTACTTTCACAACGACACCTAACAGCTTTGACTTATCAACCTTGATCCAGCAACAACTAACTTGCAACTCAACCAACCAACTCCACCTTAACATGTATCCCATACCTCAGATCACACTACAGAGATAAAAAAACACAAAAATACAATGAACATGTGTTAGTGTATGAGGCTTTTAAGTCAGGAACTTTTACCCTGCCCCAAACACTTAAGTGTTCAACTTATTTCATCAATTTGATTGATACACTTGAGAGAACCTTAAAATTTTCATCTGTTGTTTATGCTGTTTATGCTGCAGAAACTCCAATTTCACATTAGAATAGGCCTTTTTACACACTCAGGCTAAATTAGTTTCACCTACTAATTTCCTTAGATTCTTAGATTCTGCACTCCAATAGATTCCTTTTCAAAATCTGCTTTGACTTCAGACCCCAACATTGGTCTCCTCATGACATGCCTCCAACTGTTAGTTGCATAAGCCCTCTAAGATGTCAACACCACCTTAGTATAGCACCCAACTTCCACATCATTCATATACAAGTCACCAGACTTTAAATATAAGCGTATTAGGCTTCAAAACATAAGCTCACATTGCAGATCTTGTCTTCACAGCATGCTTAGATCCAAGACATACCTAACTTCATATGATTACCCCAAATCATCAAGTGGCCTTCTCCACCTCGATATAGCAAACATGGTACCCAAACAACGTCTTCATGAATCACCCTTTGTGCTATGAACCAGCCTTTACAAGACTTATCAGGCTCCAGCAGCAGTCCCTAGCTTGACTGTTTTGTCTACTTGCCATGAAGAATTATGAGTTGATCCAATTAGTTTATCACCTAGCATGGCATGCGCACTACCATGTTCATCAACTAATTCCCCTTGATCCTCCCCACTTCATGCACAAGGACTTCCACTCATACCCCTATGAGTGACCCTAACTTCTGGTTAGCATCATCACAACACACAATGGTCACTTTTATAAGTTTATGTTACTTTCCACTAGACTTCATCTAGTACCAATCATGAATCACCCGTGAACTACTACAGCACATTTGGTCCTACCAGGCCTGAATTACTTGTGATCAGCCTTAACCCCGTAGCTACTTCCAACCCCCTTCATTTGACGTAGAACACCTCAGAGACTCGATGTAAAACAGATCCCACACTTGTTCCAACTCAAAAATGGGTTGCCATTGCCTTCTATGTTGCTGGATGAACAGCAGCCCTTGTAGTTTCTTTACCCAATAAGGTGTCTTAAACTTAGGGGTGTAAATGAGCCGAGCTACTCGTGAGCTACTCGAGCTCGACTCGTTAAAAGCTCGAAAAAAGCTCGAAGTAAACGAGCCCGAGCCGAGCTCGAGCCTAAATTCGAGCTCGTTTAATAAACGAGCCGAGCCCGAGCTTCACATATCGAGCTCGTGAGCCTAAACGAGCCTATATATAAATATATTTTTAAATTAATAAATATATAATATATAAATTAAATAAATATAAATATATTAAAATAACAAATTATACATATTATTTAAAAAGATTATTTAAAAACAAATTAAAAAAATAAAAATGTATAATAAACGAGTCGAGCCCGAGCCGAGCTCGAGCTTGGAAAATTATTCACGAGCCGAGCTCGAGCTTTACATACAAAGCTCGAAACGAGCCGAGCTCGAGCTCGAGCCTGGTAATTTTAAACGAGCCGAGCTCGAGCTTAAACGGGCTCGGGCTCGGCTCGGCTCGTTTACACCCCTACTTAAACTCACCTTTAAAAAGCGAACAACAACCTGCTATAACCCCATACACAGCAACAATAATGCCACCCATGTGCTCCACCTTGAGTTTACTCCTAAGAGAGACAAACCCGTTGAGCATACTGCACCTTGACCTCTTCTAATATAGAATAATGATGTCTTGTTACTTGCAAGGGAGTCTAACTGCACCTTGATCTTACAAACTAACATCTCACCATTGCTTGAATCAACAACTCCTTCATTAGCTTGAATCAACAACCATAATTATCCACTGAACAACCCCTTCACTAAGCATTAACCAGCAGCCCTTAATTCTGTAACAGCAGCCCCTTTTTGCCTTGAACAAGAAGCTCCACCTTGAACACAAGCATCCGATCAGTCCCTTTTGACTCTAAGAGGTATCAACTCACACTTGATTAATCCTGACGAGTCCATCCATCCCTGAGTATTCTTGAACATATGAAGCATATCATGCTTCCATATTCACATACTCATTAGGACATACTCATTCTTACCCCTTTTCAATGAGTCAATGCCTTCTCATACTACTTCAGTCCTCACAATCTGTTTTGAAAAAAAAAAACAGATTATTACTTGAAGTCTTGATAATTTCTGACACCCATGTCCCATTAACTTCTTTATCTTCAAATTGATGAACACAATGGGTGACCATTTCTTTTGGATTTGATCACACCAAACACACTTAAGTGTAAGGAGTTTGACCACTGATTCCTACATCCCTTTGACCGGTACCGCTGATCTCCATCAATTTCTCCATTGAAATCTTCTTTGGACTTATCTTGATGTCCAAGCCTTTACTGCTGTTAAACCTTTATCTTAGTCACGGTGACCTTTAACTTCCTGACCATTCTTGGTCGGTTCTTGATGTCTTAACATGGCTGTTGTTTATGTCTCTAACCTCCATATCTATCTTGATAAGTTTTTGATGTCTTAACATGGATGTTACTGCATTGCTTCCTGAGACATAGTGTCTGATCTTGATTGGCTGCATCTTCCTTGATTAATTCTTGCCTTCTTGGTCAACAGCACCAGTCGGACATGATCACCAATCTGGAATGATCAAGGCAGACCATGGTCTTTAATTGCTTACACTCTGGCCATGAATCTGATTTCCATAGCCAAAATCGATTTCCAGAGTTGAAATCGATTAAGTACTCCACCTTAAATCGATTGGCCAAAAACAAAGTCGATTATTCAGTTTCAATTGACGATTGAAAAAAAAACTCGATTATCCAAAATCGACTTTTAAAACTCGATCGCTAAAGTTGAGACGTTCTACTCCAACATTGATCTTCAATTCCAATTACTTCTAACCCCAATTGATTTCCAGAATCAATTTCACAAAAAGAGTTGAGACCAAATGCTAAAGTCGATTGCGTGAATTCAATTGCAAAATCCGAGACAACGTTTTCCAGAAACGATCGCCAAATACAATTGGCCAGGTATTGACAAATACAAGTGGCCAGAAACAATTGCCAATTGCAATTGCTGAATTTCAATTTCAAGAAAATTCAATTGTCGATCGAATTGTGAAGCGTGATCAAACCTGGCTCTGATACCGATACTGATACCGATTTGTAGAGTTTTACGCCCACCACCTTGTTAATTGAGATCACAGATCACACACACACACATGTGGGAACCATAGATAGAGCTATACATACATAAGAACATACACGAAGAATCACAAGATCTGAATGTTTATTAATCAAAGAACTTCCTGCTAGTACATTCTAATACATGATCAATCTTACATCTTCTGTTACACTGATCAAGATCCACGTAGATCACTCAAGATCTCACCAAGAATGTACAACACATACACCAGCCTGACTCTCTCTCTCTCTCTCTCTCAACTCTCGTGTATCTCTCCTCTCTATCTCACTAATCTGATACTACACTTTGAGGCTATGTGGGGTACTCCTATGTATAAGAGAGTGAGTAGGTAACTAACTAACACACATTAGATGTATTTACACTTAGCTCCTTAGAGTTAATACAAATGACATTAATCCTAACATTTACAAAGATGTCTTTTTTTCTTCTTGTTTTTTTGCCATAATGCCCATTATGGGACGAATTGGAAGAGGTTTTCATCATGTTTTTTTGAGCAAGAAAAAAAATTGTCATAGGCTGTTTATTGAGCCAAAAAAGGCTTCTAACTTCCAAGAGAGCTGATTTGCACAATAGAGGTCCCTATAATATACGGAAATGAAGCTAAAGATGCATATACTAATGAGCGCCAATGCAAAACACTGTCTTCAGTTTAATAAATATATGTCCCACAATCTAAATTCTTGACATAAAAATTCAGATCGTAAAGGCATTAGGCAATAGAAAGATCTTATCTAAAACAAAAAATCCATGGCAAGTTGACAACTTACTTTGACGCACTCACACTTCCTGTAATTCGGGAAGTTGTATATATAAATTCTAATTTGAGATAGAAATGTCATTAAAATAAGGTTTTTTTCATTGAAACGTAACCAACTTTATCATTTTTATCGTTTAAGGTAACCAACATTTCTTATCCTAGTAAAAATGAATAAACTTTCAAAAAGTCATATTTCAGGTAATGAACTTTTAAATTTGTCTATTTAAGGTAACAAACTTTCAAACTTTTTATTGTTTAAGGTAACCAACTCTTAATTTTACTTATTTTGGTCGATGACTAACATCTACGTCATATAGGCAACTTACGCATGCAAATATTATCCGTTCTTGACGTAAAAAAAAACTTAGAAAGTTTGTTACCTAAATTTGACAAATTTTAAATTGGTTACCTTAATAAAGAAAAACCCAAAAAATTGATTACTTTTTTATAAAACTAACCCTTAAAAACATTAAGCAACACATGTGTTTACATGATACGTCCATGTAGATAAAACCAATTCAGTTCTTTATAATCAAACAAATCTTTAAAAATGAACTTTGAAAGATGAAGAATTTGATATTAAACACAAAAACATAAATGAACGTCTAAAATATAGTATAACAGAATATTAAAAAAAAAGTCAAGACAATAAAGTAAGATAAACCATAAAAATAATAGAATATTAATACTAAACTGCTTTGTGATTCAGAAATGATGCAACAAACCCAAATGATTAATACGATCATACAAAGATGACGAAGGAATACAAAATAAGATCCAAGAATCGGTTACTTTCAAAATGATCAAGATTATACCTTTCTCAAAGCTGTCGCAAGCTCACCACGCATGAAATTTGCAGCAGCCTTGGTAGTTAGTGGAATCCCATTTCGGAATTGATACAAAGACACATTTTTCTGTACGTACTCCGTGAATTGAGCTCTAACAATCAAAAAAACAGATAACATTAAACACGAGATAATTAACTACCCCCAGTAAAGTAGCATGTAACTCATAATAGACCAATCTTCTAGTTTATATTACTTTAATCTACCAACTACCATTATAACCTGCATGGTGGTATATATGCTCAGCTTTTGGACTCAGATAGTTTATAGTCATTAAAGGTACCATGAAGTTTCTGTTGCTGTGTGTACTTGCTAGCCAGGTGCAATCATGCAATGTCTCACAAGTCACAATGAAAGAAAAGGATGATTCCCTCCCCCTCCCCCAAAACAAACAAACAAGCAAGCCATACCAGTACACATGTCTGAGAAATGTGGTACTTTATAAACCACATCCGTAGTTCCGTACTAACGGGTCTTTTACGTAAGACCATAATAACATGATGGGTACATGCCACAGTAGACCTCAGCATAAGCAAGGAATATTACTTCATAATAAAACGGAAACATTCTTCTATTATACAGAAAAGATAGAAAAGCATACTAAACAATCAGTTTTGTGCAAAGTAAATCAATTGATATTATTGCTAGAGCAATAGGTTTAACAATTAGTTTCACACCCTGTAAAACAATAAATTGAAAAGTTACTTTTTAGATGGAGAATTTAAATTTTGAGCCTCAAAGTTCCATGTAAACACAATGAATCAACTCATTAAACTTTTTAAAAATTATTTAAAACTCTTAATCAATCAACTCATTAATCAATAGGTTTAAGAATCAATCAACTCATTAATCATACTGTTCTTCTAGAACTTTCAAGCTTCCATCTCATCCTACATTTTAAGAGGCACACCAAAAATTGTTCTTAATCACTAACAAGTTATTTCATTCTTCTTCCACAATTTTTTTTTTGCTTCATTTCTATTGATAAATTTGTGATGTCTGTCATGCTGTGCAAGGGGGAAATCCAGCATCAAACTTCCATTTTTAGAGCAACTAAACCTTCACATTATCACATATACAGTTGAAACAGTACCAAATTCTTTTCGTATATGCATTCTTATAAGATATTTATAACATATACTCCATATTTGTATCATCATCATGTAGGAACACTTTAGCTTATAATCTCAAGCTTAGAACTTTCCACCTTCAATATTATACATGGATTTTCTTTCAGGTTTAACGCATATACTAAAGCATTTGTAATAACGAATAAATATAGCTATCAGTTTCTGTTTCTCCAACTTTACGGCATCAATTTCAATTTTAAACTTAGGAACCTGTAGAAACATAAGCAGCACTTTTTTACCTCTCAAAAACCCTAAATTTTCTCAAATTCGAAACCCTGGTTGAACATATAATCTTCCGGTTAGGCGTTTCGCAATTTGCCTAAATTACATCCATACGTTTTTGAAAGTTAATCTTAGCAATTAGCAACATGCATCACAATATATAGGTATTATAAAGTCATTGACATGGGATCAGGAGAAACGAAAAGTATAGAGAAATCTCACCGATCACCAGCCTCACCACTAGCGCCCATTAGTTTGTGAGAATCAAGAACCATGATCTTGTCTTCGTTAGATTTGTGAACTAGAATACTGTTAACCGCCGATGTATCTGCAACCACCAAAGCAAACCCTTTCCCCACCATCCCAAAAACGCATTCCATGTTTGTGTTTATGAGTAGTGAACGATCTCTCTGTCTCTGTCTCAGAATCGGGAAATTGAAGCAAAAAAAAGTGATGAATTGGGGAAGTAAATAACGATGGCCGATGGGGGAGTGACTTGCAGAAGAAGTGAGGAATTGATGACCCCGGGAATGGACCGAACATCGTTTGGTAATTAGGCCCTATAATCAGCCCAGCCCATTATTTTTGGGTAACCCGCCAGTTTAAAACTCATAAATGTAACATAAATATTTTAGATCCCTTGTAATATTAAATTTTAGTAAAAAAAATGGTATTTGTGATCAATTAAAATTAGAGTTGGCAATTTCGATCCAACGGCAGAACGGTAAAAATAGCACGTAGAACATAGGTTTTCCTAAAAAATTAAATTCTAGAAAATGATGTATTAAACAAAATGTTTGTAAAAAATATAAAAATATGTTAATTTTTTTGTCATTTGATCATCGACTTGTTTGCCTGAATGAGCCAGAAAATTTCATGACACTTTTCCAACCTAAAAAGTTTCACGAATTACGTACAAAAGATTACGTTTTATGTTATTTTCTTGATAATCTCCAAACTACATTCCATGTCATGTTTTATCATCAAATTCCAATAAATGATTGTATTCATTTGGAAAATCATTTACACATCCTTAGTAACATGTTTCCAAAAAAAAAAATTTAAGGGTGCGCTTGCCAACAGGTGAAGAGAGTTGGCCTTTGTGGGTGGTATGTAGGGCTTAAGTATACGACTCTATATGTCGCTCTTAGATGCTTAGTTGCATGTGTTATTGCCCAGCAGGAGGTGGTGTGTGTTGGGGTGCTGACTAGCATGTGTAACGGAAAAAAATTAAGTGTGGGCAAAAATCAAATCGAAAAATCAAACTCGAAAAACCGAAACCGGAGTAAACTGTTTGCATTCGAATGTTCCTTCAAACCAATCTGTAAAACCAGAACCGAATTGGTTTTATAAATTAAATTAATTTTTAAAATAATTTAATTTGTAATCTTGTATAGATCGAACTTTTATTTGATAATTTTTTATAAGCCTATTTAGTATTTACTATCTTACTTGATAAATTAGTAGTGTTTTTATGTAGTTGTAGGTTGATATATTATTTGTTACTTTTTATAAAATATGTTCAATAATACCATCAAAAGAAATGAAAATGGATTTCAATGGAAGATACAACCCAAAAAAAAAAAACGGGTTTAAAAGAAACGAATCATTTTAAGTAAAAAAAAATCAACCGTGAAAACATGATTTTAAACCGAAAAACTCATATGAATCCGTATAATCGGAAAACCAATACCCCGTGAGTTGAACCCTGAAAATAAAAAATAAAAAACCGAACCCGGATGATACTGAAACCGAATGGTTTCTAAAACCCAAAAACGGGAAAAATATGGTTTGAGTTCAGTTTAGACTAGAAACTGATACATGCTCACCCCTAGAAAAAACTAGTCGACACTCACTAGTTTACGTTTAGGGATTGGTTCGATTCAGATTTTTTTGGCTGGAAAATGAACTCAACCAAAAAATTTCAGTTTTTGAAATGGATGAATGTTCGTTTTTGGTTTTTTGCATGCGGTTAGTTTTTTGTGTTTAAACCCGAAAAGTTTTGTATTTTTTTAAACTAAAATTTGGTTTAATCTACTTGTGTATTACTTAATTAAAGTTGAACTTTATATGATAAATTATTTTGATTTTTTTTATTAAACTCGAGCCTTAGTTGATTTATTAAAATTGGGTTTGGTTAATAGTTTCGTAGTTTGATATTATATTAAACTTAGTCTTTGATTTATTAAATAAGACATTACAGAACAAAAGACGTCTAATTGATTTCAAGTAACCTAAAAAGTAAAAAGATTAAGTTAATAAAAAAAATCGGCTCGGTTTTAATTATTCAGTTCGAGTGAAAAATTCGAACACAAACCATTTATAAATTTTATATTGGTTTTTCAGTCTTTTTTTATTTGATTTTTATGATTTTTAAGTTTTTTTTTTAATTATATCTATAGGTGTAAAAAATCAAGGGCACAAATAAAAGGATGGATGTAGCATTGTAGGATACCGGTTGCCCAGGAGGCATGGGGGGCCAGTCAACAAAGAGTCCAAAACTTAAAAAGTTACATACCTTTAATTAGTCGATAAGTTGTTATATCATGAACGAGGGCCTCACATCTCTAACCTAATAATAATAATAATAACAATAATAATAATAATAATAATAAAAAAGTAAGTTATCTTTTTTTTTTTTTAACGGCAAACTATCCAACTCCTACTACTAAACTACTCCTTTTTACCACCAGACTTACTTACTCATCCTAATTTATAATTACTATAATTTAGGGATAATGTCAACAACCCTTGGTTAATAAAATCCATTTTTAAAATGTTAATACATGATACTTGACTACTTGTAACATGAAATTTTTGATTTTTCATGGTTGACATTAATTATTAATTAGGGATGAGTTTGGGACTAGTGTCGTCCCGACTCCCGTATTGGACGAAAATTCGATACCGAGTACCGTACCAAGCTGTAATATTCGGGATCGGTACTAGTCCCGTTTGGTATCATTATTCAATGTATCACAAATAGTGCAATGACGTAAGATGCAAAAAAATTGGTAATAGTTTTTATATCAATTAGTGACAGTGTTCATAGTGTTATAATGCTAAAAAATAAAATTAAAACTAAAACACAAAAATCCTAGAAGAAAAAAGTTAACACTTGTTTTTATACTAATTAACGACAGTTTCATAAATGTTGAATAATTGATTGTCAAGAGTGATGAATGAGAAATCGAAATTTAAAATGGGTTTTGCGTATAATTATGATTTAGGAAATTATATGGATTACATTAGAATTTTAAAAAAAACATGACTATTTACCGCGAATTCCCGAATTAAACTAGTCCCGACTCTCATTTTTCTGATTCTCATTTAAGTCACATATGAGTTTCGAGTACCGTATCATATTTGGCTAATCGGTACCGGTACCTGAACGGGTTCGGGACGGTCTCGGTATGGGCCGGGAAAACACATATTTTTGCTCATCCCTATTATTAATAATAATACGTTTTCTTCATTTATTATACAAAAGTTTCTTAAATCATTTTAATAATTATATATGTCTAAAATTGATATCGGGTCAGATCTCTTTTATAATATTCATGATTTGTATCACTGTATATCATTAAATTCTACAATTTTTCTAAAACTTATAATTTATTATAAAAATTATTATTTATACAAATCCATATATTATACGAAGAATTAAACTAATAATAATAATAATAATAATAATAATAATAATAATAATAATAATAATAATAATAATAATAATAATAATAGTAGAAAGGGTTTCATTTAAGTATTTGGATCGTTGAAGATTGAAGATGGATGCATGTTAAGGTGCATATGTTGAGTTGGGGTTGCAGTAGCAGACAAAAAGGACAGTGGGCTGTTCCTCCTCCTTTTCTCATTTCTTCTCTACTCTACTCAACTCTACTCCATTTCCTATCTTCTTTTTAGCCGTACGGTCGGTGGGGTTCCTTTTCCTCTTTCAATTCGCCTCTCTCTTTCTTATTATGCCATTATTTACACACCATTAATACCATAAGCTGCTCATGGATTACCAGAAGATCAACAATAACCCTCCCCAGCCCCAGGTCTCTTTCTCTCTCTCTCTCTCTTTCGAGTTACACCGTTTTATCTTCATATTTCTTCATTGCTTTCTTCTGGGGTCCCCCCTTTTCATCACTCTCTTCAGTTCATCTGTCAGATCCCTCACATTACCCCCATTATTATCGGTTTTTCTTTCCTTTTTTTTCTTTCTTTAAATTGTGAAATCCAACGGACCCTTGTGTTAAAAATGTGATTTCTGATTTGGCCCTTTTTTGTATCTGATAAATCTTGGTGGCAGGGAGGAGGGTTATCTCCTGCGAAATTGAGGAGTATGTTGAAGAAAAAGAAGAGGCAAGCCCAACATGATTTTGACTCTACTACTTTCTCTTTGGGATCTCAACTTGATGATTCTGGTATGTTTTATGTTTCTTCCTTTTATGTATGATTTTTTTATGGACGAATTTGTGTACAAATGTTCCATTGATCTTGTTTTTCCTTTTTGTTCCATATGAGGATCATACATAATTTTGTACTTGTTATTATTAATCTTTAATTAGTTTCTGACAAAATGGTTTAAATATACATATCATCAATACAAGTTTGTTTAGATGGGTGACGTTCGCCTCGCTTTTTAATGAGGAATTTAGTCAAGTATCATTCTGATTGTTTATGGTCAACGTCCTAGATTTGGACAAGTAATTGCAATTCCTTAGGTTTCATTACTTTGACCGATTCTCCTTCGAAAATCACATCTATTATGTTCTTGGTTGATTTGTTGAGTGCATTTTGATCATCGTGTAAAGAGATTGGGATTTTTAGTCTTTATTGTTTGGGGAATAATATGTACTATGTCATTTAGGTGATTGTTTAGAGAATTACAAAGACGTTGATGTTGTGAGTGTACTTCCCGATCGCATCAAATCAGCGACGGCTGATACATCGGTGCCAGGAGGTGATGACGACTACAGATCGAAAGATTACACGTCACTAGGTTTAAGATTTGGGTCCCAAGATGATGGTTGTTTGGACTATGAAAGTGGGACTGATAAGGTGAGTGGATCACCTTTCGAGTTTCAAAAGGCTGAACGTACCTCACATAGGAAGTCTCTGGCTCCATTCTCTAAAGCAGCACCGTCGAAATGGGATGATGCCCAAAAGTGGATAGCTAGCCCAACGTCAAGCCGGGTAAAAAACGAGCAGTCTTTGAAGAAAAATAGTCATGTCAGCCATGGACACCGGCAACCAGTCACTAAGGTAGTTATGGAAGTTCCTGATCGGAGATTAATTCCTTATGAAGAGCCTGATACCAAACAGATCGATTCGAGCCACTCTGAAGACAATGAAGGTCGGTATGCGAGTTGGGATGGTGATCATACAGCTTCCACAACGACTGAATCATATAGCAAGTCAGTACCAATGATTGAAGAATGTGTTGGTGATTCGGCAAGTAAGATCTCTTTCATTTTGCTTCTATACTCTTGTGTCATACTTCTTTATCTTTACCAAAAAGCCGAGTTTCATTGCAATGTTTACAAAACCCAAGTCACCAAAAGCCTTGGCTCCAAGCTGTCGTTTGTTTATTGCTACTGATCGAGCACCCTAATTAGTGAATGTTGTTTTTTTTTGTTGTTCGGTATTATTAGTACTTCTATCACAGAATATGCATGCGATTAAAAGTTGTTGTTTATTTTCTTCTGCAGTTAATTTGAGTCGCCATGATTCTTCTCTATCTATCCAGAACACGACGTTTGTCCCACCTCCTTCTACAGCTAGATCGGTATCAATGAGAGACATGGGCACGGAAATGACTCCTATTGCTAGCCAAGAGCCGTCTAGAACCGGAACTCCTGTAAGGGCAACAACTCCTAGTCGGAGTCCGAGTTCTTCCAGACCAGCAACGCCCGAAAGAACAGCTGTGATTTCATCAACCTCCCATCCTCCAAATCTACGGATGGAATCTGGTAACAAAGAGTTATCTGAAAAGGAGCTGCAGCTTAAAACCAGAAGAGAGATAAAGGCTCTTGGAACTCAGCTTGGTAAGACGAATATTGCAGCGTGGGCGAGCAAGGAAGAGGAAGATAAAGATGCATCTTCTTCGCTGAAAACTTTAGGAGGTAAAAAACCAGCTAAGAGTGCTATTGATTTACGTGCAGCAGCTTGGGAGGATGCCGAGAAAGCAAAGTATATGGCAAGGTAGCTTATTTAATCCATGTTCAATGATCATCGTATGCTTGTTCTTTCGGAACACATAGGAAGAGGAAGAAGACAGTGTAAATGAAAAACAAAGCAAACACAAAAACATG
Source organism: Centrapalus pauciflorus (assembly GCA_020465985.1). Lineage (NCBI taxonomy): Eukaryota > Viridiplantae > Streptophyta > Magnoliopsida > Asterales > Asteraceae > Centrapalus > Centrapalus pauciflorus. Next base: position 1,713,968 of record JAANYP010002881.1, read on the forward strand.
CTAATGTTGGTTTTTGTAACCTTGTGCTAACTGTAGACCATTTTGATCAACTTATTTGTTGGATCAGGTTCAAACGTGAAGAGTTAAAGATCGAGGCATGGGAAAACCATCAAAAAGCAAAAACAGAAGCTGAGATGAGGAGAATTGAGGTATGTGATCGTTTAATCACTTTGGTTCATGAACCTTAACTTGCTTCGTAAAGTTCAAACAACTAATTTTTGTTAGAAATAATTAAACTAGAAAATTTGGCCCTACCAAACGATTAAACGAGCTAAAGTACTGAACTAATGAAATTGTTTCACATCGGTAACTAGGGGTGAGCAAAAGGTGGTTTGGTTCGGTTTCCTTAAAAACCAAAGTGCAAGCCGAAATTTTTGGTTTTTTGATTTTAGAAACCAAATTGTTCTGTTTTTTTGGGTTTCGGTTTTTTAATTTGGATTTCAGTTTTTAAGTTTTCTATTCATAAAACCTATTGTGTATTAATAAGTACAACAATAACACATTTGTTTAAATTCAACAAAAACTAAGTTTTGTGTTATAATAACAACAACAAAACAAATAAAATCATTACTAGAAGAGAAACAAAATAAAAGCCAAGAATATGAAAAACGAAACACCAAAAAAATCCTCAATAAAGTAACTATATATTCAAATTAATGTTTTA